>BNCR01000008.1:7407668-8007668 GCA_014656515.1 Oryzias celebensis | reverse complement strand
AATGTTTATGTAAAACTGAATTTGAATAATTTGAATAAGAATGTTTATTAAATGCTAGTAAAGTGATTTCTTCAGCATACAAATATTTAAAACTATTTAGTTAGAATAGATTTTGTCTTGCGCAACCTATGATCCTACCAATAAGTCATTTAATTTTTATAGTTTTATTTTTTATTTTTTTAGATTTTTTTAATATTGTAAAAAATCCAAATGAGTTCTGTTTTTTCTCATATTTGTTGTGTTATGTTTGATTTCCAGTCGCTCAGAAAGCCAGGGATGAGTTCAATGAGGCTGAAAAGGCTCTTCGTGAGCTGGATGATCAAATCAGGTACCTCCTTACTCTGCATCTCTGACTTTTTTTTTTTTACACAAACGCAGGCATTCTTGAAGATACTAAATTAAGACAAAAATAACTGTTGAACGTTTCCAGGAACCTTGACAAGGAAATCTCTTTTGACTTTGGAGCAAGTGCTGAGTTTGCTTACCTCTACAGCAACTGTTATGAGCTGCATACTGGAGAGTTAGTGCTTACTCTTAATTTGAAATACCTTTTATTTGGTAGCTTTAAATCTTCTCTAAGAATGTTTATTGTTTTGCCAGGTACATCTACAAGCTCTGTCCATTTAACAGGGTGTCCCAGAAACCTAAATATGGTGGATCAGAAACTAACTTGGGGTAAAGAAGTTTTTTTGTTTATTTGTTTTTTGCTAAAAAAAAGTCTCACATCCTGTAACTTTTTTTTGTTAGAACCTGGGGGAAATGGGCAGGTCCTGAAGATAATGTGTACTCTGTGATGAAGTATGAACATGGAACAGGTTGCTGGCAAGGCCCCAACAGATCCACCACTGTGAGTCCAGGCTCAGCATCAAGTTTCCTGTTTAGTCATTTTGAGTTTTTCATGTTTTCAGTCAACATGTATTTTATTATTATTTTAGGTTAAGTTGACATGTGGAAAAGAAACAGTGGTGACTTCCACCTCAGAGCCCAGCCGCTGCGAGTACCTTATGGAATTTATTACTCCAGCTGTCTGCCAGGAACCTCAGAGTGTCGATGCAACTTTTCGCGGGCATGAAGAACTCTAGATCCTCAACAGCTGTTAGTGGCTCCGACTTTTCTTTATTGTTAAAAGACTTTGACGACCTTACACTTAAAAAAAAAATGAAAGGAAAGTTGTTACTTGAGTTGTTTGAAAGGGAAGTTTTGATCTAAAACACATCAATTAATTTTCATTTTTGATATGAATCAGATTAGTTAAGTTTTGAAGATCACATTTGTCAATGGTAAGTTTTATTTTAAGAAAAAAATGGGAAGAAATAGAGAGAAAAGAAAACAAAGTCTACAATTTTGCTGAAATTATTACCATTATTGACAAATTAGATACAACTTAAGGTTTAACTAAAGTTGTTCATGCAAATTTGGAGAATTGCTGTGAAAAACCACAAACAAATATTTATGTTAATATTGCACAATTTCAATCAAGGTATTTTATATTCAATATCTTGAAGAACCTCCATCCTTAATACACCATGCAACAAGAGAATTTTGCAATGAAGTATAAGAATTTTGAATTGAGTACTTGACATGTTTGCTGGTAAATAGTTGACTTAAGTGAATGTTCAATCCTTGAAAGATTAAAAACTGGTTGAAAGTTTTTTTTAATGCTATTTGCTTCACCGCAGAAAGAACTAAAATATATGTTTATGCTTTGTCTTGCAGGTTGCTGTAAGGGGACCACAGTCGGGGCAGCGATCGAATTCTTTTTTTTTTTTTTCAAGTTTGATGATGAATTCCATTCAATAGTTACCTGTAGAATGACCAACATGTCAACTAGTGTGATGTGATCTTCCACTGCAATGCTTTGTGGTGATTTTAAATGTCATTCCATCGTTTTCAAATAAAGTTGTTTATCATAATCTAAAGCTGTGTGTTACAGTTGCGTTAGCACCGTATTTAAAATCATAGTTTTAGAAATTGAGATGCACTGATGATGGCAAGTATAAAAATCCTCCTTACATGATCTAATAATCTTGTTCCAAAAACTTTTAGCTCACAGGGAAACCCACTTTGTACTTATTTATTATTTTTTAAACATATTTCACTTCATCTTATAGCAAAATAGTTTAAAAATATGCAAAACCAAATACAGTTTAAAATGTTATATTTCTCTGTCAGAATTACTTGAATCAATATCGGTTTGGGACTGGCATTGCTAAACTTCAAAGAAGCCTTTTGAAAAATGTCTGCAACAAAGTACAACATGAATACAATGAAACTACCAAATGATGAATGGCAAAGGAGCTATGATCAAATGTAAACTGCAAACACAAAATCAAAAGTAAAAAGACTTGTTTGAAGACACATTTTCTGTCTTTGGAAAAAAAAAACGTGTATGTATATATATATATATATATATATATATATATATATAGATAGAGAGAGAGAGAGAGAGAGAGAGAGATAGATATAAAGTTATAAAGATTTTTTTTTTAACTGAAGAACCTCATTTTTAGAAAATATGTCTTTGTAACTACAATTCTTTTTCTTAAAGTAAGAATTTTGTATGAAGAGCCATTTTCTTACCCATTGGCAGACTTTCTTTTGCCTATTTAAAGAAAACCTGCCAATGGGGTAAGAAGTTTTGACTTATTTCTGAAGGGCCTGTTCTTGCAGTATAGGTTGGTTCTCTCTTGAATAATTTTCCCTAAATAAATTGTTAAAATCCGCCCAATTCTTCTACACTCTAACTTAAGCAAGTCAATCAAAACTTAGACTAAAATGTAGTGAAAAAGACTTTTTTCCTCCCAAAATGCTTAGCAGCCTAATCTTGAAATTGTCCTTTAAATTAGTCATTTTAGCTTCTACCAGGTCAGTTTTTTTTCCATTGAGAGGCTGAATTATTGCACTCCTGAAATATGATAGCACAGTTCCATTTATGAGACCACCATTTATAATAACAGGCACACAAATGCTTCCTTCAAAACCTGAGAATTAGTATCCAGGGGGCAGAGGGTGTGACTGATTACATCATTAAGGCGAGACATAGGATGAAGAACATTAAAAGAGACATAAATGGGAACTCATGAGGCACCCGAGCTTCTAAACCTAATCGATCAATATCGAAACAGAAGGAGCATAAATTAGCTTGACAAATAGCTTTTAAAATCAAAGATGAGTCATGTTGCCTTCGTTGCTCTGCTTGTCTAAGTGCAGACACCAGGTGGGAAAAATCAAAAATGCCTCAAATCGGTTTGTGTTTACCTGAGGCAGGTGGTGTTAGGTAAAAATGAAGACCAATGAGGAAATAATCTGAGTAATCTGTATTATTTAGGCACAATATGGAAAACTTCAGTACTGCCTGTTAAAACTTTGAGTTTATGGCTGCCCCAGTTGTGAGAAGAGCAAATGTCTACTTAGATGAAGAAAACAACATCATTCTTAACAAAATATGATATGTGGTCCTATTTGATTATTAAGCTTTAATTGTCTGACCTACCCATACATCTTCATCTCAAACTCTACAAGCCTCAGCATTAACCATAGATTAGAGATTAGGTTGGATCAAAGAATATATTCACCACTTCACTTTATGGTTTATTTAAAGAATAAAAAGTCCAGATGAGATATAATTAACTATAATAGGTTTTTTATTTGTTATTTGACAAAAATTAGTCTACCTGCAATCAGAGAAAATGGGAGAAAATGCAATGTTTTATTATAAATATGAAAAATTATAGATGTTTTATGCTTCATGTGCTGCCAGTGCAAAGTATTTATTCTGGTATTTAATGTGACCAAAAAGTAAATAACTCACTCCCTCTTCCATGTGACTATGAAGTAATTTTTATGTGCCACAATTAAAAAAGAAAAGCCATTTGTATTTGTAACTTTTATTTTATTTTTCTGGCATGTAAAGTACAAATAATTAAACAATTCCATGAAAAAGTCTTCAAGCGTCTTCAGCTGAAATCCCAGTAATAAATATCCTATTCTAAACTGAAAGGTTTATCTTTTTTTTTTCCTTTGTTAAATTTTGACATTGTTCATTTGGTCATGTCTGGAAGTATGTGATTTTGCAGTTTTCCTGCTGACGGTGGCGTCCGCAGAACTGTTTGATCATTTTTCACCTTTGATTTGTTCTACCATTCCAGGAAAGTGTAAGAAAAACTTCACTAACTTACTGCGTCCCCTTTTCTAAATAAATAGACACAAAATACAGTTGATAAACAGAAGGACCACTCACCCCTGTACAACTCCCAAGAACACTTTCCTGCAGCTTTTTGGAGCTCTGCAGCACATTTTCAAAACCAGGGAAATGCATTTTTTTCCCTCTCAAATGTGACAAATTTGAAGTAAATTTGATACCAGTAATTTATCATTTTTTAGAATTGTACCCATTAGGCAAAACAGGAAAGCTTCTTGTGAGCGACTTAAACTCAAACTGGCTAGTTGTTGCACCTTCAAGCGGGCTGAAGACTCGAAAGATGGCCTTCTCCTCATCTCAGGGGGATCAACGAGTGGTTGAAAAAACAAGACTGTGATTAGATTAAATAATTAAAAGATTTTCATTTAACAAGACAAACAGAACACAGGCAGTAAAGGCATAACATCTAGCACACAGCATGTATGTTTATACACTTCAATTAGTTAAATATAGCAGTGCATTCTTTGACTATGGAGAACGTTTCCAAATTCTAAAGCTGTTTTTCTATGTGTCTCCCTTTTAAGAAACAAAATGGTGTAACCACAATTTTGGCAAACTTAAATTCTTTTAAACTTGCAAATATAATGAAATAAACCATAAATATACACAAAACATACTTTATACGAGGCAATAATAATAATGATAATAAATAGTTTTTAAGTTAACAATAAGTTAAAACTACAAGCTTAAAGTCGCCGAAATAATACAAGTTTCTTGGCGCTATTTTGAATTTTTTCTGTTTAAATTATTTTATGTTGCAACAAAAGCTACCACAGACTTTACAAACACAATTGAACACAGTTTGATTTAAATAAAAAATCTAACTAAGTCTAAAATCTGCATACACTGTAAAAACTGCAACTAATAACGTGGAGGAAAAAAAAGAAAAAGAAAATAGTACCCAATTAATGCAACCAAAAGGAAAGAATATTTGACCCATGTGTGTTCTCTATGGCAACATCAACAACACAAATACACTAATTTAACAAGTGAGTTTTGATATGTAAATAAAAGTAATAAATTACAAGTATAAATGAAATTTGAAATCGACATGGGCAAAAACTGGTGATGTATTTGACAGTTTTCCTTTCAATGTCTTTTGAGAATTGCTCCGTTAGGTAGGCCAGATATGCAGGTTTTTTGAGCTTGCATGGTCAGAGCACAAGTTAGGGACTGAGGAAGTGAAATTTTCAGAATCAGAGCTCTTTATGCGTTTTCTTCAATCAGTGCGTCTGTTCGTTTTAATGCTTTTGTTTCTTTGAACATTTGCTTCTTTCTCTGTTTCGCAAACCTTTTCAGTGTGACATTTAATTTCTTCTTTAAAAATATATATATCATTTGTTCTGAGTCAATATAAAAACAAAGCACATTGCACTTACTGTTCCATAGGAAAATTTTTTTGTCTTTTCAAAATGATTATTGTTGTTGCTCAAGCAGTGTAGTACTGTTTCCTGCCATAGTCCGTGGCTTTCAGCTGTACATCGGGTGTAACTTTGTATCTTGAATGAAAGGTTAATATTGTGAACTGTAGGCTTCGTTTAAGACATTGGACATGGCTTGGTAAACAACTTCAGCTGCGGGTCAACATGGCCGGGTAACACGTTTGTTCTGGGCTCGCCAGGCGCTCAGTCTCCTGTGCTATTGCTGTCGCCAGCAATTTTAGGGGAGGAAAAAAGTACAAACTGGATTGAAAAATGCGAGTAAAACTATTTAAGGAGCTGCAATGTAAATTGTGTTAAGGACAAAGACAGCAGATGGTTGAAATGTCAGGGGATCTGCATTACAAGAATGTATTTTTGCTTTTTCTAGCAGTGAACTGATCGCTTTGATATGCCTTCTATTACTGCATGAAACGTGTGCAATTGGGATGTACTTGCATCTGTTTGATTTTTGCACTTGATAAGGTGGCTTTAAGTTTTAGAAATGGAAACTGATATGCGCAACTTATACGTTTAAAAGTAACTCAAATTGTACAGGGTCCTTATTCACTAAAGAAGACAGATTTGTACAGCAATTACTTAGGGAATATTACAGTTCGTCTTAGTTGATCTTTCTTGCTGCTGACTTGCGAAGCAATTCTTTGGCAAAACTCAAATCTATCTAATCATTAAGACTCATGCTTAGTGTTCATTATATATATGCATCATTGTTTGGATCTGCGGATGGTTTTTTTGCAAGCAGCTATTCTTTAAGCTCACTGCTGCTTCTTCTGGGATTCTCACGTCAGAAACCTTCTCTTTGCTTCATCATCATAGAAGCAACACCGAACAGAACTTCAGGTTTAGTTGTGTGAGCGTCTGAGCGCTCCAAAACTATAGATCTGTCTTTCAGGTTGGACCCCAAGCTGTTTGACTCTGTTTTTCCAGAAGATTAGTCTCTGTTTTGCTTTTTTTTTCTCATAGTTTTTTTTCTTTCTCATTTTGACATGGTTAGACGGTTAAGTTTTGCGTGTGAGATACATTGCTCCTTCGCCCCCCTCCCTGAATCCCCACCCAAACACCGCATGCTTTTCTCCTCTTACTCTGCAAAGATCAGAGGGTTCAAAGCAATGTGATGCCCCAATTTTCCAAGCTTAAGAATCTGTAAAAATTCAGCACAAGATCTTGTTCCTTTGTATGTATAAAAATAGATTTATCTTTAATGTAATCCTTTCAAAGAGATCGTCCTCTTTGGCTAACACAGCGTCACTTAGAAAAGCAAAAGCAAAAATGTTTTGAATATAGTTGACCTTTTTTTAATCTATTATCGTGTGCAGGTGTAGTGATATTGAAAGACATGAGCTTTCTTTGTGGTGAGTCTAAAGTCTGGGCTTAACTGTCTGTTCAGATGAATGGGATTATTTCATTTCTTCAAGGGTGCCATAAATAATCCTCATGCTCTTGGTTTGGGGATATTTTAAAATATCTATTTTTGTAGTTGTACCAAACAGATCTTAGGAAATTCATACATTTTTTGTGTGTTATCAGCAGAAGAAAAGCTGCGACACTCAGTTTTTAGGCTTGATATTGTACAGTCATCTCTCAAGGGGCAGGAGTTCAAAGTTTTTTGGGAAGCTTTGGAGACAAAAAACAAGCTTTTCATCTAAAACTTTGGGAGCATTTATCACTTGGAGTTGCAGGTTATTTTTCTCCTGGAAGGATCTTTGATCATTTTTACAAAGCCAGATATCCATGCCAAACATGACTCGGTCTGAAATATGTTCATTTTCTGTATCTGCTCAAGTTGTAACCATAGATCCCATTCATTTACTGAACTCTCAGATATGTCATCCTTGTTTTCTTAAATATCTTTTTTCTGTGCACTAAACTGTAGAATAATACCGGTGCTTTTATTTTTTAATTCGTGCAGAATTTTTACTTCTGTGAAGAACGTTCAAAATCAGACCACATGACTGTAAATTACATCAATCGCCTTTATTGTTTTGGGTTTTCTTTTGAAAGTGTTGTTGCTGAGAAGGTTAAATAGAATAAAAGGCTGTGGAGCGTAAACAAAGCAGGTGACTACAGACAAAAAAGGATAATATGGGATTAAAAAAATATTAGAAACACCGGTATTTTTTCTGTTTTCTGTTGCTATAAAGAAGTGGATTTCCCCTCACACTCACACATTAACCCATTCACTGTCTAGCCCAGCAAGGAATAACTGATAAAGATCGTCACCTTGAGAGCACTGCAGCTCCATCCAGGTTTTACAGACAGTCTGTCTGTATAAAATCCATAAGATTAAAAAGAAATACAGCTTTGGAGGAGCACACGTGTGTAAATCTAATGTCAGAAGTACATAAGTGTTCTGCTGTGAGGGAGAAGTGATCACGATGGCCTTCGAGCTATTCTTTTCTGTGACCGGTATCCATTAGTTAAGCTAAATCATATTGAGTCTGAGCTAAAAAGCTCAAATACGGTAAACTACCTCCACGCTAGGCACCGCCTACTGCAGGTCAGGAAACAGTAGTCAAAGTTTCTAGAAAATGCTTACATACTCGGCTATTATAACGAGCTTAAATATTGAATATATAGTAATATTTTAATAGAACACTGTTTTTTTTTCTTTCTTTTTTTTTGTTTAATTTTCTTTGATCTAAAAAAAATTGCTGATTCAAAATGCCCAAGTGTAAAAAAGGTGACTACATCCTCTCCTCCCCGGGAGAGATGGTGGGGTAAGAGTTTGGGTAAATTGCACATATATGTTCACTTAAATTTTTTTTTTTGATAATTTTGTTGATCGGTTGATATTATTTGCCTGAATTCAATCAAAGCACTCAGTTCACATTCTCTGTCACATTCGTTAGACTGTCTCCTATAAGTAGATAGCTCTTGTCCTTACCCTGAGGCCCTTTCTAATTCAATCCAGGCAAATACAGAGAAAGACTAGAATGTCGTGTAAAGAGAAAAGAAAAACTCCACTAGCGTGTTTGTTTGAAACTCTGACTTGTGTGTTTGCTCGGTTGTATGTTCATGTATGTCTGTTTTGTGTGAATTTGTGTGACAGTATGTCAGAGAGACTCAGTCCAGGCCCATGTAGAGTAATGTCGCAGGGAGCTCAGGTTTGTCTCCCTGCAGGTCAAACAAGCTGGAATGAGCGACCTCTCTTTCAAGCTTTGTGCTGCTTGCTGGTCTTGAAGGAAACCTGCAGCACGCGGTCGCCCAGGCGGTAGCCGTTAAGGCTAGCAATAGCCATGGCGGCCTCGTCGTAGTTGGTCATGGTGACGAAGCCGAAGCCCTTACATTTGTTGGTGGTGAAGTCACGGATGACTTTGACATTGGTGACAGCACCGAAAGGCCCAAAGAGCTGCCACAGGACGCTCTCATCCGCCTCAGGGGACAGGTTGTACACAAAGATGCACCAGCCGGCTCCAGTCGGACCGGTGAGGTTGACCCCAGCCAAGCTGGTCATGCTGTCAATAGTGATGGGGGAGAATCTGGGGAAGAGAACCGGAGAGCTACCATGGGTGTCATTCTGAAGTTCCAAAAAGCACTCAGTTGTTTTTCTGTGCTGCCTCTTGAGACCACATTAGTGAGAAAAATTATAATTCTTGTAGTTGGGAGTCTGAGGACCCCATCTCCATTCCCTTCTGCTGTGCAGTAAACAGATAAATATGTGTGGGCATCACAGTGGCTCCAAAACTACCTGCTTTTTTCATACCACTGTATGCCCTGAGACAACACACCCACACATTCTGCATATTTTTCTCATTTTATCTTCTGACCAGAGCCTACGGAGGAATTAAACAAATGAATCACAATGTTCAACAGAAACCACATCATCGAACAAAACACAAAAACCTAGAAAGGGATGAAAAGCAAACCGGAATCAAATCATACAAAAAACTGGAGCAAACAGAGGAGACGCAAACGGAATCTGGTATGTCCATGCTGGTGAAAAAAGGGACATTAAAGCAACTGAAACTGACAATGTTAGTTCAGAAATAAATACATAGAAATAACTTCTATTTATCAAAACAAAAGAACGAAAAGTTGAAACAAAGGCATGCCAGAATACCTTGCTGTTAATATGCTGCATCAGTGCTTATTGCAGTTAAAGACAGTAATGCGCTGCCTTAAATTAAGCTGCAGGTGGTGAGGATTAGAGCCAGTCTTTTTGCTTTTGGGATAAATTCAGCATGTGGTATTCCGGGCACTTTGTTTGAGTTTTTTTTTTTTTTTTTTTTTTTCTGGCATGAATGCGGACTGTAAGTACACCTTTGTCATTTACCTCTTGACTCCGTAGCTGGCGTTTAGTAAATTGTCGAGTCTGCAACGTAAGAGGGAGAATGAAGGGGATGCAGAGGTTAGTTATGAGATCTACAAAGAAAGGGGGGACTTTCATCCTAATATGTAGCCTTTTCACCAGCTGGCCTCCAGAGGGCATCCTTCCCTTCAAAGCCCCTCCAAACCACCCAGCCACAAACTGGTGACGTGTCAAATAGACCTGCTGACATTTAGCCTTTATTTGGGTTCCCCCCACTGCGCCCCTTTCTAACGTCTTGTAATGTGAAATAAGCACAAGGAGTAATTTTCCCACTTTTTGCTAAATAAGTATTATGCATAGCAAAGAGGCCAGCTTTCCAGCCTACACTTTTTTCCAGAGGATTTCATGACAAGTATCTAACACAGAAAGGACCTTCAGAGCTTTAAATTCTTTATTCACAAGTACCTAACATCGACATTTAGCTGTTTCAATGCCACAAAACTTATGAACTGTAGGCAGTAATGAAACCAACGTGTATGTAGCTTTGCCGTTATTATTGTATTTGGAAAAATCTAGTTCCTTACATTGTGTTTGAGCTGTTATTTGGATCTGGTCCCTTTCCAAGTGAAGGGATCACACTGCAGTTTAAAAGAAAATCAGAGAAAAAGAGTGAGAAGGATGGACGATAGCAAATTGCCTTTTCCTTCTTTATCATCAAGTAGTTACTCTTTTAGAAGAACAATAATAATATAAGCCTGAAGAGACAGAGGATATTCTTGATTCTTAGCATCATAGACCTTAGAATGTCTCAGATTTGACAACTTTTGCTGTTTTGTGGAAATACACCTTCATCGCGTGACTTTCAAAAAAGAATATGTCAGAAACTGACAGTTGATAATGATTACATTCTGTGTATTTCTGCAACAAGCAATGTTGACAGTCTTCACATTGTCATTTCAAAGTTTTAAGCTCAGCAGCAGAGTGGAATTACCAATAACGCGATCGTCAAACAACATCTTACCAACTTTTCTTCAGGTTAGTGTGGGACTTGCATCTGAAACATGCAGGAGCTGGTTAAGGGTCAGTACCTGAAACGCTGAGTCTGGTGGTGAAGGGGTCCCGTGTAGCGCCGGGCAGCGGTTTGGTATAGCTGAGTCAGTAAGGCCTGGCCCGTCTTCTGGCTGGGGTTGTTGGCGAACTTGACCGTTATGGGTTCAGCTGCTCCCAAAGGCTTCTGTCCATTCAGTCCTTTGATGGCCTCCTCTGCTTCATTTCGCTTGTCAAACCGGATGAAGCCTACTCCTCGTGATATGCCTGCTCCGAATAAAAAAGCAGAACATGGTAATGAGAATCTTAGCATCTCTGCCTCTTAGGAACCTGATTGCCTGTCAAGGTAGCTACTGTCGGGGAATTTTTCGCAAAAAACCTCTTGGGGCTTGAGATATTAAACAAGGCTGTACCTGTAACTTGGTCCACAAGGATACGGGATGTGATGATGCGACCATACTGGGAAAATAACTGCTCCATGTCCTTCTGGCTCATAGTTTTTGGAAGTCCACTCACATAAAGGTTGGCATCCCGGATTGAAGCTGAGCTTGGTCGAGCGTAGGATACCTGGAACACATTAGGCAAAAAAGTCAGATCTGAAATCACAGAGATGAAAGACTGTAATCTAAAAAGCGCAGGTTTTAGGTGGTCTGTCAGTCTATGAATCCTGTGATTCATCTCTGTACCCACGTTTTCATCTATTTATTTTATTTTTGGGGGGTATTTGCGGATTTAATTAGTTCCTTTCATCTTAGCCACAATGAAAGGGCCAAGCCGAGAAGAGCTCATAGGTTAACTTTGTTTTGCACCGAAATGCATCAGCCTCATTCAGCATGTTTTCATTGATTTACAAGTGGCTTCATTATTCATTTTTAAAGCAGCCGTTTTTAACTTTCTGACAGCTCTACAATCTCTTTTTCAACAGAAAAGGCTTACATTTAGGCGAAAGTCAACAGATAGGAATATTGTTAGGAGTGTGTGTGCAGGGACAGAGCGAGTTGTTGTCTGAAAAAGGCTGAGCCGCTCTCCCCATCATCCCTCCTTCTTTTGTTTCTAGTCTCGGGGGAGAAAGGAGCTCAACAGGCAAACAACGGAAGTGCATCACGAGACGAATAACCGCACGATTTCTCCTGGTCATGCACATCAAAAATGTGATTTGTAAATATTAGTCAGAGATGTCAAACAATTTGAGAACATTTTCACTCTAAAAAATGGTTGTAATTACATATACACAAAAGGAGGTAGAGTGTTTATGCAGATACTGTCTGTCACATGAATACAGGTGTGATTTCATTCATCCATACCAAGCACCAGTGGCTATTGTTTACATAGACAAACTGAGCAGGAGGGTTGTGTGGTGCAGTGATTAGGGTGTTCTGGACGAGTCCGAAGGGGGAGTTTCTGTGTTCTGGGAGCAGAGGCTGCCCTATAATTAACCCTCTCCCTGTCGCTCCCACAGTACAGATGGTGACTGAAGCCCATATGGCCTCTAATCCTGTCATTGGCATTCTGCTCCCCGAGCTACCCCCTACCCTTCTAATGCTGCCTCCACCCTCCACCCAGCCTGCTGCTTTGAAGCTTTCTAAGGAAACTGCACAAAACTGAATTTTAGCAGCAATGACCAAAAATGCATCTATTTCTTGAGAAATATGTACTTTTCTTATAATTTGCTAGCTAATAGCGGATTTTCTTACATTTTTCTTATGATTGTCTTATTAGTGTAACATTTCGTGATGATCTTTGATATTTTTTATGTTTTTTTTTTTTATTGCTGACGTCACAAGTCTGCTTCAAAATAAAAGCAACGAATCTTTCATTGTAAAAGAAAATTCACCTATAAAACTATTTTTAATACATTTCTTTAAAAAAGTGTTTAATTCATCTTTTAGCTTTTGTTGTGTTAGAATTATTACAGATGTCTACCAGATCACCATCGTTCTACCCTTCTAAAAATCCGATTTGTCAGTCCTTCATTTTGTTTGAATTCTTGATCAGGTTGGGGGATGGAAAAAATTGGGGTTTAATAATATTCCATCTCTCTGCATCATCAGATTTTGGGACAAAGAAGCCCCTAATTAGCCTAGATTGGAGGCAGATGGGGTAACCTGCACTGACCCTGGTGCACCACAGTCAAGCTACCTAATTACATTTCCATCACAAAAACCTCCACATGCTGTCCGCCCTTTGCTTTCTGACCTCCACTCTCCCCTTCCTTTTTTTGCCCTTTCTCTTCCTTCCTTTGTTCTAGCCGCTGCTCCCTTCTGCCCCCTCCTCCCTGTTCGCCTCCCCTTCCTCCCTCCGCTCTGACGGCACCTCTTTCAGAAACCCTCTTGACAAAATCTCCACATCCTTCCTTTTTGTCTGACATTTTGCTCAGGAACAAAAAATAAAAAGCTGAGGATGATTTTTCTCTTTGCTCACCTTGATAGTTTTAGTCTGCAATTTGAGACCGTTAAGCGTGTTGATGGCCTTATCTGCATCATTTGGATCCACATAGTTTACAAAGCCGTATCCCAGACTCTGACCTGGATACAAAGGAGCCACAGGGCTTGTTTCAAAGCGTCACCATCAAAGTTGTATTTTATTTCACACATTTGTTTTGCTGCTGAGCTTCACCTGTAATCTTGTCCCTGACCAGCTTGCAGGACTCAATCTCTCCAATGCTACCAAACAAACTTTTAAATTCTTCTTGGGTCATGTTCTGAGGCAGGTAGTTGACGATCAAGTTGGTTTTGCTGTCGTCCGTGGAGCCATTTGTACTAATGACGGGGCCGTTGGGCAGGCTGGTTCCGCTTGGACCGTTGGACACCTGGGTTTCCATGGTGCTGATTATCTGCTGGGGAAGAGAGCAGAGTTAGATTTTACGATTTAAAAAGTACCTCTTAAACAAAGAGAGATGTTCAGGATATAAATATGGTTCACGTGATTCATCCTGCTGTAATGCATATGCAAACTATACTGTAACAGAAATTATACTCATATGTGCATGCACACAGCACATCAAAAACTGCTAGAAGTAGATCTGATCTGTCATTTCCCTTCCCCCTCCTGCTCCATCCTTCCTCCTCTCTTGCTCCCTGCCTCTGGTCCTGCAGATGTCACAGTCCCTTTTCCTTTCTCCTCCCCCCCACTCTCTTCCAGGGTCAGAGATCATTACATCATTACACAGGAATAAATATTAGCCGTGGTAGCTGTGAGGCTAACATGGATTTAGTGCATCCATGAATTACACCACATATGCATTTTTCCATTCTTCTTTTGTTGGTTTTAGTTGTTTGTCATGTTAATAAGTGATGCAAAGTTGTGTTTTCTAGTCTCTGTGTGTCATTGGCTGCTTTGGTTTTCACCCTCGCTTTATTTCTCCACCATCAAGAATAAATTATCACATAAAATAACTGTAAATTCTCTTCATTTAGAATGAGATTTCAATTTTCAAAAGCATCAGTTTTTCCTGCAAACTGAATTGTCGGCAGTCATGCTTTTCTCCATTTATAATATAAAAACATTATGGCCTGCAATTATGATTCATTGTCTGACGTGATCAGACAGTTAATGATTTATTAACTTGTAAAATAAAAAAGTGAGCCTCAGCGTCAAATTTAGCCGGGTGACTCATATCACTTTATGACAATATCTTGCCAGTGCATCATATTCTTGGGTACAGTAGTTAATATTTAGTATGTTTTATCATCCACTCCTGGTCTTTAGAGAAAAAGCTGTGCCGATATTCTTTTGGGGTGAAAACATTTAAGTCCGATTCTAGCTTTAAGCTACTGATTTCTTCTAACTGGTGGGTTCTATTTATGTCAAAAACCTTAAATGAGTCTTAGCTAAACCTCCTGGGAGTTTATAATAAAGTCCCAAGCTCCATATTGAGTTAACTAATGAATCCACAAAATAATTTGAAAATTATATTTGGGATAGTTTAACCTTTAATTGGCAGGTATCTGTTGTGTGTAAATGAAATTTAATGGAATATTTCCCTGAAAAAATAAACATCCATCCATTTTCTGAACTCAGTTTATCCCTTATGGGGACATGGGGCTAACGTTTATTCAGGGTACACCCTGGACAGATCACCAGCCCAATGCAGGTCCACAATTACACAACCATACACACTCACATTCACACCTAGGGACAATTTAGAGTCATCAGTTCACCTTTGAAGCATGGTTTTGGACTGTGGGAGGAAGCCAGAGTCCCGGAAGAAAGCAACACACATGCAAACTCCACACAGAAAGAGACTTGAGCTGGGGCCTTCTTGCTGTGAGGTGAGAACGCTAACCACTGGGCCACTGTGAAGCCTCCCGACAAATTATTTACAAATAATTTCCAAATTCGAACTTCATTCTTTTAGTCTTCATGCACTCTTGTTGGTGGTAAATGACATGAACCTTAATGTACTTCTGTCAATATTGAATGTCACATTATAAAACACTTCTTTATCTATTCCTATTATTAATTTATCTTTATTTATTTTTGTGTGAGATGGATGTAAACAGGTCTAATGAATAACATCAGCTTCTTCCATCATCTCTGTATCTGGCTGTGTTATTTTGACCCTCACCCTGACTCAGGTTGCCTAGGTAACAGCCTCTCAAACACAACACAGTTACTAATGGCTCACAGCCTTTCCTACTTCAGGCTAGATTTTTGTTTATTGTTGTTGTTCATCTGCTAAAGTTATTGTGGTTCATCATTTATGTCACATTAATTGACACTTTTTTTGACTGTTCTAGATTGGGGAGTGCACAAAACTGAAACTGACAGTCAAGAAGTGACTAAGTGACAGATTTAAGAATAAAATACATTCAAGCTTCATCCACAGACTGAGTTTAACAGCCTGGTAAAGATTTGAGGAACAGCTAAAATTAAGTCTAAACAAATCTTACAAAGCATTTGCTAAATATTTTTGACAACAAAATATGTGGAAAAGATTTGTAAAACAAATGAGTCCTTAAGGCAAATAAAGGCTGATTATTTACCAAAAATCATTTGAAAACTAAAAAAAAAAAATGGAAGGAAAAGAAAAAACATTCTTTTGGGGCAAATTTGTCTAAAATAACCCTCAGCATGGCAGAGTACACACTTCCAGCAAACCGAGACAAGTTATATAATTCATAGACCCACTGAGAACTGAGGCTGGGCACTGAAACGGCTGACACAAGCAACACCAAGATTAAGGTTTTCATGCAAAAATCTGGAGCAGCAACATGCTTTGAAGGTTTTTTTTTTTTGAAAGCTTTATTTTTTACATTTTTATATCCAAGTGTATTTGTGAGGTTGTTTCCCATGAACAAGAAAAACATTTTTAATGTGTGAAAGAATAAAAAGCATAAAAAGACCTAACATCTAAAGTGTACAAAAACTGCAAATGTTGGTTTATTGGAGATAAGAAGGAACACTCATCATCATGTCCTGGGTGTATATTTCTTCTGGGACACTGGTGTTTTCCGCTGCCTTTTCTTGCTGCCTTTTTTTACCCCTCCCACTGCATGTTTTTTAATCAATCCTCCAGGAAGGACAAAAACATGTAGAAGAAACTCAGATTTTTCATCTCTGACACGTCCTAGCTGTTGTCATAGTACTTCTTATCTCCCACTGCTTCTTTCTATTTAGGGGTTTCAGTAAAATCTCCCTTAATATTTAATGGACTGCATCAGCATCGTCCACAAATGCACCCAGACTTGCATGTGAACAACAGTTCTGCCTTCACTGCTAAACACACACACCACCTACACTGCACTCTATTAAATTACCAAACCCAGAAGTACTACAAGAATAAATGTAGACGCAGCTTGTGGTCTCTGTTTTCTAAAACATACAAACATCTTTCCTGGTTTATAAGGGCTCAAAATGCAGCCCAAAACTCGAATTCACAATTCATTTAACAATTTTTACATTTAAAAAAAGCTTTCCATCAAAAAAGATGATTTAGCAATTACTACTTAAAGGGGCATGCCACTGTTTGCAGACTAAACTAAATTTCTGCATGATTCAAATATATCAACCTGCAAAAGAAGGTGAAAAAAGGTCAAATACACATTTTAGAGGTTTTAGAATGGTCAATTCTTTCCTTCTTTTGAGACATTTAACCTTGACTCTAGTTAATATTTTTTAAAGGTTTCTGGAAGGCACGAATCAGTAACGAAAGTGTAAATAAGCCCTCTAAATAACACAGATTATGGGATTACCCCAAACAAAGGACATTAGCCACACTCTCTGCAGCTTAAGGGATCACGGCGGCAGCTGTAACACAACAGGACGACAAGAGTCACAGCTCCTGTCAGCCATGCTGCGAGACCCAATCCTTCTCTTTGCCGAGCGGACTACAATCAGGAGATTTCCAAAAAGACCGCAGCTTTCTGCTGCTTTGATAAGATGATGGAAGACAACGACAAAAGGCTGGAGGAGACAAACGCGTCTCACAAGTCTGATTGCGTGCGAGGAGCTATCCAGCGTGCTGAAAAGGGAGTGGCTTTCGTGCGCTCTCATTTGACCGTGAAGCACCCTAATTTAGATTTTCTTCAGTTATATATAAATAAAAATGAGCATTAATGTTTTTTTTTTAATAGAAATCGTAGAATTGTGGTTTTAATTATCCTACAAATCGACACCAGAAAAACGCCTTTTTTATATATATAAAAAAGCTACTTGTGAGCTCTGCAGGCATTCATGAAGCGGAGCGCCGATTTGCTGAATAAACGTATTGAAACGACTAAACAAAAGAGCCACCCGTTCCTCCTCTTCTCCCTCGCTCAGGCTATGGGAGCACTATGAATATTAATGTAAACAGTGGCGCTTTGTGTCGTGGCTGGAGGCTGCAAGGCTCTCCGGGAACAATGATCGTTACAGTGGACAGTCGCAAGTCAAAAACGCCATGTCAGGTCCACAAAGTCATAACAGACACTGAGAAAATATTTAGGTTTATTAAAAAAATACATTTTTTAGCTCAAGTCGTTTTGTGACTGGTTGTTGTTTCCTGGGTAAAATATTGTAAACACATAAAAATGCTTTAAAATTTGGACCTATTTTTAAAGATACACTTATTATTATAAAATACATGTAAATGTTTATGTGTAATTAAGAATAATTGTTGTAAAATACATGCATGTTGAAGCAATTTACCAAAAAATATGTAAAATAACATTTCTGTTTCTTTAGCAATCAAAGATAACATTAAAAAATGTGTTTTAATATTTGAGACCAGGCGTTTTGACTTGAGATCAAACAGCTAGAGGGGTGGCCTTGCCTGTCCTTGAATTGTGTAAGTGCTTTGGAAAGGTTATCTGACTGCACGCTTTAATTTGCTTGGCACTGCGGTACAGGCACGGGGGACTGCGGACCATGTGGAGGGGGAGATCCTGCCACCGTGGCTGTGGTATAGTGGCAGGGCCTGAAGGAAACAAAAGGTGACTGATAGCAAACAAAGAGGAAAAATATCTACGAGTGAGCCGAAAGTGGTCCAACCACTGAAAAGGAATATTATATTCCTACAGTTTTGAAGCAGAATAATTAACGTTTTATTGTGTTTTTACACACTTCCCCCTATTTTGGGTTATTATTATTTTTTACTATTTCTGTTCAAATTACTCTTTTTATCAGGAAAAAAAAACTTTTAATTTTGCCTCTTTTCTACCACTTCATTGAATCTGTGTTAGCAGTTCGCACGTTGATTTGTTTATTTTCTCACTCATTTTGCATAAATAGTTTGAATTAGTGTGCTCAAATGTGCGCTCCGCCGCGACACACCTCAAGAGGATGGGTCGTTTGAGGCTTCAATGCCCTCGTTAGATGCTCAAGTCCAGCAGAGACACGCCCAACCCCGGCCGGCGGCGCACAACAAAGCTAATTTATCATCGCTCCCATCTCCTTTCATCCGAGGAGCGCAACGCAAGCCGGGCTCCTCTGCGGCCTGCATGCGCGCGGGATGCGTACTCCTCGGACGAAATGCGCCTGATATGGAAGATATCCGCGCGCGGACGTCCGTCAGGAGCTCTCCGTCCCGTGCTCGGAGATTTCAAGCCCATTTACTCGGTTGCATCGCAACGAGAAACCCTGAGGAATTTGGACTTTGTCTGATTTAGTGCTAACCAATGGATGCGTAATCTCTCCGCTCCCCCTCCCCCCACTCTGAGTGACTCGACCCTTTTTTCCTTTGCCATGCTGGATGGGCCCTCAGCCTCCGAGGCATCATGTTTTGTCTCACAAAACCGTCTCCAGCATCCTTGTGCAGCACCAGGCAAAGAGACCCCCCACCCCCCACTTCTCTCTCTCTCTCTCTTGAGCGCTGGATCGCCTTTTCTTTGCTCTCCATCTTTGTAATCATGCGGAATTTCTTAGCTCAGTGTTTCTCACTTCCAAAGCTAAATTCTGAGCTGTGACGCGCAGGAGGTCGGAGCAGACGACGGAGTTTATGGACGCGAAACCTTTGCTTTATAAAATGGCAGGGTAATGACTTTATTCAGCGCGGAGGATGACTGCAGGCTGGAGCGCAACCGGCATGGCGCACCACACAGTATGAGATTGCTAACTGCCTGTATGATCGTTAATCTTAGCATCACACTTTGTCATCTCTGAATGAAGAAAAGGCTGAAATTCCAAAGCACATCTGTCCAGTGAGCTCTGTTTACAAAAATAACAGTTCACCAATAAAGCAAGCTAAATGAACCGATCTGTGGCTGCAAAATAAAGATATCAGCAATATTACTCCAGCAGGAATGACTGATGCCTTCAGCTACAACATCCCCTTCATGAATTGAAAGAGAAAAAGAGCCATACGTACAGTAACCATTCTTGACGTACAATGAAAGAAATCTAGGTCCTCCTTTTCCACTGGTCTTGAAGCTGAAGATTGAGTCTGTCTTTTGCTGATGGACCTTTATATTATTTAGCCTTTGTTGGGAGTCAAAAATGAAAAGAAAAAAAAGAAAAAAAGGAAAAAAAAATACTATCTTCACCAAGGGATCTCAGCCCTCCGAGATTGTAGGTGTCCTCTATAGGATGAAAATGAGGAGAAAAGAGTTTTCTGCTGGGTGGCGATGAGGGAGAGGGTTCTCTCCAAGTGGCATGGGCGACTGATCAGAAAAAAGAGAAGCAGGGATCCTCAGCAGGGTGTGTCCAGGGGAGGGTGTTCTGGTTCCGCTGCTTTTGTGTGTAATTCCTTGCTCCTCTCACAGTCTCCTTCTGTGCCTCTGCTGCAATGTTCTTCTTTTATGCGTCCTCCTGGCTGGGAGAGCACGCCGCTGATTGGCTAATTGTGCAGGGAGGGTACTACATGGCAGCCATTGCAATGCGCTCCTCTCCCATTATCCCCTTCAGGAGAGATCACCAAGAGTCCTCCCCCTCTTCCCTGTTCCATTCCTGCCCTTCCATCTCCTCTCTACCCTCCTTCTTGCTGCCCTTCCTTTCTTCCTGCCCTCCTCTCAAAACACATGCAGAGCAGAGTGAATAGGGTTCCACCTGCACTTTCAGAACAGATGGGTGCAGCAGAAGACATTGGAGTTCTCCTTTCCCCACATTTTGCACTCAACTCTGCTTTTGCACAACCTTTCGCTTTTATTTTTCGTTTAGGCAGTAGCAAACAAATGCCCTCCAAAGCTCTTTGTCTTTGCCAATAAAAGCAATTTGAAGCCCAAATCAATGGGTTCCTCAGTCTGAGACCATAATCAAACAAGTAAAGCGCTGGGGAAAGTGGGCAAAAACATGCAATAATTAGGCATGAAGTGTGGCTGGAGACAAAGTATTAAATTCATACTATGACACATAAGTGGTTGATGGAGCACTCAAATGCAAGGCAGATGGTTGGCCACAGGGTCAGGTGCAGGGAATACCAAATTAGATACCCTCTGAATTAATGAATGTTCATTCAGATAAAAAGTTATAGAAACTACAGTTTTAGGTGAGAAAAGCTTTGCCAGGTGATCTTTAGCCACTGATGACTGGGGTGTTTTCTTTCAACACTTTGGCATTGCAGTATCCTTTCCTGAAAAGTTCCCACCCCTCTCTGCTCACCTCCTGCTGTTCCCTCCCATATCCCTGGCTGTGTGTGAGTGCTCCCTGAGACATGCTGTTTGGGCTCATCTATAATGTATCCCCTGCCCCGGGACATCATGTGTGACAAATGACCTATTTTTGTGCAGACCCCCATGACCTCAGGGAATGCATGTTCATGCAAGTCTGCATAAATCTGTGCTTTTTTTGTTTATTTGTGTACTTGTTTACTATTCAATTGAAAGGTTGTAGCTGTGAAAGGAGGTTTGCGTTTGTATAAATTGATTTTTTTTGTTGTTGTTGTCTGTATTCTGTAAATTCCCCCACGTTTGCTCTCTTGAATTGACCTTGATGAATCCTTAGAAGTCTCTGATATGAAAAAATAGTGTAATTGTTTGCAATATTGACACTAGCCACCCATTTGTGAAAGATCTGTAGATGGATGCTAGTCTGCCTTCATGTAAAGACAGACTGCAGAACAGACTAGGAACTCATTCCTTCACTGCTCCTGCCACTTTTCAGATGCTTTTTGCAAATCTCTCTTGTCTTCCCTTATTCGTTTCTGTCATTGTCCTGCAGCTCTCTTCCAGTCAGCTTCAGAAATGGGCTCTGTCTGATATTTAACATAATTGCCTTACATAAGTAGCAAGCTTGGCTCTGAGCTTGGATGATATTAGTGGAGATGAATATTGCATGAGGAAAGCACTCGTTAAGCGTTAATAAGAGGATAGAGATGGAGCCCCACTGTCAGTCTATCTTAACCCCGCCCCCACTGCTCTGACAGGCAGTGACTCAACGCAGCCTGGATGCGTTGATGCCCTTGAGTCAGTTTGCTAGTGAGGGAGGACAAGTGTGTGTTTTTGTGCGAGTGCGCGCATGTGTGTGTGTGCCTTTCTCCTGGCATAGACGTCTGAGAAGAGATAGCCGGATTCACTCATTAGGTGCTTGTGTTTTTTTCCTTTTTTGTTTGTGGGATAAAAGCAGCTCTTGTAACACAAAAGCAGCCAGGTCTGTCAACTGACTGCAGCCCCACTTACAGTTCACACTTAATGTGAATAAATGGGCTTAATTGTGGACCCTCATTAAAGCCCTGGTTAGTAGCATGGCAGCTGAATCCTCCCAGCGAGTAAGAGGGCATTTCAAGCCCCCTTTGTGTGTTACTGAATCGTAGGATCAAGCATTAGTTTTGCTTGAAAGCCTTTTGTTATTCTCTTGATTATTTTTCTTATAGATAAGAGTCCCTTTATTAGTGGTGATTAGGAGCCTTGTAGCAGCGGCCCTTTTCCCTGCGGTGTATCGTGGAATGCACCTTGGTGCCAGGAGGATGAATAAGTGAACAGATTTGTGGCTCATCGGCGCACACAGGAAGCGGTGCAATTCTAGAAAGTCAAACAAAAGGGTTGCACCTTCATCATGCACGCTTGCAGACTTGTTTTGCATCTTGAAATAGCTTATAAAAGATGGCACTTTATGAAATATCAAAACCCGGGGATGTGAGCTCCCTAGCCCAGTCTTCTCTGCTCCTCATCACTATTACTCTCTCAGTGTTACATCAAAACTAATGCCTGTTGCCTTCGCCCTGCGGTATGGTGGTGGCCTTGTCTCTGCATGAGAAGAAGAGGGGGGGTGACACTATGACAGTAAATCTGGGGGATGGGGAAGGGATGATTCAGCCTCAGGACTGGTTAATTCAGTGGTCGCTCTCGCAGGCCTAGCTCTCGGCATTTTGGGGGGTTTTGTGGCAGAAGCAGCAGTGAAGCAGTTACAGCTTTTAGGAATGGTTCCAATGATAAATAAGCCTCTTTCTAAAAGGACAATTGTTGATAGTGGCAACTGGCCTAATTCAACCCTTTATGTATTATTTGGCAATTTTCTTGTGCTCTCCCTCATGGGTTCACTCACACTTATCTCTGTCGCTCTGCTCTTCTTCTTTCTTCATCCTTCTCTCACTCTGTCTGCCTAAATGTGTTGTCTCTGGGCTATTATTAGAGTAGACAGGCTGGTGGGAGGAAGTCTCTGAAGTAAATGCTCTTGTCATTTTTTTTATTACATATGTATAATATTCAACTTAATTCTATGATAAACCTAGGTATCTTTTGTTTGTTTTCATTGTAAAATTTACTGAATGTGTACGATTTTCTTCAAGCCCCACTTAAGTCATTTTTGATCTTTTTTAAAAGTATTACCAGTGGTGTTCAATTAAGTTTTTTTCTGTTTTTAGGTAAATAAAAAAACTTTGTCATTTTCTAGGACAAGGCGTGGAGTAAGACTTCACCTATTTCCCATCATCCCTTTGTTTACATCTCTCCCGCTAGCTCACAGCCTCTCACAACCCCAACCTAACATTAGCGGTGCAACATAAATGGCGAACGGTGACTCTATCTAGCTGTTTTTGTTCAATACTGATGAGGAAAACAAAGGTGCATCTATTTGTCTCGAATGGATGCATCGGAATGGAGTGGAGCAGGCTTTTTAAAACAGCATTTTTTTTGTCTGCTCCTGATTCACAATGATTTGAATGAAGAAACACTCAGAAACACCGTTTCAATCTTAATTTTATTTATATACCATGAAGAATAAAGCCACAAAAACATGTTAACACACCAAAAACAACTTTTTTTGAGTGGGTCTTGGAGACTTCTTTCACAGAACCAACATTTTACTAGAAACCTTTTTTAAATCTAAAGCAGCAGGTATTAATCTTTTATCTTGTCCTGTCTGACTTGGTATCAAGGGAGAAACCTTAAACACACAAAGCTCTTAGACATTCTCTTTGTTTTTCTCTCTTCGTTTCCTGCTGCTGTCTTCCTTTTAAACGTAGCAAGAGAAAAAACATACTTGTGACGGACACAAAACGATTAGAGGAGGTGCGGCTGTTCTTGTTCTGTGTAGCTAAGCTGTTTTTAGATGGATTTGCTCTGTAAATGCCCATGATGAACAGTAAATAACATAGAAAACGTTTTCTGTCTCCACTTTAGGTTTTTTTTTTCTCATTGCACTTTCAGGAAGAAATCTATGTTGTTGTTGTTTTTGATAGATAAGACAGGCTTTCTGCGTCGTGATTTTTTTTTTCCTTGGAAAGAAACTAGTAGCCACTCCACCCCCTCCATCCTCCTCTCCTTTTTTCTCCCTGTAGCCCAGCTTTCTACCCTCATTGCCCTTCCCCTTTTTAGTAATAGGAGACTTGAAATCAATAGCACATTAGTCTGGCCGGAAACTCTTGTGGAATTAAATATGAATGACTGAGATTGCAGCTCTACCTGCTGCTGAGAGGAAAGCATCATGGCTCTTGGGGATATGGATTTTTCTTCCCCCTCCTTCCTCGAGTAAACAGCCTGGCCTTTTTGTGCTGTTCCTACAGCTTACCACATCACTGTGCCACTTAGTTTTGTACCAATCAGAGTGCAGCAGAGATCACTCACTATTCTCTCAGATTGTTATCTTTTTTTTTCTTCCCTGCTCCGGTCCGATAGCATAATTCGATGAAGTAAATGGAATTACAGACGTCACAAAGCCGCGACAGCTGAAGAGGCTCGAAGAACCAAGCGACCACACCCATCCTCCGAGCACAACAGCAGTACCATTTAAATATGAAAGAGCACTCTGCTTTTTAACAGATTGCATCTTTTCCCCCTACATTTCTTTATGAATTTTGTTCAAGTCACAGATTTTCTTCTCAATAGTTTTACTTTTTTTTGCATGATTGTCCACAGTTTGGTTCCATTTTTTTTCTACGCTGTTTGACTTCAAAGAGTGATTTGCCCAGAAGCTGGAAAGTGCTTGCTGGTGGGAGAAAGGTAATATGAGACAGAAAGCTACTGTTTATGCTGCTGGGAATTGGGAAGAGCTTGGTAATCTAATACACAAAGATGATATAAAAGTAGATATATTTGTGAGCCATATTTCACTCTATCAGAGATGAAATGGTTAGTGACAGATGGAGTGATATTGTTCCCCTGTATGGACCATAAGTAAGGCCCCTCCTGGTTTCCCTCCCTGACAGATGTAGGGGGAGGACCACAGTACCCTCTTCTTTCTTTCAATTGATTTGGGTTCTTGAACCCTCAGGGACTGGAGGATGAAGGTAGGATGGGGGTATATGTAATATGATGTTGAGTTTGGTCATTTCCTGCAGCCTAAAACCTTTAAAGATCCCTGAAAAGTACAGTCAATAACTCATACATTTGTCAATAGGATCACTAATAAACTGTTGGTAGAACATTAAAGACTATTTCCTTCTATTTGAGCTTAGTGAGTAACAGCTTATTATGCATCCATGCATGTAATTTAAGCAACGGAAAAGCTGTTGATGCTCTTACTTGCCAAGGAAATAATTTCCGGCTTTTTTTTCCTTTAAGAAATATCATAAAAGTTCATATTTCTGTTTAATACTTTTTGATGAAAAAAAGTTGTGTGTTTATGAGAGACTAAGCTAATGTTGACTGATTCAGCAATTATTACCTTTAACTGCTTCTCCAAATCTGACTGTTGGATCATCATTAAGAGACTTAACAGCTGTCTTGTAGCAGATGCGTCCTGTTGCACCACTCTCTCTGTCCCTGGAGGGGAAAGGTCAAAATAGGGTTGGAGGTTGAGGCAGAGACTCCCCTAAAGTTGCTTCGTGTTAATGCATTGTGAGATAAAAACAAATGAGCATCTGCCCGCCTTTTGTATTGACCACAACTCCGAGATGCAGATTGGAATTTGCATTATTGATAGCAAATTTCAGCACAGCATAGTAGCCAAACTGATGATTGCTGCAAATTAATTTAAATATATTTTTCTTTCTTATACATGAAAATATTTGGAATAAAACTATGTGTGCATTTTTGCTTCAATACATTTCACAGAAGTACCAAATAAATAGATAAAAGTAGTTAATGCATTAAAAAAAGACTCCCTGGTGAGGTGGGGTGGAGAGGGGACATGCCCTGGCCATGGGCGCGTGGCAGCAGAGCAGGTGGATGACGGGCAGCTGAGTAGTGAGCTCCAGAGGGAGGAGCAGGGGGGTGAGTGCGTGTGTGGGGGGGTCGTTTTGAAGGACTCTTGGGGTTGAGAGAAACCCTGAAAAAAGGCAACCCCATCTGGAAATGAGGTGGGGGCTCTAGTGTGAAAAAGATCTAGTGGGTGGTGTCTGACACTCTCTCTTTTGTTCCTTGGTAACACAACAGTGATGGTCGTGGTGGTGGTGGGGCTTCGCTGACGTGGGGGCTGGGCGCTCAAACAATAGTGCCGATCCAGGATTTGAAAGGATTCAACGAACAGAGAAAGCAAGAAAGCAAGCAGGGAAGGTGTGGACAGAAGGATAAAGCAGACATGTTCAGCCCACTTTCCTATAAGGCAATGTTACTGCAGTCTCCTTCCAAAAACAACATTTTCACTCAGTAAATATATTAAAATAAATACTATTTAGCAACATTTTTTAAAGTTACTTTACTGTTTTTTTTTTTACTGTGATGTTGCAAATTAATTTTAGGAGAACACTAAACAATAATTCACAAAAAATGAAACATTGAAAAATCGCAATTAAATAGATTATGAAATGCCAAATGAGCAGAAAAAATGGATTTTTTGCTGTGTGGTAGGGAGGAAGACATGGAAGGCAGCATCTCCATTTATTTTCATTAACGGTTTCTTCAGGCCAGACTCAAGCTTGCTGCAAGCTCTGATGCATCTGAGTGCTGTTCCATGCATAAACACACATCCCAGACATGCCTGTCCTTGCTCAGCTTCAGCCGAGCCTCTGTCGTGCAAGGTTAAATTTTCTCTTCCCGTTTTCCACATTTCTCCTTTGCAATTTATGCCATTCATCAGCCATCTCACAGAGGACAGTGGAGTACCTGCAGCAGCTCTCCAGGGTGCTGAATAAGGACGACTGCAGGGAAGAAGGAGAGAGGGGGATGGCAGAGTTGGGATGCAGTAATCTGAGTGGCTATATGGTTTCCCCATAGGAGGCATGGGGGTTTGAAGTGATTGCTGGTAGGACAAAGTGAGATGTAGACCTGCCATTTCTGTACAACGACCAGTCTCCATGTCAATGATAAGCTATTGACAATGACACCCCGTATTTGCTCAAAAACAACAACTGCAGGTGCATTCTTGTGTAGATGTTAGATACATTTGCTTGAATACATTTATCCTATTGTTCTTATAGGTGGGTTTAATGGGTTATTCGAATCCATTAATTATTCCAAATATCCTTTGGGTGCATTAAATAAATATTTCTAAATGAGCATTTTATCACCCATGTAGAGGTCAGCTTAGTAAAAATATTTAGAAAGGCGAGGCCCTTTCGTGGTTTACATTCATAGTAAACTGCACCATCTGCTGGTCAAACGTTGGTACGACATGCTGGTTTTCTTTTTTTTTAAGACCAGGTGAATAATTATGGAAATAATATAGTATCACCCCGATTATTGCATGTGTAATTCTTAATTTGTAACTCATACAATACATTTTTGCACAAGTACAGAAATTACAAAAATAAAAAAGGCAAAATACAATTTACACATGCAAGAACCTAAAATTACAACGTACTTACATACGTCTAAATGCTGCTAGAATGCTGGGTCATCAGAGTTTTCTTATCAGCAGCATTGAACTTAGAATGTGAATAATATCGGGTGAAACTTGACATTTTCCTACTTTCTTAAACAGATATGCCCACTTATTTATACAAAAAAGTCTAAACGAGCCTTATTAAGATTGAGTGTTCCATCACAACAGAACCCCCCTCCTTTTATACAGCAGGAGCAGGTTATGGAGCAGGTCCTTCTCCAAAGCCAGGGAGTGGTGCCGGGCGTAGGGCTGATCAACTCTGTCTGCTCACTGGATGTCATGAAGGACCTCGCGCCCCCTGCTCGTGGGAGAATTCCTTGGCCAATGCGCTGCATGAAAAGTTGCAGCATCAAAGGAGACATGAGAATTTAAAAACTTTACTGTTGAGTGATTTCAAAACGCAGATTTCGACTTTTTAATATTAATTATCTCACCAGATAATATTCACAATCTAAGTTGAAAGCGGCTGATAAGACAAGTCAGATGACCCCGCATTCTAGCAACATTTAAAATTACACTTACGCACAAATCTTGGGTGTGTGCGTAACAAATAAATCATGCGTAATTTGTGCCTGTAGTTCGTTTCAAGCTGTTGTAATTTTAAGTTGTGCATGTGTAAACTGTATTTTGCATTTTTTTTAAGTTGGTAATATTTGTAATTATGCACAAAATGTATTGCATGAGTTACAAATCAAGAATTACACACACACAAATCCAAAGTTACGCACAAATGAAGTATTACGCATTCTCACATCAGGGTGATACTATTTTCTCTCGATATAAGATAAAGATAAATAAAGTTCACATAGCTGAATAAATAAATAGATTACTACTTAACAAGGTAAATACTCGTGCTGTGCTCCCTTTTTTAGATTTTAAACAGAGAAAGTCATAAAGTTAAGTATCTAAACATAAAAAATCCCCTCAGTGAAAATTCTGCGAGGCCACTTTTGTGCGCTTCCCTAAACTTCAAACTGAAGTGAAACTCATGAAAGGTATAATGAGGTTGAAACGCAACACTGTCAGGCTTCTCTAAACCGGTCAGGTGAGGTTTCTTCCTGAATTTAACAGAGAAGTAAACCAGGTATGAGATTGTCAAACTAGCATTAAAGAATAAGAGGACCAAAAAGGAAGTGGAAATACCCCAGAAATGTATAAACTAGGCTCACCTAGGAAACAATAGTTCATCACTACGAATTCTAAATATATGATGTATACTTGATGTATACTTGATGTAAATAATAAGTCGATTAAAACGGAGTTGATTAAAAGCACAAATATGGCGCACTGAGAAAAACAATCGTATTTTATTGCGAAGTCTAACCGGATGTAGTGTCAGCTTCCCGTTAGTCACGTTCGGCTCCTGGCCGCTAGGAGGAACAAGGAGGGATCCTTGTCTGGCCCTGGAGTGGAGAAGGAAGAAGTCTGCATCCTAGTACCAGAAGGGAATGAGGCGAATTACAACTGGAGGAGAACACTTTCAGATAGACTTTGAAGAGTTTCTTTTCATGGGTGGAAGACATGACATCGACGGCGAGCGACAGGAGAGCTTTTGCTCATAAAATCAGCCGGTGAGTAAGCGGCATAAGTTACGGCTTAACAGCCGCGCGCAAGTGCAGGAAAGTGACCTACTGGACCGAGTGTACACATGAGCATGCTAGGATTTGTAGTGTGGTATATTACATTTCAGACGTTCAGTTTGAAAGAATGCTCCTTAAAAAAACGAAATTGCGTTTTTAAAGGAAGTATTCCCTCCTGTTCTTGTTGTTGTTTTTTTTCTACTTAATAAACGGTTTACCCGACGTTATTGTTACGCCGTGCATTGTTGTGACGAGCCAGTTCAAAAACACAGAACCAGCATGCAACGCGCAGCGTCTTTTAAATGTTTTAGGGGTTTTGTTTTCGGTGATACACTGTAAAGAAAAAAAAAAAGCTTTTTTCTGTCATGTGAACAGCCCATAGCAACTTGTTTGCACATGTTACAAACTGGTTCTTCTCCTTGTAACACAAAACAAAAACCTTAAAGCAGCACATAGACTCACAACAAGGGGTTAAATCAGACCCTGTTATTCTCTTTAGTTTTGAGAAATAGCAAGCAAACCTTATCACAGAAGCATTTGTTTTACTTATCTTTTTTATAAGTGTAATTCAGGCTTCCTGGGAGGGTAAAACAAACCAAATCATAGGGTTGTCATGTGTTTCCTAAGCATCTCTGGCTGGACAGAGTGCAAATGAAATGCTGTTGTGGGCTGCATCCTATAGTGGACACCCTAAAGGGATAAGCTGATTCCCTCCTGTGTGGTGATTGTTTTCTCCATATGTGGGTCCAACACCATTGTTTTGTTCCGGATGCAGGAAAGGGTGGGAAAGGCCGTTCTGGCCATTGCATTTGGAGTTCCATAGCTTTCCTTTTTCCTGTTTTAGAAGAATGTGTGCAGAAGTCCGCTGACAGAAACGGAGAGCATTATTTTAGTTTGGGAAACGAGATCTTTTACTAGCTGAGGAAGCATAAGCACTAGGTCTACCTCGTTATTGTAACAGTATCTGTGTATAAATGGAGTATTTCCTATTATAGTGGTGGAACTGTTGAAGTTATTGCAGCTGTGTAGAGGAGAGAATCTGATAGTTTGTGAATCTAAAAGAGCAGCTGCTCACTGTCTCTGCAAGGGAGTTTGTTCTTTCTTTTCCTTCCCTGGTTTGTCTTTAAGCCTCCTGTTTTCTATTGGTTTGTTAGAGCCAGGGACAGAGATCTGGCTCTGTGCCTGGTCCTGGAAGCCTACTTACCACCCCTTTGTAAAGTTTGAATTTCTGTCTCGAACAGCTGCTGCCTTTCAGGAGATTAAATAGATGTGCCCAAAACTTGAACACTAAGTCATGCAATTGCAGATGATGTCTCACTTCCCAGAAAGTTTTGGAAACTGAAATCAGGAGAGAAAAAGCAATAGCTATTCACACATTTGAGGCCTTTATTTTCTGACAAAAGTGCATTTTTTTAACCTTCATTTTTTTCTTCAACCTTTTTTTTCCAGGACGGTTGCATCAGAAGTCAGAAAACAAGTAACCAGAGACTATGGCTCACCTCAACTGTCAAAGAAACGAGGCGGCCCACACCCCCCTGTGAGTCACCTGAATGCCAGTTATTTGCCTTCATTTGTAAAATTCTAAAGTTTTCACATTTTAAAAAAGGATCCCGGCTTTCAGGGAGGTGTTTTTCCAAAGATATCGAAATATTTTTTTTTGTGCTTAAAGAACGTCATTCTATTATTCTTGTATAAAATAAATGGTAGTTATTTAATTAAAGTTTGAAAGTTAAATTTCCTTAAGTGTTAAAGTTAGTTGTGCTATGCTGAGTCATTGTTTGTATCCTTAAGCTAACCCAAAAATCCAGTTTTGATGAAGTTCCGAACCTTTGTGTAAAGCTTTGTTTCCACCTCTCTCTGCAACACACAGTCAAGTGGCCACTTCCAAAAATAAAAATTAATGTAAACACAGTTTTCGGGCTTCTGTGTTTAACTGTCATGTTCATGCGTAACTACGCAAGTTTTTATGACCATTTTCAGGCTCTGCGCATAAACCGTGTGACCATTGAACGTATGTTGCAAGTTAAACTTTGTCAAACTTTGACCAATCAGGGACTCGGATTTGACAGTGACATATCGATGACATCCCCTTTAAGTCACAAAAGTGTCAACCATTTAAAAATTGATCACTGATGTCTGGCCAGAATGATATGATAAGTCTTTTATATATCAGAATTGAACTGTGAAAGAAAAAGCCTGGAGCAAGATTTTTGAGGTTTGCACTGCTTCAACATTCTGTATCAAGCCTTTTCTAACATAAAGTGTTGGACATTAGCTAGTAAACAGTAAAAAAAAAAAAAGAAAAAGAAGTAGCTCCTCCCTGTCTGTCCAGTGTGAAAACCAAGTGCTAAACGCCTGGTGTGTCTGCAGCTATAGTGCAGCGAAATCTCTAATCTGGGAGGTATAAAAACAATTTTAATGCCTTTAATCCTGTAGTTGGTTCATAAATTACCAGACAGTGCTGCCTTTCAGTTTCTTATATTAAATTGCCTATGAATATTAAAAAACCTTAAGAAATACTTTCACGTTTTTTCTTTTTCTTTTTTATAAATTTATCCGGCTACAAAATATCAGTTTTTTATCGTCTTTGAATTTTTTTTCCTGTTAATTTCCCTAATCTTTATAGTTCGTTCATAACGGCAAACGTTCTCCTCGTAGTGTGTTAATCTTTCTGATTCGGCTGATCAGATTGCACTCGGCAATGATTATCGTATTGTAGTTCTGGGTGTGTAACAGTGTAACAATACTGGCTGACAGCTGCCCCTGACGGAGGCCGTGGAGCCTGTGGACTTTGAGGAATATGTGAGCAGTCACGCTCCTGGGGTGGAGCCCGGCCCCCTCAGACAGCTAATGGAGTTCCCCCAGGATGACCTGGAGCTCCTCCAGCTGGAAAAGGAGTGCACAACACTGGAGCCCCCTCTGCCTGAAGAGGAGTAAGTCCAAAAGCTGCAAATAAATTCATCCCAAAGAATTCGCTCTATGGTTGTTACTTGATCAAACAGTGCATTACACTCACTCTAGCGGAGGACAAACATGATTAGAGATGAAAACAAAGGTCTTTCTTCTTTACTTTCAATGAACATGAATATTAAAAATGTACCATGTTCAATTATTAATGTGTTTTTCTGTGTAGCTCTCTGGATTCCAGAGTGAGAGATGCTTTGGCAGTCTACACAGATGACTGGCTCATCATTCAAAGAAAGTATGTCGTTGGCGTTGCTGCCACCAACTGAATTAAACACATCACTTATTTTCTGCTCACTTTTTCACACAGTTAACACTTACCACGGTTGTGCCACATGCTCTGTAGATACCAGCGCTTCAGCACCATGTACAGCCCTCACAGCTCAGAACGGCAGAAGGACAGGCAGCGAGGCCTGCTCAAACAGACCTTTGAACTGGACGAGGCTGCTATTTCTGAACGCCAGGATGATCAGGTAGACGCTAATGGACTGAAAGTTTAAAAGCACTCCAAAGCACTTTGATTGTTTCTTGTCTGGGCTAAAGAGAGGAATGGAGTTGATGGCCTGCTATTATGGTGGGATGGGCAAAGTGAGTTGTGTTTTAGTCAGCGTTTTATCTTATTAGTGGATCTAACTTTCCCCATTTATTTGTTCTCCTGAAGAATAGTGTTAAATCGATTTAAAAATAAGGGAATTTGTACCATGTTGTTCTTCGTTTAGGCCATGTGTTTGCTTTTAAAGAAAACACAATCTCACCCGCCCCCTCTTCTTGTTGGATTCAGGATGATGCAAAGCGACGGTCCGTGAGCGTCGACGAGACTCCTCGGGGCAGCTGGGCCTCCAGCATCTTCGACTTGAAGAACTCCTCCCCCGACACGCTGCTCCCGTCTGTACTGGAGCGGACAGCCCCTGAGGACATGGACCGTCACAATACCGAGGCACGCCAGCAGGGGCGCCACAGTGATCTACTTGGCTTGTACCCTCCACCTGATGAGGTTTGGCTCAAGAGAATTCAAGGAAAAAAGGATTAATTAAGTTACTTCATCATGTAAACCATCTTTTTGGAGAATGGCTGACTTGGAGATACTGCAAATATCCATCTAGCAGGCAAAAAAGAAAACATTTGTGATATGCAAAACAAAAATAGACATGTAATTCGGGTGATATAGTCAGATGGGAAAAAAACATAATTTAGTCAATCTTATTGTACTTTTGCCTGTCTGGTCAAAAGATAATCTTTTATATCGGAAACAAACTATGCAAAAGTCATGGGCAAGGTAACTGTCTTTTATCTGATTAAAAACACGCTCAAAACGAAAGTGCTGTTTGAATGGCGGCTGATTTTTTTTTTTTCTTCTTTTGTCTGACATGCATATGAAATAACGATTCACCAGATTAAGCACACGGCAGTCACTCAAAACCACTGTTTTTGTAATTCGATTAAGCTGGTTGACGTAATGTGCTGTTGCCATGTGTGTGCGTCAGAGTAACAGTACTAAATGTTCCCAAACTGTGAATTTTAATGTCTGTAAATCCATCCACATTGATTGAATCTTTTATTTTTCTGTCCTCAATGTTCGTTTAGCAGTCTCTACCAGTCCTCACATCTGTGTGCAGATCACCATTTTTTCCCCTCCTACCACTAGGTTACCATGACATCTGAGTAAATGTTAGCTTGATCTGTTGCTGTGATTTCTGTGTGTCAGGATGAAGCAGTGGAGAGATGCTCTCTACCCGAAGCGCCCAAAGAACACTGTGGCCAGAGGATCCTGGTCAAGTGTTTGAGTCTGAAGTAAGAGACATGTGGGAAAATCCTGTTTTGATTTAGTAAAATCAGTCCATCAGGAAATAAAAATTATGTTTATTTTGCAGGTTTGAAATTGAAATTGAACCAATATTTGGTTCTCTAGCTCTTTATGATGTCAAAGAAAAGAAAAAGGTATTTCGTGTGTGTGTGTGTGTCTTGTTCCTATTTTCGCTATTCTTACACTCAGCACCTAACAGCCACTTACATAATGCTGAGCCCATACTCGACTAATTGAATTAGCATCAATTCAACAAGGTCTAAGTGGTTTTGCAGTTCAGATCATTGAGTCAAAACCCAATTAGAACTCTCTGATCTACATTTCCATTACTGTTTTTCCACCCCCAACCCTTCACTGTCTCCCACTCTCCAACAGATCTCTGAGAACTTTTACTTTGACCTAAACTCGGATCAGATGAAGGGGATGCTTAAACCTCACACGCCTCAGGTTGCTATATCCACACTGGCCCGCTCTGCTATCTTCTCCATCACGTACCCTTCTGCTGATATTTTTTTGGTCATTAAGGTACAGAAAAAATGTCAAATTGATTGATTTTCTTTGCTCAAAATTACTAGTTGCTGTTTTTTTTTTGGTCAAATGATCACCTTAAAATCTTTTTCAGCTGGAAAAAGTTCTTCAGCAAGGAGATATTGGTGAATGCTCTGAACCCTACATGGTTATGAAAGAATCAGATTCCTCCAAGGTACAGAAACATGCTCCTCACTTTCAACTTTATCACATTCTAGGCTTTTTCAAAATCACATGTATTTGTGTCAGAAATGTTTTCCATCCTGCTTTAGATATGATTTGCTAGTGATGAAGTAACTTTGAGTTTCTTCTCTGCAGCATAAAGAAAAGCTGGAGAAGCTTCGTCTTCAAGCAGAACAGTCATGTAGTCGTCTTGGCCGTTTCCGCATGCCTTTTGCCTGGACAGCTATTCACCTCTTAAATATTGTCAGCAGCGTAGGAGGTCTTGATCGGTTGGATCCAGACTCTGACTCTGGTACCTCCGCTTTCAACATTGTTTCCTTTTAAATACATATTTCATATTCCCGCTTGGCGGAGCTGCACCAACAAACGGCTCCTCCGACATCCACTGACATTTTTCTATTTGCTAGAACGAAAGAGCCATGGAACCTGGAATGAAAAAAAGAAGAAAGGGTTTGAGAGGATGAGCGTCGGGGACGACATGTGTAATTTTGCCACCTTTCGTCCAGCAACCCTAACAGTGACTAACTTCTTCAAACAGGTCAGTCCTACTTCAGTGTGTGAGACATCCTAGCAGTTTTCTAGATTATTAGATTATATTTACTAAATATATTCTGTCATTTGTATTTTTTTACAAGAAAGTTAAAGGAGGGAGAAAAAATAGATTAAAATCCAAAATCGAATTTGGTGTGAAATAGTTGGTGATTTTATATTTTGGCCATATCGTCCAGCTCTAATTTAGAGTAACCATTTAACCCATGAAGTATGTTTTTGGATGTTGGGAGGAAGCCAGAGACCCCAGAGAAAACCCAAAGTTTTTCAATGAAAGCAGTCATGTCCACACAAAAAAACTAACAGATTTTTAATTTGTTTCTGTTGTTTTTTTGTGTTTGAAATATTAAGTAAACTAAAAGTTGCATTTCTTTTTAATGATTCCAAGCAAAACTTTACCTTGAAAATTATAGGAAATCCTATGGAAGGTTTTCAACAAAAAAATTAATTCAAAAGTGACTGCTGAAAAGTAGGGTTTTCAAATAGTGTAACAGATTTCTTTGTGTCAGGAATTGATATTTTGTTTTAATTACTTTGGTTTTGTTTTATTTTTTAACCTCCACACATTTTTTTGCGACTTTGCACAAAGCTTTCATTCTTTAGCTTCAATATTTGATGTATTTTGAATAACAAAGTTAATCCTTAAAAAAAATACTAATCAGTGGGACAGTTTCTTACAAAAAAATCTCCTCTAAAAGCACAAAAGTTTTGTCTTTGTTGAATTTATCACTGGCTGGAAACAACATTTTAAAATCCTGATTTTCACTTTTATAGTTGTATCTCTCATAATTGATCAGTTTTGATTCAAGTTTAATCACAAAAGGTGAAGAAAGGTCGTGCTTTGAAAATATATTGTGTAACTCTGCTTCTGCTTGTGAATACCCAGGAGGGAGATAGACTGAGTGATGAAGACCTGTATAAATTTCTAGCAGATATGCGCAGACCATCCTCTGTTCTGCGACGGCTGAGGCCCGTCACAGGTAAACGTGTTGTCAGATGATGTAAAAACTGAAAAGCTTTTTGTTTTCAGTTGTTTATTTGGTATTTGTTTGTCCCTCAGCTCAGCTGAAAATCGACATTTCTCCAGCGCCGGACTCCCCTCATTACTGTCTGTCACCAGAGCTGCTACACGTGAAACCTTATCCAGACCCGCGTGTTCGTCCCACCAAAGAGGTGCTGGAGTTCCCTGCTCGATACGTCTACACACCACACACCACCTACAGGTGAGGACTGCATGCTCAGGAGTGCACGCACGCTCAATCTGTAACCTGACCTGCAAAGGCAAACATCCATCCACTCTCTGCGTGCGTGAGCAAACACATGTGCACCTATTGATTTTGGACAGAGGCAGATTTTATTTCTTCTAGTAAGATACATTATTTAATAAATTCTAACTGAAATTATAACATGTTGTTTATTAAATAATATGTATTTGTTTTGCAAAAACCAAATCTTATCAATCAATAGCAAAATAATATGAAAACATGTCAATTTTTCTTACCCCATTGGCCATTGTTGTGCTTATTTAAAAAAGAAAACTTCACATTTTAAGAACTTATTTTTAATTTTAATTTAATTAAAATTAATTTTGTTTTTGCAGTGTGCGTTTGAGAATGTATACAGAAAGACCAAAAATATATATTTTCAGACAGCAGTTTAATAATTTAACATATCTTTAAAATATCTTGAAAAAGGTTAAGTTATACAATATTTTAAAAAATACACAAAAGCCACACAAGAAATGCACAAGAAATGAATAAAATGTTTGAATTCTAACAGAAATAATAGCTAGCTTTCAAAACAGAAAGGATTTGAAGTTAATGGAGTGATGTCAGGGATCTGAGATGAAAACAAACGTTTGTCTTTCAGAGAAGCGGTGACTGTGTAAGTCATTTAGGATTGCTCCACAGCTTCACTCTGCAAAAAAGATGCACAAAAGTAACATTACGTACTGAAACAGGATGAAAAACGTTGTCTACATTGTTCATAACGTTTGGCATCTTAAGCACGTCTTACCATGGTCTCCAGTTGGGAGAGTTGCTCATTTTGAGTCTCAATGTTCTCCTTATGCAGTTGGTTTAGGAGCTGTAAATCTTTCAGCAAATTGGAGTGCATCTGTGCTCTCTCCTAAAATGAGAAATCATGTCAGTTAGTGACTGGCTGGTCTTCACGGCTCTCATGATGGGGACTTAGCGAGCTTCGGCTTTCCTTTACCTGCAGCTCCTTGATGCTGGTTGGTGCGTGGATGTTGATGAACATCTCCAGCCTCTGTACTTTGGTCTTCAATTCTTCCTCGTCCCTTTCTAAGCTGCTCAGCTGTTCTTTAGCCTTATGGGTCTGGGCTTGGTCCTGGAATATCTGAGCCTGTCAAGAGTACATCCATCTTTAATGTGGTCTTCCTCAACTATGGTGTTCCTTCAGCTCCTAGATGCCTATTAAAATCTAAGCCTTAAAAAAAGAAGATGATCTGTCTCTGTACATTAAAAGCATAAACTCTGTATGTTTATTAATGTCTTGTTAGAAAAACAGTTGGATTGAGGTGTTTTCAGGAACAACAGGGTGTGATGCAGACAGTTTTGGAAGTCACAGAAGTGGTGCCTTGTTATGTCTGTTTTTTTCCTTCTATATTGCAACAATACGGCACTTAAACTTCACACAGGAATTCACTGTTGACATATTTCAGTGCTATCTTACCTGCAGTATTTGTATCACTTCTTTCATCTGCTTCTCCACCTCTGCAGCCAGCTCGGCCTGCTTCCCCAGCTTTTGGAGAGTCCCCTCATGGTTCTTTAAAGCACGGTTGATCCTTTCTATCTTAGCTCCGGTGGTTTCATAAACATAGTTAAGTGATTCGCTCAGTTGGATAACACCAAACATGAGCACATTGACTTCTTCCCGCGGTGCAGCCTTCTCCTCTAGTTTGCCCGAGCTTCTGATTGGACCTGCATGGACTGCTGCTAAGCATGCAGTCAGGCAAACCAGACCGAGACTCCAGATCATCTTGATGATTGTCTCCCGCTCAGATGGCAAAAACAGATTCAGGCTTTTTAAAATTTCTTTTTCTGCTGCTCACAACAAAAGTTTGACGCAAATTTGACACAAACTTCGAAATGGCATCCGTAAAACTCCCATTTGTAGTAGCAGAAGTGTAATCAGCTACTGGTTCATGCAAGCGAGAGCAGCTAACCCTCCTTTTATAGCGACTTGCGTTTGCAATACCATGGTAAAATATTAGCTCTGCGATGGTTCGATCACGGCTTTCATACATGGACTCAAGCTCAGTGACCTTTTTTCTTGATGACCTTTTCAGGGAGGTTAACCTGAGAGTTTCTAAATTTGTCATTTAGGTCACAGACTCTTTCAACGTACACACACAAAAATGTATAGACTACAGTTTTTTTAAAACAAACACAAGCAATAAGCTTAAACCCAACATGTGAAGTAAACACTCCAACGTTTCATTTAAATGCATGGAATGATGTGAAAAGTCAACTCCCCTTGATACGTGATAAAAATCAGCCGTTTCAAAATCTGAACAATAGTTACCTCTGGTGTTTGACTTGGAATTAAGTCAGTGATGTTTGGGGATTGGATCCATTATGTGTATATAAACTCCTCCCATGTTTCTGCACAAAATTCTTATTCTTATTTAGAATTTTCTGATATAGAAGTAAGCAAAACTGAAAGCTCACGTATAGGTTACATTTTATAAATCCTGTTCCCCTTTTTTTAAGGTCTTTTCTTTTTTAAATGCAGGAATTTGCTGTATGTTTACCCACAAAGTGTGAACTTCAGCAGTCGCCAGGGGTCAGTGAGGAACATTGCTGTGAAGGTTCAATTCATGGCTGGAGAGGACCCCAGCCAAGCTTTACCGGTGAGTAGTGGTCAAGGACAGGCAGGAGACAACTTCGGTGTTAGAGGATTATTAAATCTCACTCACAAAGCTCTATATCAGGCATCATCTTCTCTAAAAAGAATGTGGTTAAAGTCCCATTCAGATCAACTTTTGATTTCTTTTAAAAGCGTTCCCAGTGGTCTATTAATTATGATTATGCCGGTTTTAATTAAAAAAAAAGATTGTTTTCAAGGACATGATTTCTGAAGAGCAGCAGTTTTGATTAGAAATGTGCTTCTGAATCATGGGCAGGACTTTTGGCGTGGAGCAAACCTGCCCCTCTTTTCACAGATGAGATCTTGGAGCTTGTGACCTACCCTGCATGGTCTCTGTCACAAATACACGTTTTTCAAACATTTTTGGTCTGCTTCAGATTTGCAACAATTTGAATAAAAAATACTCAGAAATGCAATTTTAAGCTTAATATTTGTTAAATATGTTCTGTATGACTTTTTTGGGTCTTTAAAAGTGGCATGTTCTTAATAGAAAATAGAGAAACAATTGAGTGCTAAAGTTTTTCATGGTTTTGTCATATTTTATTAATAGCCTTTTTTTTTGTGCCAAGTTCAACCACCACCTTTTTCCGTCTGCTACACCCAGGCTGGCGCTACAGATCTCTCAAAACCTGCACCTAACCCTAACCTGCAGAAAATGTCTTAAAAAATAACACAGAATTTCTGATTTTGCCTAAAAACTACATAATCATAATTAAAAGACCACTGGGAATTATTGTACAATAAAAAAATAATAGTTGGTTGGAGTCAGATTTTAAACAGCTGGAGATCGTCACAATTTACGTTGTGCAAAAATGACAATAAAGAGATTTCTGATTTCTTTATTGTTGAAGATGAATCCAAAACATGTAAGAGAGGTTATGCATATACTGTGTTTTTGATCAGGTTATCTTTGGAAAGTCAAGTTGTGCTGAGTTCCTGAAAGAAGCCTACACTCCTGTCATCTACCATAACAAGTAAGGCTCAGACGAGTTTGATTTAGCTTTCCTTTTACATTTTTAAATGAGACATTGTTCAACTGTTCCTGAAAAGGTCTCCTGAGTTTTATGAAGAAACGAAAATGAAGATTCCTGCCAATCTGACAGACAACCACCACCTACTGTTCACGTTCTATCACATCAGCTGCCAACCCAAGCAGAACACTCCTTTGGAGACCCCTGTGGGCTACACTGTGAGTACGCTGAGAACCTGAATCCCTTTGAATGTGGTCATATTATGGAGAGATACTAAGAGGAGGCTGTAACAAAGCTGCTTACCTCCTGCATTACTTTCACCTCTAAACCACAAAAAATGCAAATTGAAATGATCATCAGCTTACTCAGTGACACATTTTACCTGTATGGCTTAAAAGTAGGCATTAAAAAATATTTTTTAAAGTGTTTTAATTAAATTTTTAAAGATTTTTCCATGTATATATATTTTAATAATGTTACTAAAGTGCCAAAGTGGCATTGCAAGTTTCTAAAATAACTTATTTGTTAACTATTATGTCTTTCTTTTTGTTTTTAGTGGATTCCCTTGATGCAACATGGAAGGCTTCGCACTGGTTCCTTCAGTCTGCCCGTGTCGGTAGAAAAGCCTCCACCGAGCTACTCTGTGCTCACTCCTGATGTGAGTTGTTTTTTTTAAACAACTGTGTCTCTTGCGATGTATCTTGTTGTTAAACAGTTGGATATTTATTCATGGCAGGTTCAGCTCCCAGGAATGAAGTGGGTGGATAATCACAAAGGAGTGTTTAATGTTGAGGTGATAGCGGCCTCCTCAGTTCACACTCAGGTAAGTTCACACATGCACTTTATACGCTAAGGTTTGCACTTTTCTGAGTTATGTATTTTTTTTTTTTTTGTCCCTGATGTACAAGCTGCCAGAGGTGTGAATTTAGATGCTTTATTCTTGCTAAAAATCCTAACTAACAATTCTTAAACATTTAATATGGGTTCAGTTTGTAAGTTTCTGTTCTATCTTTTCTCTGATTCTAATTTAGAATCCAGAAATGTCTTATCAGATCTGTAAAAGGTGGGCTAGCATTCTCCTGCTAAACATTGTGGGTGTTCCCCTAGGACCCCCACTTGGATAAGTTCTTCACTCTGGTGTATGTTTTGGAGGAGTACTCCTTCCCTTTCCGTCTCAAAGACGCGATCATAACCGAAGCTAACATGGAGGGGGAGCTGAAGGCCAGCATGGCTGCACTGAGGGGGGCTCTGCTGGACACCTGCATCAGGTTTTTGCATCAACTTCTCAACAAACTCATTCAGCTCATCGTCTACCCACCAGTCATTGCAGGACAAATTGGTGAGCAAAGGTCAAATATTCTACTTGTGTGAACATTTCTGTCCTTTTGCTTACACATTACTGGCATTTGAATAGCTGTTGCTAAATGATGCTGGGTTTTGGCCAATGTAGACAAGCAATGTGTGGTAAAGTCTACCTTGTACTGATCACTCCATCATCTGCAGTGAACCTTGGCCGAGCAGCCTTTGAAGCAATGGCCTTATTGGTCAATCAGATCCACAAAAACCTGGAGGGAAACCAGGACCTGCATGGGCGCAACAACCTGCTGGCGTCTTACATCCATTACTGCTTCCGTCTGCCCACTGCTGAGCCCACCATACCCCCAGCAGGTGAGGTGGACTCACCCTCCTTATTCTGAAATTAAGTTCTGAACCAAAATCCTTTTTGTTCCTATATCCATGTCCCGTCTCTTTTCTTAAAAGCAGGTGTTTCACAGGCTTATGAGATGCCAGTTCAGTATGCTACTGTTTCCCGAGCAACGGGCCGGCCAAGCAGCCTCTTCCTGTCCCGTTCTAAGAGCATTAGCAACTCCAACCCTGATCTGGCCACCACACCCGTTTCCCCTGATGAAGAAGTCCAAAGGATTATAGGAAACAAGGTAAACAGGCGTTCAAAACTGACTGAAACACTTAACTATAGATCATTTTTGTTGTGACTTAATAGTTATTTGCTTATTTGTCCTGTTAATGAAAATGTTTCTGCTTTTTTAGGGATAAAAAATATTCAATTTTTTATAATTTATAGATGTCCTGATTTAACTAAAGTGACTTAATGTTCCACAACAGATTGAATAAACTCGGGTTGACTGGGTGCTCTATGCTTAAGTGCAATTCTGCTCTGTGCCTCTTTTCCTTTTGTTTTCTAGCTCCCCTTGATCTGTGTGTATCCAAACCTGCTGTTTTATGTGATCGGTTTTAATAACCCTTTCTTGTGTTGATTTGTTGTTTTTGATTCTTTCTTGTTGAATTCTCATGTGGTTACTTCCTCCCCTTTCTCACCGTGTTCTTGCCTCCTGCGGCTCTATGTTTGTGTGTGCGCCTGGTGGCTCGTGGCAGGGCATTGACCGCTCCCATTCCTGGGTGAACTCTGCTTATGCCCCTGGGGGCTCCAGATCTGTTCTACGCCGGAACCCCAACTCCAGCTGCGAGCTCAAGCAGGTGCCAAGTCCTTCGTCTTCCTTCGCTTCATCTGCTTTAAACCATCTTCAATGCGCTCTATGCTCGCTTCATCCAACCTGTCGCATCATTTAATCATTCGCTTCATCTTCTCCATCGCTCCAAACACATTTCTCTTCGCTGTCTAACAAGCCAAATGTGTAGTGATTGATTGACAGAAGCTCTGCCTGCGGCTTGTTAGATTTATTACCAGCCTTGCGCTCATGGGAGGTGGTAGACGTCCTCTCTCCACCCACCAGTTCCCATCCACTCATTTTCACATCACTGTCATCTCTGTGTTCACCTCACCATCACTTCATGTCAGGCAAGCGACCTCAGCTGCAATCGCATGTCTGCCTTTTTGGACAGCGTGGCCTTGTTTTCTGTTCCTGCAAGGCAACTTACTAAAAAGGTAAAACTACCTCAACAAATTGTAAATTTGACACATTGTAGTAGACTAACACATATTTACAGCATGAAAATCGGAACCCTTTAAAATCATTGGAATGTATTTTTTGCGTTTGATGTAAACCTTTTCTTGAAGATTTTCCTGTCCCAAAATTTAATGGGATTTATTAAAAAGATACTGACTAAAGTTGTCTTTTTTAGACTTGAAAACCCAACCATCACAATCGTTTTTAAAAAACCCACTCTGATGAAAATTGTGTTTTTTGGTGTTTTATAATGTTCTAGTGGCATTTTTCTAATTGTGGAGAACCTGTATAAAGAAAATGTAGCTTGAAATTACACTTCAGAGTATTTCTCTATTCAAATTGTGAGTCAGGAGCAGACAAAAAATGCAGTTCGAAAAAGAGGTTACCTGTGACGTAGAAAATACGCCAGGCAGGCCACAAGCTCCCTGTTCTCCTCCATTCAGATGCATCCACTTGTAGACGACTAGATCTCTGTACGTCTTCATTTTCCTTGTCCAAGCTAGCATCTGGCTCAAAACTGTATGGCTAGATGGCTCCATTATTGTTTGCCATTTTTGTTACACTAGTAAAGTTAGGTTGAGGTGTGAGGGGGTTTTGAGCTAATGGGAATGCATGTTAACAATTGTTTGATTTAGGCTAAAAACTGTTGTTATGATTGGAGTGGGTCTTCAACACTAACCACTTGACAGACTCTGCAAAAACATTCAAAAGCATCACACCAGAAGCTCATCTGCTTTCTGAAATGATTACCTCCCAGCTTAATGTGCTGTTTCATGTTCAGTTGCTTCATGAAGAGCTGGCCTTGCAGTGGGTGGTGAGTACCAGCACCGTGAGGGAAGCATCGCTGCAGCAGGCATGGTTTTTCTTCCAGCTGATGGTCAGTAAACTCTTGGAAAAATGCAGTAGCTCTTAGGTTTTTCCATCTAAAGTGGGTCCCACAAAGTATTTTTAATAGGAAGTAGCCACATTTTCATTGTCGTTTGAATCTACAGACCAAGAGCATGGCTCATCACTTATTTCTGACGTCTAAGCTGGAAACACCCAGGCGCCAGCGGTTTCCTGATCGCTTCGTCGATGACATTGCAGCACTGGTGTGTGCTGTCAGCGCAGACATTGCAAGCCGATACCACAAGGTAAAGATGCTGCATCATTTTTGAGAACGCTGTTCATCAGCAATATTTTGGGATCATTGAACAAAACAAGAAAAAAAAAGTGCTGGAAATGTCCTATTCCAGGGATTGATAGTCTTTGATTGATTCAGATATTTTTGTCCTAATTTTGATGATTTGTATGGTATTTTTCAAAAATTTAAATTAATCTTCTCAAAATCTCTCCCCCTCCATCAGGATGTGGAGCTAGTGGAGAGGTTGAACAGCAGCCTCGCCTTTTTTCTCAATGACCTGCTGTCGTTAATGGACCGAGGCTTCGTGTTCAACCTCATTCGCTCCTACCACAAGCAGGTGTGCATCCATATCCTCCTCAGTCTGCTTTAATTCCAAGAAAATTGGTGTCCCATATTCATTCTGATGTTTTCGACACACTTTTGTTCACAACAGATTGCTAACAAGCTTCACATGGCCCAGAATCCCAGCTCCCTGAACGCGTTAAGGATAGATTTCACTCGAATAATCTGCAGCCATGAGCATTATGTCATCCTCAACCTGCCCTGTTCTACTCTGAGCCCTCCAGCATCCCCTTCTCCTTCTACCTCCTCCACCACCTCACAGGTACCCAAGCAAGCTGGGAAACACAATTGGTCTTAAACTGCATACTTTGTTCAGTAAAAATCTGATTCATTTTGAATGTTTTTTTCTGTCTTTTTTATAGAGTTCAGCCTTTTCCAGTTTGTTGCAGGACCAGGGTGTGGCCACCATGTTTGATTTGTCATTTCCCTTTCGTCAGCAACACTTCTTGTCTGGGTTACTGCTCACTGAGCTGTCTCTCATTCTTGACCTTGAGGGTGAAGGGTGGGTACTGGGTGTATTTTATAAATGCTGCTCGGTTAGAAATGGCAAAGAAAAACTCCTGGTGAAAAGAGATCTCATACAGTATGACTAAGTTTTTCTCTTCCACAGCGTGTTCTTCCTACATAAAAAGGCCATCAGTGCTGTTCACTCCCTCTTGTGCAGCCACGATGCGGATCCTCGTTACAAAGATCCACAGGTCAAAGCCCATGTTGCTCAGCTATACCTGCCTCTCATCCCCATCGTCATGGAGTCGCTGCATCAGCTGCATGACTTCTGCGGTTAGCATAAAAAGACGTGCACCTTCTATGACATCCGTTGCATCAAGAATATTTTTCCTTATTTGCAGTAATACTGCCTACTTTTCCTGTTTCTTGCAGACTCTTCGCCTGCGTGGGCTCGCCATGCCCACGCCAATGATGCTGACCCAGACAGTAGCAGCACTATCAGTCAGTCTGTTGCTATGGCAATTGCGGGTTCCCCTCTGCCGCATGCCAAAGTGAACTCATTCGCACTCCCCTCAGTGGTAAGTGATAGAGGCAGGGGTCATACGGCTCCCCGGGGCCCTGCAGACTGAAGGGTCACACATGGGTCTCTTCTGTAGGAAGCTGCTGCTTCACTTTGACAGACGATCATCTTGAAATGTATTTGTATTTGTTCCCTGTTTGCCTGTAGGTGGTTTTCTTTCCATTTCTTATTCTATAAACAGTCATTTTAGTCAATTCTGCCGCAGATTTTGGCACAGAGTTTGTGTGTTTGTCTTCACCAGGCTGGGCGGCAGTCCAGCTCTCTGTCAGCTGAGTGCAGCAGGACCCTGCTGGTGTGTTTCCTGTGGGTGATGAAGAACGCAGATGCTGCTCTTCTTGAACGTTGGGTGTCTAATTTGTCCGTCCTGCAAATCAACTGCTTGTTGGACCTGCTTCACCTCAGCGTATCCTGCTTTGAATACAAGGTACAAGAAGTAAATACTGTCACCAAGCAAGGAGGTATTTCATCAACCTTACACCATCATGGGATGACATTTGATAGATTCAAAACAAGTTTCCGTAAAATTCAGCAGGTTGGTTTGGATCAGTGTAGTCTAGAACAGAATGCCCTGACCTGTTTCTGTGTTCAAAAGTGTAGGCTGGATGGAAACCATTGCATCAGCTGAGTAAATATGTTTACATTTCATGCAGCTGATGCAGCCTATATTTAACATGTTGTACTTTTACAGTCCTTTTCAATAAAATACTTAAAACCACAAATCTTAATAAAGTTAAATCAGTGGTATTTAGGAGTTTTTTATTTTCTTTATTGTATTTACTTTTTTCTATTTTTTTAATTTAAATTTTTTATTTTTTTTTCTTGGCTGCTGTTAATTGCTGCTACCAAAAATGAACAAAAATAGTTCTTGGGTTTCCAGAGTTAAGAAAAGTCAAGTCATCATTACAGAAGTCTTTGATTAAAACTTGTCTTAGTTTTCACAGACAGATTTTTTTTAGCCACATTTTTCCTTATGTGTTTCAGGGGAAAAAAACTTTGCAGAGGATTAACAGCCTGACGTTTAAGAAGTCTCAGGACATGAAGGCCCGCCTGGAAGAAGCCATTCTTGGCACCATTGGAGCTCGACAAGAAATGGTCCGCCGCTGCAGAGGTAAGCTGCATAACAAGAACATCCCTCTTTTCTGAACTTGTGAACATGTGGCAGCTTTATGGAAATGTGCGTGTTCTAGCAGAACGAAGTCCTTATGGGAGCCAGGAGAATGTTAGGTGGAGAAAGAACGTCACTCTCTGGAGACAGAATGCAGACAGAGTCGACAAGTAGGTTTTTTACAGTACTTCTGTTTAAATTAGTGATAGCAACTTAATAAAATATAACTAGCTAATTGTACAATTAACTTATTATAAATATATAAATAACTTATAATTGTAATAACAGGAGTAAGGCCGATATGGAACAGGAGTCCGTGGTGGATGGAAACTTAGCTACTGAAGCTTCTCTGATAGTTCTGGACACACTGGAGATTATAGTAAAGGTAAGAATAATGCTTTTTAAACTCTACATTTTTTCATTTGGTCTTAAAGTCCCAAGAGGGAATTTTTGACCTATCTCCTCTTTCAGACGGTGGTTGCATCAGAGTCTAAGGAGAGCGTTCTGGGGGGGGTGCTGCGAGTGCTTCTCCACAGTATGGCAGGAAACCAGAGTGCCCTCTTTCTGCAGCATTGCTTTACTACACAGAGAGCTCTGGTTTTTAAAGTAAGAGCAGTCTATACATTTTTGTGTATTCTTTACTCACTCCGATCATCTTTTGATCTATTTCGAAAGCATTCCAAGTGGGCTTTTAGATAGTTTCTGCAGAGTGGCAGTAATTCATTAGAAATTCACCTCTGACTTTTGGGTGGGACTGTTGGCGTGGAGGAACCACGCCACCCCTTCCCCTCCCTGTTGATGAGATTTCAGAGCAAGAAGCTTGTGGCTTACCCAACATGTTTTCCACATCACAAATAAGCTATTTTTCAAACTGCTTTTTTTTTTTTGTCTTCTCCTCATTTACATTGACTTGTATAAAGAAATACTCAGAATTGCAGTTTTAAGCTTAATTTTCTTTATATATTTCCTTTATCATCAGAAAAATGCCAAAAGAACATGTAAAAAAACATCAAAATTTCATCAGAGTTGGTCTTTTAGCATAAGGAAGAGATTATTGTTGTGGATTCTTTTTAAAGTCAAATGTGTTTTTGTCTGTTATCAAGTTTTTTTTTTTTTACTATTAGGGACAAAATGCAATGTAAAATTGTGTTTTATCTCTGCAGTTTCCAGAGATGCTGTTTGAGGAGGACACAGAACTTTGTGCAGACTTGTGCCTACGTCTCCTGCGACACTGCAGCAGCAGTGTGGGCTCTGCTAGAAGTCATGCCTCTGCCTCTCTTTACTTACTTATGAGACAGAACTTTGAGATCGGAAATGTATGTTTAAACATTATTCTGCTGTTTCCATTTTGATTACCTTGTTAAGACATTTTAAAAATAGTTTTTATTTGTAAATTGTTTTTTAACTGAAAAATTCATGTTATCAGACCGCTCCTGCTTCTTTTAAAACACTTCCATAAACGCTTATCAACTTTCTCATTTTTTGTCACGGTTCTGTTCCTTTTCCCGGTTCTGCTTCAGAACTTTGCTCGAGTGAAGATGCAGGTCACCATGTCTCTTTCCTCGCTGGTGGGAACGTCGCAGAACTTTAATGAGGAGCATCTTCGTCGATCACTTAAGACAATTTTAACGTACGCAGAGGAGGATGTTGACCTGCGTGACACACCTTTCCCAGAGCAGGTGTGTATCATCTAACTCAGTCTTTTTTTTCTTTTTTATTTTACATTCAGCTGCTTTTGAAATAGAAAAGACCTCACCATTGTGCTATTTAATTGAAAACTTCAGGTCCAGGATTTGGTGTTCAACCTGCACATGATTCTCACTGACACTGTGAAGATGAAAGAACATCAACAGGATCCTGAAATGCTCATTGATCTCATGTACAGGTACGAGGAAGCCCACGAGTAACAGTAAAAAAAAATGAAAATAGCTATGAAGAAAGACTTTGAAGATTGAAACTGACTGAAATTTTTCAGGATTGCCAAAGGCTACCAGAACTCTCCTGACCTGCGCTTGACGTGGCTGCAGAACATGGCGGGGAAACACTCCGAGAGAGGGAACCACGCTGAAGCAGCTCATTGTCTCGTCCATAGTGCAGCCCTGGTGGCAGAATACCTGAACATGCTGGAGGACTGCCGCTACCTGCCTATAGGCTGTGTTACATTTCAGGTCAGATTATATAATTCATTACAGAACGTTTCAAGAATTCTATTTATGATGAATATATAAGGCAAATGCAAATATATTTGTTTATTCAGACTTCTCTGTTTTTCTCACAGAATATTTCATCCAACATATTAGAGGAGTCTGCAGTATCAGATGACGTTCTGTCCCCAGAGGAGGAGGGCATTTGTGCTGGGAAGTATTTCAGCGAGTCTGGCTTGGTGGGCCTCTTGGAGCAGGCAGCTGCCTCATTTAACATGGTACAACTCACATTCTCTGAATGCACGAGGACAGTGCTAGGTTACAGAATTAACATAGCTGAAAGACACCTCTGTGATTAAGTGACGACAAGCACAAATTTTGTTTTACTATCTTATAACTGCAGGCTGCAATGTATGAGGCCATTAATGAAGTGTACAAGATTCTGCTCCCTATCCATGAAGCTAACAAAGACTTCAAAAAGCTGGCAACCGTCCATGGAAAGCTGCAGGAGGCCTTCAATAAAGTCTGCAACCAAGTTAGTTGTCATCTTGAACCTAAGATCAACTGCAAATAACCAGTGTTTGTGAGCAAATGTACTTAATCTGCTTTTAATCCTGTGTTTGTCTTCCTGTCTGCTTCAGAGCTCCGGGTGGGAGGTAAAAGCTTCATTTCAAACATTGAAAAAGTCCACAACAAAGTAAAATAGTTCCATTTTGTAATAACATTTTTTCTTTCCCTATTGCCTATTTCTGTTTTTTCTTCTTCCTTCATCTTCTGCATCTTGCACGACATATTTTCTGGTGAGCAAAACACTTTTACTCTCTTGTTCAAAATTTGCATCACTTTCAAATCGTTTCTCTTTGCCCCACTCCTTTGTTTTTAAATACTTCTACTCTTTTTCTGTCTGCAGTTCTTAGAGAATGTTTGGCACCTACTTTCGAGTGGGCTTCTATGGCTCACACTTCGGAGACTTGGATGAGCAAGAGTTTGTCTACAAGGAGCCTTCAATCACCAAATTAGCAGAAATTTCGCACAGACTTGAGGCACGTTAATGTGACATAAATGTAGCGCCTGGAATCTATGAGAACTTGTGCAGCTTCATATTGAACTTGTGTTTCGCACAGGAGTTTTACTCAACAAGGTTTGGTGACGATGTGGTTGAAATAATCAAGGATTCCAATCCTGTGGACAAAAACAAACTGGATCCCAACAAAGTAATCTGACAAATGTATCCGTAAGAGTAAAAATAACAGCTAAATTAAAAAAAAATAAAAAAGTCTAACAAATCTATTGATTGTTGCAGGCCTACCTCCAGATCACATACGTGGAGCCATACTTTGACACATACGAGCTAAAGGAGAGGATCACTTACTTCGACAAGAACTACAACCTGCGTACTTTCATGTACTGCACTCCCTTCACCCTGGATGGCCGCGCCCACGGCGACCTCCATGAACAGTACAAACGCAAAACCATCTTGACAACATCTCATGCCTTCCCCTACATAAAGACGCGCATCAACGTTATCCACAAGGAGGAGGTGGGTTGCCGCTCTGCCGGTATCACATCTTATTAAATGCAATGTCATATCGTCATCCTGTCATCTGCAGATTATTCTGGTCCCTATTGAGGTGGCAATTGAGGACATGCAGAAGAAGACTCAGGAACTCGCCTTTGCCACAAACCAAGACCCTGCAGACTCGAAGATGCTGCAGATGGTTCTGCAGGGCTGTGTGGGCACGACTGTCAACCAGGTTCTGACACTTTATGAAAATTTATGGACTTGTGTCTTTCTCTGGAGTGTTAATCAGAATAAAAACTGCTTAAAGTCTGAGTCACTGTTTTAAGTAGTGATAAACATTCCTCAGTAAATGTGTAACCGTTTCTCCCCCCGACAGGGCCCCCTTGAGGTGGCGCAGGTCTTTCTCTCCGACATTCCTGACGACCCAAAGCTTTATCGCCATCACAACAAACTGCGGCTTTGCTTTAAAGACTTCACCAAGAAGTGACGACACACTCCACACCTGCGGCACAGATTGCTTTTCAAACAAAAGCGGCAGATCTCAAATATCTTTGCCTCCTCTGTTATTTTTCGTACAGGTGTGAAGATGCCCTGAAGAAGAACAAAACCCTGATTGGTCCAGACCAGAGAGAGTACCAGCGGGAGCTGGAGAGAAACTACAATAGACTGAAAGAGGCTTTGAGTCCTCTCATCAACCGCAAGATTCCCCAGCTGTACAGACCGCTGGCAGCTCAGAGCACTCAAATGCAACTGTAACTCGAGACATAAAACACACACACACACACTCGCCTACACACAGGGACGCAAGAAATGAGCTCATGCTGCTTCTTTAACAGCTACACAAACACAGCAATGAACTAAGCTTATTACATTTCCACCCAATACCATTGAACTCAATTGAAAACTATTGAATTTAGTTTTTGGTTTTATTTTTTCTAAACTTTCGGCTGCACATTTGGGTTTACATTGCAAATCTCTTAGCTCTTTTAAAAGCGTTCCCAGAGGTCTTTGAATTATAATTATGCTGTTTTTAGCCAAAATAAATGACCCGTGTCAGTTTCTGGGTCATAATTTCTGCAGAGCGTCAGTAGTTTGTAAGAAATCTGCCCCTGAGTTGTGGGCCAGACTGTTGGCACAGAGCAACCCTGCCCTTCCTCCCCCTTCTCCATTGCTGAGAGCTCTCTGTTTCCACGCTCTCCTGCTAGCTTACTTCTCCTCACACGCCCAACCTACCACGACCAGTGCAAAAAAAAATGGCGAGCAATATTGGAGCGTTCCAGCCGAAAAACGTGATTGAATTTTGATGTCTATGGGTGAATGTATCAGAATGGAGCAGAGCGGAGAGCTTGTGACCTGCTCAGTATATTTTGTACATCCCAAATACAGGTTTTTCCAAATGACATTTTTTTGTCTGCTCTTGATTCACAGTGAATTGAATAAAGAAAAGCTCAAAAATGTGATTTTAAGCTTAAATTTCACTATGCATGTCCTCCATCATGTGAAAACGCTACCAGAACATGCTAAAAACACTTTAAAAAACAGTATTTTATTGAAGTGGGCCTTTAATCTGCAGTCAGTTACACCTGTTCCAGATTTATAAATTTGAAACATGTTTAAACTTGATGCTAACATCTTAAATTGGAGGTGTATCTGCATTGCAAATATCCAGTCATTCACTTCACTCGGCTGCATCAAACACTCATTGTTCTTCCTGTCTCTCCTGCAGCAACTCGGGCAGCAGGTCCAGCTTCCGAAGAGTCGACTGTTGAGCTGCACTATAACTGGGAAACTACGCAGAGCAACAAGCGCGGTCTCCAGCCGTCTGTTCCCCCTCCCCCGCCGCACTGCACGCCAACTGTTACAGGCTCACACACATAGCAAGTTGTCACCTCTTTCCCTGCTGCATCGTCTCCCCCATCACCACCGCTGTTAACTACGTAGGAAAAAATCTCAACTGTTTATACTGGAAGCTTATCTGCCCTGTAAACATTGTCACTTAAAACAAAGTTCCTAAGAGGCTACGTTAAAAAAAGCTTTCCAAAGTAATCCACTCTGAGAAGACCCAAAGTAATCTCTGAGCTGGATCTGGCTTTAAATTGACTTTGAGTGCAGCACCGAACATTTACTGTCAAATTAGTTTGAGCCACATCATGTGATTTTTGAATCTGTTTCAAGACGTTCTTTGATGGTGTTTTTTCTTTTTTTATTTGATGATTGTGTCTCTGAACTATTGCTTTTAATAGTTAGTCCAAAGAATTTTTTGTTTTATTGTCAGCAGACCAAATATCTGACATTCCTCCTCCTTGAAGTTGCAACTTTTATCTGCACATTCCTCATTTGTTGTACAATGTAGGGTGTTGTTGTCTTCTTCTGTGAGTTGCAGTCCTCGTGGCTTTCAAACAAGGGAAAAAGTTGGGCTTTAAAGTCTTTTTTTCTAATATTTATATATACGTATATATAACTGTGAAACTGTATAAACTGCAGTAACGTCAAATGTTGATCACTGAATTTCTGGCTTAAATTTGTTCAAGCTGTGGGATCTATTATCACTAACGGACTTCATCCTCGTTTGACTGTTGGTGAACTTTTACAGAAGCGAAGCACTCCAAATTCTTTTAGCTTGTTTATTGAAAGTTTGCATAAACTTTTTTTTTACTACTGTTTCTATCCGATTGCACTATTGTAAAACAAACTACGGCACATTAACACTCACTACTAAACTGTCAGTACTTTTATTTTACAAGGTTAGAAAATGTTCTTTTTTTAGTTTTTTATTTATTTACACTGTCTTTTATTAAAACAAATCTCTTTCTAGACTGATCGGCTTTATTTGTGGTAATTCCTCTACATCCTGATAACACAAAGATATTAACATCACTGATGGGATTCAGATAGAAACATTTTGTGGCTGGAATATTTTTTTAGTGAAAGCTTAGAATCCAAGCCTGAACCTGATATTTGATTGAATTTACTTGCTTCAGTTTCAATATTCTTCTGTTTGCATTTTTGTTTCAATTACACATTATTTCAAATTTTGAAATAATGAAATAATTTGACATATTGTCTATAATTTAAGATGCTCACAGGATCAAGTTATCCAGACTTGAAAAAAGCATTAAACGTTTTTGTATTTACTATAAGTCCCAAAAAACTTGAAATTAAAGTTATGTAAATTTATGTTGAGCTAATTTAGAAACTTTTCTGATGTGACCCTGGAGAACCAAATCATCCATCCATTTTTGTGACCCAGTTTTGGGGTCAAAGGGTTGCCGGAGCCTATCATTGCTACTGTTGGGCAAGATTTACTTGGGACAGCTTAGACTGGCAGGGCCACACAATCACACACACCTAGGGGCAGTTTAGAGTAACCAATTAATCTATGAAGCGCGTTTTTGGACTGTGGGAGGAAGCTGGAGAAAACGTGTTTGAACCAGAGCCTTCTCACCATAGAGTCAAATATAAAATGAACAGTAAGCTTTCAAGTTAAAACAGAATTAGGCGTTTTGGTTCTCCAGGGTTAAAACCCTTTTGTTAACAGTTTAAGTATTAAAAAAAATGCAACTCTTAATATAATCACATTGAAACATGCTTATTTAGATCTTATTAAAATATATTTGTTTGCTTTTTATTTTGTTTTTTTGCTCAACATTTTAAATTACTTTTGTTTTAAAAAGAAATGATTAAAATGTTTTGTTTGCAGTTTTCTTTTTAATTATTAAAAGCGGTTAATAGTTTATTTTTCTGAATGTTCTTGGGAGGGCCTTTTTGGTGACCCAGACAGCAGAACCGCGGGGCTCCTGGTGCTGCTGGCCCTTTAAGAGGAGCGGGAGGGGCCCGCAGCATCTCGGCTGCGGTGTTTTTGTCTCTGTCTGTCAGTGAGCGCTCCTGGGCCGAGAAGGCTGAAAGGATTCCCAGAAGGAAGGTAAGAGCAGCTATTAAGTTACGTCTCCTCTGTGTGAGAAAACGCGGCGTGCGGGATAAATAAAGGATGCGTGGCTCTCTCCGCCTCACACCACCGGATTTCTAACGCGCCTCAGACGACGCTTCTTAGCGGGGACTTCTTTTGTGGAGCGTCGGTCCTGCCCATTCCTCCGGTCATTTTTGTCCAAAATAACGCGCCGGTAATGCGTTAAACTCGCATCGAATGATGTTTTATCGCTAAAACTATATATTCACTTCAGATGAACTGTGTTTAGTGACGTCACATTCTCATCTTTGGACCTTCAGAGGAAGCGGTCGCTCCTCCAGTGCGCCTTTTTTTGTCCAGAGCATCATCGGAGGCGAGGAGCGCCGTTTATCCAAAACCTCATTCAATAATCGCTCTTTCTAATATATCCACGTGACGTGGAGGCGCGTGTCTACAACCTGCGTGCAAAATTCACAGATCTTCTGTCATCCACCTGGAAAACCTTCTTTCCATTATCCAATTATTACCAAAATGTCTTCTTTCTGTCTCCTAAACGCCTCATAGAAAGTAAATCTTAACTTTTCTCTCTTATCAATCCCCCTATCCTAACTTTTACGCATGGCGCACTTTGGCTTGTTTACGCATGGCTCATAAGCGTCCCTCTTTCATAATGTTTGACATGTCGCAACATTCCAGCGTTTTTAATCTCATTTAAAAAAAATCTCAATTGGGACTCTTGGGAGAGGGTGGGTCCCATCCATCCTGCAACTTTTCATTACTTCCAGATGTTTGCTCTGCGCTTCTTGCCCTCTGAAGCTGCTGGTCTCTCTGGCTGGAACCCAAGGGGTGAAGTTGTTGGTCAGATTTGGCAAAAACATTGTTTTTTATTTTTAAGCATGAAGCTTTAAAAGAGTAAATTGTTTTCATCAAAATGAACAGAAATGCCCAATTTTACACTTTTTTGTCAGAAAATGTAAAAGCAAACGGTTTGGATTCACAAGAAAACATGAGCTGTTGTTTTCATGGAGGCAGCGGGGGTGTATTCATCAGTTACCCTTCATCACACAATACTTCACTGTCCTGGTGTTGTATAATGGCTTGCTTTCTGCACTAAATCACCCAACTAGTTTGTAGCAGCAGACTTTTTATGTTTTGATTCACCTTCAGTGTTTCGATTTTATACAAGCGTTTTAAAAAAGTCTGAAAAGTGTGGCTATAATTCACTGTTTTGCTTTGAGTGAACGTTGTCTCTTTGTGTTGCTAAGAGGGATGTTCTAGATTTTCCTTGGACAACCTGCGACTGCAATTTGAGAATCCATGGTCAGGTCTGTGCGTAGGATTTTTGTCTGAGCTGGAATGTGATTGTCTCATTACAGCATTTGGACCCAGGGGTGCTGTAGTGGAATGTGGGGCTATAAACTCCATTTGCACACCGGGCCACACGCTGGGCACTTAAAGGACTAATCAAATTATGCCCGGAACCTTCAGGGGACAGCCTATGTGCTGGTGACCTTTTAAATCACAGTGGCTGACATCTATGACCACTGAGATTCTTAAGTGCTTTACCTGAGCCGTTTTTATTCCGTTTGTTGTTGTTTTGGACAGATTTCTATATAGTATGAAACTTTTTTGGAGCTAAAGATGGATTAGGATAAACCAATGCCCCTGCTGGCAATCCCAGTGATCCAGCCAGTAGGATAAAGCTACTTCTGTGCATCTCCCATGATAAACAAAAATATGCTTGACAGATCCCAAAAGAGATCCCCAATCCCAAAGAGTGCAAGTTGATTATATTCCTGAGTAATGTCAGTAATCTCTTAGTGACTAAGAAAAGCCAGATGAATTGCTCTGTTTGTGCTGGGCCTTAAGTTATTGTTTGCATCAACAGGCTTTTCTAAATTACTAAATAATTGATAGGAACCTTGAGATCAGGTCACTTCATAAATGCAATCTGATTGGTCAAGGAACCCTAACACATACTGACCTGTTCTGTAACCCCCAACATTCTTTATATTTGTCGCATTTTCCTCCCTACCTCTTTCATTAGTCTGAATCCCCGACTCACCAAATTCCTCAAGATTTTCTTTTTCCCCCCAACTTTTTTTCTGTGTATGCGTCTGTGCTTTTGTGTGTCCTTTTTCCGGTGCCGCTCCTCGCTGCTTAGCCCCACCTCGGCTCGGTTTCCTGTTGGAGGTCAGCACAATGACCAATAGCAGTCAGGCGGCTGTTTGCTCTGCTGCTGTTCCAGACGTATCGTGAGGGAGGCCGGCTCCTCCTCATGGAGACCCGTCCAAGTCCGGCACTGTCTGCTCTTCCACATCTTTAATGTAAAAACCAGGCTGAGGAAGTTTCTGGAGGTGACCTCCATTCTGCCCTCAGTTTTGAAGCTACATTTGAAGCCACGTCCCTTTGGAAGCACTGTATGACCATGAGCATGAGATCATCCAGAACTCTTGGTGAAAGTTCTTTCTGTGCAACAATCACTCAAAACTGTTAAGTGAATCCTGATGATGTCAGATCGCGTATGAATGAAGCCTTTAGTGCCACACAGTGTAGAGATTCTCATGCAGCCGTGTGAGGTTTATGTGAAAGCATCTGAAAACAGCTCAACAATGGGTTTTATTTTAGTTGGACAAAGCGTCTATTTGTGGGAGAGGAATACACAGATGATGGTAAACTTCTTCTAGGCGGCTCCTTTTTATCGTCCCTGAGAAAGAACCTCCTCAAACTATATTTACTGGCTGTGGGGGGGAGCCTCCTGCCCTCTCTGGGATCTTTTTGATGTTGTCCCTGCGATAAAAGAAGCAGACTCAATTTTGGCGTCGGGAACGGTGTCTTGATTTCGTCCGAATCTGAGACCTCATGCGTTGTCCTCATTCCAGAAGTTTCCATTTAAAAGCCCCCCCCCCACTTCTCCCCTTGCAGCTTTTTGCCTTTCTTCCTCCACATTCCCCATCTTTCTCTCCCACCTTCCCTCACATACTGTATCGCTCTCCTCTGCTCCTTTCCCCACCCCTGCCCCCTCTTTTTTCCAACTTTCTTGTGCTCGCCGTCTCCTCGTTACTCCTCGCCCTGGGCTGGGAGGAAGTGACAGGGTTGATTTTGTGTCTTTGGGGAATACAAAGATGAAAATCGTTTTCCTGTAACCCTTTCTTTATCAGATCTCAAGCTCTCATCCGTGTTTTGCAAGTAGCCTGGTTTGATGACAAATCGGAAAAAAAAACTCAAAAAGGCACCTTGGAGGCTCTGGGATTTGATTTAAGGCTCCCAGTTTTCATATTTTGTTGTGTTCTCACCTGAATAAATCAACTTAATAGCTTCAGCTGTGTTTGTTGATCTGTAGGAGTCTTCAGGCCTCAGACTGCGTTGATGTGTTGGAGATCTGTGTGTTTTCAAGTGTCGAGTGGGAGGCGATGGGAGTTTAGTGAGTCATTTGCTGTCTGTGCCACGAGGTTAAAGCCAATGCTTTACATTAAGCAGTTTGTCTTTGACCCTGTGGCTTGAGAATAACTTTTCACATTGATATACAGCTTTGGTTGCTTTAGTCATAGGAGAATATGTTATTTCTTTCATATTTAGCAGCATAAATAAGTATTCTTGTCAGTGGTGGATCTTTAGGACTTCAACAATCAATCACTAATGTAAGCCCTGCGTCTTTTATTTCCTCTTTCTGTCAGCATGTGGGTCCACAGCACCACTTCATCAACTGTTTGTTTGTTTTGAGGTGGGTTTCTCTGCTGCACACACACACACACACACACACGCACACACACACACACAGCTTCTCCCAAGCTCTGTCTCTGAGATGCCCCTCCTCAGTTTCTATTAAAACCAGCTGTGGAACTCGGAGCTCGATGAATGGCTCTTTGTGATTTGGCTGTCGTTTCAGTCCAAAAGATCTGTTTCTCCCTCCCTCCCTCTGCAGAGCCGGCATGACAACACCATGAAACAATGGGCTTAATAACGGCGAGTCATGTTCTGATATTATGCAAAGGTCACCCCTGCCTTTGAGGCTAAATGTCAACTGCATGATTGCGACGTCCTGACCAGCTTGAGATTGAGCAGACTCTGACTTATCCAATAGCATCGGCTGTGGGGTCTGCACAGGTTGTGGCAGTTCCCACCAAACTGCAGGGTGTGAGTCTGCGCTGCTGGATTAGGCATGTTAGTCACACCAAAAAGAAGACAGAATGTGTTACCCAATCACAGGGCAGAGAGACTCCCGCTGCTGGCCTTGAATTGATTGGATTGCCTTGAGCTGCTGTGTAAACTGTGACAGAGGTGTTTAGAACATGGATCCAGCTTCACCCATGCCTGTTTATACAAGCTCTACCTGTTGATCACCAAAAAAGCGGACAATTTTCTATCGTCGACCCATTAAAATAGTGTTTAAAATGTCTTATAAGTCAATTTTCTTTCTTTATGTAATGGTTGCACGCTCGGGCTACTTAAGTAAAGTGGTAAAAGTTTCAAAAGTTGATGTTTTTTCTTCCTACAGGTGCTGTCTGTCAAGAGGGAAAGAAAAGGAAAGGAGAGAAGGAGCCTGGAGAGGAGAACAGCACAGCACAAACAGCTGGTATGAAACAGAAAAATAAACCTCTTCATTTCCTAAATTGCAAGCCATCAAAGGACTGAAAGAGTCCATTAAGATTCTTCTTTGTTGCTGTTTTCTCGCCGAGATATAATGGACTTTGATCCACTGTAATGGCAATAATGATAAGATGACTCAAGAAATGGAAGCAATGAGTCTGGCAAACTTTGGAGGTCTGTCCTCCAAATGTGGTCTGGCATTTTTAATGACTCCCCGGGGTGGTCGTGGTCCTAAGATCGTAGATAAAAGGATGTCTGTAAATGTCATAAATCAAACTTTCAAACTTCCAACGAAAGAATGAAGAAAGCTAAAACCTCATGTAGAGAAAATGAAAACTGCCGCTAAAACGTGCTGAAATTGCAGCATGATAGTTATTCTCATGACATCTTACAGGACATACCACAGACATTCAATTTGTGCTGGATGACCTGCATCTTACCCCCCTGAGGGTTCACTCAGTCTTAATAGGAAAGAATGGCATAAACTTGGCGGTGCAAGCTTCCTTTATTATGATATGCAGCAGGAGGTGGGGGAGCGCCGTGGAGGCGATGTCATTGATGGAGGTAGCTGAGGAGGGCTTTCTGGAGAGTGGCAGAGAGGGAAGGGCGAACGTTGCTTTCCGTTCATCCCAAAGAAGCTCAGTGAGAGTGGAGGGAAAGGGAAGAAGGTCAGCCTGTCTGCACTCCGACAGACCAGAACAGCGCTCCGCCCGAGGTGGATGTTTTCACAAAAAGCTTTTACAGAGCCAATGAGGAAATAGACATTTGAAGCAGAACGATCCAGCAGGATTAGGAGCTGAAAACCAGTGGACAAAGTCAGCCTCGGAGTCTGGCTGGGGTGTGTGGTTGCTAAACTGCAGACTCTAATTATATCTCATCAACTGTCCCCTGTCAGCGCTGTCCCCCACCCTGCCGCTCACATACAGACACCCTTCTGTGTCCTCTCTTCACTTTCTCACACATACAGTCAAACTAATAAAGCACCACAACCCAACTTATAATTAGTCTGACACTTATTTTGCAGATTTAAACTTAAAACAAGGTCAAAAAGCCACTTTATGGTTTTCCAACTCTAAATGCCCCTTATCTTATCCTCTTAAAATCTGGTTTGATTCTTATTTGTTTGTTTCGTTTACTGTATTCTGACAAGCACTTGAAATCTATGCAATTCCACATGTATGAGCAAAAAAGAGGTGATCCTTCCTTGTCTCCAGAGAACAACTTAGACTTCCAATATTTCAGCATTTGACAAGTTAAGAAGTGTTATCATGGCTCTTCGGTGTGATGAAAAAGTGCAGATAAGGGAAATCGCACCAAGAAAATGTAACCGACCTCAGCACTTCACATACGACGCATTGTTTCCCAGTGCCCTACTTTTTTCTAAATGAGCAAGCAGCAGCAAGGGTCACAAGACATGAGGGTGAGAAGATCGGACGGGAGGGGGGGACCTTAAACTGATTCAAACCAAGTATGCCCGAGGAAAAAGAAGGGGAAAGTTTCAGCTCTAACTTTTGATTGTCGCTCCTTCAAGCCGCAGAGCTGTTCATCTGACTAATGCTGTGGGTGGCTTAAACATTTGAGCCCTGTTCCCACAAAGTGATGACCTAGAAAGTTAATCTTTTTTTCAGGCAGAGTCAGCTCTCAGGAATTGGCATGGGGTGGGTGGGTGGTGTTTGCAGGATGTCTGTTGCTCTCTGTGGAAGCGAAAAATCACAACATTTAGTTTATGGCATGTCAGAGTGCGCTGAAAGTCTGAGCTCTTCTGTGTTAGAGTGGCAAGGAAGTTAATCTGCAGAAAAAGGAGGGAGAGATCCAACCGCATGATCATCAGCTGATGCCGAGAAAGGGAGCAGTAAGGCTTCAAGGGAAGACAAATGGATAATAGACGTGAAGTGGGGGATGATAGGAAAAGAGAAAAAGTGAAAGAGCAGGGGCTGTGAGCAAACCTCTAATTTGAGAGGCAAAGTTAGTGTGCAGAGTTGATGCCTAATAAGGTTGCATCTGGCAAATCTCTGTTCTGGAATTAGCTGCCAGGAAACTTTCCCCTCCACTTCTTCTCCACATGCTGTAAAAAAAGGAAACCTATGAGCGACTATGTTCCAAAGAACAGATAAAATTAGAGATGGGGGTAACTTTGCAAAAGAAGCAGTAAAGTTACCGTCATATACAAAGGACAGTAGATTCAAAAACATCGAACTCACTCTGTGTAAACACAGGTCCTACTAAGGCTGTGCTTTACTTCATTAACAACCCACTCTAAAAAAAATGATATTTTTGGTGTTTTAACATGTTCTTGTGACATTTTCTCATGATGGAGGACATATGAAAGCTAGTGGAAGAGAGTGTAAACAAAGGGATAATGGGAAGTGGAGGCAGGCTTCCGTGCCAACGGTCCTGCCCTCAACTTAGATGCAAATATCCAATGAACTCCTGCTGCTCTGCACAAGTAAAAAAAAAACAACACAGGTTTTGTTTTACATTTTGGCTTAAACTAGCATAATCATAATTAAAAGACCACTGGGAATAATAGATCAGAAGATGTTTGAGGTGGGATTTTAAATGTGCCTTGTTAAAAAGAAAAGAACGTGTTTTTTCCTAAAATGTCTTGAGTATGTTTTTTTGTGATTTTGAGATGTATGTCTCCCAACAGGTGAGAGTTTGTGTGTGACTGAAAACACAGGCTCATCATGGCTCAGGTGCTGCACATGGACCCCGCCTTCCCAGGTGATGTCTCCTCCTGTTATTTATAAATGCAAAATCCTGAAGTTAACTCTGCCTGAAAGTTTAAATAAGCTCAACTTTTTCGTTTGAATGTTTTTTTTTTAATGTGATAAAAAATAGAAAATCGAAAAATTAGATTTTCTTCACATTTGGTCATAAATATCTCATAGAGAAATAAAAAAGTGGTGATCTAACTGTTGCACAAATCGGCAGGACAGATAAGAAATCTAATTTGATCCAGTTTTCCTAGAGGTTGAAACAAAAAGATGAAGTAAGAAAACGTGTCATTAGAAAACAAAAGAGAAGCAGATTAAAATGAGTATATTCTGGCTTTCTGGCTTTCAAGTATTTTTATCTTTCCTTTCAGGATTTATTTTCTAGCCAAATTTTATTAGATTCATGAGCAAATCAAGCTCATCTCATAAGCTTGAGATAGGATTTAAATTTCCGTGAGTTTAAGTTTGATTTCCTCGCCCCCGCAGGGAAACTTAACCCACCCGCTCCTCCTTCTCTGCACGCCAAAGAGCAGGAGGCGCCCTACTCAGTGGAGACCCCCTATGGCTACCGTCTGGACCTTGACTTCCTCAAATATGTTAATGACATAGAAAAGGGGAACACTATCAAGAAGGTGTCTATACAGCGAAGGCCGCGGTATGGTTCCCTACCTCGTGGCTACGGCTATACAGGCTCCTGGTGGACCTCCACAGAGTCTTTGTGCTCCAACGCCAGCATGGACAGCCGGCATTCGTCCTACTCCTACTGTGCCCCGGGCTATCATACATCACAGAGGCCCAGCTTCACCGCTGCTCGGGTGGAGAAAACCCTTTTAGATGCTCGCAGGAAGCTGGAAGAGGAGAAAGAGGGCCGGAGGTTCTCCAACCTGGGCAGCATGCACAGCAGTGTAGCCGGCTCCAACACGTCCATTAGCAGCGCGAACAGCTTCAACCGGGCTCAGGGTGGAGGTGGATCTGTCACTAACTTGAGCTCTGGCTTGTCCACCCCCGTCACTCCAACCCCGGCTCACTTGCAGCACGTCAGAGAACAGATGGCCGCAGCGCTGAGAAAGATAAAAGAGCTTGAGGAACAGGTGAAGACCATCCCTGTGCTCCAGGTGAAAATCTCTGTGCTGCAGGAGGAGAAAAGGCAGCTCAGCGTCCAGCTGAAGAGCCAGAAGTTTCTTGGTCACACTCTGGGTTTCAGCCGTAGCCGTCCACGCGGAGAGCTTTACATCGACATCCCTGAAGAAGAGGTGAGCACCGCAGCTCCCAGCCACAACAAGGCAGCGATTCCAACATCTCCAATCACACCCGAAGGCTCCAAGCAAGACTCAGGATGTGAGATTGAGGACACTGTGATTGTGGGTGGAGCTCGACCACATGCAAAGCGAGAAGTGTGCACCGTTGGAGTGGGACCAGAAGTCTTCCGGGGCACCTGCGATGTAGGGGTGTGGGTTCAGGAAAAGGACCTGGGGCTGCTGCCTGAGACAGAAGCCCTTAGAGATCAAGTGGGTCAGCTTGAGGACAAGTTAAAAAGGACATTGGAGAAGCTGCAAACTGCACAGCAGCAGGCCGCCACAGTTCAGGAAACCCCGCAGGCTGACCATCCAGTGATGGCGACCAGCATTGGCTGGCAGGAACCGCAAGGACACAGTCTGCACAGCCTGGTCAGCTTCACACAGCAGCCACAGCAGAGGACACAGAGAAGTGTGGGGATCCAGGTGTACACATTGGAGAAGCCAACTGTTGTGGAGGTGGGCACGCTGCTGCGAGCAGAGTCCTGCAGATCTCCTTCTCCTCGACCACTGAGTGGAGTTATGGAGAGCCAGCACAAAGGAAAAACAGAAGGTTTGTCTTTTTAAATTTCACAAATCTTGAATGCAGTTTGGCACAAATGCAAGCTGTTCACAAATATTTGAGGTTGTACTCAGACATTTGGTTCCCTTAAAGTGAACCAGAGTTCGTTTCCCTTGATAACAAATTTTTAGTCCGAAGGCACCCAAGCAGACCCTGGTCCAACCGTTCTCAGACCCATCTTTCAAGGTTCTTTTCCTTTGTTTCTAATCGGACTGAGCTCCGGTTTACTCTGAGTTTCCACAGTCTGAATAGGCTCCATGCTCGGAACAGAACAACTAGGCCAAAATGTCCACGGTCGTTGCGTGATGTAAACAGAGAGCCGCGAAGAACCGTGGAGCAACGATACAACAGCAACTCATTAAAATGTGGTCAGATGAATGCAGGCTCATTAAAACGACTCTTAACATTGCTTCTCACTGTTTACCCCACAATCTATGTCATAAACACATATCAGCGTGCCTGCTTAGCCAACATCTCCTAAGCAACGGCCTTGTAGCATCCCTCCATCTTACCAAAGTAGAAAAAGTAAGTGTTGATAGAGATATTCAAAATTGGTCAATCCGGACTCAATCACGACTCAATCCAAACCAGATAAAGCAGACTTGGTCCGGACCAACAGACTTTTCCGGTCCAAAAAGATCCTTAACTTTTGTTGGCAAAAATTGGAAAATGGTTTTTATTTTCCCACTTTTTTGTCATTTCTTTCCAAAGTTAATCAGTTTAAAACCCTGCCTCTTCTCTTTCAGAACATCCTGTTGAGGTGCCGGTCGCCGTCAGCTCCAAACAGGTACGCGACATCCTAAGAAGAGGTTTGTCCACCTCGGTACCTATTGCTAACGCAACCGTTGCTGTAGCAACGGGTAATCAGATCGACTTGGTTCAATCTAAAGAAGACGAGATCAGCGGTTCTGTCCATTCACAAGAGAACGCATCTCAACCAGGTGTGCAACTTGAAGTCTTTTGCCAAGACGTTTAACTTAACTATAACATCATCTACAAAAGGTTCAATGTCTTTTTTTCAGCCTCATCTCCTCAGTCCTGTTTGAGATCTATCATGAAGCGTAAGGCTGAAGGCGAACCAGGTTCTCCCTCCACCAAAAAAAACCTACAGTTCATTGGAGTCAATGGATGGTAAGAGTCCTTTGGTGAAGATCAGCAACCTAGAAAAAAATTCTACTAGTAGGAGCTGATGGGAAATGTCTTCTCTTGCAGTTATGAGTCCACATCCTCAGATGAAAGTAGCAGTGAGAGCTCAGATGAAGGGAGTGACTCCAGTGAATATCATGAAGCCAGAGAAAAACTGCCAGAATCCACCATCCAGCACCAGCACATAACCCTGAACACCTCCAAGCCACATGAAGGAAACAAGGGGGACTCTCAGCGAACTCCAGCCAGCCCAGCTTTCATGCCAGACTCAAGTTCCAGCCAAGCTGCTGCTCCAGACACAAAACTGCCAGACAATGCTCCTCCGTCACCAGCCACACACAATGTTATGCAAAAATGTGCCTCTCAGCCAACATCAGATTCCACTCAAACTGCTCCAGCGAAGGATTCTTCCTCTAATGAGACTCCTGACCGGTTATCCGAAAACGCCCCCGCACAGAAGATACCTTCCACACTGCCTCACACGGAATCTGCTCAAGGAAAAACGTCTTCGGGTCCATGCCATTCATCAGTAAAAACAGGTGATGCCACCAAACAGCAACACACTGCCCAGTCAGAAACATCCTCCCAGCAGCAGTCCAAGCCAGCAGCTGAGAAGGTCTCAGCAACATCTTCCAATCAAGTCAGGTAGGCATGCATCCATGCTATCTGTGTGGACCGATTCCACCAGCATTCATCCATTGATGGCTTTGTCTTTGTGTGTTGCAGAGTGGAGTTGAGTCAAAGCCTCATGTCAGCGCTGCAAACTCTGCAGAAAGTTCTGGGGGAGCCAAATGCCTTCAGCCAACAGGCAGCAGTATGTGCTGAATTGGAATCACTTTGTACTTGTTTTAAGAAACGCTGAGAATCTCAGATGGGTTGATTCCAACTGTACTAAGTGTAACCTCTGATTAAACTTAAATTTTGTTCCATTTTATTATCTTTTTTTTGCGCTTTTGAGATCACTCTTAGTGTTTTCATTTTGCTGTCCTGTGAGTTGCTAACATTTTAGGGCTTTTGTGTTTTCCCAGCAGTCTGTCACATGTTTATTTGTCTGAAGTGTCCTCGTTGCGTCTTGTTCTCAGAGGGAAGCCTACACCACTGTGCTGCAGGAGTGGCTGCGTGTGTCCTGTCATAAAGCAGCTGACACATCTGTTGTCAAGGCCTACATGGACACCTTTGCCTCCATTTCCCCCCAGCTGCTGGAGTTTGTAATCAACATGGCAGACGGGAACGGGAATACCGCGCTGCACTACACAGTCTCCCACTCCAACTTCCCCGTGGTCAAACTTCTGCTCGACACCGGTGAGTTCGTTGATAAACTTCTTCTTTTTTTTAATTTTTTTATCGATGAGAGTGTCAGTCCTGAAATGAGCCTGTCTTGTTCATGTCATGCCATGTCATTGTGTTTGCAGGGACTGTATCACCTGTCACACTGATTGCTCTTTTTATCTCACAGGTCTGTGTAACGCTGACAAGCAGAACAAGGCGGGTTACACAGCCATCATGCTGACGGCTCTGGCTGCTTTCCACTCCGACAGCGACCTCCAGACTGTCCTTCAGCTGCTGCGCACTGGCGACGTCAATGCCAAAGCCAGCCAGGTGCGCCCCCTTCTGTTTCTGAGGGCTTACTGCATCAGTCCAGATGTGTGAAAAAGTCTCTAGGGGGTTTAAGACATCCTAAAATGAAGATGCAGGAGCCTCACAGTTCTTATGTGATGCGTGCTTGCAGGCTGGACAGACTGCACTCATGCTGGCAGTGAGTCACGGTCGGGGGGACATGGTGAGGGCACTGTTGTCCTGTGGAGCGCAAGTCAACATCCGGGACGACGACGGCTCCACCGCACTCATGTGCGCCTGCGAGCATGGTCACGTGGACATTGTTCGTCAGCTGCTCTCTGTCCCAGGCTGTGATGCAACTCTCACTGACAATGTAGCCCATCTTGGTTCACAAGTCATCATATTTAATTCTATCAGTCCTCATCTCATGCACTCTTATTGTGTCGTGCAGGATGGCAGCACCGCTTTATCCATCGCCCTGGAGGCCAGTCAGAATGACATTGCTGTGCTTTTGTACGCTCATCTCAACTTCGCAAAGCCTCCTTCCCCTGTAAGTGCTGGAATCCACTTCTAACACACACCATCGGTATGCAGCAACACTTGAAACAAGTCCAAAATTTAGGCTCTGAAACATTTTTTTATATGTGTTGATGGAGCAGAACTGCACCTTCACTTATAACATTGGGTGATTTTTTTTTTTTTTAAATGACCGTTTTACGACACATAAAAATACTACAGAGAGTAAAGTATTAAAACAGGTTTTTTCAAATATTGATGCAAAAAACCTAAATTAAGTAATAAAAAATCCTAAAGTGACTTTTTTCCAAAAAAATTCTTTAATCTTTAAAGGGCCCATTTCATGCTATTCCTAAACCTTTCAGAGTAAATTGTATCCATAAATACGATAAATATACTATCTTCGGCACGCTAAATAACAAGCTTTTTGTTAAATATGAACTATTTTTGCGAGCTGTTGTCATGCGAGCCTCAGAGAGCAGGGTTGGAGAGGAATACTCAGAGATGCGTGAATGGATCAAAATCCCACTTTGGGGTTGTTTTTCATGAGGAATTAACATTATAATGCACCTAAAGGCTCAAAAAGTTGATTTTGCGTGGTATAGGCCCTTTAAAAAATTTATCAAACCAATTATTATTTACTTTGCACTGATTATTATGGTTTTAACATAACTGTGTCAATGAATAGGAATCCTACATTTGGCTGCTATGAAAACCACCTACTTTATACTGTTCTTCATAAGATGAGATCCCCAAAAGATATCTGAAACATCACTACTGTTATCCATCAGTTTACCATGTATATAATAAGGACATTTTAATTAAAGTTGTGAAAGCTTAAAATGTATAGGAAAAAAGATGTTGCATACATTTTAACCTTTTTTGAGCTACGATATCAAAAATTACTCATGTTTTTACTTTCAAGTAAATGTAAATTTAAAATAATTTTGGAGCTGAAGTGTCTGATGCATATTTGCATCAATACAGTTGATGTCAAGAGATTAAAGGTTTATTGCAAATGTTGCATCTAATGTGCAAAACATTTTAATTGATTAGGAAAGAGTCTATTTTTGAATTTTATTCAGATATCTGAATAAAATGGCTGCAACCATCACATTAATTAAAGGGATTTTAAAAAATATTTTAGTCTATGTGTTATTACTAGATGTGGTAGTAGAAAACATAGTAAAAGTCTTAGATCTATCTTTGACAGCATAACTTAAAAATCGACAAATAAATTGCAGAATTTTGTTTTACACCTTTTCACTGAGTTGTAGCTGCAGGGTTCTGTGCTCAGTTGTGGGTAAATTGGTGCTTCTCCAGCTTTGAAGCTTCGCACAAAGGATTTGAAAATAGATAATTATCTTGGTAAAACCTGCTATTTAAATACTTGTTATTTTTTTCCTAGGTTTCACCCAAGTCTCCTCTTCTGGGTTCCTCTCCTCCTGCCGTTGAACCAAAATGAGCCACGCTTCTGCAGCTCACAGCACAGAAGCTTCTCATCCATGTTGTCATGAAAAACAAAGAATCGGTCTGCATCCTTTGTCACTCTCACCTGACAGCTTGCACCAGAATAATTTACAGCTTTTGTGTACATCGTTGTTTTTACATGATGACTGAAAGTGTGAGATCATTTGGTGGATATCTAGCTTTCTGTTTTATCGGAACCATTTTTAGCAGCATTAAGAAGTCAAAGCTGTTCAGGAGTGCACACTTTAATTTTTTTTTCTTAGTTAGCTGCAACGCTGTTTCCATCTTATTGTTGTCAAACAGGAGCATCATGTGTGATTATCTGGAATAACAAAAGCCACTCCTCTCGTAGAAAAAGTGTCCTTGCATCAATCAACTCATTGGTGCTACTAAATAATAACCCACCTCAACAGTATTCTAATGTTTATGCACCTGATTTATTTACACCAGAGTATTTTTATATTGGTTTTATTAATCTGACCTCTGAAGATCATGGTTTTATGTTCATGAAGCGGCAAAGTTTTTACTCCAGGAGGAACTTTTTGGTGTTGTCTCTCCAGTTCAGAATCAGTGAAAGGAAAATGAGGTAGCTGCTTTTCTCTGAAGGTTAGGGTACTGCTGTGCGTAGATTTTTAAACACAATAGTGTTTTTCATGGCTTTCAATACAGGAATAACAAGGAAAGGATCTGGTGTAGATTTATCTGAGCTATGACCTCGGTTTTTAAAGCATGTCCCGTGTAATATATATTAATATCAAAATAATATATATGTCTGAAAAAAACTGCACCAAATTCAAACTTTTTGGAACAAAAAAAGATACGGTATTGATGTCAAATTTTTATTACTTTTTAAAGATCTTTGGTCACAATTTTCCTACACAATTTTTGTGATGAATTTTTTTATAAGCTTAGATTTTTTTATTTAAGTATCTATCTTTTATACATTTAGATTTTTTAAGCTCACCTACTTGATGTAAGCACACAGCTCTCTAGATTTGTTTTTCTGACAGATTATGTAAATTTTAGACTGTGTCACTTCTGGTTTGTGCATTTTGGAAAGCAGTTGATTAATAAATGTAGACCACGTCTTTTGTCTGCCATTTATTCAGTATATTATTGGTTACTGATTTACTATGGTGTTGCATTCAGAATAGAGGGCATCTTTTACTTTTACTTATTTTCCAATTCCATTGTAACTATCTGACCCCTGTTAATATAGACAAGGATCTTTAACCTTCTGTGCAAAATACTTAAACACCACTATACTCAGTGACATCTGTCATTACAAGCAGAATAAATTACTTTAACTCGTTCTTTCACTATTTTGACATGAAAAATAGTTGTTTTAGGCAAATAGTTAAGATACTTATGACCAGCCCGTGATATACCCCGCTTTTGTGTAACATTGGCAGGGATAAGCTCCAGCAACCCTGTGGGATTTAGCTTGTATTTAAGAAAGATTGATGGGTTGTAGCTAAATGGAAAGTATACAACATTTTGGTTAGACTTGAGTGCTTTACAGTTTGCTCTGGATTCACACAAACATTTGCAGAAGTACTTTGATTTAAATGTGTATAAAAAAGAAACATAACATTTTATTACTGCTGTATACAAATAATTCCAATGCATCTTGAAATGCATAATTTACATAAAAAAATTAAACCAGAAGTGAGTGAAAAGACATGAGTAAAAAGACAAAAATAAATAAACCAATCCAATATTAATACTCATTCATTCATTCATTCATTCATTCATTTTCTGAACCGCTTTATCCCTTTCGGGGTCACGGGGCTGCCGGAGCCTAACCCGGCTACTCATGGGCGAAGGCAGGGGTTGCCCCTGGACTGGTCGCCAGTCTGTCGCAGGGGCCACAGTCACACACTCATGCACACTCACATCCACACCTAGGGGCAATTTAGAGTAACCAATTAACCTATGAAGCATGTTTTTGGATGGTGGGAGGAAGCCGGAGTCCCCGGAGAAAACCCACGCATGCACGGGGAGAACATGCAAACTCCACACAGAAAGGTCCCCCATTGGTGACACTGTTTCAAGGCCCCCAGCCAGGACTTGAACCAGGAACCTTCTTGCTGTGAGGCAAGAGCGCTAAACACTGCGCCACCGTGCAGCCCAATATATTAATACTAAAAAATTTTTATTTTTATTTCATGACTATTTTTTTCATTTGTTTTCACAATAATTAATTTTATTAGTATATTTTTTTTTTTTTTTTTTTTTTTTTTTTTTTTTTTTTTTTTTATTTGTTTATGTATGTGTTTTACTTTTATTAATTTATTATGTTTTTTTTTTTTTTTTTTTTTTTTTTTTTTTTTTTTTTTTTTTTTTTTTTTTTTTTTTTTTTTTTTTTTTTTTTTTTTTTTTTTTTTAATATTAATACTAAAAAACATAATAAATTAATAAAAGTAAAACACATACATAAACAAATAAAAAATATACTAATAAAATTAATTATTGTGAAAACAAATGAAAAAAATAGTCATGAAATAAAAATATGCAAAAACAATTAATAATATTAATAAAGAAATAATAAACAGTAGGAAATAAACCAATCCAGCTTCCAAAGAACTTCTAATGTTATTAGTCATAAACTAGTAATCAGCTCAGAATAAACTGACAATCAGTTGGATTATGACATATATGACTGGATTATTAAAAAATAAGAAAGGGATATGAGGGCAAGTTTTGTGCCTAATAATAACAAATAAAGTGCTGTCAAGTGGCAGTCCCAGTGAAAATATCTCAATCCCAGAATTCTACTGAGCATGTGCAACATTAGCAGCTGTGGGGGCACTATCAGATGTAGACTTGTCCAAGATTGTTTAGGCAGCGTGTCAGGAGCAAGTCCCTTCTTGTAAAGAAGGGTAAAGAAGAAAAAACACACAAAAGCAGAACAATATTTTGTAAATATAAGAACACAATGAAGTGGAATGCCCTTAACTCACTGCAACATATTTATAGAAAGCCAAATACAGTATTTTAGCAGGAACTCCTGTGGTCTAGTGTAAGGCACAAAGAGGTAAGAGGAATGATTTGGGCTTATGTTGAAAATATTTAACATTTTATAGCCAGTGATTGAACCCTTAAGTCCTTTCTTATGATCTTGAAGGAAAGAAGCTGGACACCTTTCAAAATTACAACATTGTTTTCATATCAAATTGGCTCATATTGAAATAATGTTGAAGAAGAAATACAAATCCATTGAAAAATAGTCAAGCAGAAAGCAAAGCGAAAATATCTCCGATTTTTTTTTTAAAGAGTGAGTTTATGACCATGTAAGTTTAATGTGACTTTAAATTGAGGAGTATGTGTGTCTGAGTCCCGCCTCTCATAATGACTTCACACTTTCTTGACCTGCTTTCACAAACAATGAAGCAAGTTTGCTCTGGTCACAATCTAAGAAAAAAACTGTTGCAGCTGCATCTGGTGTCCTCAGACAGCTGCATGTCTTTGGGAGGAGCTGCAGATAACACATGACTGAACCTCTGGGCATCAGCTGCTTTGAAGCCACTTTCAAAAACAAAGATGGCTAACATAGAAACTGACATTCATTGTTCTGGTAGAGTAACGTCTTAAGATGTTAAAATCAGCAACAAAATTACAGTCTGTGACAAAAACTCTGTTTAAGACTAAAAAAGAAAGAAATAGTTGTTTCTGTTTTAGCAAACCCCAATAATTCAAGCCAAAAAATATTATTTTTAAACATTGCAAAGGGCTCTTTTAGCTTTAAGTAAAATCCCAGTTTCCCCTTTCATTCTCTTTATTTCACTGCCTGTCCTGAAAGTTGTTTTCTGGATTAAAATAGTTTTAAGCTGAAAGAAGAATGTCTGTCAGTTCTGAAATTTCATATATTTTTCAGATGGGGAGAAAATAAAGAGACTAGATTAAACATTCGTAAAATGCAACTTAGAAAAAAGAAAAACTGAAGAAAGCACAAAGGAATCAATGTTTATGTCCAATCATTTTGGTTACAGTTAGGAGAAAGTTTAGTAAATTCTCAACTTTTTTGGTAGATTTAGTGTACTAATTAATTTACTAATATAGTCTTCTCAGTATCTGCTTTTGGAATAATTTTGGCCAAGTTGAAAAAGTTTTGTATTTCTAAATCTACAAATGCCCCCATTTTATTCATCAGATTTTCTTGTTTTGTAGACTCCAGCTGTCAAAAGATCATATGCTTAATGAACTGCCTGCTCAGGTTTACTAAGACTTTCCTTTTTTTTAAGAATCATGATTAAATTTAATAACTTTGGTCACTTAAAATGTCATTTTGTTTACGATTTGTGTGTGTATAAATGTTGGAAATTGTAAAGTCTGTAAAGAATCCCATAAAGTTTTGGAAGAGATCAGTGTGTGAAAGGGTCCAAAAAAAAGCAATTCACTTAAAAAGTTAATCAAAATTCAAATGTGTTAAAAATGAATTTAACACTGAGTCTATAAAATGCTTCATGACAACTTTGCAGTATCACAGGAGCAGCTGAAGGAGTGAAGAACTCTTATCTCTGCAGCACGTGTGGGTCCACCCTAACAGCTGCAGTGCACAGCCTTTGATAAGAGTTTGAAATAAGTGTTTTGGCAGGAAGGACAGAACCGTACTTTAGTGATGATTTTGGAAGGTTTCCAAATAAATCTTTCAATATTGGGACCCTTCATTGAAGTGCCTGGATTTGAAAGCTGTTTGAAGGAGATCTGCCTCCTCAGCACCTTTTCAGCACCACCAAGATATCAAAAAATAAATAAAATCATGAGGAATAAATAAATGGAATATTTATTGAATTTATTTGCGTCTAATTGATTATTTGTGTATTAATTTCATTTTAAGAAAGGAGAATTATTTCGAAGTACTTTTTAAAGAATCTTGTTTGGATATTTCATGTGTATGTGTTCATGTGTAAATGTTTGATTTCATCTTCTAACAACATTTTCCAACACACATCATGCTGAGCTTTTTTGACATGAAAGAAAAAAAAAGGTGTACAGATAAAGCAAAGAGGCACTTGATGAGGGTTTTTGTTTATCTCTAATTGAGGCTCATCTCTTGGACCGCCTCTGCTCGCTATCTTAGACTTGGGTGTGTCCATTCTGAGAGTAGTATATAAAACTCCCGGGGTCTCGTCAGATCACAGTTCCCAACTGACAATTCAAGATGACCAGTCTCTCTGCTAAAGACAAGGAAGCCGTCAAGGCTTTCTGGGCCAAAGTCTCTTCCAAGGCGACAGATATTGGAGCAGATGCTCTCGGCAGGTGATTATCACCTTGAAAAAAATTCTCTTCAAATGTATTTAGTGTTTTATTTTTGTGCTCTCATTCACCTTTACATGTTTCCCCTCAGGATGCTGGTGGTGTACCCCCAGACCAAAACCTACTTTGCCCACTGGAAGGACCTGAGCCCCGGCTCTGCCCCGGTGAAGAAGCACGGTCAGACTGTGATGGGAGGAGTTGCTGATGCTGTGTCCAAAATCGACAATCTGACTGCAGGTCTCCTGAACCTCAGTGAGCTGCACGCCTTCACTCTGAGAGTGGATCCCGCCAACTTCAAGGTGAGGATATGAAGCTTTTAACTGGAACTTCTCCCAGTCTATGTCTCACTATATTCGTTCTTGGAAATATTATTTTTTTTCACAAAAATATTGTATTGAGATGCAGGAGTGAGAACCAAACGTATCTTTTTTTTCAAACACAGATTCTCTCCCACAACATCCTGGTGGTGCTGGCCATCATGTTCCCCAATGACTTCACCCCTGAGGTGCATGTGGCCATGGACAAGTTCCTGGCAGCTTTGGCTCTGGCTCTGTCTGAGAAATACAGATAAACAACACAGATTCCAACATGTTGAAGAAGAGAGTGTTTGTACCTTCTCTGCCAACGATCAATAAATGCACGGATGCAAAATATTAAGAATGCTGTCCTGATGATTTGGGGGATTTTAAGTTGGAGTAATTGATACACATAATTGAACATTTAGTAACGGATTGCTACAATATTTTTAGAGTTTTAGTTTATCATCACTCAAGAGAAAACACATGAAATTGACAAGAAACTAGCTAAATATTGATCAACCAAGTTTTATTGTAACACTAATAGAAAACAGATTTAAATATACTTGTACAACGCTAGATTTTAAATAATTACATAATGAATACCAAAACAAAAAAGATTGATTTTTGCTTGAAAACCATAAAACAATATTGTCCGCTGTTGTTTAATATTTATTTAGTATTACTTTAGTGGAATTTTAGTGGAATAAATGAATCCTATATAACCTTTTAAAAAAGTTCTTTACAAAACAGAAGTGTAATATATATGTATATATATATATATATATATAGAGAGAGAGAGAGAGAGAGCAAAATAATGTAAAGACAATTACAAATAACATTTAATTTTTGGGCAAAAAGTAAATACACGAAGCAGAAATGGTGTGTTTGTTTATAGATGAGAAATCTGAACCCTGTTTGTCTCAAAAAGGCAAAAAATGGAACCATATCAAAGCAATTCAACAACTATACAGAAAAACAACAAAAACAGAACTAAACAAAGAATCAAAAAGCTTTAGAAATCTGTGAATCATTAAGAAATTTGACTCAGATAATTGTATTGCTAAAAATTACGATGAAAAACATCGCAATGCAAGCAGAATTGTGATCATTTTTGTAATAGACTAATTATGCATCATATTCCTGCTGCTTTGAACTTTTTGTTGTTATAAGACCTAATAAATGAGATACTAAGTTAAGTTTACAAAAAAATCTGTACTTTAGCAAAATATAAGATTTTACTCTAATATATTATCTTGTAAAGAGTTGAGCATAACTCTGCTTAAATGTGTATAGGCTATGACTGGATCAGTGTTTTTATTTTAGTTTAACAACTCTAAGTTATCTGACCATCCCTTGCACTCAACTTTAACTTGCATCTCAGTTTTGTTTTATTTGTAACAGAAATGAAATATATTGTTATTTTTAAAATATTTATTTTGGATTTTTTTTCTTTGTATAATATATTTAATAGGAAACAACATAAAGCTCAAGATTTATTTAATCGCAACCAAAAAAACATAAAGTGAAAAAAGGCAATAATGACACACAGATAGCAGTTTCAATGTGCTTCAGTTTGTATTTTTGTAAAGGTCCAGGTCTGCCTTCGGAGGGAGTACACCACCACGGCCAGGAAGTTTTGGAAAGCCGCCTGGACGTCGCAGGTGAAATCTGGTCCCATCTGAGCGGCGACCACGATGGTCAGGCAGTCTGCCAGGAGCTGAAATACAGCAAACATCAGGACGCATCATGATTCTTTAAAAACATCAGGACGCATCATGAATCTTAAAAAAACACCAGGACGCATCATGATTCTTTAAAAACATCAGGACGCATCATGAATCTTAAAAAAACACCAGGTCGCATCATGATTCTTTAAAAACATCAGGACGCATCATGATTCTTAAAAACACCAGGTCGCATCATGATTCTTTAAAAACATCAGGTCGCATCATGATTCTTTAAAAACATCAGGACGCATCATGATTCTTTAAAAACATCAGGACGCATCATGATTCTTTAAAGACATCAGGTCGCATCATGATTCTTTAAAAACATCAGGACGCATCATGATTCTTTAAAAACATCAGGACGCATCATGATTCTTAAAAACACCAGGTCGCATCATGATTCTTTAAAAACATCAGGTCGCATCATGATTCTTTAAAAACATCAGGACGCATCATGATTCTTTAAAAGCATCAGGACGCATCATGATTCTTTAAAAACATCAGGACGCATCATGATTCTTTAAAAACATCAGGACGCATCATGATTCTTAAAAACACCAGGTCGCATCATGATTCTTTAAAAACATCAGGACGCATCATGAATCTTTAAAAACATCAGGACGCATCATGATTCTTTAAAAACATCAGGACGCATCATGATTCTTTAAAAACATCGGGACGCATCATGATTCTTTAAAAACATCAGGACGCATCATGATTCTTTAAAAACATCAGGACGCATCATGATTCTTAAAAACACCAGGACGCATCATGATTCTTTAAAAACATCAGGTCGCATCATGAATCTTTAAAAACACCAGGTCGCATCATGATTCTTTAAAAACATCAGGACGCATCATGATTCTTTAAAAACATCAGGACGCATCATGATTCTTTAAAAACACCAGGTCGCATCATGATTCTTTAAAAACATCAGGACGCATCATGATTCTTTAAAAACATCAGGACGCATCATGATTCTTTAAAAAACATCAGGACGCATCATGATTCTTTAAAAACATCAGGACGCATCATGATTCTTTAAAAACACCAGGTCGCATCATGATTCTTTAAAAACATCAGGACGCATCATGATTCTTTAAAAACATCAGGACGCATCATGATTCTTTAAAAACATCAGGACGCATCATGATTCTTTAAAAACATCAGGACGCATCATGATTCTTAAAAACACCAGGTCGCATCATGATTCTTTAAAAACATCAGGTCGCATCATGATTCTTTAAAAACATCAGGACGCATCATGATTCTTTAAAAACATCAGGACGCATCATGATTCTTTAAAAACATCAGGACGCATCATGATTCTTTAAAAACATCAGGACGCATCATGATTCTTTAAAAAACATCAGGACGCATCATGATTCTTTAAAAACATCAGGACGCATCATGATTCATAAAAAAACACCAGGTCGCATCATGATTCTTTAAAAACATCAGGACGCATCATGAATCTTTAAAAACATCAGGACGCATCATGATTCTTTAAAAACATCAGGACGCATCATGAATCTTTAAAAACATCAGGACGCATCATGATTCTTTAAAAACATCAGGACGCATCATGATTCTTTAAAAACATCAGGACGCATCATGATTCTTTAAAAAACATCAGGACGCATCATGATTCTTTAAAAACATCAGGACGCATCATGATTCATAAAAAAACACCAGGTCGCATCATGATTCTTTAAAAACATCAGGACGCATCATGAATCTTTAAAAACATCAGGACGCATCATGATTCTTTAAAAACATCAGGACGCATCATGAATCTTTAAAAACATCAGGACGCATCATGATTCTTTAAAAACATCAGGACGCATCATGATTCTTTAAAAACATCAGGACGCATCATGATTCTTTAAAAACATCAGGACGCATCATGATTCTTTAAAAACATCAGGACGCATCATGATTCTTTAAAAACATCAGGACGCATCATGATTCTTTAAAAACATCAGGACGCATCATGATTCTTTAAAAACATCAGGACGCATCATGATTCTTTAAAAACATCAGGACGCATCATGATTCTTTAAAAACATCAGGACGCATCATGATTCTTTAAAAACATCAGGACGCATCATGATTCTTTAAAAACATCAGGACGCATCATGATTCTTTAAAAACATCAGGACGCATCATGATTCTTTAAAAACATCAGGACGCATCATGATTCTTTAAAAACATCAGGTCGCATCATGATTCTTTAAAAACATCAGGACGCATCATGATTCTTTAAAAGCATCAGGTCGCATCATGATTCTTTAAAAACATCAGGACGCATCATGATTCTTTAAAAACATCAGGACGCATCATGATTCTTTAAAAACATCAGGACGCATCATGATTCTTTAAAAACATCAGGACGCATCATGATTCTTTAAAAACATCAGGACGCATCATGATTCTTTAAAAACATCAGGACGCATCATGATTCTTTAAAAACATCAGGACGCATCATGAATCTTAAAAAAACACCAGGTCGCATCATGATTCTTTAAAAACATCAGGTCGCATCATGAATCTTTAAAAACATCAGGACGCATCATGATTCTTTAAAAGCATCAGGTCGCATCATGATTCTTTAAAAACATCAGGACGCATCATGATTCTTTAAAAACATCAGGACACATCATGATTCTTTAAAAACATCAGGACGCATCATGATTCTTTAAAAACATCAGGACGCATCATGATTCTTTAAAAACATCAGGACGCATCATGATTCTTTAAAAACATCAGGACGCATCATGATTCTTTAAAAACATCAGGACGCATCATGATTCTTTAAAAACATCAGGACGCATCATGATTCTTTAAAAACATCAGGACGCATCATGATTCTTTAAAAACATCAGGACGCATCATGATTCATAAAAAAACACCAGGTCGCATCATGATTCTTTAAAAACATCAGGACGCATCATGAATCTTTAAAAACATCAGGACGCATCATGATTCTTTAAAAACATCAGGACGCATCATGATTCTTTAAAAACATCAGGACGCATCATGATTCTTTAAAAACATCAGGACGCATCATGATTCTTTAAAAACATCAGGACGCATCATGATTCTTTAAAAACATCAGGACGCATCATGATTCTTTAAAAACATCAGGACGCATCATGATTCTTTAAAAACATCAGGACGCATCATGATTCTTTAAAAACATCAGGACGCATCATGAATCTTTAAAAACATCAGGACGCATCATGATTCTTTAAAAACATCAGGACGCATCATGATTCTTTAAAAACATCAGGACGCATCATGATTCTTTAAAAACATCAGGACGCATCATGATTCTTTAAAAACATCAGGACGCATCATGATTCTTTAAAAACATCAGGACGCATCATGATTCTTTAAAAACATCAGGACGCATCATGATTCTTAAAAAACATCAGGACGCATCATGAATCTTTAAAAACATCAGGACGCATCATGATTCTTTAAAAACATCAGGACGCATCATGAATCTTTAAAAACATCAGGACGCATCATGATTCTTTAAAAACATCAGGACGCATCATGATTCTTAAAAAAACACCAGGACGCATCATGGTTCTTAAAAAAACACCAGGACGCATCATGATTCTTTAAAAACATCAGGACGCATCATGATTCTTTAAAAACATCAGGACGCATCATGATTCTTAAAAAAACATCAGGACGCATCCACGGCGCGCTCTGCTGAAGACAGCACGCCTCATTCTGTCCACTTTACCCTGAAATTGTCAGGATCCACGTGCAGTTTATCGGAGTGCAGCACGCTCAGATCGTAAGTCTGCTTGATGTCGTCCATGTTCTTCACGGCCTTCTCCTGACCCGAGAGGACCACCTGTCCGTGCGCTGCGACCTTCGGGTTGGAGGTGATGACTGCGGCGTTGTAGAGGTTTCAAAAGCTGCCAAAGTACCTCTGAATCCAGGGGTAGACGATCAGACACCTGAGGATGGGTGAGGAGATGAGAGCAAGATTTAAATAATAGAAACGGAGGGACCATACCTGGAGAGAGCAGCAGGTCCCGCAACATCGTAGTCTATCCTGGAGAAGATGTCCTGGATGGTGGCACGCTCAAAGTCACTCCATTCAACCATGTAGACAGCCTCTGATTCTACTGCCACAAGCCGAGTGGTCGCTGGTGCGACTCCTGCAGTTTTTAAAGGAAAGCACCTCCTCTTAAAAACCAGAGATGGAAGGGCGATGGAAGCAGAACATGATATGGTATAGATTTACAGTAGAATATGATAAAAGGAGGGCGTAACGTTCACATACAGAGGAGGAAAAACATTGTTTTGACACTTAAAAAGAATGGGAAAAACCCAAATCATAGTACAATTCAAACAGAAAAGATGTGCAAACTCCTCACAAATGCAGAAATTCTGGTTTGTTTGTTTTTTCCAACAATAAATTCTAGTAAATTAATGGAAACGTGGATACTTAGAAAATTTAAATACAACAAAAAATAAAGATGGTGCATTTTGTGTTGGTCTTCACCAAAAAGTCCAATATATTTACTTTGTAATACTTTTTTTGTTGTTTATGATCATTTATTTATCCATTTTCCAACTTTTTGATATTCAATCAGATGTACGTATTTCCTTTGAGAAGTCTGTTTAAATATTTTGTCTCTTTACAGATATTTTATTTTAAAAATTACCAACAGAATATTTTTACAATAATTGCAATCTACCGAATTAGAATGTATATAGCAATAGTCATTTGCCTTAAATGCTACTTCATCTTAAACTATTGTATTACATGCACATCTACATATCTTAAACTGCGTATTGTTGATTATGCAGGAAGCATTAGAAGCTTTTAATTGTGAAGCTAAAAAATGTTTTTACCAAAGTTAAATTTACTGCATTTCTGAATTTAGGATTTTCATTCCTTATCTTTCACAACCTGTATCTCTTGGACCGCCTCTCCTCACTATCTTGGACCACTGCTGGGTGTGTCACACATATAATACTTCCAGGGTCTCAACAGATCACATTAACAGCGCAAAAATGACCAGTCTCTCTGCTAAAGACAAGGACGCCGTCAAGGCTTTCTGGGCCAAAGCCTCCCTGAAGGCGGCAGATATTGGAGCAGATGCTCTCGGCAGGTGATTATCACCTAGAAAAAAATTCTCTACAAATGTATTTAGTGTTTTATTTTTGTGCTCTCAGTCACCTTTACATGTTTCCCCTCAGGATGCTGGTGGTGTACCCCCAGACCAAGACCTACTTTGCCCACTGGAAGGACCTGAGCCCCGGCTCTGCCCCGGTGAAGAAGCACGGTCAGACTGTGATGGGAGGAGTTGCTGATGCTGTGTCCAAAATCGACAATCTGACTGCAGGTCTCCTGAGCCTCAGTGAGCTGCACGCCTTCACTCTGAGAGTGGATCCCGCCAACTTCAAGGTGAGGATATGAAGCTTTTAACTGTCGCTGTCGGTGTCAGTCGGCGTCTCAGGAGGACCATTTCTGTTATTGGAGATACTATTTGTTTTCACAAAAAGATACAACTAAAATTTTTTGCTGAGAAGCAGAAGTGAGAGGCAAACATTTATCTTTTTTATTTTTTTTTACCACAGATTCTCTCCCACAACATCCTGGTGGTGCTGGCCATCATGTTCCCCAATGACTTCACCCCTGAGGTGCATGTGGCCATGGACAAGTTCCTGGCAGCTTTGGCTCTGGCTCTGTCTGAGAAATACAGATAAACATCAGGAGAAGGAAGCATCAGCATCATTGCCTGCATGCAAATAAAGCATTTCAAATGAAACAATTTGTTTTTATTTTTTTGTTAACCCTAAGCAGTTAAACAAAATTGGGCATTTCCTTGCCTACAAAATAAAACCGTTTAATTTATTTTGTTGAATTTTCATTTTTTTTAGTTTCCATAAACTTTACACTTGACAAATTATGTTTTTTGTGGAATATAAGAAAAATATAAGAAAAATATTTAAAAACGTAGGCACAAACAGGGGACTGAGAATATTCTTATTAACTTCAGATCCTCTTTGCTCTCTCCATGGTGCTGATTTAAACTTCCAACTTATTCCAACATATTTTCACATAAACATATTTTCAGGTCAGGAAGCCCCTCCTCTGTTTTTATCAGCATCTGACTCTTGTTTACCGTTTTACAATAGTTCATGTTGCGACACTTATAACACACATTTTGCCTGCTTGATACTCGTCATGCTGTTTTAAAGGCCAGGCTCACAGTGCAAGCTGTTATCCTAGATGATGGTTCAAACTTTCATTTCAACAGATTCATATATTTATTTATAAAAATATGTAAGATTTGTTCAATAACTCTGCACGGAAACATAAAAAACTCTTCAACTATACCACTCATTCCAGCTGTCGTTATTAGGTCATTTAGAAGGATATCAGTTTTTGTTTTCAGTTAGATGACAGAAAGTGGAAATAACATCTAAAAGACAAGATATTGAGAATTAAAAAAAAAAATTCACTTGGAACTTAAGCAATCCTGTTAGAATATATATCCAAAAGCTTTGCAAGAAACAGAATCTGCTCAGCATTCCACATAAAGCCATCATGTTAGAATTGTGTGATAAGTGTTGGCTGAGCTGCTGTGTACGCTGGACTTATTCATCTTTTATGCTGCTCCCTTCATAAAACTATACACTTCGATCTAACCCTGTTAACTGCATCCACGTCTTTGGTCTTCTTCCAGATATCCTTCCTGATAATTCCAACATCAGAATCCATTTACCATCATTTTCACTGTTGGGAGTTGGACCGTTCCAAAAGCTCAGACCTCAAAGGGGCTTCAGTCCTGCTAAAAGGTGAGTAAAGCTTAGATTAAAAATAATTATTATTATCATTATTATTATTGCATGGAGAGTAACATAATTAGTGTGAAATAATCTCCTCATTCGCTTCTCTTCCGGGTTGTTCGTAGCATGTGGGCAGTGCCTCCAGCAGGGGGCGCTGTTTAACACAGTTTGTTTTAGTTTGAGTTTAGCCATTGTGAACCATTTCACATCACATGTTCTTAAAGGAGTTTCTGATGTGTACTCCGTCCCATGGTCTTGTTGTTGTTAATAAAGTTTTCGCTTTGTCAACTTTGGGATTTTTGAAATTGTTAGAGAAAATGTTTGTCTTTGGATGAGTCTTCATTATCAAGATATCTAAAAGGTTTGTCATATACTAGTTTTCAACGGTAGCAGTCAAATACTGATAATTTACAAGTTTGACAATATGCATAACATAGTAACTTGATAGGCTCTACATGTATATATTTTTAGTTGCATCCATACAAATCAAAGCTTATGTCACACACTAGTTCCAAATATTTGCTCTTGAGAAGTTTTCCAGGGTTTTTGTAAACATTTACCTTCACTAATTTTCCATAGTGAATTTCTGGGTGAACAAGAAGTTTCTGACATGATCGTTTGTAGCTTTCAATCAAGAGATAGAATGCTTTAAAGTACACAAACCATTGCAAGGATTCTCTCATTGCCAGACTTCTATTTCCAACTCGAGCTATTGTGTTTCGTCACGCTGGGTGTGAGCGGGTTGAGGGCTTTGTGCGTGTTTTACTTTTAATTTAACAACACTTTTTTTCATATACAGATCTTTTTTTTCTTTTTGAGTTAGAAAGGTTTGTGTGTCAATAACATGATCTTTATCAATAAAGTTTATCATTTTCTGAAGGCAATTTAAACCTAGCTGCCAGTATTTAGTTTTCATTTTAAACTTCCTTTCATACGTTTTTATTTTGTTGTCTAAGCTAGCGAGAGTAACATACCTCTTCCAAGGTCATAGTTAGTCTTTTATGTTTTTTTATGTATCTATTTATTTTACATTTTTTTATTGTCAAAAATGTGTCAAAACAATAGTGCATCCACTACATGTTTAAAAGAAGTAATGACATGTTGATTTAAGAAAACAAAACTGAGCTGCATAAATGAAACTAGGCAGGAGCCACGGATTATTTATTTGGGCGTGGTGTGTCTGAATGTCCAGATAATAAGTGCACATAGCATAATCTGAGTATAGCACCCGCGGACAGCATTCTACGGGCATTTTAGACACTTAAATGACTTCAATTCTTTGAAGGAGGACACAATTATTAGACGGACTTTTGTTGAGTTTGTGACGTTATGGTGAAGTGGACAGAAGAGGAGCGTTGCACCATCAGGGAAGTTTGGGAGAAAGTTGACATTGATGAGATTGGACCACAAGTTATAGCAAGGTAGTGACTTTAAATTCTTTAGAAGATTATAATGATGAAGCTATGGTTGTATTTATAATTGATGACTTATTGGCACGACTAGATTTCCACCATTTGCCTGATAGATTTGGCTGCTTCCTGTGTCATCCTCATCTTCGTGAATTACTGATACATCTCCCCTTCTGATAGAGCTCTGATTGTTTACCCCTGGACGGAGAGATACTTCGGCAAGTTTGGAGACATCTTCACCAACACTGCCATTCTGAATAACCCCAAAGTGGCTGCCCATGGGAAGGTTGTGCTGAGGTCTATTGACATAGCAGTGAGGAACATGGACGAGATGAAAGAGATGTATGCTGCTCTGAGCAGGCTGCACTATGAAAAACTCAACGTGGATCCCGATAACTTCAAAGTAGGCAGAAGATGTTCTGAAATCGCAGATCCTTCAACCCTCCCTGCAGATGGGATTTATCATGCTTTTTTTTTATCTGCAGCTGCTGGCAGACTCCATCACCATCACTATTGCCTGCAAACTCAAGAAAGCCTTGACCCCTCAGGTTCAAGCAATCTGGCAGAAGTTCCTGTCTGCTGTGGTGGAGGCCATGAACAGCCAGTACAAATGAAACATGGATGAAAACCAGAGTAAAGTAAAGCTTAAATAAATAAAAACAAGGTTGGAATTTTGTCTGTTAGATTATTTTTTGTTTTTATTCTTCAGGCTGATTTAGCATAAACTTATAAAAAAAAAGTGCTTTAATATTTTAGAGTATTTTTATTAAACTATTTTTAAACATACTTTTTATGTCTTATGTCTTAAGGTCAACTTTCAATTCCTATCTTTAGCATTCAACCAAATATACAACACAATCACTTTCTCAGTGAACACCTTTTTTATTTAGATGTGTGTCGTTTTGGAACTTTTCTATGGTAAAACATTAGCAAAAAAAGTAATTAATTTTGAAATATAATACTTAAAAGGTGTGGCTTGTTAAATAAATCGGTAAACTTTGATAACAGTCAGAAATGCACGTAAAACAAAACAAAAACCGTAATTTTTTTGTTCTTGCAATATGTTCACTTGTCCACAAGGGGGCTCTCTAACACCCCAGTATGAGTTTTGCTGTGCTCAGGATTGAATTTTTTTTTCATTGGAGTTTTTTTTATTAGCAGGAAAACAAAAATGACCTGTTTTGGTAAATCAAATTATGTGATAAGCTTGTGTCAGTGTGAAAAACCTACAAAGTGTCTGGTGATTAGTTTTCAAAACTAATGTTAAAAAAATATGAGGGAAATAATAAAACTAAAGTAAACCATATTAGTTGTATTACTATCATTATTATTTTTTACATTTTTTTGTTTATATATATTACATTTTATATACCTTTTGACAATTTAAAATCCTATTTGAAGCATTTCCAGGTAGAAGCACTGAAAGGTTAAGGGTAAAAAAAAATACAAACTTTGGAAGTATTGTAAAAATTATCATTTAGTTTGACTGAATGAAGATAAACACACCTCTCCAGTCATTTTTACTGTTTGAACAGTTTTTTTTACTCAAAATGTAGTTTTAATTTAACGATAAAAGTTAATATTTTTATGTTGCGACACTTACAACACACGTTTCCTTCTTGATACTAGTCATGCTGTAACAAACAAGTAAACATTCCTTAGATTAAAAAAGTGTTTCTTGATGAAAAATGAACAATGACAAAAACAGACAACAAGAATCTTAAAGTCTAAGAAAGAATCCCAAAGTGAGGGTGGATCAGCAGGCCTCGGTGAATCTCTGCATTCCAGAAAGTTAGATAAATAAAGGGATGCTCCACCGATTGAAGGGGGATGTATAAAACTGCTGTGTAATTGAATGAAACAGAGTATGAGGACGATCCGCTTCAGCAGCCAAAAAAGAAGCTGCAGTTGCACTGAGCACTATCTTCTCCTCTGAGCGGCGCCGCCCAGTCACGTTCAGATAAGACAGAAACACACCACATGTTGCCAACAGAAGTCACCAGAAATAACCGCAGTCAGAATGTTGGTATCAACTGATAAACCAGAATTAAATAATTACGATTTGAGATTTATTAATCACTTTTCCTCTTCAAAGAGTCTTAAAGACATAAAATCAAAAAACTATTTCAACACACAGACTAAAGAATACAGTTTGATATTATCAAAGTGATTGGGATTGATTTTAGTTTTGAGTTGCTTTTTTCAAGTTTGAGTGTCTCTTACAAAAAATATACATAATTTTTGGTTACATGTAGTGTGTCTTCAATGCATCTATTTAAATGAAATTTTGATAATTTAACTGTAACATTTCTTATTGTGAAATGTTTGCTCATAAATACAGACTATCTGAAATGTTACTGTTTCCAGATTCAGATGATAAAGATCTGAAAATTCTTAAATGTTCCCACCGAACCTGATCACCTTCAGGAAATTCCTTTTGATGGTAACTTTTGATGGACTCCTGTTAGGGCTTTGTATGCTAACAGCTCATAGTGGAAGAGACATATTTGTCGTCCCTTTATCTCCTGTGAGCGGTAACAGGACATTTGGAAGTGGTCCAAACTTGCACATATCTTGAAGGTAGCTCTGGTGTGCCCATGCCCTGTTGCCTGTATAAAAAGGCCCTGTTTTGGAACGGATCTTCAAACTGAACAATCAGCAGGCAGGATGAGTCTCACAGCTAAGGACAAGGAAGTCGTCAAGGCCTTCTGGGCCAAAGTGTCTCCCAAGGCAGACGATGTTGGAGCTGATGCTTTGTCCAGGTAAATATGAGCATATTTCCCCTAACTACATCCTACATTTCCTATTCTAGCATTCACTTCTGTTTTTTCCAGGATGCTGGCTGTGTACCCCCAAACCAAGACCTACTTTGCCCACTGGAAAGACCTGAGCCCCGGCTCTGCCCCGGTGAAGAAGCACGGGAAGACTGTGATGGGAGGAGTGGCTGATGCTGTGGCCAAAATTGACAACCTGACAGCAGGTCTGCTAGACCTCAGTGAGCTGCACGCCTTCACCCTGAGAGTGGATCCTGCCAACTTCAAGGTATTTACCTGTTTCTGAAAGTAAACCTTTGGGATGCTTGGATTGATATTTCTGGAGTATGCTTTATGCCTTTGTCAATTATATCCATTATTCTCATGGATGTGAACAAACTCTAAGACTTAAACTATTCTCAAGACTGAGATTCTAAAAGTGGCACAATTAGATTTTGGGGAAATAGATTTTCATTTAAGCTGTTTTTATTGTAGCTGTTCAGTTTTATGACTGACAATCTATTGTGAACACCCTGTTTGACATCCTGATCTATATTTGTTCTCTTAACCCTCATCATCTTAGATGAGTAGAAACTAAATAAAGTTGCTTTTGTCATGTTCAATCTACTCAAAGTTCAACTCCACATTCAGGATTTTTTATTTATTTCAGAAAACCTGTAACGGACCATATTTACAGACTCTTTTCATGAACTAATTGCTGACGTGATATCTTTACAGATTCTCTCTCACAACATCCTGGTAGTGTTGGCCACTGTCTTCCCCAACGACTTCACCCCTGAGGTCCATGTGGCCCTGGACAAGTTCCTGGGAGCTGTGGCCCGCGCCCTGTCTGAGAAATACCGGTAAACTGGAAACAGGAGCAGCAGCAGAGGATGGACGCCCAATTGTGCTTCAGTGTAATCCATCACTGCCAATCTGAATAAAAGATCAAATGCAAGAATTTGTCATTTTGTGTCCGATTTTACCAAAAGAATGAATGAATACTGGAAGAATGTGAGGAGAAACTCAATTTTTAAAAAAGGATAAGTTGTTGTTGGAAAACGTTAATTCCAAATGTTGTTGCTCCTCTTTAAAATGCTGCTTCAAGTCACTGAAGTGGGTTTGCAGTTGGGCTGCATGGTGGTACAGTGGTTAGCATTGTCACTAGTTTGAATCCCAGCGGAGTCCTTTTTGTTGGAGTTTGCACGTTTCCCTGGACATACAGTATGTGATTTTTTTTTTTTTTTTTAGGTAAACCAGCATCCTCCCAAAGTCCAAAACTTATGCTTCACAGATGGATCAGTGCCTCTACAGTGTTAATGAAGGTTGAATTTGTCCTGTCTTCTATGGACTGGCAAACTCCAGAGCGTACCTCGCCTTCACCCTGATGTAGCTTGGATTGGCTCCAGCAACTTCTGTGGCCCTGCACAAGACATAACAGATAAAGAATAATAGATGGATGGCTTTGTAGCTTGACCTTGATTCTCTAAAGGTGCTTCAGCTATGCTAACTTCAGTTTTTTTATTCTTTTATTTGACATTTTAGTAAAGAACGCCTCAAATAGTTAAGATGACAACTCTCTGCAGATTCTGATGAGTCCAGCATGCCTCGTTTAATGTGTCTCACACCACAAGTTCAAGCCAATTATCAAGCCTATTGCAGATGAGACAAAAGTCACTTCAAGTGGGTAAAAAAAGTGTTAAATTATTCAAGTCTAAGTTTTATTTTAAAGTCCTTTGGCTGCTTTTCAAGTTAAAATGCTTTTACAAAGTCCCAACATGGCGGATCTGAAAATGCTGGACAAATAACTCATCCTTAACCAGTTAAAATAGTGTTTACATGTTAAGAGATTATTTTAAAGTAAAATAAAATACCTCTTGAATCACAAATCCCATAATCTCATTCTTTATTGTTTATTTGTTTTGCCTCTCATGGACTGTTGCCCAAAAATGTTAAGAAACAACTACAAAAGTTATCACTATTCATTAGATAATTTTATAAATTATTATTATTGTTATTATTTTTATTTCTAAAGTCAAATTGGTTAGATATTGTGAATTTTATTAAACTTCAATTCACACAATGTTCAAAACCAAAAATATTGTAATTGCACCACACAACCCTTTTCCATTCTGAATATGGTTTATTTATTTAAGAGGGAAATTCATTCTATTAACCTTTAGGACGACAACAAAAATAGAAGAAAAAGCTGTCAATAGTTGATTATATGAGATAATTGGTTTGAGATGTGCGTGTGTAGAAGAGTGTGTGTCTATACATGTGCACTGTGTGTATATAAGTGTGCAGACATGTGTATCCTAACAGCAAATGTCTTATAAGTGATGATTTTTTTATTCTTATGCAGAAATTAAAAATCATAATAGCAGCAAAACACGTGGCCTTATGCGATTAAATAGATACATTTGCTTGTCTTTGTTCCTTTTTGAGGACGATTAATGTCTATTTTGGTGAACAAAGCTCCTGTTGATATTTTTTTGGTTTATTGCCTGATGCTTTGTGAGATTTTGTCTCTAATTCTTGTAACTATGATCAGACCTGCACCAGAAAATCTGAGAGTTCTGGGAGGTGCAAAATCAGTTTAATTAGATAAGAATTACTGGTACTGACAAAGTAGTAATAAATATCAAGGACTTAAAAGTTAAGGACACAAGAGCACAATTTACTAATGAAGAATATTTATTTCATGTCCAAAAAAATGCAAAAAATCACAAATAAATTCAAACAAACTTAAACTGGGCCCTTAAAAAGGTCAACAAAATCTAATTTTAGTCAAACCTGATTTAAAAAAAAAGAAAGAAAGTTGTCCAACAAGACCTGAACTTACAATTTATGATTTTTATTACATTTTATGTAAACAAACAAATGTAAAATGTTCAACATGTTTTTTATAATTAATTTTAGGCAAAAGATTTTTAATATATACTGTACTTTCAAATATTTTTTTGCTGTGTGGGAGGAAGCTAATGAGTCCTGAATAAATGCATGCATGCAATTGGATAAATGGAGCATGAACATGGTTTAGGACACAACCACATTTAAATCTTTGGGGAGAAAAATGAACTCCACACCACAGAGCATCCAAATGTTTAGCTTGTTTGCATAACTGGCCTGAAAATGCAATGAATCACACAAGCCACACAAACATTTGTATGCATTTGATCTTTTATTTTGTTTGACAACTCAAAGACAGTTTGCTGTTCAGCAGCAGCAGCTTCTGCCCTTTTGTTTTCATGTTCTTTATCGATATTTCTCAGACAGAGCAAGGGACACTGCAGCCAGGAACTTATCCAAAGCCACATGAACCTCAGGAGTGAAATCTTTGGGGAACATCATGGCCAAAACCACAAGGATGTTGTGAGAAAGAATCTGTCAAAACAAAAGATAGTTTGATGATTTTCTTCAGAATTTCACCAAATCTTCCAAAAGGGCAGAAATGTCCCACAAATCCGTCTCAATACCTTGAAGTTGGCAGGATCCACTCTTAGGGTGAAGGCGTGCAGCTCACTGAGGTCCAGCAGACCTGAGGAAATGTCATCAATTTTGGCCACAGCATCAGCGACTCCTCCCATCACAGTCTTCCCGTGCTTCTTCACAGGGGCAGAGCCGGGGCTCAGGTCCTTCCAGTGGGCAAAGTAGGTCTTGGTCTGGGGGTACACCACCAGCATCCTGAAGAGACAAGACAGGATATGTAATCTAACAAAAAATGATAACTAAAACTCCTGGAAGTAATCTTTACCTAGACAGGGCGTCTGAGCCGATGGCGTCTGCCTGTCCAGAAACCTTGGACCAAAAGGTCTTAACTGCTGCCTTGTCTTTAGCGCTGAGACTCATCTCAAATTTTCTTTTGGTTTGAGGGTTGCGATAAATGCGAACATTTGAAGGGTTTTTATGCAAGAAACTGCCCAGAGACACACCCACTCCCCCCATGAGATATGAGCACTTTGAAGGCGTTGCATCTCCCCAGAGATAAAGAATAAAATGACATTAAAGTTGTAAAAAAATAAAAATAAAAAACAGGGAATATCTAAATGACGGTTGAAAAAGACGTTCTTTTTAGAGGCCTGCACTAAAAATAAAAATAAATGAAATGTGTCTTTTAAATGGTTTATTTGCATAATACAAAGAAGAACATTTTAAAAAATTAGTTGTCAAAGATTACCAAAAAAATCAAATGAAATTTAAAAATGTTGTATGTATTTTAAAAACTGAAGACAACAACAAAAAACAAAACTGTTCTTTTACCTTTCATCAACAATAACATCCATTAAAAAAAAATCTCTAATTTTCAAATATAACATAATGAGACAAAGATTTGTTAGATTTCAATGAAAATTTATCTAAACATAAAAAGAAAACAACATTCTTTAATTTGTTGATTGTTAATTGGTAAAGATAAAGTGTAGAATCTAATCTTTTGAATAAATCTTATTTAAAACTTATTTCAGATTTGAAAGTGTTGTTTAGATGGTAAGATTCTATCGAGCTGAAGTTGGGAAAAAGTGTTTTACTGTTGATTTTTACATTTTGTCTTGTCGTACAGTTTAGAACAAACATTCAAGGTTAACAAAACCCAGCATTTACCCATGAAGTCTTAAACTTTAAAAAACGTTTTTTTTCTATGTATATTTCCTAAATATATCATATTTAGGGGATTTTTTCTCCATTAAATGAACAGTTTAGGGTGGACACCGTTTCAAAATGTTAAATCAATACATTGTCAGCTCTGTGTCCACCTCCATCCATCTGATAACAATGGGAGGAGCAAAAATGTATTCTTTAAAAGCTGAAAGTACCTGCTGACCATCCAGGACAAGCTGATCAACAGATCAAGCCATAATGGTCACCTGGACAGATTTCGAGCGCGGAACCATCCAAGACATCTTCTCCAAGATAGATTATGATGTTGTGGGGTCTGCTGCTCTTTCCAGGTGAGCCATGAAATCTGCCTGATGAACCTTATTCTCCCTTTTCTGGTTTTGCAATCACTTTGTTTTCTCTTAGGTAGTTTACTCGAGTAAATGTAATGAGTACCGCTAAGTGTCCATTCAAATGTAGTGGAGTGAAGAGTACAAATATTGAATCAAAAATGTTGTAGAGTAGAGACTAATAGTTTCCAAAATTTTTGATACTCTTTGCTACAAATACAAAGTAGCTAAGAAAAAAGAACTTAAGTAAAGTAATGAAGTCCATTTACTCAAGTACTTCACACCACTGCCCTCAGGTGTCTGATCGTCTACCCCTGGACTCAGAGGTATTTCGGCAGCTTTGGGAACCTCTACAACGCTGCTGCCATCACCTCCAACCCAAAGGTTGCAGCGCATGGTAGGGTTGTCATTGGGGGCTTGGAAAAAGCTCTGCAGAACATGGACGACATCAAGCAGGCTTATGCAGATCTGAGCGTACTGCACTCGGAGAAACTGCAAGTGGATCCTGACAATTTTAAGGTGACACTTCATTCACCAACAATGCTCCTGTGCTGCTTTATGTTGCTTCAGGCCTCACGGTTTCCTAAATGTTTTTTCTCCAGCTCCTGGCCGACTGCCTTACCATCGTGGTTGCCTCTCAGCTTGGGAAAGACTTCACACCGGAGGTCCACGCAGCTTTTGCAAAGTTCTTGGCTGTGGTTGTGGCAGCTCTCAGGAAGCAGTATCACTAGAGAACCACAGATGCTAAAATCTCTCTCTATGTCTTTGAATAAGTGCTGGCTAAATAAAACAATTTAAACCAATTTTGTGCTGGTCTCTTGTAACACAGGTCATTGCAAAGAGATAAAAAACTTTTTAGAACAACTTGACTTTGAAATATTTGAATAAAACACATTTTTCTTTAAGTTAAGATATAATAATAATAATAATAATAATAATAATAATAATAATAATAATAATAATAATAATAATAATAATAATAATAATAATAATAATAATAATAATAATAATAATGATAATAATAACACGTTTTTAAATAAAGAAATTTGAAATCATGCTGACAATACCTTTAAGAATTATGTACATCATTGCTGGGTTGTACAAATGGAAAATATTACATTGATTTATTTTACACTTAAGATATTTTCAATATGAAGGTTATTAGAGCTGAAAATGACCTTTTTTTGACACTTATTTGAATCACAAGGCAACCAAAAAATACCTTAAGGCATGTCTTTAAATTCAGTTAAATTATTAAGAAAAAAATGGTTTGACACTTTTTTTATCACTTTTGTAAACATACTGTAGAGGTGGATCAGTATATTTTTTTTAAGATTTAGTCATCTCGGCTCAGTTTCTTAAAAAAAAAAAAGAAAAGATTATTAACGGTTTGAAGGCAGAAAACATGTCCTTTCTTATAACTGTCAGATATCTGTATTTTTTCCTTGATCTTTTTTCATACCCAAAATCTCAATGTTTCACTGTTTTTAAAATCTTCTTTGCTAGTTGCTTATTATATCTCAGAGGTTTGTTGTTTTCTCTTAAATTTGATCAACATTGCACATCATACTTCAATTCATTATTTGAGTCGATTATTTAAAAACATGTCCATAAACTGATATTAAATTATCTTTGCTTGAACCCCGTAATTGTGTTTGTGTTTGAAAAATGTCAAAAGAAAAAAACACGCTGTGGATTCACTCAATTAAATACAAACTCTGAGTTTTAAGATGTCAAACTGTAGACTTCTACATTTTTCTATTTTTTACTCTGTGCTTTTAATTAATTAAAAAAAGACAATTTTGTTATATTTGTCACATAATGTCTAGGTCAAATATTAACAACTTTTGTTTAGAACAAAAGTGTTGGAGCCGTGAGGGTAAAACTATATTTTAGACTTTGTGTTACAGAAAACAAATTATGAACGTAATTTTAATTTAGATAGTTTCTCAAATTATGTTTTGAATAAGAAAAAAGTTCAACACTTTTGTCTTTTCAGAATATTACAAGCTCAAAAGCAAATTGTACACAAGCAAAATTGGTTTATTTTGAATCTGCAAAAAGGTGAGACATTTCAATTATATAAATAAAAAAATCCTTTGAACATGTTTGCTTCAGAAACAGACTTAACTGCAGTTGCACACTTTCATCACACGCTCAGCAGATCAGTTTCTTTCTGACGTCAATAAAACGTCAGATTGATCCACAGTTGGTCCATATCTTCCCAAATGCTCAGCTTCGCCCATCTCTTGAAGCGGATAAGAAGTTGCATGGAGATTGGTCTAACATACCCCTCCTTTAACCATGATGACCAACAGTCACATTGATTTTTTTAACCAAAAAAAAAACTTTTTCGTGAACAAATGGAACAAACAAAAGGAACAAAACATGAACACTGACACAAACGATTACTTATAATCTGACATAAATAATTCCCAAACCCATTCTTGAAAAATCTGGGCTTTTGTCAATGTTTTCAAATAAAAAATGATCATAATGTCTTAGAAACACATCATCTTAGATCACATCAGACCAGTTCTGAGGTCTTTACACTGGCTGTGTATTTGTATTGTATTTGTATTCAAAAGTTGCTCAAAATCAAAATCTGCATAGTGAATCTATGCTTGATTTGAATTAAGTTATTTTTGACTTTGTTCAAATCTTATTTTTATGATCACAATATTTCTTTTGATTCTTTCTTTTAATAATTTTTATTAAAAAGCACTCTGAATTGTCTTTGTATATGAAATGTGCCAGCCAAATACATTTCCTTGCCTTTCTACATATAATAAAATCAAATCAAGTGCTGCATATGATCCGATTTAACATATACATACAAATGATTGTTTTGTCTATGAATTTCAACATGCATTTTGGAATGGCTAAGTCTTTTGTATACCTTAACACAACAAACAGTGTATTGCCTGTAAAATACTGTATTAATAAACTAATTGTGCAGCTACATTACATTTTTGCACATTTGATCTTTTCTTATTTGCACATCATTTGAGATGTTAGCTCCAAAGAAGATGAAGTTCCAAACAAGCAAAAGTATGTTCTACTTAATGACACTTGATCAGATATTTAGAAAAAATAATTGTGGAATTCCTCAAGCAAGTTGTTCTTTGCATATACAGTATCTATAATGAAATGAAAAGTTCATATAAAAAGCATTCATGGCTATATGTACTGACAATACCACCATTTATTTTTTTCTCCTGACACATCTACAGTTGCCATGGATACTGGTAAAAGAAGTCGATCAATAGGTGCATGGCAGAAGACACTATCTTAGACAACACAAATGAATAAGCTGATATTTCAAGATAAATCAGCAAATACATTGTTTTACTTAGAAAAGTGAAAAGCTTTAAAAGATTTAGCTCCTCTGGAATATTGTATAGTTTTATGTTTTGTTTGTGATAGTTACAAGACGGAAATCTGCAAAACTTCCTCTGAGTTGCTATAAAGAAATATTAAATATGAAATATTTCACATATGTACAAATATGAAATTTTACATTAAACTGTCTCCACTTGAGACACAACTGAATTAAAAAAAGACAAATTTGGAAAGGAGGTATTAAATAAAACTCTTAAAAATGGCAGTTCTCCAAAATAAAGTCAAGCTATAATTTATTTTGAAACTAGAAGAAAATGCATAAAACAGTTTTTATTCACTGTGTTTGTCATTACTGTTTAAACCCTCTTGAGTGACGTCATTGTGAAGGTGTCGTATGCATTGCAGTTGTGTGGTTCAAAGTAGAGCCCAGACAATATATTAAATTGTAAATGCTAACTTGAACAACACTAAAAAGTTAAAAAATGTAACTGGTAAAGAAAATAAAAAATAAAATAAATAAGTGAATGTTTGACAAAATGTAGACAATTTTATGATTCAGCAAAAGGTTTAGTCCTGTTTGTTTTTCTGTGTTGGAAACAGTCAGATTGTCAGCATAGTGTACTGTAACATTTTTCACAAACTTGAATGACTTTAAGGTTTTAAGGCAGCATTTTAGCAGTTTTTTTTCAGTACTAAGGAACCAATCTGTTCAAACAGGAATTACTGACAAACTCAAATGCATTGTAGAAAAAGTCTGACTAATTTCTTTACATTTTTTGAATCAACTTTTTGTTTGTTAAGTTGTTTAGGAAATTGTTCAAAAAGGCTTGTTTTGAATTAAATCATTTTAGCTATATTTAGTTATATTTTCAGGCTTTTGTGACTGTCTAATATTGATTTTTTTGGTTTCAAAAAAGAAAGGAATTAGGTTAAATTCTCCTGACTTTCTCAACAAACTTAGTCAAAAACATAGTTGTTTGCTCCACATGTTTATTGATTTATTATTCAGAATTATATGAACAAGTCATTGCGACAGTCTTCTGTCTAGTAGTACTGCTTCCTCAGGGCGGCCACCACCACATCAAGGAACTTCTGGAAAGCGGCATGGACCTCCGGTGTGAAACTTTTGCCCAGGTTGGAAGCAACCACGATGGTCAGGCAGTCAGCCAGGAGCTGCAGAGAGAAAGCATGGACATCAGTTACAAAGCAGAAAAAGCAGTCGAGAACAGATCAGTAAAAAAAAAGTATTCAGCGTCACCTTGAAATTGTCAGGATCCACTTGCAGTTTCTCCGAGTGCAGCACGCTCAGATCTGCATAAGCCTGCTTGATGTTGTCCATGTTCTGCAGAGCTTTTTCCAAGCCCCCAATGACAACCTTTCCATGCGCTGCAACCTTTGGGTTGGAGGTGATGGCAGCAGCGTTGTAGAGGTTCCCAAAGCTGCCGAAATACCTCTGAGTCCAGGGGTAGACGATCAGACACCTGAGGAAAGATGAAGGAAACATTACCCCCATTCATAAACGCTTAAAAACCATTCACAGGATTTAGTTTTTCAGTGCAAATTGACTTTAAAGCCATTCCAAATGATTTGATTTATTAGAAAAAAGTTGCAAAAAATAACTACAATTAGGGGACAACACTCACCTTGAAAGAGCCGCCCCACCCACAGAATCCTTGTCAATCTTGGAGAAGATGTCCTGGATGGTGGCACGCTCGAAGTCTGACCATTTGACCATTTTGGCTCTGGTTTGTTCCACTTGTTGTGCATGGATTGTGGGCTTGTGGTGTGCACCTTTTAAAGGGAAACCTTGAGCTCCTCCCAAAGCTGTCAGAAAGGTGGAGATGAACTGGCAGTTGGCCAAACCCTGATTTATGAATTCAGACAAAAGATAAGGCCAACTGTGCAGCGGCTGCATCCGAAATAAAAAACTAAAAATGAAGCATCCTGTCTGTCTGAGCCTGTAAACAAAGTAAGTTAATTACTGGATACCAATATCAGATCAACAGCATTAGCTTAAACAGGAAACATTTATTTTTTGAACCAGTAATACTGATCTCTGTGCATAAAAGCAAAAATCCAATGTATAGAGAACTGAACTAAGGCTAAATAAGTGAAATATTTCCATGATTTATTTTACTTTTGACCATGAGACAGCATTTTATTTCAGGGGTGACTATATCTTTGCAAAGCAAACGTAAAAATTCTAGTGCTGACTTTTTCCCAATACAGAAAATATGCTGAAGAAGGGTTATAAGGCAGAAAAAATGCAAAAGAAAATATTACATCTCTTTAAAAGCTGGAAAAAAAACAGTTCATATTACTTAAAATATAAACAAAACACTTGGTCTCTATAGTAAATAAATGATAGGAAAATTGTCTATGTGACCTTTGAACTCTTCTGTAATTCACCTTTCTTGTTTTCTGTAAAGTTTTAAGACTATTTCTTTGTACCCTAACATATCAAAGATTCATTTTTTTCAATCATTTTGTAATCATTTTTGTGGGTGGCTTTTGAAAAGTATTTGGATGTGCCCGTCTTGATTTTTTTGCTGTGAAGAAAACCCTAACATTTTATTTCTTTGTTGATTTGGTTTTTATTCCCACATCTATTCCTTGATTGTGTTATGCACTAAACATTGTGTTGAGGGAGATATACCGTACACAAAATCATAAATACTTTGTTACTTAAAATGTAAAAAGTCCTGGAATGAGGTCTGGGGGTCTTCTGCTTTTTTCTGCTCCACTGACGACATTCATTTATCTGATGCTGCCTTGAGTTTATCGGTTGACCCAAGCGCTGAAGTCCTGCAGATTGTCCGGGCGTGTCCGGCCTTCTTTCCTCCATAAAACCCCTTTACGCTCCACGCTCATCACGCCATTCAGAGCCGGACCTCAAGATGAGTCTCACAGCTAAGGACAAGGACACCGTCAGGACCTTCTGGGCTAAAATCTTAGACAAGGCGGACGATGTGGGTACAGATGCTCTGTCCAGGTAAGAGCGAACAAACTCACAGGTGTGTTCTCATATTTTTGCTTCCACTTGTTCATTATTGTTCATTGTTTTACTCAGGATGCTGGCTGTGTACCCCCAGACTAAGACTTACTTCGCCCACTGGACAGACTTGAGCCCTGGCTCTGCTCCAGTAGAGAAACACGGGAAAACTGTCATTGGGGGAGTAACTGATGCTGTGGCCAAAATTGATGCGCTCTCATCAGGTCTTCTGAGCCTCAGTGAGCTGCACGCCTTCACCCTGAGAGTGGACCCTGCCAACTTTAAGGTGGGGATGTTTCTGAACTTCTGATAAATTGTTCAAATTTGCAGATGTTCATGTGCTGACCTTGTTTTTATATTTCCACAGATCCTCGCTCATTGCATCCTGGTGGTGCTGGCCATGATGTTCCCCAGCGACTTCAGCCCGGAAGTGCACGTGGCCATGGATAAGTTCCTGGCTGCTGTGGCTCTGGCTCTGTCTGAGAAGTACAGATGAGCGGGAGAAATTCAAGCATGCGCAGAAGTCCTCTGTCTATCTGAATCTGAATAAACATTTTCATGCCGTTTACCTTGAGTCTTGCTTTTTTGTTAGTGAACAAGAAATAATTTTCTAAATAAAGCGCATATAAATAAAACACATGGGCTATATCCAAATGCTCTCCTTAACTGGTAAAAAACTATATAATGCAGAACTATCTAGTGCCCCGGATTGAAAAACCAATTCCAACACCATGCTCACTAATTCTTTTTTTCTAATGGCCACCATGTCATCACCAATTTCCTGAAGTAAAAACTTCATAAATAAGAACATTTTACAAAAACTGTGTTCTGATGATGAAAACTTGAATGGTTTCTAAAAATAAATTAAAAACATTTTTTTACATGAAAAATTGTTCAGAAACAATGCATTGTGGTAAACATTCCCCAATTTACTGACCATATGTGTCTATGGCATTGATACAAAGTGATTTTACCCATAGGCTTCTGAAAAATTTCTAGGGCATTGAATTTAGGAATTGTAGATTTGGTCAGCTCTACAAAATGGAAAACGCACTGTATAGTGCACTAAAATTAAGGAATCCAACCATGGAGTTCAGTAACAAGATAATTAATTTTTAACTACAACATGAAGCATTTCAAAACAGTCATGTTATTTACATTCATTTTTAAAACTTAAATGCTAAATTAAGTGCTAAACTCTTGAAATTTGCGATATATTTTAAGTTTTATATGTTAAGTCTTTACATTTTTGCTTTTGAGTCACTTTTTAAAGGTTTGATCTATTAAGAAATGGAAATAAACTATAAAACATCCTTTATTTGGGTGGAACATCTTCTTCTAATTTATTTAAACTCACATTTGAAAATTTACTTTCAAAGTTATTTGAACAAAATACATACAAAGTAAATTTCTAAGTATAAGTGGTTTTTTTGTGTGTTTGTTGGTAATGTGTGATGTAGTGGTGAAGACAAAAACAAACAAACAAAAAAGACAAGGATGCCTCTGGGATTTTTCTCTTTATTGACCAAGTTCTTCCATTCAAAGAAGGTGCTGCATTTGCGCTGGATGACACACAGTTGGTCCTCTGGGGTCCTGCTGGGGCTTAGCGGTATCTCTCAGACAGAGCCAGAGCCACGTTATTGAGGAACTTCTCAACGGAGACGTGGACTTCCGGAGTGAAGTCTGCAGGGTAGTACATGGCCAAGACCAGGATGATGTTGTGCGCCAGAATCTGTTGAAAAAGAAACACAAGTAATGCATCTTGTTGAAATGTTTTTAAATGTTCTATGTGCTTAATAACTTATTTTAAAATGTTTAAAAAATGATGTAACTTTCCTCTTATGAAAAATGATCCCATGCTTGGTTCTTACCTTGAAGTTGCCAGGGTCCACTCGGAGCTTGAAGGCATGCAGCTCACTCAGTTTCGACAGACCACCGGCAAGATCGTCCATCTTTCCAACGGCTTCTCCAACGGCACCCATGATGGCGGCGCCATGCTTCTTCACCTGAGCAGAGTCGGGGCTCAGGTCAGACCAGTGGGAAAAGTAGGTCTTGGTCTGGGGGTATGCCACAAGCATCCTTCAAAACATACACAAGAAATATGCAATTATGACTTAACTCTAATTTCAAAATATATTTTTTGGCAAAACCGACAAAAATAAAAAAAATTTAATAATCAGCATACCTGCCCAAGGCGTCACCACCCATCTCAGCAGCTCTCGGGGCAACTTTGTCCCAGAAAGACTTCACAATGGTTTTGTCCTTTCCAGAAAGACTCATGTTTACCTCTTCTTCAAGTTTGGATAAGTAAAGGGAATGTGCTGGCCTGCAAATCCAGTGTCAAGAGAATTTAACTGTCTTTTTTTTATATCAACCCAAATGGCACCACACCCACTATCAAATCTAAACTCCACCTCTGAGAGAGAAATTTCTAGACATTTCTGAGCTATTTCTAACGATAAATGTAACCACACCCCTTTTTTCTTTTAAATTACATTTATTTTAATTCAGCTTTTAAAAAACTAAAATTCTTATGGATTATATATAGATATTGATTGATTTTTTACTTGATGACACAAAAGTTCTTTTTTTCTGGTTAATTACACACTTAATTTAAAATTAGCCATGTTTTTTTGTTTTTTTCTCACACTAATACAACAATTTTTGACATATTCCTCATTTTAAAAATTGTGAAATTGTGAAAAAAGTTTTATTGGGCTTTGAGGTTTTAAAAATGACCTCCTAAATATTTTTGACCGATTTATGACATCTGTGAAGGCTTTATAAAATGCAAACTGCAGCAAAGTGCTGAAGGGATATTCGCTTATTGAAGTCTTTAAATGTATGTTTTCAATGTCTGCAGTTTTGGCCAAAGTACGGAGTGAGACAACCCACTCAAACAAACAGATCTTGCTAATTTTTACTATTGTCTACAATTTACTCTCTTATAATAATTTCTTGTAGTTTTGCAACACCCTTATTAACTTTTTTAAACAACCTAGCTCCTCTACAAAAAAAAGTATTTCAGTCTAAACAAAAAACATAAATTCTCAATTTTTGTTATCAAAACCCATAAAGTTTAATTTCTTTAATACTTTTTTTTATACAGCAAAAGGTCAATTTTCTTTTACTTTAGAACAAAAACTAAGAGTGACAACAGCAGTTTTTGACTATTTATTTTATTTGCAACTGCAGTCTTTAATCAGAAACATGACTAAGCAAATTAAAAAATACCAAACACCTCAGCATCTAGACAAAAAGGGAGGGCACGACGAAGGGCAGCTCATAGATAGAGTAAAAAGCTCTGAAATCTGCTGGTCAATACAAAATGTGCAGTTTGATATAAACGGGTGCGGTCATCTGAATAAAATGATAAGAGTGGATTAAACTTGCTGATGATGACGCCTGGAATTTGTGGACCCATTGCAAACAGACTGCAGAAAGTGTTCCATTCCTGTATGGGTTTGGTAGAATTTTACAAATTCACTTCATTTGTTTATTTTTGCATTAAACCAACTTATAAAGTGATCCAATCTGTTCATAAAAATGTATATTTGATATAAATGAAAGAAATAAGTAAAATAATAAATAATAATAAATGAAAAGATTAGTTTGGTTTACTTTTTTTTATTTTAACTGATTAAGAGCAGTTGATCCTTATTACCAAATCTAGTTTTGATTATCTGTCTTTTTTTTTTGGTTTAAATGCTAATTCTTTTCTTTTCATTTCTTTTGCAAAATTTGGTTTTGTTTAAGCATTTTTGTTGTGAAGTTTTAACATTCGCCAAGCCTGTTTGATAATCAGAAAAACTCTCAATAAGTTACTTAAGCTGATCATGAATGACGCCTGCTAAGCCTGTCATGTATTAACTTTTAAAACAGAGTATTTAAAAAAAAAACACACACATTTGACGTGGTGAAACACTACAAGTATGAGTCCAAAATACTAAAAAAAGACATTAATGTTTTATTACAGTTGTTTCTGAATACTTAGCCACATAACAATATTTGTTCTTTAAAAAGTCTTACAATTGTCTACACTTTCTATAAACAGAAAATCTGTCATTATTTATAATCTATGCACAAAAGGTCTGATTAAAATTTTGGTGTAACTCTTTATATAAGTAATGTATTACAGTAACGTATCTTGGAAAAGTAGAGTAAGATATTGCTATTTTTCAAAATATTCAAAAGTCAAAATTCAGTAACTTTTGCAATTCAACACATGCAAAACCTGCACAGAGTATTTTTTCCCTTTTTAAGCACTTTAAAACATCTAGGAACTTTTAAAGCAAATTAAAAATTCATTTTAAATTGCATTACCATCAAACCCACAATGAATGTAGGAGGAAATTATTTCACAAATAATTTAAAGATTCTTAAAATGACTTCAGAGGAGCTCACTTGTCTTTAGTTTTAATCATTAATTAGATCAGTTTGCATTTTATTTAATGTGTTCAATGTGAAGAAAAAAAATCATTAAGAGTTGAAGTCTGTTAAAATAAATAGGAAATGTTCATAAGCGTAGAGTTTAAGGGTTTATTAAAATTTATGTCAGTCATGCTAAATAATATATTGCCATATGGATCTCTCAAGTGTGTATTTAAGGTCTATTTATTTTCACTACAGCTGTTTATCATAATTTAAACACATTTTTTGTTAAATGTTGACATATTGTCAAAAATTTGTGCGCCAAAAGATTCATGTTTAAAGAAATACAACACTTAATTTCAGAGAGAGAATAAAGTAAATTAATGAAAATTGTTTTTGCGTATCAGATGATGTATGAATGTTTACAGATTTTAATAAACAGATTATTATTTAAAAGTGGGAACCATCCACATAAATACAATCTAAAGTACATTTTAGCCTTCACTTTTTTAATATACATTTAATGTTCATAAGTCGAACAGCAAAGATTTTATTCTTTACTCCATGTTGTCAGTTGTTAAAGTAAATTGAAGATTCTGATGTTTTTCTCTGAAACATTGCAAATGTGTATAAATGTGTGTAAATGTTAATCTAATTATGGATGCATAGACTTTGAATCATATAGTGACTATATTACACATAGTCCTAAATGTTGATATTCTTCACTTTCTCTCAGATTATTTCATCTGTAGTTAAAAGACTCTCATGTTCTTTTATTCATATATTCATATATTTAAAGTTCTTCAAACTACATTTTTTGCATTTGATTTATGTAGTCACATCATGTTGATAGAAATGACAAGGTGAAATTACAAAGAAATATTTACAACAAATGTGAAAATCTGGCTTCCACATTTGTCCTGCTAATGATGCATGCATTTATCATTACATCTTTTTTTTTTCTTTATTTCTGTCATATGATGTTGAAACTATGTCTGATTTGAGAAAATAAACTGTTCAGCAGTCAGATGAAGACAACAAGATGTGGAAAAGTTAAAGAAAGAGAAGAAAAACAAATTGATGGGGAGATGATTTATTAACCATGTCTTCATGGAGTTAACATTTTTGGTTGTCTGATGCATGGATTGCAACGCGCTTCTGCAGGGCTGCAGGGTTTTAGCGGTATTTCTCGGACAGAGCTCGGGCCAGGCACTGCAGGAACTTGTCCATGGAGACATGGACTTCTGGAGTGAAGTCGTCAGGGAATAACATGGCCATAACCACTATGAGGTTGTGAGCGAGGATCTGTTGGGGAGGGGAAAAAGATCAGGCCAAGTAATTTGAACTCATTTGAACAATTTCTAAATCTCCTTAGCTCCATTTAGGATCTGAAGAGCTCTGAAGAATAATCTAGTGTTAAAAACATCCTGGTCACCCACCTTGAAGTTGGCTGGATCCACCCGGAGCTTGGAGGCATGCAGCTCACTCAGCTTAGACAGGTTACCAGATAAATCTTCAATCCCTGCAACGGCATCTCCAACGGCACCCATGATGGTGGCGCCATGCTTCTTCACCTGAGCAGAGTCGGGGCTCAGGTCAGACCAGTGGGAAAAGTAGGTCTTGGTCTGGGGGTATGCCACAAGCATCCTTCAAAACATACACAAGAAAGATATGAATGTTATACCAAAGTGTTTAAAACTACTTTTAAAAAACTTACCTGCAAAATGGAAGAAAAGAAAAAGATAACTGACCTGCCCATAGCCTCAGCTCCAATCTCTTCGGCCCTCGAGACTGCTTTATCCCAGAAAGCTAACACAACACCCTTGTCTTTTCCAGAGAGACTCATTGCTGTTGTTTCTGCACGGCGTCCAAGCAGGAAAGCTAATACAGAAAAACAAATGTGACAGTTCGCGTAATTTCTTTAAATAAAACCCCACCCTATATCAAATCTAAAACACACCTCCATGAATCCAAAAGTTGCCAAGCCAAATTCTGAGATAAAAGTAACCACACCCTTTTCTGAAGCATTTTCAGTTACTTTGCGTAATCAAAATGATTACCGAACTTTGTAAAAACATGATTTTGATTAAAAAAAGAAAATTTAACATGGAAAAAAAAGTTTCGCTTAAAAAAACGTTTTTTTTTCTGGTATCTTTAATCTGAAAATGTTCAGTAAAGATTTGTCCTTTTATCATCATTATAAAAAACAGAAAATGTTCCTGTTTTTATGTAATCATAATATAAACAGGAGAGGAATCTGAAAATGTTGATCTCACTTTTAAAAAAGTTTGGAATAAGTACAAAAAAAACCTAAAATTAAAAAACTTCATTAAGTGCTAAAGCAAAAAAATATACTTTTATTTAGCAAATAAATAATGTTTCTCACTAATTTTACCTAATTGTATTACCTTGTGAGTATAATTTATTAAATAAATAAATCATTTATATTTAAAAACAATTATAAAATAAATAAAGAATTTATCTCAAAAAAAAATATTAATTCTTATCATTAATTTCCACATGAACAAAGATCTTATCAATTTGGGTAACAACCCAGCTTCTCATCCACTCTTGTCCAATCAGATGCTTTCAAATGTGAGAGGAGTGGCTCTGTGATACCAATAAAAAGCTCAAATGAAATAAATTTTTGCTATAAGTCTGTAACCAGAGACTTTACCATAGTATTCTTTGTGGAGCAAAGATAACCCAAACTTCATCACCATGGTCGAGTGGACAGACGCAGAGCGCAGCGCCATCACATCCCTGTGGGGGAAGATTGATGTGGGTGAAATTGGACAACAGGCTCTCACCAGGTGACCTCATAATGTACTAATTAATATGCTTCCCACTAATTCCACTCACTTAATTTTATGTAACCCTCTTTTTTCTATGTGTTTGCATGTAAATGTGTGATTTCAGGCTTCTGATCGTGTACCCCTGGACTCAGAGACACTTTGGATCATTTGGCAACCTGTCCACCAATGCTGCCATCCTCGGAAACCCCAAGGTGGCGCAGCATGGAAAGATTGTGATGGGTGGGCTGGAGAGCGCAGTGAAGAACATGGACAACATCAAGAACACCTACGCCAAGCTCAGCGTCATGCACTCTGAGAAGCTCCACGTGGATCCTGACAACTTCAGGGTATGTTATCAGTGGCAGTTGATTTACTTTTTAACTACGGCCCTTTCCCTGAACTCACAAAATGATCCTCCTTCTGCATCCAGATTCTGGCTGAGTGCATCACCGTGTGCGTTGCTGCCAAGTTCGGTCCTCAAGTCTTCACCGCTGGAGCACAGGAGGCCTGGCAGAAGTTCCTCGCCGTGGTCGTCTCTGCTCTGGGCAGACAGTACCACTAAGTCTCCCGAGAGGCTCTTCCACAAGAAAATTGACAAGTAGCATTCCTTTAACTGTTTGCAAAATGTCATCCTCAGTCCAAAGCAAACTCCAAATAAAATCAAAATAAAACTCACACCTCTACGTGTTCTGTCGTTTGCATCATTCTGTTTAGACTAGAGTACTGCAAAATTTGGTACGTTGTTTTTCTCCCAAACTAAAATAAGTCTCTTTTACCAAAATAAGAACTTCAAAAAAGAAAATCATGTTAAGCTTGATTACCATCTATGTTAAAATAATACAAATTTTCTTGGCAGGAGAACTCTTTTTTTTTTTATATGTCCTAAAAAATATATACTTGGGCCTTTTTTTTAAATTTCCATTTTAGCTTGTTTCTGGTGGTTTGACAATAATTTTGCTATAGATTCATTTATTTATTTGTTTATTTATTTAATATATTAAAAAGCAATAAAATGAAAAAGCAATCTGAAATTTATCAAATGTTATTTATGAAGACTTATTAGCCTGCATGAAACAACTGCGTTATTTCTGTGATACTTTATAATTAATAATATTTTAAGAGCTCTTATTCTTTGTTAATACTACTTTCACACAAAAAACTCCAAGTTTAAATTAAATTAAATTAAATTAAATTAAATTAAATTAAATTAAATTAAATTAAATTAAATTAAATTAAATTAAATTAAATTAAATTAAATTAAATTAAATTAAATTAAATTAAGGAGAGCGTCATTAAGCTGATGAGTGAAGTTGATGTAATTCCCTACAAAAGACAAAATTTTGCTGTAAAAGAGACGATTTATTAGTCATCAATTTCTAAAAGTCCTATTTGATTCAAAGAGGCTGATGTTGTAGTACAGAGATGCTGTGTTTGCTGTGTTGATGGACAGACTGACAGGTGAGCTTTAACAGAAATCTCCATGACAACTGAGACAGAAATGAGGTTATAGGGAGCAAAGGTGAAGAAGGTGGAAAATGCAGGTGCTGTGAATTGTGAGACATGTGCAAGAAAGATGGAGCAGGTAGAGAAAGCTGTCAGATGTGTTACAAAAAGACTATCAGCAAGCACATTAAAAAAATGATGAAAGGTGGTGGTGAGAGCAGTGATGTTTTGTGGCAAGAAATAATTCATTGTGATGGCACCCAGAAGGAAAGGGGATAAGAAGTTTATTCCTTTAATTCCTCATTATTACTGTAAAGAAAAAAAAGAACTACCTTTAAAAAAACAGCAAACCAATTGTTTCCCTTTCAGAAAGCTGGGCGGAACCTATGACCAACGTCTTTTCGTCTTATCGAGCAATTTAGGGGGTGACACAAAACAATCTCAGCAGTAGCAGATGGATGAGTGGTTAAACAAAAACAAGCTTACTCTCATAATTGTTGGCTCGATGATTTATTTTAGTTATGTGTGTTAATTCCTATACAAAACTCAATGTAAACAAGCTAACTGTTGTAGTTTTTGTTTTGGGAAAGAGAAATCTGCCGTAAGATTAGCTAGCATGCTAACATGATGCCTAGCCCTTCAGACGGGATACCAGACGAGCGAGGGTCCATGTATAGTCAGTCCCAGAGTAACGTAAACACGAGTGGAGACAAAACAAGTCCCATCAGCGTCATTCTGGTCAGTTCTGGCAGCAGAGGGAACAAACTTCTGTTTCGCTACCCATTCCAAAGAGTCGCTGAAAGTCCGTCTTCTCTCACAGGTAGTTGGAACATCATTTCATCACTTAGTCGGGGCCCTGTTCGTATATTATAGTTGAGATTTTAAGCACACCTAACAAGCCAAATATACATTAAGTGAATGTATTCCTATCAGAATGTATTTTATTTTATTTTTTTATTCTAGCCTGGCTATTTCAAATCAAATGCAACTTCAACTAAATTCAGTGTAGGATGCAGCCATACACTTCATGTATTTACTATTAGTACTATAAGTACTATTATTGTCATTATTTGTCAACTGTTTAAAGGAACTGAACTGAAAATGTATCCTAGTAGATGTCTATAATGGCTAATGTGATGCAAAATTTTAATGAGGAAATAAATCCTAAAAAATGCACACGTTTATTCTTTGATATGAATGGTTGACTTGGTAAATTATTGTAAACTTTGCCTAACTGAAGCTGATGTTTTCCCTTAAGCAAAACAGAGGAATCCGTATGCACTGAACACAACTGTGGACACGCTTGAGGATCAGGATGGAGACTCCAGGTACGTTTGCTCATCATTGAACATGAATGTTTTCTATCATGTTTAAGTACTTTTATTTTTTGGATTATTTAAGCAATATTTAGTTTATTCTTGAAGTGATTTTGTGTGAAGCACCTTCAGCTGTTGGGGTGCAGACTGCTGAGTAAGTGCTTAAAAATAAGATTATCATAGATTCCTACTTCTGCTTCTCTGTGTTTATCTGTTTACCTCAAATGGAATAAATATTTGAACAATATAAGCTGTTTTATATGTTTTATAGCATTTATTTTAAAAGTAACCAGATTTGAGATGATGTAGAGCACCTAGGGCTGGGTGATAAAACAATTCTATTGATTAATTTTTTGGGGAAAAATCTGGATTTTTGTTTCCCAGTACTCTGCTTTCCTGGGCTGGGTTTGGAGTTAGATTATCCCGCTCATTTCTCACTAGACACAGACGTTAAAATGGCAACTAGCAAAGAAGAGCTTATTCCAAAAGCAGGAACCATTTCTTCATTTATATGAAACTGGTTCAGTTTTGTGACTTCAGATTTGGAGCATCAAACATGCTGCAAAATTTGTTTGAAGGCTGTTGTTACCAAAAATGAGAGTACAATGAATTTGTTTCAATACCTAAAACGGTGTGGAGTGGGAGAAGTGTTTCTCTTCACAAGATGCTCAAACTAGCGGCCTTACAAATCTCCTGCCGCATTGTTTTGCAAGTATTTTGTACGGCTTGTAATTAGTTGCACTTTGTGTGTAGAATTTCCAAAAGAGGTGTTAAAATAAAATAGTTTTTGTTGAACGTATTCTGTCATTTGTAATATTTATTAAAGAAATGAAAAGGAGGGAGAAGAAAATTAATTCAAATTGTAAATCAAAATTGGTGTGAAAAAATTAGATTACTTTTTTTTTGCCATATCACCCAGCCCTACAAGTCTGTAATCGGATTTATAATGATTTATATTAAACCCCCAGCTATTGTTGAGATATAATGCTTTTATTTAATTACAAAAAAGAGGATGACAAGGAAATTATAAGAAGTTGAGCAGTCTGTTTTAATAATTAAAATGTTATTTTTCATTTATTTAATTTTACTTTAAGTCACATCTTCTATTTTTGCTGTTGTATTTCTGTTTAAATTCTAGTCTTTCTCCCATAAAAAGAACATGAGTGTCTTTTAATTCCATATGAAATAATCTGAGAGAAAATGAAGAATATCAAGATTTAAGACTACGTGTAATATAGTGCAGAGTTTTTTTTGTTTTGTTTTGTTTTTCCACATCACATGTTTGCTTTAATGTCCATTTGATGCTGTCAGCCCAACCATGTGTTGCATTTTCCCTTTTGTTTGCTATTTTTTTCTTCTTTTTTTGTGGCCCAATTCCCGTTTCAGGGAGCAATCTCCTCTTACTGATGAACAGTTGGTAGCAGGGTAAGACCAAATATTATCAACCACCTTCCCTTTGCTTAGACCAACCCTTTCTTTTTGTCCCTTCTTTTCTATGTTGTGCTCTTAATGGATCTTCAACCTTGAAAAAAAAAACCATAAATGATCATCAAAGGTTCAAAAAACACTTAGATTAAGTTAATCAATTTTAAAACTTGTCATAATTGACTCAAAGTCTCTAAAACAATTATATGAAATACAATTAAATGCAATTACTTAAGAACAATTAAGTAAATATTGCACTTCTTAATTGTGGTGGTGGATTACAAAAAATGTAAATAAATGCTATATTTTCTGAACGTTAACACTTTAATTTATATCCCTTTTATCACAGCATGAGTTACTTAAATCCAACCAGCATGAATCTTTCTCATGTCTAATTTATATACCGGTTGCACAAATTTAATTTTTTTCTGCCAGAAATCTTTTTCCTTCACTTTCCTCTCCTTTAGTGACACCAGTTTTTCCTCATTATCGTTACTTTAAAATTCTTCTCCGATGGTCTAATGACGCTCAGACACGCCTGGTTAATGCCACCCTTTCTCAGAACATTTCAACTGTTAGCACACAGCTAATTCCAAAACTCCAACTTTTTTCTGGCTATTCCCATTTTTTTCCTTGAGAAAGATTCCCAGTTTTTCCTCATTCAGTTGGTTTTTCCTTCTTCAAGGTTCTCAGACATCATCCTCGCCACGATCCTGGCCACCAAGTCTGACATCTGTGGAAAGAAGTTTGAACTGAAGATTGACAACGTTCGATTTGTGGGCCACCCGACTCTTCTTCAGCATTCTCCCATCATCCAGGTGATCAGCCAGTGCTTTCACAGTTTATTTATTTATAGATGGAGAAACCTTTAACCAGCAGAGTTTTGCTATTGAATTACAGTCACAATATGAATGAGAGAATTTTTTTGCCTCGCTTTTTGTTTTCGTGCATCCTTTTATAATGTAGGATCCTCCTGTTTTTCACCCTCTTTCTCCCACATCAGGTGAAGAAAATAAGCCTCCTGGAGGAGGAAAACATCCAACTGTGTGAAGCATTTTAAATAGAAAAAAATCATGTTTTCAAAGGTTTTTTTTTTGTGTGTGTGATATATATTCTTTATAATAGATTAAAATCTCAGTTTATTACAATCCAAAAGGAAATTTGTCTTTTGTTGTGTTTTTATTGTCTATTTGGTTGTTTTGCACCAGATAGGAAGCTGATTTTGGTAGATCATAGATGGGCTTTGCTGCACAGTTTTGATGTCATCTTTTTTGTATAAAGTTTATTTAACTTTAGCATGTTATTCCTCACCAGGAATAGAGACCACACCTAACAATATCTCCTTAAAATTATCTCTCCGGTCAAAAAATAAAATGATCTTCTGTGACTTAACAAAAAGTTGTTCTAACATTTATTTTAAACCATAATTTGTTCTGTTTAGTTCTTATGTTGCAGAGAGTTGTGTAATTGTGTTTTCTACATACGTATTTGCATTTTTTATATATTACATTTAAGAAAAACATATCAAATTCCTTGAGGAAAATTTTTTTTTTTTGCATTTTCAGGTTGATTTCCGTTTGGCCATTTCTTAGGAAAACAGAGGTTTATAATTATGAAAGTCAATGTTTTCCTTTATGTACTAAATATTATTACATGGACAAACTATGAACAGACTCTTTTATGTCGCTTTGTTTTTACAGGTTTCTAAACTGATCCTTCGCCTAAGAGAGATTTGCCCACCATGATCCTGTTTAATGTGGTGTTTGCTCTGAGGGTAAGATGAATATATCCTGGAATTAAAATAAATAAAATTGTTTTTTTGGGGTGTGTATAAATAATAATTCTGCCCAATAGTTTGTTATAATTTTTGCACTTACACTTGTCAGTGGGTGGGACACGCAGTTTTTTTTTCTTTCCCTAATCTGTATTCTATGAACGAGGAGGGTGAAATGGAAGCGATAGCACGCCACAATCTCTGACAGCTTAAAGAGGTGGGGCCCTTCAATTCCGCCTAATCATGCTGCCCAACAAGGAACAGCCCTGTGTCTGCCCATGCTGAGTCATGTTACTCAGTAAACTGGTGCTTCAGATCAGGCAGAAAGTGCTCAGTCATGTTTTGTTTACAGTGTCTGCCTGGCAACTATATTGTTTTCACTAGTGATATTTATTAAAACATGTTAAAACTTTTGGGTTAAATTAATGTTCCACACAATTCCTGCTTTGTTCTTTTAATTTTGACATTACTTTTAGACTGACCACAAAAGTGATCAAAATTCAGTTCCACACAAACCATTATTTTGAGAACAAGAATAACTTAAACGTTTTTTTAAATATTTTTAAAGTTAAGTGATATTTTTCACAGTTTTGACATGATTTTACCTAATTTTTAGAGCAGCACAACACTAAACTTGAGTAAATAAAAGCACAGCTTGTAAACTAAGTGATAAAGCTTGTTTTTATTCTTCATCAGGCAAATGCCGACCCGTCAGTCATCAGCTGCATGCACAACCTGTCACGGCGTATCGCCATCGCTCTGCAGCACGAGGAGCACCGGTGTCAGTACCTGACCCGTGAAGCAAAACTGATGCTTTCTGTTCAAGATGAGATCACCACCATGACTGAAAGTGAGATTTCTGCTGTGTTCACCACAAACCACAGCAGTTATATAGATTATACAAGTAAATAATGGTTTTTAGTTAGATTTAAATGTGCTTACATTGTCTTCATGTCAGCAGATGGCAGCCCCAAGTCCCCGTTTAGGCAAATTCTCCCAAAATGTAAGCTAGCCAGAGACTTGAAGGTGGCTTATGACAGGTATGTCAGAATATTTCACTACTCTGTTTTTTTAATATTATTAAATTAGCTTTACCAAAATAGTCAGAAGTAACTGTGATCATTTTCCAGTCTTTGTACAACCGGTGTGGTGCGACTTCATATCAACAACTGGCTGGAAGTTAGCTTCTGTTTACCACATAAGATCCACAGGATTGGTGGCAACTATTTCCCACCTGAAGCTTTAGAACAGAGTCTAAAGGCAATAAGGTATGTCTGAGTAGCTTACACACAGAACATGCTGTCTATTATTCAGACACAGCATGACATTTGACAATGTTATTCATTTAAAATTTTAACATCTGTGTCTATAGTGTGGAATGATGCTGAACAAGCTCTTACTTTATTCTCAAAGTGCACCTTCAAAACTACACATGTGCACTCCACCCATCAGCCCCCTTCCATGAATTTAGATGTAAACAAATAGGGGCAAAATTGTTGAATTTTTTTTTTTTTTAATACAATCATAATACCGTTTGGGTTATGCTGCCACCTATTGCCAGTTAAGGGAGTTTCCGTGATCAGACTCATGTCTTTTTGCTAATGTGTTCATTTTAATTTAAATTAGACAGTCTAAAACCTAATATTTGTCAGCACTTGGAAAAAAGTTTAAAGTTAAAGGAGTTTTTACAATTTTTAAAACTGTATTCTAATGAATTTTCTTTTTGACTTCTTTATTTTATGTAGAGCTGTTTGTTTTTGTCTATTAGGTGAAGGGATTATTATTATTATTATGAGGGGTTTGCCTTTGCCTGGTAGATTCTGTCCACTCAAAAGCGGTTGGGTGTCTTCCACCTTGCAGGCCTTATCATGCGCTGCTCCTGCTGGTAAGTGAGAAAGCCCTCCTCAGCCAGCTTCCACTGGACTGCTCGCCGGCGATGGTGCGTTTGATAAAAACCTGCTCAGCTGTGAAAAACCTGCAGCAGCTCGCGCAGGATGCTGACCTGGCCTTACTTCAGGTGCAGAATATTCACAATTACATTACTTGTTGCAAGTCTACTTTGTGTCCAGAACAACAGATTTTACAGACTCACTTTGAATTAGCTTAGTCACCTAAAGTCTCCTTACAGTAATTGTAGTGTGATTTGTTTTTCCCATCTTCTCAATTTGCCACAGAAAATGTGCAGAAAGAAACTATTTCTGCACCTATAGTGGTACAAAAATTAGGAGTTATGTCATTTATGTTATACTGCCACCCAGTGGACAAAACGGGTATTTCATTTTTCAAATTGTCTGATTTTGTAGATTATTAACAGCGCGTTACAACTCAGATCTTTCAGATCGCTGCTCACCTGGTTTACTGGGGCAAAGCTATTATCATCTACCCTCTGTGTGAGAACAACGTCTACATGCTGTCTCCTCATGCCAACATCTGTATGTGAGTAAAAAAATGGACCATAACACCACCTTTTATTCTTTATTTATAGTTCTCTTTGTTCGATTTATCTATTGACAAAAATCCTTCTTAAAAACGACTTTTCTGTTATTCTAAACAGATATTCTTCATTGGCTGAAGAGTTTTCTCAACAGTTTTCTGGCAGTAATTTGCCCTCCATGTTAGCCAAGTTTTCTCTGCCTGTCTCCTTGGCTGAGTTCAGGAACCCCCTGGAAGCTCCTGCTCAGGAGGTAAGAGAGCTCTGCATGTTTATAGATAGATACTCACTCACTCACATAAATTCTAAATTATTCAAGTGGTCATCATGCACTGCTCTAGAAAATGGGATTTTGTAAAATGAACCAAAATTGGTTGAAAGACCAGCCCTCTGCTGGTCATTTAGCAGAATGCAACTGTTAACATGTTTTCACAGTAAGGTGTTTCCTTTTTAAGTTTTAACTTTTACTTTACTTTAAGCTACCAAAAACGGTTTTCTATTTTTTTACCAGATTCTTAAAGAGGGGTATTTATAATCACTTGTATTATCTTTTGTTTGCATAAACTAATCCTTTGAGTTTTGATTGGATGTAGACACTGCTAGAGTAAAAAAAAATCAAAAGAGGAAACTCCTTTTCTTAAACTTGTTGTGCAGAGTATAAACTGCTGATTCTTCTTTTTTCTTTCAAAAAAGGAAGCAAACACTGCAGAGAAGCAATACATTCAAACAACAAGCGAGTAGTTCATCTGTCCAAATTTCACAATGAACAGAGACCTTGTTTTTGATCTTCACACAGCACACATTTCTGGTGCTTTTTTTTTTTTGTTTGCATTTTGTTATAGCAACCATTAAGAGTTCTAATTTTTGCAAACTGTTCCTTCCCTAACAACAGTCAACATCAGCATCTTTTATTTTTCATGAGAACGTGATCAGCATTTCGGCTCATTTTTTACCTTCGTGGTTTCAGAGGTGCCTCCCCAGCCGGACTCATGTGTGTCTGCTTCTCTGTCTCTGACCAGGCCCAGATAATTCAGATGGTAGTGTGGATGCTGCAGCACCGCTTGCTCATCCAGCTGCACACTTACGTTTGCCTGCTGGTGCCACCCAGCGAGGATGAGCCTGGAATGAAGGATGAAGAACCTCCTCTGGCTGCCCGAGTAGGAAGCCGGAGTCTTAGCACGCCGAGCGTTCTCAGTTTTGGTTCACCCAGTGCGTCCTCCCTCTGATCCTTCAGCCCCTCTCTGCCACCACTGACAGTTCATACTTGGATGTGTGTGACCATGTCTTCTCCATGTGTGCAGCCAGCAGCGACGACATGACTCTCACCAGTCCTAGTATGGACAACTCCAGTGCAGAGCTGCAGCCTGGTGGTGGAGACTCACCGCTCAACAAACGGATGACGGAAACTTTACTTACAAGCCTGTCGGAGTACGAACGCCAAGTTATTCTGAACATCCCTGCAGCGCAAAACCCAGAGGATCTGCGGATGTTTGCCAGGTATAACAGTAAACAAGTAATGAAAAATATTTAATTTTGTTCAACTTTTTGATTTTCAAATATAGCATGAATTCATAATATTAGTAAATTCATACTTAAAAGTTGATTCTAACAACTAAGAATCAGTTGATTCTAACTAACAAAATTCCATTTCGCATTTATAAATTTTCTCTTAGAGCAATTTCTAATAAATTGTGTTTTAAACAAAATGTTTTCCAGCTAATTTCTATTACTGGTAATAAGAATTTGTCATTTTACTCATCAAGACTCCACCTTTGTTTAGTTTTTCAATCTTTGGGTGCATTTTATAGACAAACGATAGGATTTGAATGGAAGTGTGATAAATAGATGGTTGCCAAATCATGCTGAGTTGGATGTTTTATTTAAATCTAATTTTGAGTAATTTAAATGAGAATTTGGTTAAGTTGACACAAATTAATTTAAAAACAAAAAGCTTTAAAAGATTTGATCTTTTTACATAAAAGGGATTACTTTTATGTAACAAAATGTACTTTTCTCCTTTTTTTATGTTTTTCCGACAGGCAGTAATAGTTGACAATTTTGCTAAATGTTGTCAAAAAAATTTTTTATTGTCTGCTGCTTGGTCAGATTTTAAAGTGGGCTTTTTAAAATCAGTTTTTACGCTGCATGCTCCTTAAAATACATTAATAAAAAATATGATTATAATGAGCCATTCTACTTTTTTTTTATTATTTTAGGCTGCTCCACTATTTCCGGGGACATCACCATCTGGAGGAAATCATGTATAATGAGAACATGAGGCGCTCGCAGCTTAAGACGCTGTTTGACAAGTTCCGCAGCGTCCTAGTTGTGACGAACCACGAGGATCCCATCATTTCTATCTTCCAGTCACCGATGGAGTAGGGGCACAGAGACGGTATCGATAGGAAAACGTCGGGTTGATTCCTATCCTCCCAACAGCTTAGCTTTTTTTTTTTTTTTTTTTTTTTTTTTTTTTTATAAATCAATCAACATTTTACATCGAACTCAAACGACGACTGCCTTAAAGTGTGAGAATTTTCTCAAATGAAAAAATTATTTTGTCCTTGAGACAAATGTTTGTTTACAATAAATTATTTTGTACATAAAAAGAATTGCATTATTGAAGATGATGACATCACCTACAGAAAGTGCTTTTGCTGTGTCGTCTGTGAAGGTTAAAGAGTGGCAGAGAGTAATGACCATAGCAGGCCTGCAGCTACTTCTTTTTAGGAATCCCAAAGGTGCTGAGGAGGAAGAGGAGGAGTCCAAGCATCAAACAGGCTTGATTTTGCTCTGAGAAAAGCAGAAAAGTCCAAACATCTGTGAAATCAATGAGAACCCTGGAGTGTGAATACTAAATGACTGTGCATTTCTGATTCAGATTTGTTCAACTTTTTTGTTGTAATCTATTACTTTCTGTGCATTGAAGTGTTGGATTCAAGCTTTTAAAATGAGTATGAAACGTAAAGTATAGATTTTCCTTTAGTCTTCATCATCCTGACTTTTACACTTGGTTTAAATGAAAAGTAATTTAAGTTTTTATTTTAAAAACCGTCTGGGATTAACCTCAAAATGAAACACCTGGAAGAGTAGTTTCAGGATCTGTCCGATTTGTTTCTTCTCACATCAGGCTGTTCTGTTCCAGACTACACTTCTGAGGGTCCTAAATCCTTCACATTTCCAGACTGCCCGTCTGCTGCTTTATTCACAACACTAACACAAGGATGTCCACGAAGATAAAACCGCAGTGGTCTCTTAGCCCACTCCCCGTGGGACTCTATGCCGATGCGCGGCGCTGCCACTATATCCTGGGGTTTTATTGGACTTTCGTCTGGATCCCTTTCCAGCCACACCTCTGGATCTGTGGCTAAATCTCGGCGGTCAAAACAGCGGAGTATATTTAAAGCCTGGCACAGCTTTGAAGGCCCATTGCAGAGCTCTTTGTCCTTCAACTGGCGGGCGCTCTCTTTGCGTCTGGCTGCCCTCAGCTCCTGCATGACAGGCAGACCCTGCAGGGGCTCCAGAGAGCGCAGCAGGACGGCGGCCCCTTCCCCTAAAGGAAGCCCCACACAGAAGACATCTGTCAGCAACATCCCTACTGTCTCCTTTACTGGTTTTACCAACATCTGATAGAAAACAAAACTTGATGGTTTTTACCTTCACTGGAGATGTTCATGCAGAGGTAGATACCATAGATGGGATAGACGTAAATAGTTCCCGGCTTCATAAACATGGCTAAGTTCCTGTTGGTGCGTTTGCCCCCAGCTGAGTGGGAGGCCTTGTCTTCACCTCCAAGGTAAGATTCGGTTTCCACGATTCTGCCCCGCAGCTCTGTGCCATCTGAACAACTGCGGACCAGAATCTACACATAGAAGCCCTGCATTGTTTAAAACAAAAAGACTCTTTGTCCACTTTTGAATAACTGATTAAACTAAAAGTTTTGCAAAAGAGGGAAATTTTGTGTAAATCTCAAACTGTAGCCTTTTTCTTTACCAGAACATTAATACATTCAAACAAAAAAATTAAACCTTAAATATATGGATATTTACACCCACACACACACAACAACTTGAACTAAAATCCTTTTACAGTAAATATAATCTTCAGGGTTGTAAAGAGAACCAGCACTGATCCAGGTTCATCCTTTTAAGGGCTTTTAAAGACCCACTCCGACAAAAATTGTGTTAGGGGTTTTTAACATGTTCCTGTGGCATTTTTCTCATGATAAAGGGACTTTTTTTTCTAAATTAAGCTTAAAATTGTGCTTCTGTGTATTTATTTATTCAAATTGTGGTGAATCAGGGGCTAATGAAAAACTAACATGCATCCACTTGTAAACAAATAGATCCATGTACGTCTTCGTTTTTCTTCTCTGAGCTGGCATCTGGCTCAAAACTTGTACGGCTGGATAGCACAAAAAATGTTGTTACACCTGTAATGTTAGAGTGGGGATGTGTGGGGCTGTAAGCTAGCGGGAGAGCTGTAGACAGAGCTCTCAGTGATGTTGAAGGGAGAAAAAGAACTAACAGTCCACAACTGAGAGGCATATTTCTATTGAACTATTGTCTTAAAAATTGACTGTTTTTTTTATTTATTTATTTAGCTAAAAACGACCACTTGGAACGCTTTTAAATCAGAGTGGGTCTTTAGGACAAATATATTCACATTTTTCATCTGGAACGGAGAATTCACATCTTTTTTATTTTATAAAAAGAAAAAGGTGTTAATTCTACTTTTAAAGTATTCACCTGAAATTTCTTCTTCTTTTTAAAATGATTTAATTAATTGTTTTTATGTGAGATAGAAAATGTAAAAAGCTAATGTGTCGAATGTACCTTTCCGAGGAGGGCTTTAGCCAAACTGATGCAGGGCTGCTGGAAAAAATCCTCTCCCAGTCTGTGCTGCTGGTCGTTGGTAAAATACTGGCTTCGTTCCGTCGCCACATTTTGAATATTTTCACTTTCTGTTTGATTTTTTAGCTTGACAGGTATCGCTTTGCGTTGAAATTTCGTTTGGTTTGGGTATTTGTTCGCAGATTCGGACCGTTCAGGAGAAACTGCTAAAGCTAGCATCTTTCTTTTTGTCCCCGCCATAGCCTTAGTTTGAATTACAAATGAATAAATACAAATATAAACGAGGAAAAAGTAATGTGCTTGAATATAGTTATGGAAACATACTTATTTAAAAAAATATCAACTATTTGTTGTCCTTTCGTTTTTTGAGTGGCCAAACAGGAAGTACTCGATTGTTTTGAATTCCTTAAAGGGGCCGCTCACCCTTTTTAAGACCATTATGTTGCAAGTTAGTGAAACCCCTTCCGCCTCTGTTTAACTTAATGAACACAAAGGGCAAACATGCTGAAAGATAAAAGCCTCCCTGCAAAGTGTGGCCTTTTAATGCCTCGTTTGGATAACGATGGGAGAACCGACGGGCTAGTGAGGCACGCCTCGGCCTCCACAGTGCAGCCAGGGGTTATTGGGGCCAGTTTGGCCCCTCTGGTTCTGTTGTTGCGGTTTTTTTGGTTTACACTGCAAAAACAGGACAAGTAAAAGACATTCTTTAAAATGTCAAATTGTTTGAATTTTCAAAAAGGTTTGGTGAAAAGAAATGTAAGCTTAAAATGACATTTTCTGCGAATTTCTTTATTCAAATCTGTGTGAATCAGGAGCAGAAAAACACGCTGTTGGAAAAGGATTGTAGGCATGATGCTTATGAAATAATATCTGATAATGTTAATGTTACAGGGTTGTAGTTGAACATACAACACAAAAACGGACAAAAGAATTACAGTTCAGATGTTTACACAATGCATTCTATGTTATCTTCTTATCTGCTTTTGTTGCTGCAAAAAGTATTGCTTGTGCCAAATAAAATGTCACGTATACCTTTCACTTTGTTAAAAAAAAAAAAAAAAAAAGTAAAATAAGAAAAAGAAAAAACAGATAACATTTTTCAGTGACTCTTTAATATTTTGTTTTTTCATCCTCAAAAGTAATCATGGCCCTAAAGGCTTGCTCTGCTCACTGGGTGGGAAAAATTCCAGACAAAAATCTGCTGAACATTTTCAGTGTTACTCCCCTGACACGAACTGTTGACTTTGTCTCGGCTGACGGACCCCTTAATGCTATTGTTTGCGATGGCTGTGTTTCCTTTGCCTGTAGAGTGTGAATCGTGCTACTTTCATACTTGCTGGCACTGATAATCTTAGCAGACACATTTTGGCAATGCATTCTGGATCGTTTTCACCTCTTGCATGGGTGGGAACAGTGTAGATTCATCTGTTTATGCAGATGGATGGGCAGGATGCAGCCTGACTAAAAATATTGCTGTAAAATAATGATTCAAAGACATAGAATTGTGTTGATTGTTTCTGAGTTGTTGTGGTGCAGAATTTGCCAGGAAATGACACCCTACAATAGATTAGGGTTATTATTAGGAATGTCTGTGGTTTATTTAGATTCCTAAATAAATTTAACAGTTCAGTTGTCATAATAAATGTATTTATTCACCTCTATACTTCTATCTGTGGATAACAACTAATTTTTTTTCCCATAACATACACCTAAATCAACTTCCTCATTAAAATCCTCCTCTCAGCAAACTGTCAAAACAATTGTTTTCTCTTTTAAAATGTCTTCAAGTTTTATTTTAGAAATGGGAACATATGGACTGCACAATGGCTGCGTATCAGCATGAAGTGCCAGTCTTCTTGTCTTACACAGCTGAGGCACGCACAGTTGCATCGCTTTATTATGAGAGCATTCATATGAGGGACATTTGTGATGGTGTCTGGTGTTTATAAAAACTTCTTGTGGCAATGCATCACAGTCTTTGAGGCGCTGAAAATAACTTCGAGGCTCACTCTGTGCTTCAATTTATGCTGCTTGCGTGGCAGTAAATAATTATTTTGGAAGTTGTAGTCTCAAGTGATTAGGCGTGTAGAGTTTACACATTTAAATTTTCTTTTTTATCAACATACAAAAGAATTTAGAACATAAAATGATATATTTTTTAACTAGTTTTTCAGTTGGAATAAATTGTACAATGGACTATTTTTCCTAATATGTCCACATTTAGGAAAAATGCCAACAAAAATAAAAGCAGAGGATTATATCTTGCCACAGCTGGTAGATTCTGCCAGCAATTTACATATGATGAGATAAATAATTGATGATAATTAATGATTCATGACTCTGTTTTCTTGTGTGCTGCTGAGTTGTGACGTGTGCTGCACAGGTGGCTGAGCTCTCACTGGGAAAAGGAACATTACTTCATCTGGGAATTCTGCGGTCCCACATCTGCACAACAGAGGCCGGGGAACATCCTCCTTTTCATCTGGCATTTTTTGTGTTGAGTTTTAGCACTGTCACTTGTTCAAAAAGCTGATTTTAGAACAAATTGGAGTTCCAATTGAAGACAGATGGAAGAATTTTACCGCCTTGGAGGAAAAAATCAAACAGATTTTGGGTTTTGGGTTTTGTTTTATTGCATTATTTCAGCTAAAAATGTAATGATTGAAGAGCTCTGTAAAGTTAACTGATAACAGTCTTTGCCTGCACTCACACCTGAGGAGAACAGCCAGGTAACAGTCAAGCAGCGAGGAACAGCACTGTGATCTCATCGTGCTTATAAACAGAAGCACAAATCTGCACATGAACAGTCAAAAATCTTCCTAATTTCTTAAACAGCATCAGATTGTTGCTTCCAGCCCTTTTTTCAGTAATCAGGACGATATTGTCCTTCACCAAATTAAATTCTTTACTTTTAGGTGTGAAATTAACGGAAACTTTTCCTTTAAAAAGTTAAATACATAGTTAACTGTCACCTTCACAGAAAATCTGTTCCTTAAGCCAGGAATGATTGTCTCCGTCTGCCTCTATACGAAAAGAGGAAGTCGTTTATGGACCACCTGACACTATCCTTTTGGTTAAACATTGTCCTTACACTCCACTCTTTTATCTGCATTTGACAGATGGGCCTTCAGGGGGACTTGAGTGCTCCTACAGGTCCTGCTTAGCTTCCGTAACACTGCCTTTGACCCAGCCTCAATCCTCTGTCTCTGGGGAAACTTCACCATTAATTACTGGGACTTCATGGTATATCAATCAGAGACTTGTGGAAGGTCACGGGAGTGTCTTTGCAGTTTGAAAGAGTTGATGAAAACTGGTTCTATTTGTGGACATATTCGCTTTTGTTAGTTTTGGAAAATGTTTTTAAGTGAACTCGATTTGGGGTGTGGCTCCTGATACAGAAGACAGAGAAGCTTGTTTTTTTATGTGTAGGAGCTGCAAGATCTCACTCCTTTACAATTGAACACAGTATGTCAGTTTGATTAGAGCTGATTAAAATAAGATAATTTTTGCACAGGTTTTTCTTTAGGGAATTGAGTTGTGCAGGGAGTGCTACACAAGAGCAAAGCCACTTGTTTTCAGTAATAAGGGTTGCTTCATACCAGAAGGAATGTAGATTTCTTGAATTTGCCACGTCAGGAAAATGTTAAACAGCTCAACCACAGTTCAAGATGTCAAAAGCAAATGTACTAAAAAAAAGTGGAGATATTTTTTTAACAATAAGCAGTTTAAATGCCAGAAGAAGATGATAAAACATCTGAAACAGAATCAGTGAGAGAATCCTAATTGTATCAAGAAACAAAAAACACCTTTTAAGAAAGAAGAAACATCTTGTGATTTAAAATCGTCATCAGGGAAAAGCTCCATGCTCTGTTTCTGCCGCCATCATCCTGAAGCTTCCCTGCTTTCCATCATCCATCTCACTTCTGAAGAATATTCCCAGGTGGAGCTGAGCTTTTATAGCTGGAATGCGTTGGAATGGTCTGGGCAGCTATGACCTATTGCAGCAAAGTTGTTCACTCAAAATGAACCTCTCCTCTTTGCAGTATAGGGATGACATTTTGATTAAGTCTTATGGTTTGTTTTAATTCCTCTCAACTGTTATACAATTCGATATGTGAGTATTAGGTATCATTGCTGATTCTGACAAGAGAGCAAACCACAAGTGTTGCTGCATGTGACTCTGGTTCCATTATGGAGACTCCAAAAGAGTTTTTATTTTTCTTCATTTCCCTAGTGATGATGCAGAACTATCCTTCTTAGACATGTGATGTTATGATCATCATGTGATCATGTGTGACACAACGTGATTTATCCAGAAAAAAACTTTAAAATAGAGAGAAAAAAAGCAAGTTTGTACAACACATCAGTCAGAGTCATTGTAACCAGCTTGCTCCATATTTGCACTAATGAGGGGAAAAGGGAAATAAATCCCTGTTAAAATATTAAACTAGAAACCTTATGATGGCGGTGAAAGTTGGAACCAGGACAACGTTGTGTAGTTGTGGTTTGTAACACAAAAAAAAACGTGCAAACCAGTGTCAAACACTTCAATAAAGCCTACAGGAACATGATAATGGGGCATGTAGGTTATCACTGAGCATCCTGTGGGATTAAATACCTTCCTGTAGATAAGAGATTTGAAAAAGGAGGGCAAAGATGGCACTGTTAGATTTCTAAACAGAAATACATCCGAACAGAATCATGTTGAGGAGACTTCTCTCTCTTTTTTTGCAGCTGGGGAGTCCTATATGTAACAGTTGCTTTTAGGAGTAAATATTTGCACGTCCAGTAACTGTAGAGTTTTAACAAAAACATTTATCCCATAAATATGGAGCCCATAGACATATTATAAAGAAAAATTCTCTCCTTAAATTAGCATTTTGTGTGCACAAGTGTGAGTTTTGTGAGTTTTTTTTTTTTTTTTAAAGGAGTATCTTTAAAAGATTCAACTAAATCAGGCGCCCGAAGAGAGAAGGGAACGGCATTCTAGGGTCTCAGGTCAAAAATAACACCAAGGTTTCTGAGGGAAGACTTGCATGCAGGACTCAGGGAACCAATGTGTTTAAAAGGTAAACTATGTGGTTGGGGGCAATGCTTACACTTTCAGTTTTCTTTTCATTCAGTTGTAACTGATGAAGTCCAAGTCAGCCTTTAATGCGTGTGAGGAATTTGATAATTCAGATAGGACACATTTTAAAAACTTCTAATGATTCCTAATGAGATTTATAAGAAGAAAAAGGATCGGGCCCATAACCGAGCCCTGTGGAACCCCATGCAACAAAGAAGTAATTTCAAATGATATGTTGTTAGCAAACAGGGTAGTGTTCTATTGGACAGGTAGGAGGAATCAATCAGTCGAGAGCTTTAAGGGAGCAATCTCAGTAGACTGCATCCTGTGAAACCCAGACTGAAATGTATCTGCTACAGTTGTTCAGAAAAGATGTTTCTGTTAAGTTTCAACGATTTAGTCCATGATCTCTAGCTGATGTCACCCTAGACACTTTTTACTTGATAATTATAAAAATAAACGAATATGTTGTCAACACATTTGCTGTTTTTTTGTTGTTTTTGTTGCTTATTTTAACAGTTTATGACAAAATTCTTCTTTGTCAGCCACTTGGGGCCCTAAACATAAGAAAAACTGTTACATTTGAAGTTTTTTTTAAATTTCACTTTACAATAACTTGAAATAGATCAGTGGTTTTGGGACGTGGGGTCCAGCAGAGTTTCTTTGGCTCCATTCTGGTGGTTTCATTGATCCACATGGGAATTCAGCTTAGTCACCCCGCTAAAGTGGGGGCAGCAGCGCCTCCCTGCGTGCACATGGATTGGTCGGCGGTCTTGACGGCTCTCCTTCACCCACAGACCGTCTCGATCCAGGGCGGGGCTGACTCTGCAGCGCACTGGATCGGCCACTACACCGGCAGCAGAGGGGAACTTGCGCCGGCGGCTCCATGGAGCAGTGCGGGAAGGCTGTGTTTGTAGGAGCGCAGCGCCGGAGCGGACAACACGCCTCATCCCCGCCTTCTTCCTGAACTGCTGCTCGGATCAACAGTGGCTCGGTTTGGAAGTGGTTCGGGTTGGCTTGAACACATCTGCGGGGTGGCCAAAAGAAGAAGAAGAAGAAGCGCGTTTATTGCCGCGCCGCAACCAAAAGATGCAGTGACTGAGCTGTCATCTGCAGGAGAGTGAAGCCGGATCTGTACTAAGATTCGTCATTTTTAAAAAATTCGCTGCTGGGGATCCGCTGAGCCGGTCGCTGTAGGGGTGAGTTGCTTGGTTTTCATCGTGACTGTGTCCTGTGGTCGCCCATATGGAAGGCGGAGAGGAAGACGCGCTCACGCGTCGTGATCGAGGAGGAAACGAGCTGTGGACAAGTCGATCAGGACATTTTTCATTCATTAATTGATCAACACAGTAAAGATAAAAGTACACCATTTCTGGCAGATGGCGCTATTTTAGTGACCATCTGTATTTTAGGGAAGTTGTTTTTTTTTTATTTTTGGACACTTGAATAAAGAATAAATCTCCATTTAGGCCTCAATCGCCTCCTTTAAAAAGTGTTTTAAAGACTGATAATTTGTTACATGTTCCGGTAGGATCAGCGAGATGTTAATTGATCTTTATTTCTCAATAGAAACAGGCCAAGTAACTTTCATTTAAAAGCGAAACTTCAATTAAAAAAAAAAAATGACGCCCATTACATCTGCATGCGCCCAATAATCCGGATGCTGTAAATGTTTACAAGTTTTAAAGGATGCCAAATGGATTTCCCCTCGTTTCCTTTTGAACATTCAGGTACATCTCGTTCTTTTTCCTCCTTGAACACAATCAGCATCACCTTCTTTCTTCAACCAGGAGTGCGAATCCACATTACTATTTTATTTATTATTATTTTCTATTGTTTGGTACAAAGGATCCTCTCAGCCTGAATAATTTTATTAAGGCGTTTGTTTTCCCTGGAATTTGTTGGGTTTCACTCATTCACATTAGGTGACTCAAACTGAGTCATGCTCAAAAGTCTATAGGCCACCTAAATGTCCATGACTGACTCAGGCATTCCAGGACTCCACAGACATATTAACATACTGCCACCTTGTTGACAGGTTACACGCTCCACCATACTACAATACCTGGGCAGACTGAGGTGAAACTGTAGATGTACTGTATTAGAAACTGCTGAGTTATTTTGGCAGACAGGAGGCGGGAGCACATGGCCCGGTTTGTGTGCCCAGTGTTCCTGAAACTCTATCACATGAGGCATGGCGGTGATGTAATCGCACCAATAAAGCAAGCCTGCCGATGCTTGATCGTGGCAGTCATGCTCGTTATCTGTGTTTGGTCCAACTAGATCCTGGAGAACAATTCCCAAAGAGCCTGAAAGGACTCATAGCCAGTCTGTGTGAGCGTAGTGCCTGCATAGATGTCAATAACGTCTGGACGTAGAACCTGTTTAAATTAAACATAGAGCCTGTATGGATATAAAGCCTGTATGATTGTAGGGCTCGTATGGACGTGATGCCTGTATGGATGTAAAGCAGGGGTATCCAAATCCAGGCCTCGAGGGCCAGTGTCCGACATGTTTTTCTTGGTGATTGGGAAGAAACCTTCAGTTTCTGCCTCTTAATGTAAGACTGCATGGATTTTGAGGTGTGTTTAGGATCATTATCCGTTTATAGAAGCCATCGTCTCTTCAACTTTTTTCCACAGATGGCATCAAATTAGTGTACAAAATTTGCTGAAATTTTGTAGAATCCCTTCTTCCTTCTACTCGTGAACTGTTTCCTGTGCCGCTGGCTGCAATACAAACCCAAAGCATGATTGATCCACCCCCATGCTTAACAGTTGGACAGAGGTTCTTTTCATTAAACTCTGGACCCTTTTCTTCTATTGCTCATTTATGGCAAATAATTTCCATTTTTATCTCATCGGTCCACAGAACTTGTTTCTAAAATGTATCAGGCTTGTTTATAAGTTCATTTGTGAACTTCAAACTTTGAATTTGGTGGTGAGGACGTAGAAGAGGTTTTCTTCTGATGACTGTTCCATGAAGACCATATTTGTACAAGCATCTCCTGACAGTAGAACAGTGTAGCACAACTCCAGAGTCTGCAGGTCTTTCTGGAGGGATAGTTCAGTCACACGTGGGTTTGGACTTGCTTGTCTCACAATCCTGTGAGCTGCTCTGTCTGAGATTTTTCTTGGTCTTCCAGATCTTGCTTTAACTTCCGCTTGTCCTGTTGACCGCCATTTCCTAATGACAGTCTGAATGGATGATATTGGCATCGGAAAGACTTTTCTGAAAGAATTTACTCCTATCTTATTATAGCCTTCTCCTGCTTTGTGAGCATCAACTATTTTTAGTTTCATTGTTCTGGACAACTGCTTGGAAGAACCCATGATTGTTGGGGCAAGGTCAGATGATTCAGATTATTTCAAATCTTTGAGATTGAAATCACCTGGTCTTTGCAAGTGATGATTGTGACCAACTATGACACTGTCAGGTCCAAGCTTTTCCAAAGGGGGCGGTGCATACTATGAATTCTGCAGGGTGCCCAAACTTTTGCACACGCCATTATTTTGTTTTCTTTTGTTATGAAAGGGTAAATTATGGAATCAAAGCCTTTTTTTTTACCTATTAAAAGAATGTCTCATCTGTAAACTGATGCCTTTAGGAGATTTGTCTTTGTTGTGGGGAGAGCCCACACCAAAGACATGCCTTTGTGACTCATGGTGTGCTATCTGTCATCCTGGCCCAAACACAGCCCTGTGAAAATTCTCTATGGTATTGTCTTCAGATAAACTACTTACATGTTCTTCAGTAGTTGAGTTTTTGCTCAGTAGATTTAATTTTCACAAAGGCACTTCTGTGTATTTTGATTTTTTTTTCTCACAGACCTGTAATCACTTCAAGATGATGCATCTAACCATGGCACTTCAACTCACAAAGGCCTTTACTTGTAAGCTTTGGTGCTTGATTGGATGAAGAAATGTTTTTTTCTGTAGATCGCCAGAGCGGTCATAGATTTCCTGGAAGGACTTTAAAAAATTCGGCCTGTTCACAAAATAGGGCGTTCCCAGATGAAATTGTTGGTCATTTTCTGCTGCTTGACCAGCCAAAGCTCTGTCTCTGAGCTTAGATCACCAGGTTGAGCAGTTCCATGTGTGCAGGGCTCCAGACTTTCTAAATAACCTCAGGCTCTTCAGCCCGCAAACACATCAGCAGCTGAAAATTAGCTCTTTGAGAATCCCCTCTGGCAGGAAATCTAAAGTTTACTCTTGCTCAGGTGAAATTGCACTTCCACATCCGTTTCACGGTTTCTTGGATAGGAAAGATCCCATTTTCCATGTCTACTTGTGAGCTTTACGAAATGTAAAGAGCCTATAATTTGGTTGGATTTAATTTTTATGTAAGAATTACACATTTCCTTTGTTTGAAACACTTAATTTTATACTTTGAGTGTTTTAACTGCTCTCGACAGAAATACATCAAAGCAGTGCTTCATAAAAAAAGAGTTTCAAACAGAAAATAAATCTTTGTGATGGCATCATAAACCTCTTATTTCAAAGGTCCTGAGCCTCCTTTCTAACTCAAACCGTGGTAATGGTTAACCACCTGACTGCGCACCACTGAAGACAGTGTTTGTAAAAGATTAATGTTTCCAGCATTTATAGACTGAGTTTCAGTGTGTCTGTCGTCAAATACCAGCATCTGCTTTGTGAGGAAGCTGCTGTGTCTTCTGTGTAGGTCATGAATGTGGGGCATGGCAGCAGTACCTGGAGCAGTCAGACATGTTGGCCAACTCGTTCTTCGCTTTGACAAAGAATATAAATGCATTCCTACCATGTAAGCTAGTTGCAACTGATCTCAATGCGTGGCTTAAAAACCTTTCAGGTATGTTTGATGGCATGAGAGCCCACAGGCATTGTTTGATCTAGTCTTCGCTTGCAGAGGTGGTACCTGCTTGACTTTGATGTTACAGTTTGGAGTAAGCTGTCAAAACAATCATATTTTTTTCTGACTTTTTCAATAATGTTTGCAGGAAAATATGGTTTATCCAGTCTACGCTGTGCTTATGAAACTGGAAGGCGGAGGGGCAGACACCTTTTGGAATTAAAACAATGTTGCAGATATTGGTTCTGGTGTGAACATGTGATTACACAGGGAGACGCTTATTGCTTTCACAAATCATCGTCCTCTAGGCTCTGAGGTCGCCTGGACATACAGCACGCTGGGTGCTGGCTGTGTGATGTCTGAGTCTTCCTCCTGTTTGCAACTGGACTCTTGCATCCAATTTGACTTGTTTCTGCGATACGGTGCACCAGCAGCCATGACGATCCAGTCGGCTGTGATGTAATGCAGCAGGGCTATTTCAGATCCACCTCTAAGCCTCCAAGACCTCCATCTGCCAGCGTGCCACCCTGCCTTTCTTTCAGTCAGCACCTCATCTGTCACGAGCTGGACAGCCATACATAAAGAGTCATCTGCAGAGTGAACCAGAAAACTTTGACACTTAAGATGGGGTGGGTAAAAAAAAAAAAGTTATGGATATTTCGACATCTAAATTCATGCGACTACAGACTGGTCGCTGACCCTCGGATTGAGTTTAAGCAGAAATGAAAACATCTAATTTGGGATTTGGAGCGGTGAAGTGTTTCGCCGCTTGTCTTCTGGCTGATACGGTGTCTTTGGCTCTTTAACCTCAGGGTAAAGGGCATTTTCAGAGCTCGTGTATTTTCCCAGCAGACATGCTGCAGTGGCTCCTTGACCATTGATCTTCCTCTTTGAGTTTAAACACTTCCCTGAGGGTGTGTCTGCAAACAAGTCAAGAAATACTCGTCTACACCTGATACAAAGAGAAATATGTGCGGCAGGTATGAGATAGTTTGATAGCTTTACATTAGTCAGACGATATCTTGAGGAAATGTATTAAAAAGGAAGAAAATGTTATTTGATTAAGAATGTTTTTTATATAGACAATCATCTCACATTTGTGGAAACCCACCCATTTTTTAATGTTCAATGGAAGCAGTGAGCAACTACATTGGAATTAGTCCCACACACCTGGAACATTGCATGGCTGCTGTGCCAAGTGATCTATTTGGAGGTTGGGTGCCTTGCACAAGGGCACTTCATCCCAGAATCCAGGAATGGGACTGCCATTGCCCCCGCCTACATGTATTTTCCTTCAAGCCATAGAAACGATTCCTTCCAGCCCCCAGCTTCCTCTACAGCCCTTTAAGCCAGAACTTCCCCCAGATTAAAAAACCTCCAGCCTTCAGACGGAGCTGAAAGTTTTATCCAAGCAGGATCTACCATTATGTTCTGAACCGACTCTGCTTTCTAAGCTGCGGTTGTTGTAATGGCAGCACCGCATAGTGTGTTTACGTTTCTTCCTTGTTGGTCCAGAACTCTGATACCCTACCCCAGCCCCGATAAAGTAACCATAGAGGAGGGGGTTTAAATAGGATAACCCACTCCACTTCACTTCAACTCCCCCTGCTTCCCTCCCACCCCTCTATCTTTGGCAGTCGGTCGTCATACCCAGAGGCTGTGAATCTTCTTTGTGTACTAAACGGCTAAACTTAAGTTGACTGGTCCCTGAATGGAAACACACACAGTTATATCTGGACAGTTTCAACTTTCCCGCCTACATCTCAGACCATGCACCAAACTCATTCCAGCTGCTTTCCCAGAAGTGAAGGCGTGTTTCAAGGCCCAAAAACTCGCCTTTTATCATCCTCCAAAGAGTCAGAGCCAGTCAGTCTACTTTTACTTTTGACTGAGACTCCATTTTTTTTTTGACAAAAATCTTGACACAAAAAAATGCTGAGGCTTCAACAAATATGTATCAGCTTCTAATATTCTGGTGGAGAAATTAAATGCAATCAATCTAGCTGGCTTAAAGATTTTCTGTGTTTGTCATTCAGAGAAAGTGATGAGGGATCGAGCCAGACTGTTTACGTGTTTGAAAGTACCTGACCTTGTGAGTCTCAGCTTGCTTTGTGTAGATCTGCTTTCTGTTTCTCCTCACAGTCGCCAGCTTTTCCTTGCCTTTTGCCATCTGAAGGAGCTCGTAACAGCCTGTGCCAGGGAAAATGATGTAAAGCTTCTCATTTATGGTGCCCACATGATCACACCCAACTTTACAAAAGGCAAGACTTTGGAAATTCAGTTCGGGGTTTAGCACGCTCGCTTTAAAGGCCTTTTCTTTTCTATGAGCATTTCAGTCTCAACACTAAAGTTACAACGAATTAGTGGGAGCGTTTGTTTTTTTGTTGACTTTTCCTGTGGAAAATCTGACTTCATTTCCTTAGACAAAAAAGTGTCGGCCATGTTATCATAAGATTTGGTTCTCAACTGGACGTTAAAGTTCGATCTACAAGATGTTTCCGTGCTCATCCGATTTGCTTCTACAGTTCTAACAGCCGATGAGGAAATTCAGGTTATTTATGTACCAGCTGCTGAAGAGGTGGAGCAGCAAAAGCTAAATAAGTATTTGTTATGTGAGCAAATGCAAATGTCAACGGTCCAGTGTTTATCAGAGTAGAGGAAAAATGTCCTATTATTTGGTGGGTTCTTTGCCAAAGAATATGTTTCTTTTTTGTCACATCAGTGGGAGGAAATCGTCCCCTCGCTCATTTTGTCATGCTCCCTGAGGACATGCTATGGTCTTCCCTTGTTTTGCTTTTGTCCGGATGTGTTGTCCCTTAGTGCATGGCTTTAGTTCCTTTCCTTCCTGTCTCCTTAACCTTCAAATCTTCCTTCTTAGTTTCAAGTTTTCAAAGATATATTTTTTTTTCTCTGATTTTACAATATTATCTGATCATGTTATTTGGCTCTTATATCTGATACATAAATTAGCTACTACTGCTGAATATCACCCCCTATTTATGGTGGTGTTGTTTGCATTTCAGTTCATTGATTGGGAAAAAAACTCACATTTGAGAAATAAAAAACAAAAACTTCACACTGGCAATGCACTGATTCTTCAGATATTTCTTGTAAGGAAAATCCTTGAGAAAAGGATTGATTAGGTCAAGAAAAAACTGTTGTGAATGCAAATTTCTGAAGATCTTGGACTCAAAAGATAATGTAGATCATAGGGAAGTAAACTGGAAACCATTGATGCCACCATTCCATTTAAGTCAGGACTGCATGCAGAATGAAACCACATACTGTGCAATATACACACAAGAATGAAGTCACAAATCCGCTCTGTGCATAGCATGACAATACCACTGAGGCAGAGGCGTTATGTTTAAATGTCAAAATGGGAAAATGCCTTCATGAGTTTAGTGTTTTTCCTGGGTGGTCCGTGCAGTTTCAGCGTGAGTGACCCAGATCCCATTCTGCCTGGCTTGCTGTGCAACCTTGTCCTCATAAACACAGAAGATGAGTGGCTGACGGACCTGCTGCTGTCAGATTTGTCTCCTACTAAAAATTCAAGATTCTTCAACAGGAAAAAAAAAAAACATTCCTTACCATGAACTGTTGGGCAGCTGACACATTGAAATCTAGAAGATTGAACAGGTTTCTATCAGAAAAGTCGAATAATTAGGATATTTTCTTCCAAAAATAGCTTTGATTATTATTTAAATGAAGTGATGATGTAATACCATACTTTTTCTTAGTTTATTTGTCCTAGAGCCATAATACACAATCATTAAAATAGATCCACTCTGATAAAAATTTTGTTTTTTGGTGTTGTTACCATCTTCCTGTGGCATTTTTCTCCTGATGTGACACATATATTAAGAAAATTAAACTCAAAATTGCATTTCTGGGTAGTTCTTCATTGAAATCAGTGTGAATCAGGAGCAGACAAAAATGCTGATGGAAAAAGCTCTAATTTGTGACATGGGAAATGCGCTGGATGGGCTACAAGCTCCCTGCTCCTCTCCGCTGTACGTCTTCTTTTTCCTCATCCGAGCTGGCATCTGGCACAAGATTGTACAGCTGGATAGCTTCAATATTGCTCGCCATTTTTGTTGCACAGCAAATTTTAGGTTGGAGGTGTGACGGTGTGTAAACCAGCAGGGGAGCATGTAAACAGAGAGCTTTCAGCAATGTGGAGAGAAAAGGGGGGCGGGGTTTGCTCCAGGTGAATTATTCGCCCACAACTCAGAGGTTAATTTCTAATGAATTGCTGCAGAAACTATAGAAAATTACACAATTTTTTATTGTTTATTTTGGCTAAATAGATCAAAAGATGATCAGTGAGACTTCTCATGGAAAAGGAAAGAAATTTTGGCTTAAACTGCAGTAAACATATAATAGCAACGTATTTTCTGGTGGAAGGCAAAGAATAATATACACTGTATGATAATATTCTGACTTTTTTTTTAAATCAACATGACATCGAGTTTGTTCATGACTTCCCATTTTGAAAGGGCTGTTGAGAAAGCACTCTTCATGCTGGATTTCACATTTGTACTTCTGTCTTCCTTCTGTTCATCTGCACGCAAAAGCTGGTCCAGTTAACAGAGTGTGCATTCATTTGCTGCACATAAAGTGAGGGTTGTGGGCCTTCTTTCTGTTGTGCCCTCATATGTCAGCTGATGCTCATCCTGTTTTTTCCCCTTTTTTTTCTAACACAGAGACCCAAATCTTGCTTTTCATTTATTTTCGACTGACTTCTCTATAGTCCAAACTCCAGATTGAGCATCATGTCAACTCACTTTCGCTTTGTCAGACCTAAAGATTTAACCTATAGATTTCATTGAATAAAAGCAAGCTGTGTTGTCGGTTTGATTCCGTTTTTCACATCATAGTTTAGGCAGAGGGCACGCTGTGGTTGATGTGCATGTGACGGATGCATCATCTGACCATGCTGAGTCTGGAACAAAAGCGCATTCTATAACTGCTGGTCCAGTTGTGGACAAATATTGAAGACAGCTTATGACTTGTCTTTCATTTCTTTTGTCCACACATTTTCCTGCAGAGATTAAAAATCTGGGGATATATTGGAATTACCTAGCTGTTATGTATTGGTTCCTGATAATCCAGAGATGGACCTGGGGATTAAATAGGTCCATGCTGCTGATATTGTCACAACAAAATAACAAAAAAATAACGCTTCTACCTTCTAGAAAATGAAGTTTGTATGCTTATTTCTAACAGGCTCTTGGTGTGAGTTTCACAATGTTGAGTCTGCTTGTGAAAAACTCAAGGAAGAGGATAGATTATTCAAAGTTTGGAATATTCAAATAATAAAAGGAAAGAATAATACCTTTTGATCATGACTTTTTAGTGCAATCTATCCCTGTAAGTGTTGTTTTTCATTCCAGCACATATCCTGGTTTGATGTGGATGTTTGAGTGCTTGATTACTCATAAGATTCATATCTCGTCCATTACATTGCTGCTGCTTTTCCTCTCTTTTCCTCTCCGTAGAAATCTGGCAGCACTTTGGGTTTTGGACAGAAAACAAACAAAAACGATCTCCGGCTTGTTTTTCTTTTTTCTTCTTCTTCTTAGGGTCTTGGATCATAAACTGCTGACTGTGCTCTTTTCCTCAAAAATGTTTGAAAATGTCTGATGTGCAACTGCTTTTGGCAGAGTAGAGTTGATGAGGAAACTGTAGGAAAATTACAACAAATGCATGTTTTTCTTTTCCGCCTTTGTCCCATCATCACATCATTTCCCCTTAATGTGCAAATCAGTCTTTGCTGTCATACTATGAAAACCTTGACTTGCTCTCATTAGTGCAGGGGGAGTTTTAGCATGTCTGCATTCAGGGAAAACCCCCTTTTTTTTGGCCTAGAGTGGTGTGGACCTCCTCATGGTCCAGGATGGGATGTGCATGTTTACACGGGCAGCGTGGATGTGTTCCTGCACATGTGAACGAGGGATGTTGTTTCCGTGATCGTGCGGCGAGTGCACCCCGTCTGCGGCAAGCTTCCTGCCTTCTTTTACTCGTCCCCCTCGCCACCCCCTGTTTTCTGCACTGCACTTCCTTCCTCCCAGTGCTTCCCAGTGAAACGGCCAGTAAGCCAGTGGCCTCCCACAGTGAATGTGACATAACAAAACTGATGAGTGTCCCTTCTTAAATTATTTTTAATGCTGTTGATTGACTGATGGCGGAGAAACAACTTTACAGTTATTTTAAATGATTTTTTTGATTAAAAAATGTGTCCACAAACATTGAACCCTCTCCCTTATGATGTGCTTGCTAAACCGTGATTGAGTTATCTTGCTTTCCACCTCACTCTGAGTAATTTTCTTAGCGGGGAATTTGCTTAGTGGGCCATTTCCATTCAGAGAGCAATGAAAACTTCAGCCTGCTCCTGCTTTTTTTTTTTTTTTTTTGTGACTAAGATCAGGCTGCACAATGACCCTTGTTCAGCCCAGGCAACATCAGGACACACAATGAAGCCTTTTGTAGGCTTGATTCAGGCTGATATCATGCTGGAAACTATTTAGATTGATATCACATGTTGTCGGGGCAGCCTTTCAAAGATTCTCCTCTTATGCTCTTAATAGGTGAATGTCAAACTTCCTTTGGACAATACCATCCTTGTATGAAGTCTCAGGACACAGTTGAGAGGCTGGCATGGTGGAGAACATGACATACATCCCTTTTGTTGAACAAAAAACGCTCCTTTTTTTGGTTTTAATTGGCGCTCCCGAGAAAACTAGAGCTTTTTGGGGACTAAGATGCTAAAGCTGTTGATCTGACGGTTATAATGAGAAGCCAGGACAGCGATCTGTAACATATATCTGTTTGCCAATGTTAATGTGATCTGACAATTTTGATCTAATTTGAAAAGTTAAAATAGCAACTAAAATATCAATAGCTGGGAAGGCTTTTAGATTTATGGGGCTTTTAAAAAAAGCTTTTACTTGATTTCATTTACTCAGGACTGCCTTAAAGAGGATGTAGCATTTAATCAGCTCTATTCGGGGAACTGTGTTTAGCCACAGAGTGAGTTCCACTAGCTTCCTGTACTTACAGATTTATAAAGCATGTAATAAGCGGTGATGAAAAGATAAAAAAAAACATGTTTGGCAGCTGATTTTCAAGTCTAACCGATCTCCTTATCTTTCCTTCATCCTCAAGTCAGATTGTTTCACTGTGAGTTCATCCTGTCTCTTTATTTATTTCTGAAGGGCCCTCAGACAGCAAACAAATAATTTGCTTTTTGTACAAACTTACATCTTTGCCGGTGTGATATATTTAGCCTGGGTGATGGCGTCTTTGCTGTCAGCTGCTTCCTGAAGATTAGAGGCACAAACTCGGCTCTCCGCTGAGACATTGTACAGATTTACTGAGTGAGCGCTCTTTTTCCAGCAAAAAAAAAAAAAGAAAGGCTGCTATCTCCTGTAGTGAGCTGAAACTGACGTGTTAACAGCAGAGGTGCGCCTGCTAAATGCCACACGCAGCTACCCATACATGCACGGAAACTCCAGTAAGACAGGAGCTGTAAATAATTTACCTGTGCTGCATGGTTCAATAATTAAATGCTGAATTAGCCACCTGTCTAAATAATACAGTTTATTATTTATAAAGGTGAAAAGACAGAAAAAAGTTGCAATGTTGATATTTTGTGGGTAAACATTTCCAATTAAAGGATCATCATCCTGTTCTCTGTTTTTTCTTTTTCTTATTCTAAGCGCTCCTTTCTTTGATTTCCTGTGCAGGATATTACAGCATCTTTAAAGGGATATCTTTGCACTGATAAGAAAAAAAAAACTATTTTCTTACTTCTCTACCAGCCAGGCAATAAATAAGGCCAACAGTGTTCATTTCCCTTTGAGAGATCGATCGAAATCATCTGTTTTAATAAAACCGACAGGGAAAAGCGCACTTTTTTTGGGAGTAAAATGTAATTTTTCTCATAAAAAGATCAGAAATGTGATGCACAAGGATGTTTTCTTTCTTTCTTTTTTTTTTTTATATGCAGGGCTCAGTTTTTGCATCTGAGTTTTATATATAGAAAAACATACTCGCAGCTCATAGGCTGCTGTAAGGAGGCAATTTATACTTTCAGAGGCTATATCTGGCTCAAACAATGTTATGATTGTGGGGTTGCCTGTCACTCCACACTGAAACTAGTGCCACTCGTGTGGCTAAATTGATATAGTTAAAGTAGCGTGAGCTATAAATCAGAATATGTAAGTAAAACTATATAAGCTTCCCCGCCTTCTAGCACGCCAGTCCCAGAAGCCCCCGTCCACCCTGCGTGCCCCTCAGCTGGCTGTGACACTTGATCTAAGGTTCAGCTGTGATGGATATTTCTGCTGTCTCTGTGCATTTTTTTGTGTTGTAAGAAACTGGCTTGGTGTGACAGACTGTCACATGTCACTAAGGTCAGTTTAGATGACTGCAAGCGTCTACTGGTTCTGTATCACTGCGAGACATAAGCACAGTACTCTACTTTCTGTTTAGGATAAATCATGTTGGAAGTTTTTGTTCAAATTCCACAATAAAAGTTTTTTGCTATTTCATTTTCTCTATTTTAAAACCCAGTTTAATTTAGTTCTTTTCTCTTCATTGTGTTTTTGTTTTCCTCATGGAAATTAAATACCACTTGCTTGTAGCTTTGTCTCCATAATTTGCTCCAGTTGGAACAACAATGAGCTATATTAAGATCAAAAGTGCTGTTCTGCAATTTATTTGCAAATGAGGCTCAGATGCAGGTAAAGCTACACATGCCTGCAAATCTTTTTTACTTAAATCCATTTGTTTTTAGGAAATTTGTCATTTTCTGCAGGTTGAGGCAGATTTAACAATAACTCTGTTAATTTAAATAACGTTTCAGCTGAATCTTATTTTCATAAATATCGTATTTTCTACATTTATTTAGCTTTTAGAGTGAAAAAAAAGTCTGTGGGAGCTGGTTTCCCTCCATTGTCTTCATTGTTAGGCCTCCTCCTCCAATGTGGAGAATGACACAACAATGAATAGAATGTGCATTTATGGGAAATTACTAACACAGTATGCAAAGAATTTAAAAAAATAATAAAAAACACAACTTGTTTGTGTCAATATTTTTATGGCCAGCCTTTTTTTTTAATCAGCTCAGCACTAGTACGGATTGCACAAGTTTGGGAAAACTGGAAAAACTTGACTTTGGATTGGGAAAAAAAAGTTTTTCTGTCATTTGAAAGTTTATCCAAGAAACCATCTTAATCTTGGGTATAGGATGGTTTGCATTTTTAAAAGACAACATTGGTTGTGGGTTTTTTGGAGCTCTGATCTTTTCCTAGTGGTCACCTTAGCTCGCCATCTTCCTCTGTGTGCGAGCACGACCTAACTTGGCTAGTCACTGTATTCTCTGTCAGCCTTAATAAGACTCTTTCCTCTGCCACCCTAGCTGTGGCTACAGTTTGTCTGCCTCCTGTGAAGCAGCAGCACCAGAGCACAACGCTGTGCCCGGAAACCCGCCAGCTCCTGTCCGCTGCGGTTAGACTGCATGTGGTTTCCAGCTCCACCATTCCTGCTTGGTTGTTTTTCAGCCTGAAGATCTTGTGGAATGTGGTTAAGGCATGCACTGAGGATGTACACGACCTCGGATAGAAGATTTGTTTTTCTTTAAATGTACTGTAAAATGTTTAGGAGATTATTTTTCTGCACAGGCGACCTAGTGCAGCGACATGTACTTGGTTAATGCAAACCAAACGTCTGTGCTTGTCATTTTCTCTTCTGTAGGGGTTGAATGTGTGACCAAAAAAAAAGAAACACAATTTAAAGCTGGACCTCTTAATTAAGTTCTCATATCATAAAATGTCAGTTTCCAGAGCAGGCTGTAAAAGACTGGAGCTCCCAAGACTGAGAGAACACGCGATACGCCTGTCAGTCAAAGTCATTAATAGGACATTGGACATCCAAGCACTTGCATGGATGTCGGCTTGTCCTCTATGTTTAGTTCACCTGCCTGTTCTCTGCTGCCTGATGGATCCTGAAGTGGATCAGCCCCAGAATGCAAGATTAGATGAGCATCTCTTGAGTTTTGGTTTGGTAAAAAGTCCATGATATAGACGCGTAAACTAGGTGGAGGTCAGAAGAACATGAGGCTCAAATCACCTTCAGGAATGTAAACACTGCAGGGAAACTATCACAAGCTGCAAATTGTTGTCGTGCACCATCTGAAGCATGTACAGTTTCCTTTAAAAAAAAAGATGAGATGAGACATTTTCAGGGGATTAGCGTAACAGTTTGAAATAATTAAAGGTTCGTGTCCCCACACCACACAGCATACTTTCAAGAGCTAATCCTTGACTTAATATAATTCCAAATATTTAATTAAAATGTTGCTCTCTCTGAATATATGAAATATGAGAAGGACGTTCTGTTTATCTTGGCCGTTCGTCCAACCTTCTCCATTCAATGACTTTTCTTTCTCACAGTGGAGGAGCTGCTTCCTCAGTGATGATGATGATGACAGGAGGTCAGGCTGTAGACATTCCCAGACATGAGCAGCAGAAAAAAATACTTTCAAAGAGTTTCAAGCCTGTGCATCTTAGAAGTTTACTCTGATATTGTTTTTGAGCTAAAACAAGAGCTGGATGGGTGTATTGATTTTTTTATTATGTTGGGGTTTTTTTATTTCAAATGTTGCTGGCCATTTTTCTAAGATCTTAACTGTGTTTCGTCCTGATTAGAATCCAGTTCTGCTTGTTCTGTAGGATGCTTTCCTCCTGCTGTCCACTGTGAAAATATATTCACACCTGCCTTATTTTTTTTAAACTTTTGTTGCATATTTAATATGGGTATCAAGTAAACAGCAGCTATAAGATGCCTTAAGTCTCTGGTAACCCCATGGACACTTGGAAATATTTGCAAAATGAGTGGGAGATACAGTAACAAAACAGTCCAAAAAGTTTACTCTCTTTCATTCTAATTAACACATTCAAGCATCAAGGAGATCCAAGTCTTCTTTTGGAAAACTGGATTCTTTAGGGTTCTTTCACTGATTTTCACATTGACTAATATAAGTGCTATTGGGAAAGGGCCATGGGAAAAATTGAGTTAACATTTAGCTTACCGTAAATAGGACCCAATTCATGTAAAATGGGAATAAATGTCAAATGGATCATTTGTATCCATCTGTTCTTTTCTTAAAAAGACTTAAATTTTCTGAAATTTTCTGATGTTGCAGTGAATCACTATAGGTCCCAAAAATTCCCAAAATTAACACTTGCTCAAAGCCAAAAGTAAATATTTAGTGAAAGAGTGGATGTAATCTGTCCATCCATCTTCCATTCCCGCTTGGTCATGTCAGGGTCAAGGGGGTTGCTGGAGCCTATCCCAGCTACTTCAGGGATAGTTTGCAGGTCCATCGCAGGGCAACAATGGGTATAATCTGCGATGTGATTTTCCATCACCTGAAGAGAGAACTTGTTTAATTCTTGGCGGCTGATTGTCCTCGCTGTCCTCGGTGGGAGGGTTTCCTCTTCTGCCTGTGGTGAGATTCTCTGACATTTCCCATCATCACATGGGCTATAACAGAAGCTTGGTGTGCATTAAAATGCCAATGTGAAACAGATGTGGTCACAGACTGCCACAGATTTCTTTCCTCTTTTTTTCCCTCCTGTTCTGTAACAAGAGAAGTGAGGGCGTGACCTGCTTTAAAACCTCTGGAAGTGACAAAGATCTACTGTGGCATTGTAACTTTTAGAAAAGACGACAAAGACTGAAACTGAAACTGTCATTTTGATTGGCTTTGTGTTTTCCCTGTGGACATTTTGTCTCAATTTTTCACTTTTGCAGATTGAAATCTGTTTTTCCATGTTATTCTTAATTGCAGAGCGAAGGAATGTGCAATAGTGAACTTTTTAAGGGTTCCATGTGGATAATTGTAACCAAGATTAAGGCAGGAAGTGAATCCAGTGGAGTGAGTTTAGACGGTGGGACAGTAAAAAGCGAAGCTGATGATGATAACAAGGCTGCAGACTGTCTGATGTTCTGCTTTATTGTGAACCACCTGGGGTTTACAGGCCTCATCATGGGAATGCACAGATCGTCATTACTCTCCATTAAATACACTCTGAAAGTAGACCTACTTCAAACCACACAGAGGAATTAAGATGAGTTATGGGATTAAGATTAAGCCAACAAGCTTCCCCTTTTTTCAATAAACACAGATGTGACAGGTTTTGGGAAGGTTTTTCCAACTCTGAGTGGTTTTGGAGAAATATCTGAATGTTTAAGTCAAATAAAGGGTCTTTTGCAGTCTAGAATTAACTCTTAGCAGTCTGGGGCCTTTTTGGAAGCACTTTTTTAAAACTTCTTTACAATTTGCTTTATTAATTTGTCTTTAAAGCTGTTTTGTTGAAATGGTTGACATACATTTCTTTAGTAAAACTTCAGCTTCTTTTTTTAATGATATTTTTCTTTACATGACACAAATATTACACATTATACCTGAAACTGTCTAAAAAAACTCTTACGAAAGGTACATTTCAGGTTTTTTTTTTTTTTTTTTTTACTGAAAAAAGTCACATATTTATTTATTTATTTTTTTAGCTTTGTAACAGCAAAAACATGTAAAATAAAAATGAATAAAACCCAAAACAAAAGCAAAGACAAGGTCAAAACAATAAAAAAAAAATGTTAAAAACAAGGTGAGGCTCCACTAAAATATACAATGTTCCAAGGATTTATTCCTTGGTGGTCCCACAATTATATGTCATAACTCTTGCTATGTTTGTTTTAAGACAAGAACTTCAAAGCTAAAAACTTTTTGAAATCTTCAAAATCAATTTTTAATGAAAACTATAGTTATGGAGGGGTCGAGGTCATTCCTACATCACAATTAATTGCTGATGTGATTGTCAAACAGACCAGTAGCAGATATTTCTGAAGTTTAACTACAGATAATAATAATTTCTGTATTTTTGAGACATTTTCAGGCTTTGTTTAATTTCTTAATGATGTGATCGGTCTGTTTTTATATGTGCAGCTGGCAGGCCTGGGTTGGGACAGGGAACATGGCTGAATCGCGGCGCGAAAGCACAAGCAGCCTGCAGAGGAAGAAACCTCCATGGCTCAGACTGGACATTCCCTCAGCTCAGATGTCACTTGATGAGCCTCCTACTTTTGTTCAGGTACTTTCTCTAGCTGAATGTCTTTTTTTAATCTCTTGGAAGATGCTTTCTGCTTAAATATTTTTTTTTTCCCAATGCAGCCAATGAAGAGGCAGGGCTTCCTGCGCAGCATCAGCATGCCTGTGGAAACCTCCCACCTCCCATCTCCTCCCCGGGAGTTTTTCGACACCCGGCGACCGGTCTTGCAGCGTCAGTCATCCATTACTCAAACCATAAAGAGGTTAACTCCTTCTACATCTCAAAACTATGAGCAAAAACTTCTCATATTCAGAGAATTATATAGGATTTCACCTAACAGAGTAGATCAGCTTTTCTTGACAACCCATGTGCTTCTCTTCCATGACTTTCGTTGAAGATTTTCAAATGCTTTATGATTAACACTCCTAAACACACTGCTCGAAAAGGACTTTTCTTGTTCCTCAAACCTTTAAAGACCCACGCCGATCATTTTTTTGATCTATTAAAAACCTTTAAATAGTGGTCTTTTAATTACGATTATGCAGTTTTTGCCAAAATCCCAAAACTTGGGTCAGTTTCTAGAACATAGTTTCTCCAGAGCGCCAGGGGTTAATAATTAGAAATTACCCTCTGAGTTGTAGGCAACTCTGTTGGCATGGAGTAAGCCTGCCTCCATTTCCCGTTATCCATCCGTTTATACTCTATAATGCTAGCTAACAGCCACTCACAACCTAACATTACCGGTGCAACATAAAATAGCAATAGTGGAGCTATCCTGCCATACAATTTTAAGCTTGATGTCAGCTCGGACGAGGAAAACAAAGACATACGTGAATCTAGTCGCCTGCAAGTGGATGGAACAGAATGGAGCGGAGCAGGGAGCTTGTGCCCCGCCAATTGTAGCTTTTACGCCACAGCTTTTCCAAAAATCATTTTTGCTCCTGATTCACAAGAACTTAAATAAAAAGATACAAATTTGAGTGTAATTTTCTTAATGTATGAGAAAAATGCAACAAACCCACCAAAAACAGGATATTCATCGTAGTGGGTCTTTAAATCAAAAGGTTCACCTAAATGCCAGCTTTGCTCCTCCTGCACGAAGCTTCACTGCTCTATTTTCCTGCATCTTTCTGCATCACTTCTGTTTTCTCTTCTCCTCCTTTCCCTTTGTCTCTTCTCGCCACCTCCTGGTCCTGCCCTGCCTGGTCACTTCAGCAGCAGGAGAGTGCATTTTGAGCGGATTAACACTGTGCCCATTAAAGGGCAGCGGGCTGCACGGCGCAGCACCAGGAAACACCACTCTCTGTCCAGAACTCTTCTCAGGTATGCCGGCTGGTGCCTCACAATATAGGGATGATGTCGTGCGCTTCTTCACTTATTGTCACTGTGCGTCACATGCTAATCATTTGTGATTTTAACAGATTCACTGCAATGGAGCAAGACAGATAGGTTGCTGGTTAAAACGCACAAACAAGCACAAAAAAGCATTAGTTCTTTTTATGTGTGCACAAAAGAGAACAGGGCACTTTTTCCCCAAATGTTTGAGCAGTTCTTACAAAAACATAAAAGACTCACACTGAAATGTAAATGTTTTTGAATAGGCAAGTCAGTAGTTGCAAGTGGTAAAAATTATAGATCTGCACAATCATAAACTTTTTTGCTTTTAATGTTTAATCTGTCTATTGTTCTAGTTGTTTGGTGACACATGTAAGGCTCCAATGTTTCAGCCTCAATTAAAAGTGGACCGGAATGTTTTAATGCTTTTACACTTATGCCACATTTACTCATTTATTCACCACATTTAAATGAGTGCGAGGCTGTAAAAACTAGTGTCCAGTCATTTTGGAGGTATGGCGATGACTAAGCATGGCGGTTTCGTCTGAACGTCAACATCAGAGCTTGTTGGTTTCTAATCTATATTATTGAGCTGACATTGGATTACTTGCTTTATTTAATCCCTGATAATCAGAGATGATCTTATTTATCTAAGATAAGGAAACGAAAAGGAACATCCACAGCTATAAAGACGAACATAAATGCTGGACATTAAAATGTCAGCTGCTCAGTGATTCTCTGATGAGTTTTACAGCTGAGAGAAAGAAACGGATTAACTAAACCTGACTGAACTTTCACTCTGGAAGTTACAAATAGAAATGAAACTTCTTCATTGCCTGGTTCTTGTTTTAAAATGCTTCCTACACTTAGGGAACAGGGAGGATTTTTATTAGTTGCTATTTTATTTCAGCTTTATCACTTCCTGTTATTGTTTCAAGCAATAATTTGGAATGTGTGAATTTCTTTCCCTGTGCATTTGGACTTGGACATGTCGGAACTTGTTCCCGCTACTTCACAGTTTTATATCCTGGAAAGTGCTGTTGTAGCAATGTCTGCTGCCCCCCCCCCTCCTTTGTAAAAGATGCAGTAGGTCTGAAACGTTTGCATTTGTGGTTTTAGGGGAACGGCGGACTGGTTTGGGGTTAGTAAGGATGGCGACGCCACCCAGAAGTGGCAGAGGAAGAGTCTGCGCCACTGCAGCCTGCGCTATGGGAAGCTGAAACCGCAGGTGATCAGGGAGATGGATCTGCCCAGCCAGGACAACATCTCCTTGGCCAGCACTGAGACTCCTCCTCCTCTGTATGTTCCATCCTCCCAGCATGGGATGCAAAAGGTACTGGATGTTGGTTATTTGACTAAATATAGCTGAGGTAAAAGGGTAAATGCTGGATCTGAAGTCACATTAGATTTGATTCCATGTTTTTATCATTTTTTCTTTCTTACTTACTCAAATTACTAATCAAGGCACAGTTGAATCCACTTCTTGTTTTGAAACTTTGATAATATTTGAAAGATTCAATATTTTAATAGAATTTTAAAATGAGTTTTCATCTCATGAAAACTTTTTGGTTTTTGGGAGCTAATTTAGTTCACTTTCATCATTTACTTGTTGAGGAGGCATTTGAATATTCACTTGTATTCAAGTCATTGAAAATTTGAATGTTTTTCATGACAGCCTTTTTTAACCTAAAGTACACTTTCTCCCTGATTAAAATCACATCAGCAACCAAAAATGTAAAAAAAATAAACTGTTGTAACTTTTATTCTCAACAAAGTGTCTTAATAAGTAAACAAATAACCCAAAGAAAAAAGTATTTTACCATCTTTCATATTTTTGACTACTCAGTATGAAACCTGGGCCTGTTTAGATGAACACAGAGTTGATATCCTGGCAATAGTAAATGTTTTTTTGACCAATTAGATGAAATTTAATTACTCTCATGGCACACTACAGTAGTGTACCATGGCATAAAGCAGAATTTTGCGCTAAAAGATTTATGAAAAAAATACGTTTAGCATCATCCAAACAGGCCACATCTTTGTACATTCAATTTCACTTAAAATTTGTATTTAAATGTGTCTTCAATACACTTATAAAGAATTCCTGTCTTTGTAAAATTTCTGTTTTTAAATGTATTCCTCTTTTAATGGGTTGGTAACCAACTTTTTTTTAATTTCCATCTACTTCTAGATAGTAGATCCACTGGCTCGTGGGAGAGCCTTTCGGATGGTGGAAGAGGTGGACGGCTACAGCGTGCCTCAAACCCCCATCACCCCCGGGGCTGCCTCGCTTTGCTCCTTTACCAGCTCTCGCTCAGGTCTCAACCGGCTGCCTCGGCGGCGCAAGAGGGAGTCTGTGGCAAAAATGAGCTTCAGGGCTGCAGCTGCACTTGTTAAAGTGAGTGGCTGGACTATGATTTAAAAAAAAAACTAAAATGTTCATTTTTGTGGATTTTTTTTTCCCTCCTGGTTTAGTGGGAAGGTAAATGTTTGCAATGACTGCTTGTATCTGTTCTTCAGGGGAGGTCGTTTCGGGAAAGTACACTAAAACAGGCTCAGAGAAGAAGCTTCACCCCTGCCAGCTTCATGGAGGAGGATGTGATTGACTTTCCAGATGAGCTCGACACATCCTTCTTTGCCAGAGTACGCAGTGACAAACAATTTTTCCTCTCCACCTTTTCTACTTTGCATATTCACTCATGGATGCATTTGAATAAACGTTCAGGGATCCAAAAAACCAAAATGTCTGCATCAATCTTCATTGTCCGCTCTTGAATATTGTAGGATATTTTGATGCAAGAGGAGCTGTCCACATATGCAGACGAGGTGTTTGAGTCTCCATCTGAAGCCATCATCAAAGAGGCAGCTTCTAGCAGCAAGAAGGATGAGACGGAGCTGACAGGCAGCGCCCTAGATAAGACTGAGCTGGAGAAAAGTCATCTCATGCTGTGAGTGTGTGCGGCTGCAGCTGTAAGCCCTTTCAGAAAGGCAATTCTCTCTCTTTTTTTAAAAAAATGATGGAAATTAAACTGTGCCGTGCATTTATAAAATGTTAATTAAAAAGGCAGTGAAATGCAAACAAAAATTAAATGAAAATGTATCTTATGTTTTTTTATAAAAACACATTGCAAAATGCATTTGAAAAAAGGTTGTATGGCCACAATTTTTTTTACATCATCCTCTTCTTACATTCATTTTTTTTACATTATAGTCTTTTATCATTTCTGTTATGTCTTCCAGACCTCTGGAGAGAGGGTGGCGTAAAACCAAAGAGGGAACTCCAGGTCCGCCAAAGGTGCCACTGCGTCAGGAAGTGGTGAGTGTGAACGGACAGCGGCGTGGGCAGCGTATCGTCGTTCCCGTCAAGAAGCTTTTCGCTCGCGAGAAGAGGCCTTATGGGCTGGGCATGGTTGGAAAGCTGACAAACCGCACCTATCGCAAGCGCATCGACAGTTACGTCAAGAGGCAGATCGAGGATATGGATGACCACAGGTATAAAACCGAATCCGTTTTTTCAAAAATGATTTTTATTTTTACTAATTCAATCACAATTTTTGTGGCTTTGTCCTATTTTTTACCCGTACGCATGTCTGTTTCTTGTTGTCTTTTAGGCCTTTTTTCACATATTGGATCACCTTTGTCCATTTACTTATCACTATCCTGGCTGTATGCATCTATGGCATTGCACCTGTAGGCTTTTCCCAGCACGAGACAGTTGATTCTGTGAGTTCTGCTTCAGACGAGATGAGATCTTCGATTAAAAACCCTTTTGCTGATTTGATATCCATTGCATTTTGCTTGATTTCTTCTCACTTAGGTTTTAAGAAACAAAGGTGTGTATGAAAATGTCAAGTTTGTACAGCAGGAGAACTTCTGGATCGGGCCGAGTTCAGTAAGTTCAGCCTCTTTGCATTGATAAAAATAAAAAAAAGGCCCTACAACTGTCTAAATGTTGAAATCTTGTGCATGTTAGGAAGCCCTGATCCACTTGGGGGCCAAATATTCTCCATGCATGCGACAAGACAAACAGGTGCACGAACTTATTTGGGAAAAGAGAGCAATCGAGCGCAACTCGGCGTGCTGCGTTCGGAACGATCGCTCTGGATGTGTCCAAACCACAGAGGAAGAATGCTCGGTCTGTAGTCTCTTTTATTTATTTTGTTTCTAGTTTAAATTTTCTTATTCATTAAAAGGCATAAAGAGAAGCTGAGAGAGATCTGCCCTGTGTGTCTGAGCAGAGCACTCTGGCTGTGTGGGTGAAGTGGCCGCAACATTCCAGTACGCCTAAGCTTCATGGTAAAGAGAGGCAGTATGGCTCCGTGTGCCATCAGGATCCGAGGTAAAATACGTTTTGCCTTACGAAGCTTAAAAAGAAAATACTCCTGTCTTTAAAAAATGATTATTAAATTCCATCTTTTGTGTTGCCTTTTAGATTTCAGTAAATTTAAAGGCAAAGCTTTCTTAAATCATTCTTAAAATGTTCAATTTCATACAAAAATAGGCTAAAAATTAAGTCATCCTTACTTTTTTTTAATTTTCCTTTTACAACTTAAATGTTTTAAAGGAAATTCATGTTTTTCTTTTTTATGATGCTAGTTTTATACTGTAGAAACTAAAAATTAGTTTCTTTCTTCTGTAGAAAGATTAAGAACATTTTTGTTTTGTTGCTGTAAATCAATAAATCATAAATATATCACACAATGATGTCTTTTTGTCTTTTATAAAAAAAAAAAAGAGAAATTATCTTATTCTGAAAGGGAAAACACTTTTTAAAACCACATCACATATATTTCTGCTGAGAATGTTATTTTAGAGTGAATGGGTATCTTCTTGAGTAACATTCCTCCTGATGAACTGACCTCAAATTCATGTTTCAAACAGGAGTTGAAAGTTTTGCCCTTGTTTGTGTGTGTGTGTTTGCAGAATATGTCTGGAGCCGGCCTCCGGGCCCCCGCATGAGTGGCCGGATGATATCACCAAGTGGCCAGTAAGTTTTGTTTTTTTTTGTCCCTTGGAGACAGATTTTCATTTGATCCACTTATTAATCTGTATTGACTTATATGATCCCTTATTTTATCGGTTAAATTCCTGTACACTACATCTTCATCTTTTTAATAAACCTGAAACTTTATCTTAGGAATGTTTTTTTTATTAAATATGAAGTTGAGTAGAAAAGGAAATGACTGAAATGTGACATTTGTACAAACGCAAAACACTTTGGCGTCAATGGAATTACTTCAGAAGTCTATCTTTGTTTCAACTCCTACAAACTGCTTACTCTTTAATCAGCCACATAATGCCAACATCATCAGACTCTGACTGCTGTAATTCTGTGGTGGCGTTTAGATTTGTACCAGGTACAACACGGGTAACCACACCAACATGCCTCATATAGACTGCACCATCATGGGCCGGCCCTGCTGCATTGGAACCAAAGGAAGGTGAGCAAAGCTCAACAAAGTTACATTTTCTTTTTGTGCAGAACTTCAGTATCTTTTAAAGTTCACTTCCTGTGTGGTGTTTGGTTTCTTTAAGGTGTGAGATCACATCCCGTGAATATTGTGACTTCATGAAGGGCTACTTTCACGAGGAGGCGACTCTTTGCTCGCAAGTAAGTAGCTCTACCCAGAGTGTGTTGGCGTTCACAGATATATAATTTCCTTAATAAAAGCTAAGAAAGTTGTGACTTTGTCAAGGTGCTTTGAAGAAGAATAGTGAAGAATTTTAAATATGCAATAAAGTTGGCTGTTGTTTCATTAATGATCGGTCTTCTCTCAGGTGCACTGCATGGATGATGTCTGTGGACTCTTGCCTTTCCTTAACCCTGAGATCCCAGATCAGTTTTACAGACTCTGGCTCTCGCTTTTCCTGCACGCTGGGTAAGTCGGAAAGCCTTACATTCTAAAAGAAACTTTAACTTTGTGATTTCGGTTGTTGACATTGCTTAAACATTGTTTTACTGTTATGATGTGTTCAAGAAACAAAAAAAAAAGCTTTTCTCCACCATACCAGGAAAGACCACAGTCAGTTTTACACCAGTTTGCACCATGTACAGTATGAGGCGACACATTGAAAGACTTGAGTTCATTCATTTTTGCATAAAGCGATTGACTCGTTTATATTTTCTGATGAGCAAACAGATGAACCAATGAAGACTGATTTAGTAGAAATATAGAAATAAAAAATGTGGGTCTTTTTATTTTTCTTTCATTATGGTTATTAGTTTTTTGCAGCTCTTTAGAAAAAGATAATTAGCCAGGGGCTGTTGTCACTTTTACCTGTGCTCTGAGTTGCAAAGGGAAAAAAAGCAATGCGAAACACCCAAAATACACATTAAACTACTTTATGATGATAATATAAAGCCACTTTTTTGCTTTATGTTGCTGTCAGCCACTGTTTATTTTGTTTATTAATACTGTGTATTTGCATCCGCAGCTTGATGCTGCTGTTCTCTCCTTTGTTTTGTTTCCTGCAGTTTCATCTGGTTTCTTTTTGCATCTTGACCCGCTCTGACAAAATGTGTGTTTTTGACATGTTCTTGTGGCATTTTTCTGCCAATGGAGGACTTCCATAAAGAAAATGAAGCTTAAAAAAATATTTCTGAGTGTTTCTTTATTCAAATCATGAGTCAGAAGCAGACATGATGTTTGAAAAAGATTGAATTTGTGATTTAGGAAATACATCGGGTGGGCAACAATCTCTTTGCTCCGCTCCATACTCAGCGTCCTCGCCATTTTTGTTGCACCACTAATGTTAAGTTGGGGTGTGAGGGACTGTAAGCTAACGGGAGAGCATGTAAACAGATGGATGATGGGGAAGGATGGATGATGGATGCCCCTCTAAAACAGTCCTGCCCACAGCTCAAAGGCACATTTCTTATGAACTCCTGCCGCTCTGGAGAAACTATGTTCTTGAAAACAGCACAGGTTTTTTTTTTATCATTATTATTTTTGGCTAAACATAGCATAATCATAGTTAAAAGACCACTGGGAATCGTTTTGAAATAAATCAAAAGATGATCGGAATGGCAGCTTTCAAATAAAATGGAAATAACGGCTTTATTCACTTGGAAGTCAGTTAAAACAGAGTCCAAAATGGCAGCATTATTATTTAATTGCTGTGAACTCTTCATTCACAAGTGGCTGAGGCTGCACTTAATGACTATTTTTGTAGAACATGTACTATTGTGCCCTATTTAACTACATAAGACTTGCAGGTTTATTCTGGGTCGGCTCACATTCATCAGTTGTCAGTCGGCACAAACAGCTGACCTCACAGCTAAGAAGAAAACCTTTTCATCTTCACGTTTCGTCAAATCTCTCACGAGTAATTAAGCAAAGTGCTCTTGCTTCATGAACTCATTAAGCTGCAGTGAGATGGGGAGTGATTTTGTTGTGCAGAGATATTCACAGTAGGCTGTTGAGGGGTTTGCCTCTTCTGAACAGGAGGATTATCTTGTCAACACGTGCTGCTCAGCACCCACCCTGTTTCTTGCCCTTCCAGGATCCTTCACTGTCTGGTGTCCGTGGTTTTCCAAATGACCATCTTGAGGGATCTGGAGAAACTGGCAGGCTGGCTTCGAATATCAATCATTTACATCCTCAGCGGCATCACTGGCAACTTGGCTTCTGCCATCTTCCTGCCTTACAGAGCAGAGGTGATCGTCTGCGAAAAACATTGTCATTTTTGAGGCTTTGATTTTGATATATTTAATGGCGCTTTGGGCTCTCATGTTTTCTGTCTGGCAGGTGGGTCCAGCAGGTTCCCAGTTTGGCATCCTGGCCTGCTTGTTCGTGGAGCTGTTCCAGAGCTGGCAGATCCTGGCCGAACCCTGGAGGGCCTTCATCAAGCTGCTGTGTGTTGTCATCTTTCTGTTTATCTTCGGGCTGTTGCCGTGGATTGACAACTTTGCCCACATATGCGGATTCATCTCCGGCTTCTTCCTGTCCTTCGCCTTCCTACCTTACATCAGCTTCGGCCGCATGGACCTGTACCGCAAACGCTGTCAGATCATCGTCTTCCTGCTGGTGTTTGTCGGCCTCTTCTCCGGTCTCGTGGTGCTCTTTTACGTCTACCCCATCAAGTGTGACTGGTGCGAATTGCTCACGTGTATCCCCTTCACAGACAAATTCTGTGAGAAGTATGACCTGAACGCTCACTTGCACTGAGGCGTGAGCACAGAGGAGCATCAATAGCTGTGTACTCTGTGGGGAACCCCCTTTCTGTGAACTAATATGTTTGCGTTCTTTTACTCTAAAGACTTTCTTTCCTTACCATTCAGCAGCAGTCATGAGTGAAACAGAGCAAAGGCACCTCAGAAACTCATCAAAGCATCCAGCAGCCCTTTACAAGAGAGGCGATTGCTGTTACAGAGAAAAAAGGACCACTTTCTATGTTCACTGTCCAGATGTAGATTTTATTATTCAGGCAACTTCGCAGAAAAGCAGGGACAACAATATCAATGCCTTTGGTGCCTTTAAGGAAATGTACCAACTACTGCCATATTTTTGTTACAATATGCTGAGCACTCGAATGTTTCTGTTTATTCGTTTTATTGCTTCTGAAGAAGTGATTGTTTTTAACACGGTAGTGTTTTAACTACCTGTCTACACACGTGTAACTGAAAACAACAGTAAAAAAAAAAAAAGAAAGAAAAGAAAAGAATCTGTCTCCTACTTTTTTTTATTGCAAGAACAAAATGTGAAGCTGAAAAGTAGCAGAAATTGGACGTCAGATGAAAAAGCGTAAAAAGTAAGAGGTTCATTCTGTTGCTTGAACCAATGACTCCACCCTAAAGTCGGCTTCGTCCACACAGATGTTGCTCCTCGCTCAGAAACTGACAGAACATGCGGCGTCTGCTGTTTCATTTATCTTTTTGTGTCCTGAGTCCATGTCACAGGTGAATAACTGAAGCTGGGGAGCAGATTAGCAGCCGCTGTTCCGCCTCGCATATGCTTGCCCTCCAAGCGTGTACTCCATCTCTTGAAACTGCATGTTGGACACTGAGATTTCCGACGGGCCCTTCTCCTTGAAGCCTGCCTTGAGGTAAAAAGGCACAAGGAAGTCCTCGCAGATCAGCAAAGCTCTACGGAGGCCCGGCATGCAGCGGAGGTACTGCAAGTAGCGCCACAAGAGGATGGAGCCTTTTCCTTGCTGCCGACAGTGCCGGTGCACAGACAGCACATGGATGTGCACGGTGGGAGTGTCTGGGACATGCTGAGTCATGGCCTTCTGTGAGACAGAGATTAGACAGAGCAATTTTTGATATGGAAACTGGTCGAGCTGGAGAAATAACAGTTTGAGGGGAATTTGCAGGTCTTTGTGCTGGGCGGCTTTAATACCTGTGAAAGCCTTTCTTTGTCCCAGCCCGAGCCAATGATGAAAGCCACCAGCTGTCCCTCTTCAAACCAACCCAGAGACAGTTCGGGGCACTGACCCAGGAAATTAAGCACTTCATCCAGAGTAAGTGGACACTCTCCAGACACAGAAACAAACGCTGGAAGGCATTTCAAAGAAGATATCATCAAGTGAACGCAAACAACCGAAGCATAATGTGAAAAACACAGGAAACATACGCTTCCGGACTACAAATTAAAAATGTGAAAGTGCACACTCTGATAAAACATGACAAACTATTGATTTGAACTATTGATTTCTTGGACAAAAAAAATCCAGACTTACCTTCTCTTTCGATTTCAAACACGCTGATGGCGTCCTGTGGTGTGAGGTTTCTGAATTCGCTGGCGGGCAGCGTGTGCCGTCTCTGCTGCAGAGGGCTGACGACTCTGACGGGCGTCTTCAGAAAGAAAGGCTTGAGGAAAGGCGAGCCGCTGACCTTCTGTGTCATGATACCAACACCACAATACACACGAGGCTCAGACTGTTTTGGCGGGATTTTACTCGGATCTTTTCTGCCGCCTATATTTCCAGACTTTTGCAGTAAAAATGGTGTGAAATCCCGCCAACCAAATCTCTACTGATAAGTTTGCCCCACAGCCCCGTCTGTAGTCTAGATCATCTCAGTAGATGTGATGCTGACCTTCGAGCCCCTCTTGTCATCTCCTCCTCCTCCTGCTCCTCCTTTCCAGCTGATCTCTTAATACAAAGTAGCTGTCTCAGACCTGGATAGCTTGCTGTGCACGTGTCTTTAAATCCTTCGGTTTTACTCCTTGTTCTTGCTGTATTTTCAACAAGTTTTATAAGACGAGGCAGGTTTGTTTGAAAAGCACAAGTCGCACACTTCAAAGTGCTTTATAGAGAAAAGGAAAAGATAAAAGCGTGGAGGCAAAATTCACAAGTAAAACACTAAAACTTATTTTATTGTACATTTATCCTAAATTTTATTGTAAATAAACCATGTGTACAAGTTAAAAGCTTTTTCTTATTTGCATCCTTTGTGCTTGGCCAACCATAAAAAAAAAAGAAAAATCTCTTTCTGAAATGTGATTATTTCGGATTTAAAAATCCCTTTTGACACATGCCGTGCACATGCCCACACCACCCAAATTATGTAATTATTAATAATGTCTTTTTGGGGATACGTGTTTGTGGAGATCAAGGCCATGTGGGCTAATTTAGCTGCACAGAGTGAGGAGGAAGATTTGGGTGGATTGTTGTCTGGATGATTTCATGCCTTAAAGAGATTTAGGACAAACTAATTAAACGAGAGAGCACTTACTTATACTGTCCTGAGGTAAACCTGTTTACACAAGCTCGCCTGACTGTCGGCCCGTGGTATTATTTTAAAAAGACCCTTTGGGAAAGATTTATATTTATAATCTTTTTTTTTCCTGTATTTTTTTTCAACATTTTCTACCTGTGTTTATTTTGGGAGCTCCACAACACGGTCAACTGTTTTGAGTCTAATCATTTTTAACATAGTTTTAAGAGATCAGATCAAAACAGAATAATTTCAAGGATTACTGTCTTTTTTTTATTTTTAGAGCTGTGAGTCTGTGATGAATGGGGAAAATCTGATTTATAAGCTGTCAGCCGCGTCAGCTGGACAGCTGGCCGAATCACAAATACAAGAACATCTTTGGGTCATCAGATGGTGAACAAGCACGGCCGTCCTGAAGTGACATGGCCTTTTGTGAACTGCAATTCTGGAAAAATGAGAGGCAGTTTCCCTCGAATGCATTACAAATTAAACCAAGCCTTGAACTGTGAATTTACACATTAAATAGAAAATAACTTCAGAGATCAATGGCTTTGGAACAGCCTTGACTCAAATGGAGCACAATAAGTGGGTTTACTCTAGGGATATAAAAATCGATCAAGCACTGGGAGTAACAGCAGTATTTAAAAACCACAGATACCTCCAAGATTATATTGGCAAAAAGGTAGAAAATCAATTGGGATATAAACAATAGGTTTCTGTCAGGTTCTCTTCCTGTTGCGTCTCTATTATCTTTCACTTTTTATGTTCATGTGATGCAAACAAAAAGACATCCAATCACAAGCCTTAATATTTGGGTCACTTACAATTGGCAGAAGGTGAACCAGTGAGGGATGTCTGCTGTACCGGTATGCACTAAACACTTTTTTTACACAGCACTGCAAACAATACCTCAGTGAATAAATTCGACACATTTTTAGCAATCATAAAGGGGAAAAAACAACAGTCTGAAATGCCCAAAATGCCAGGTTTCTGTTTAATGTTATGTCCTAGACTTTATGTTTTTGTTGCTTAAAATAAAAAGTACAATGAAAAAAAAACTCAAAAGGCATTTTCATTTAGTTTAAATCTCAAATGAACAATGTATGTACGTATTTTTTAAGGTAAAATAATTGGACTGTGTTGTATCAGGGCTGCAGGGTGGTGCAGTGGTGAGCTCTCTGGCTGCACAGCAAAAAGGTTCTTGTTCAAGTCCTGGCTGGAACCTTTCAGTATGGTGTGTGGATGTTTCCCATGTGCAAGAGTGGGCTTCCTCCCACAACACATAAACAGGCTTCTCAGGTTGATTAGTGACTCTAAATTGCCCTTATAGGTGTGAATGGGATTTTGCAGCCCTGTGACAGACTAGCGACTTGTCCAGGATGTACCCTGCCTTTACCTGGCTGTAGTTGTGATAGGCTCCAGCAACCCCAATCAGGGATTCAGTGGGGTTAAGTAGGATGGATGGATTGTATCGCCACAGTTTGTTGAATCTTTTATGTATTTAAATTTGGACCTTATGTCAAGATGTATATCAAATAATGTGAAAGAAAACTATACACAACTCTAATTCAATGGAAAATATGTGCATTTACAAATAAGATGTAAATGTTTTTGCCTTTTTCTTTAGGTTGTATTTTCTTTTACAAGAAAGTTTCAGGGAGAACTGAAACCATATAAAACTTTACACCAGTTGGTGCAAATATCTGCACAATAATTGAATTTTCTTTTCAATGCACATTTTCTGGTGCCAAAAGAGATTATTCGTTTTTTTTTCTTTTTTTAATTAAAGAGATTTTCAGAACAGTCTCCACTCACACTGAGGCAAATAATGGACAGTCTGGTTGGGATACTGAATGTTTCTTTATTGTTATACACATGCTTCTATACACTGAGAGAAACGGCGAGGACACCAACTACTGAGGAGTTATCCTGGATACCAGGTCGACAGTGGTCAGAACAGGAAGGCACAGTGTTGAGTTGAAATGGCACGGATAGGGGTGGGGGGGAGACAAAGAAAAGCTGCAGTATTTAAAAGCAGAGAGGAAGGGAGGGGTGGGGGTCTCAACTCACAAGCAAATGCAGGTTTCTGTCAGTAACACAAATAGTACAAGATTGCACCTGAACCTAGACTTTTAATTCGTCATAGCAAAGTAAAATGAATGGTTTAAAGTGTTTAAATTCATTAACAGTAACGAGATACATCGTTGTTACATGTGCATCATAAAGATTACAACAACAACAAAAAAAACTTTGTACATGGGCGTGAAAAACTGTTTATGGGCTGAAACTGGAGCTTTTGTAAGAACACTAACGTCCGTTGCAACAAGCAGGTAGCCATTTTATTTCAAGGCACATAGATCTATATGCTTGGTGCTACACGTAAAAGACCAAAGCTAGATAAAGCTAGATAAAGCTGCTGCACCCACATGAATGCGACCGCCCAATTTTGCAGCTACATTGTAAGCAAACAGCTGTTGCTGCATAAAAAAACAAAAAATGAGACAGATCCGACATGTCGACGACAAACGTGCTCGCTGTGCTGCTTTTCAGAAGGTGGAGCATCTATAAGCTGGTTTCAGGCTTCCGCGATCTTTGATTTAAGCTGTTAGGATGGTAATCTGCAGTTCTTGTCATAAAAATCTGAAATAATCTGCAAGTTATAGTTACTCATTATACGTTTTTTTTCCTACATTTGACGCAAGTTTACATTTTTTAAAGCACAGGAGTAAATATCTTACATAGATACATCATTTGAAATGGTTAAACACTATGTTTAAAACAGCAAAGAACTGCACATAATTTCATCATACATATGTTGAGGAATGATTAATCAATAATTTTGTTCAAAACAACTCAAAAGGTGTTTTTTTGAGCTCATAAACCTGTGAGGGCTAAAAAACAAAAGAAAGAAAAAGGCCTTTAAATCATACTTATGTTTCACTACGGGATACAATATTTAACCATAAACTGCATTTATAAATTATTTTGCTTTTAGTGTTGATAAATGTATACAGGAAATGTAAAATAAGTGTGCTTAAAAGCACCACCGTGTAAGGTAGTGGAATTAGGAGACATCCGATCCGACTGACTGACTTACTTAGGCAAACGAACAAAGAAAAAGTTGATGACATTTTTTTGAAATCTTAAGAAAATGTTTTGAGTTCAAGTACCAAAGCATCTTCACATGAGTCTTTCAACATGAACACTGACACAAATCAATAAAGACTGACCCCCAGAATCCAGAAAAAAACGTATTTTTCATCTTCTGTTCTCATCCAATAAGAGCAATCAGAGGAGGGAATGTTGAAAGGAAAGAGAGGGTTTGTTCAGGTGTTCATCTTCCATATGAAGGCTCATGGTGGGACACAGAAGAGGCTGGCTGGAGCAGTTTGTGCTCTGACTTTTCAGGCTTTCTGTTGACTCTGATGACCCTGAGGAGGCACGCACGGGTTATGAGTAACATTTAACAGACATCACAAAAAGCTGCTTAGCTTGGCTACAATATCACTACAGCTGTCTAAAGAAACACTACAGAGGATGAAGAGGAGCTCACACAGAAGTAGAGCAGACAGGAAAGCCTACATACCAGTTATTCCTCCATACCAATAGAGCAGGAATCTGGACCTAGAGCTGCAAAAAGTGAGGTGATACAGAGAAGACAGGAACTGAACAGAGGAGTGTTAGAAAAAAACAGCAGCAACAGCAAACTGGTTAGATGCAAAGCACAAGCAATCGGGGGCTGACAATTGGATTAAAGAGAATGGAGATTTACCACCTAACCGAGGCAAATGAGGCAGACAGTGTTGGTTGTTCAGAAGGAAACACAATAAAAACATTACAGTTTTAACTTTCTTTCATGCATAACAGAGGTTGAGATACAGGTAAATGTTTGGTGCTAAAGCAGCTTTCTCACCAGGAAGAGACAGATCGCCCGCTGAATCGCTCTCTGCCTTGGTCAAGATGCAGCGCTCGCTGCTGCAGTCCTGCAGGATGTCTCCTCCAGAATGCATCCTGTCCTCTGGATCAACCAGAACCGCAAGACCGTCAAACACATTCCTAAATGTCTGTTTACCCGGTGCCAAACAGGAAAACCTACCATCATCTGGAGAAAGTGACTCTGCCACATCCTCAGTTGCCGTGGCCTGGAAGAAAACCAGCAAAGCGCTTTAGCGTTCTGCGGGACTGAGCTCGAACGTTTGGTAAAGAGGAAGCTTACGTCTGTGGGGGCGGGGCTGCTGGAGAGAAGGGTGTGCGGCTGAGCGTCCGACATCTCAGACAGCTTCTCCTCATCCTCCTCCTGGATGGGAGAAGAAGGGGATCGAAGGGTGCTGCAGAAAAGATAAGAGCTTTATTAATGTCAAATCCTTTCCTTAAATAAACCACCTTGAGCTTAAGCAAAATTACAAAATTATCATAATAAAATAAAGTGAAAAAAATCTGGCCATTTAATCCAAATAGACTTAAAGTTTAGGAGAATTTCCTTGTTTGGTTGAGGATTTTTAGGGTAAAATTGCACTAAGATTAAATATCTAAATAATTTCTTAAAACTCCAGAAGAAAAATTTGACTACAGCTGCAAACTCGTGTCATTTCTATAGAGGTGAATGCATTATTTTCAGTGTGAATTCTAAAGTCTTATCAATAAATAGTCTAGACAAGACAATAGTCTTGTCATCCCATCTAAAACCAATTGGCGGGTATACATGAAGTTATTAAAGAAAGCTAGTACAGGTCTCCATGCTAACAAATGACTAAGGAGGCAGATGCAACACATAGCTAAACACGTATTGTTTAGTCAAAGTGTCTGCAGGTAAGAAGGTTACATTTAACCTTTTATTACCAATGTAAATCAAATGTAACACCTTTATATATAAGGACAACATTCTGTTGGGCTGGCATGCACACTTTTATAGTGTGATTAGTGTCAATAAAATGACAACTCTCTCAGTGTGACAGTCTCCAATGCAAAAAGAAAGACAACAATAAAGGCTTTTGTTCCTTTTCTTCAGGCAAACAATGTCATTTGCAACAAAAAGATTGTAAAATAACATTTTAATATAACTGTTTTTGAAATTATTCAGGTGTTTTTCATCAAAACGTCATTTTTTGACTTTCCTAACATTTCTGGTGATGAAAGCAGAATGAAAGGCAGAAAAATGTTTGTACTCTTAGTAATTGAATCAATAAGTGAACCAAATGCAAATGGTACAATATACACATATTGCAGCTGAAGTTACAGTAACTTCTGTTAGATCTATTTCACATTCAATCTCAGAGTGCCGACAGACCTTTTTCTAATTTTGAACAACAATGGAAGCCTTTTTAACCAATTTAAATTACATATTAGACCCACTAGTGTTTTAAACGTGTTTTTGAGCCTTTATGTTTAAAACAGCATTTCTGGGTATTTCTGTATTCAAATCACTGTGTGTAAGGAGCAGACGAAAAAAGAGCCATTTGAAAAAGAGCTTATTTGTGACATTTTCCTTATGATGATCAGAGCAGGACTTTAAATGAAATAGACCTTTGAGGACGCTTTTTTTTCCTACATGATAAAGCTCATGATGGAAATAGCAAAACAGAAATCTTAATTCTTTTGTGTTAGACTGAAAAATAATATTTATATCATATTGGCAGAACAACAAATCTCACACCTATTCACTCAATGTATTGCTTTTTAAGGTAATCAACATTCAAGAGATTTTAGAGATCTGCAGCCTGCTTGTTTGCTTGTAAAACCTGCTTTATAGAGTGTAAGCATTATTAAAAGAACGTTACCTATCAGGTGACTTGCTAACTTTGCCTTTCTGCAAACCTCCGTCACTTAAATGTTCTGGGGAGTTAAGGGGTCGACCATCTCCTCCCAGTCCTTCGGAGAAGTTGATTTCATCGTACAGCGGAGCAGAAGGCATGACAGGGGACACAGACCGCAAACCGTTCAGAGCCTCCAACAGAGAAATTGGTTCAAAACCAGGAGGAACAGAGTCTGAACTCTGCAGAAATTAAGATAAAACAAGCGTCAAATTCCAATATGGATACATTTGTTTTAAATGTTTTTTTTGCCAGGTGTACATACCGAGTGCTCGTCATGGTCCATAGTTTGAGCCAGAACAGGACTGAAGGACACGGGGGAAAGGGCTCCAGGCTTTTTCCTCACAGCTCTAATCTGCAGCAAGGCTCTAAAAGCTGTAAAAAATAAGACGATTTAAGATCGGGACAAATTCATGAAGGTGGAGGGGAGAAGCGGGAGGCGTGTCGTCTTACGCAGCCTGCAGATGGGACAGTTGTTGGCTTGGTAACGCAGAGTGTCTGCACAGGAGTTGCACAGACACAGATGTCTGCAGGGAAGGATGAGTGTGTCTCGCAAGTCCGACAAACACACAACACACTCGTTGCTGTTGTCACTGTTCTCATCATCAGATGGCTACAAAAAAAATACACACATTAACAACACAAACACGCAGAAGTCCAACATAGCCAACTCTCTTCAGTCAAAAACATGGATTTATCATTTTTTACAGAACCTTAGTTTCTTGGTTGTTCTTGTTCTCAATCCCATAGATCTCCTGCAAGAGGTAGCTCACACGGTCCACCTTAAAAAATGATCGTTTTTCAAAATAAGAGACTAGCAGCTTACAGCTTAAATACAAAGATGAGCTGTGAAAATAAAGCTAATTAATTTAAGAACTATAAACAGTCAAATGTAAAAACTGACGATTAAAAACCACAAACAAAGTCAGATTTTGAGCTTCCACAAAACAAAAATCCATTATTTTTCAGTTTTTAATAATGTTATGAACTTACAATCTGCTTCTGCTTCAGTGGCTTGACAGAAAAACTTCCATCAACATGCTGAAAATAAAAGAGAAAAGTCTTTGGTGAAAGATTTGCTTGTAAATCTCACTGCTTTTAACATTAATAGCATTTACAAACCCTTTCAAAAGCTGCCAAAAGTACATGAGCGTGTCCCAGACAATCTTGAAGAAAAAGAACAACAGTAATAGAGCCATTGTATCTGATTTAGTGCAGCTGCTCTAAATCTGAGGTTGTTGTGAACTTACCATCTCCTTCATCAACCACTGCCTGGATAACCATGGGAAACACTCCTCTGTCCAGGTCAAAGTTCAACTACAAAGCAAATCAAAAGATTTAGTTATGTTAAAGTCACAAATACAACTGACACAGAGCATGGGGAGACAGAATCTTCAAGATTTCACACCGCTGCCCTTTTTTTTTTTTTAATGGTTGGCGTGGTCATGAACATAGACGGCATAGTCAGGGTGCAGAATGTGTCGCTTTCTACATACCCCCTGGACGGCTGGGGGCCGTTAATATGGGCGACAGCTGTCCAAAGACGTTTAAGATGAATTCACATCAAATGCGACTCGCATGTCCCGCCCCTCCATCGCTGCACGGAAAATTTGCTGCTCGCCGCGCAGCCAAAAATGTGATCCCTAAGCTCGCCTGCCTCTGCCACGTGTGGGAGGAGCTAGCAGCTGAGGTTTTTAGCCTTACTGCTACATGGAGTGGCGTCTGTTTATCTCATTTACAATGCATGGGAGCATGGGAGACACGGATGATGTTTTAAGATCAGGTCTATTTATTGAGCTCTACAAAAACATTGGTGATCACGTCTCCATGTTTGGGTTCATGAAAACATTTGGTCTCCCGGTAGCTACAGCGAATTTCTCTCCTGCTGCTGTGTCTGATTGGTGGTCGATTCTGCGGTGTTTCAGTCTCTGACTGAGTTCAAATGCTTACAGTTGGGCATTAACATGAGAAGGCAAAAATTAAAAAACAAGAATAAAATGAGGGGACTTTTTTTTAACTATCATCGTCTCAATAAAAAGAAGAAAAACATCATAAAGTTCAGGAGGCCTGAGTAGACTGCTTTCTCATCCAGCAGAATTTGCTAAAAAACTTGAATTAGGTTGGCAGAGCTGTGGCACTTTGGGATATATGACTGTTGCCTTAATTATTGGAACACATGCAATTGTGTTTTTGGGATCTGCAAAGCAAATGCCAAACTTACATCTTCTTCTTTCCACTCGCTGAAATCTATTTTGAAGGATGGCATGGAGAACTGCTGGTTCACCCCCCGCTTGTAATGCACCGTTTCAGAAACCAGGGATGGATCCTTAGGAGTGTACCTGCCCATTAAAAAAAAAAAAAAACATTAAATAAAATCACATTTTAGGGAGAAAACAAAATTGTCAGGCATGTATGTTTCCAGTTTTCAAATGAGACGCAGAAAGATTTTAAAAGCTACTTTTACTTGTATCCATGAGTCTCTGTGTGGATTCAAAAAGTCTTAAAAAAAACCACGCAACACAATCTGATCTAAAGTCGCTCTGGTCTTTCATCTTCCTCCAAGTCTTATCTGCCGTATCCATGGTGACAGCTTGTTGCTATGGACTGACTCTCCAGACTTTGCACTCCAATGCTTGAATCTCACTCCCCATAAGTGCTTTATCTGGCACAGTTTTCTATAGTAACATGAGGAAACTGTGTCCACATGAATCCATGTGTGACTTGACTGGAAATATAGGCATACGGAAAAAAGATAAACCCATAGTAAGGTGAATTCTGATAGAAAATTAAAAAACTAAAGGTTGGATGCAGTTTGAATTATGTTGCATGTGTTGGATTAAAGAAAGATTATGAGGAGACTTGTACACAGGCATGCCGTTGGAGAACTCCTCAAAAGCCTGACAGAAGAGGGTGATGGCGACCCGAGCGTCAGCATCAAAGGTGAACTCCACTCCGTATTGAACCTTTGGTTTTCCACCGTCTTCCACCAATGTGTCAGAGTCATCTTTGTACCTGGAATTTTACATGTTCACAAAATTAATAGAAAAGTTTGGCCTCATTTTCTTTTTTAATCATAGCGACCATTTTTCTTTTTTCTTTTTTTTTTTCCTTTTTACCTGACTAAACGCAGGGAATCCTTCCGAATATTAACCAAACTTCTCAGGGTTTTCACTGGTTCATGGGGGGCGGGTGTCACATATGGAAACTAATAAAGCAGAGGGAAAATAGCATTTTATGAAAATTATCCTACATTTTTTCGTCAAAAGTATTTCCAAAATGACAGTCAAAGCTTTATTTTGAAAAATCTGTGCTGATTTCAGGGGTAAAGGAACACCAGCTTTCACCTGCACTGGCCTATTTCCAAGAAAATTCAGGTCCATGTTTTCCCCAAAGAGGTATCCCTCTGGATGTGGTGTGTCAAACTTCTCCCCTCCCATGAAGAAGTGACTTGCAAAGTAATTCCCTTAAATAATAAAACAAAGATGAGATGTTCAGACAGAAATGGGCGTGAGCTCCAAGTTCCTTTTGCAGCCTAAATCAATTACTTGTATACCTGTACAAGCAAAAACAATAAGAATTAGCTTAATGATTTACGTAACGGTGTTATTACTTCTTTAAAAGCATAATGGTTTCAAATTTCTTGGAAAGGGCGGTGCTTGACATATTACCAAAAAAAAAAGCACAGAAAATGTTTTGAAGTTTACTCTTGTTTAAAAAAAAAAACGTTTCGGAAAAATAACACACCGAGTTCTATTGACACATCACTCCCAGTTTTTTTGTCTGTAAAATAAAATAAAGATTCAGACGTCACTCACCAGATTTCGGAGGAAACCGATAAGCCGAATTAGCTTGGATATCGATGTCTTCAACACCCGCGATCCTGCGACTCAGAATAGACCCCATCTTCCTTCGCAAGATAGCAGATTTTAGCTACGGCTAGCAAATAGCTAACGGTGCGTCAGAAGCTCCAATTAGCTCTGATTTTGGTCAAGACCGCAGCGGCAACAAACCTCTCGTCAACCTGCTACAATATTTTTGATTAATCTAACATTTTGTTTGTTATGTCGATGGCGAGGTTACAGAAAAAAAAAGATCAAAACTGAAAACGGGCTGTTGTTTTGCCAGTGCTGAGCTAGCGTATCAGGGAGTCGACCTGATTGGTTGTCTCCAAGGTTGTACGGAAGTACGGGACGTTTGTTTTCTCGAAGAGGCTGTCCGGAGTATTTAAGGTCCGGAGAACATTAAAAATTTAAAAAAGAATGAATACACAAAATAAATGAAAACAACCCCAATAAAAGATTTTGAAGTTGAAGACAACAAACGAGTTTTAAATCAAGTCCATGCATTTATCTATATATTTTTCTCTACACAAGAACCTAGCTGCAGATAACAAGGTGGTTAGACCCGATGGCTGTCCAACGGAAGTTGTATTTTATTTAAAAGTTGGGCGTCGATTATCTCAAAGCTAAACTATTATGTTTGTTTCTTTGTTTGCTTTAGATTAATTTCATTATTTTGTGTTATGGCTGTAGGTGCCTCTCGAATTTTCTAGCACCCCCCTCCCCCCATAAATAAATAAAAATAAATTCAAAAACAAAACAAACCACACAAGTTCTAATATTTGTTTTACTAAATTTTAGTAATAAATAAATAAAGACCCAGATATACTGACACTGTTATGCTAGATTTGACAATAATAATAATAATAATAATAATAAATCACCAGAAGCCATACTTCCGTTAAAATTCTTTCAAAATAATACCCGTGTTTTGCTTTGTTTACCAATTTCGTGCACATCAAATATTACTAATATTTGGAAAAAGTAGGTAATAATCGTTACAACAAACATTTTAATATGGGTTTAAAACCATTAATACTGCGTCGAATTATGGTTTTTTGTTGTGCTTGACGATGAAAAGTTACAAGATTAGTAGGATAGTGTGGTAAATGACGTCAGCGTAAGTCAACTCGGTTTTTATTATCGTATTTGGTTTCACCTCAGGACCGTCGGAGGAACAAGCATTAAGCTTTTTATGTGAGACCGTAGGCGGATGACATTTCTTCATAAACGAGGTTAATTGTCTTTTGTTACTATAAAAGCTGCCTTTTTATTCCTAACTATTTATATATTGTTTTGTTTTATGTGAAGAAAATGGCTAGCTGGCTAGCTAGCTCGCCGAACAGCTAACAATACTTAGCTTTTAGTCGTTTGTCTGTTGTATGCAAACAGTTAATTCGAGAGCTGTTTTCTGTCAGTCGTGCTTTTGCATATAGAAGAACGGTCAGTCAATTCCAATAATATAATCAGTAATCATCGCTACAAGTGATTTTATCTGTACACAAAAATAATCCCATTTTGCTAGCTAGCAAGTTCAAAAGTGACTGAATGTGTCTTATTTTGACTTGTTACAATACAAAGACTTGTTTTGTATTTACAATTTTTATTTTATAACCAAGTCGGTGTTGACGTCCTTCATAATATTTTGTGTTAGTAAGTTATGGTTTGTTGTACAAGTAGCTCAGAGCGGGATTATCTGTAGCAGGATTTAAAAAGACTGGCTGGTAGATTAGCTTCAAAACTAGCAGTTGCACTCAACATGAACTAGATATACTAGCATTACAACATCATTTCTTACACATGCAATCTTTCTTTGTCTGATGACATATTGGATTTTATCTGGTATGACCTCACACAGGGGATATTGTTGAGTTTTTAACTTGGCATCATCCTTGTGCTGAGTTAAACTACACCAGTGAGGAATAGTTTTTTAATTTAAGATCATTAGGTACAGCTAATGTATTTGAAACACTTTTAAATGCATTACAGCTAGTTATCTGGTGTTGGTCTTCCTACATTGACATATCTAAACTGAAATATTATTTCATAATATCCCTAAAAACGTAAACAATGGAACATAGAGGATTCAAAATCAATTGAAGGCCTGGAAAAAAGAATACTGCTATCATATTTATTCATGATATTCAAAACGATGCCCAGACAATGTAATGTCAGTTTACTATCTCCATGCATTAAATCATACTATTAGTTGATATTCAAAACAAATATCTCAACAGCTTTTGGAAATATTCATAGAGGGGTAAACTGCTTTTGCGTTGTACTTTTACCTGAATGTTTCCCCATGAGTTCAATAACCTTCAGTAAACATTGATTTTTTAAAATCTTTTTTTTGTTTGTTCTACGTAGTAATACTCTGTAACGTATTGTAATGATAAATTATAAGCCAAGTATAGATACTTTTCTTACATTTTTTGTAAAGTCTTGTGATTCAACAAGTTAACAGAAAAGTTTTCCATCTAATGGAAGCGTTCAATATCTTTTGTGTACACAAGCTTCTCTGGCAGGTAAATTAACTTTTTAATGTTTTTCCTCATGTCTGTTTTTTTTTTTGTTTTTTGCAGAGAAAATTTGCATCCACAGATTTTTGATCGTGTTCCTGTTTCTTACAAGCAAACCAGCTCTAAGTTCTGGTCACTATGTCCAGTGATCCACCTCCTCCATACCCTGGAGGTCCCAGTGCCCCCCTTCTTTTGGAGAAGAATGGACAGCCAGGTATTGAGCTAAACACTCAATATTTTGTTCAAAACAAAAAAAAGTATAATTATCAAATTGACTCTACATTTATTTTCTGTTGTGCAGTCCTCTCAATTGGAGGTTTATTCTTGTTAAAACATTTACAAACTTTTTTTAAAGATTTCAAGGTGGTTTTTTTTAAGTCATTTTTTCATGATTTCCCACTTTAGTTATCTACATGTTTATGTCATACATATAATGTAGTATTTATTCATAATACCAAATATGTTATCTTTGCTGTCGCTAATGTTTTTTTGTTATCTTTTTGTGCTGTCTTTCAGAGATTGTAAGAACTGCTCCCATCCAGGGACAGCCCCTTCCTCCAGACTACGGCCCTCCACCCTATGAAGCACCACAGCCTGGTTTCCTTCCTCCACATGTCCCAGGAGAGGGTCCCATGCCCATGCCTATGCCCATGCCTCCACCAACACAAGGTACCTTATTGATATTTGTAATCATATTTGGATTCTATAAGGGGTTTCTTAAGGCTATCAACACTGAGACTTTTTCTTGGTGAAACTCTTAGCAAAATCTTCAGATTTGCTTAAAACCTTTACATCACATTCTCAGCTCAAGCTGAGACCCCTTGTAATCTTTTCATGGATTCTGGGCTTTTCGGGGACTCTATAATGCCCTCTCACTACCCACAAGGTCTGAAGTTCTCATAGCTTTTTGTGACACTGAATATTTTTTATGTTACGAACTTCTTCGCGGGTTTATCAGTGAAAATATGGATGTTTTGATTTGTCACCATTTGTTACTGAGCGCAGCATCTGGATTGTAAATGCTATCATTTTTTTAAATAAAAATTGAATAGATGAGCCCCTATAGATACTTTCTGGGATTATTCTTATCAGGAATGGAATAATAAATGAGTTATATAATAAATACAGTGCACTGGTATTTAGTGACCTTTAACTTTATACATTACAGTTTTTTATTTTTTATTTGGCATCTAGTTGGCATTTACATTAGGTCAGTGCCCTTAAGCACAGCAGTGTACTCTATCTGTGTAGTGAGGTGTATTGCAGGACTTTGATCAGTCTTGTCTATTGATTGATTGGTTTATTTCAAGCATAAATTGGACAGTTCAAGACAAAAAAATAATCACATAGAAATATCAAACTCACTACTGAGACAATGAAATGCATCGACTGAAAGGAAATTTAAAAAAAACAAGAAAAAGAGAAAACAAACAAAAACATAAGTCACATTCCTAACATTCGTTAAATATGGTTATTAAAACTGAAATCTAGTAGAGCTTGATTAAATGCTTGAAAAGGAGTGTGAAGAAGCAAACTATACAAGCAAATTTATATAATCCCACCACTAATTAGTTACTTCTTTTTATAGTTTTACATTGTTTTCATAATCTGGTTCTGATCAGATTTAGTGCAGATTTTTTCAAGTAACAAAATTGAGTACTTATTGATTTCTGATTAATCTAAAAAAAAAAACACATTATTTCATGATTTCAGTAAACATGAATCACACTTAATGTAACAGATATGTAATACTCATTGATGATCACAATACAATTTTATATAAATCCAGAAATCATCTTTACACATTGCAAATCAAGTTTTCAAGTAACAAAAAAGGGATTATTGATTATCATGTGAGAGAATTCTAACTTTCTTTTTCAGTAAACATTATTGATTCACTAATATATAATAAACGTAGTTTATCATTAGAGGAGGTGACTATATTAATCTAGTAATCCTTGCTACATAGTTCAGATCAATTAAATATAATCAAAAGTTAATCAATAGATTGTAATTAAAGCGTTTTCATTGATCATTACTGTACTTTACACATTGTAATACTCATTGGTTGTGATTAAAAGAACATTGATTATTTCAAAACAAGTTCATACATCCACATATTTGGAATTATTCAAACACCAATTAAACTTTAACTCTTCTTATCTTCATATTGTGAGATATGAAGTTTCTTTTTACATTGTCTTGAATTTTTGGATGTTGGAACATTGTTTGAGCTCATTACTTAACCCGCTGCAAAGTTCAGACACAGACACACAGAAACTTTTCTTTGTGGTTCTTATCAATTTGATCTTGATGTTCCTACATCCCCTCAGTTTGTAGTGTCCTTCATTATCTAAGAACTGTTTTTGGATATTCAGTGATAATGTTTAACCACTAGATCTGTGGTCTGTTTGTGTATTCTCTTTAAAGTTGGTTTGTCTGAAAAGTTTCAGCTTTTAACACACTTTTGGTTTCATTCTTTATAGGTGGCCCCTACCCACCGCCTCCCGGTCACTTTGCCAACCCATTACCAGCACAGATGGGTCCTAGCCCCGGTCACTTTGTGCACATGGGAGGACACACGACAACCGTCCTGGCTCCACCAGGTGCAGCCACCACTGTGACAGTACTGCAGGGGGAAATGTTCCAGACCTCGCCAGTGCAGACTGTGTGTCCACACTGCCAACAAGCAATTGTCACCCGAATTTCCCACGATGTTGGCCTCATGAACACACTCTTTTGCCTCTTCTGCTTCTTTGTAGGGTGAGTGTGCCAGGAAGAGACTGCACTTGTTTTGTGTTTTTAATAATGTTTTAAAAAAGTAACAGTTGGAAAAGCAGATACAGATGATAGAAAAAAGGACCAAAACAGAACCTTCTCTCCCAGGCCTCTGGTAGAGGACCCCGGGTTGGGGTGTCTTAGACATCTGCTTCACTCTTCCGATTTTTTATAATATAAAATATGTATTTATTTATTTATTTATTCATTATTTATTAAATCCATGTTCTTGTTTAGAAACGTTGTTGTTTACTTGGAAGCTTAACATGTTCAGAGTTCATTTTCTGTTCCTGCCGGCCTCTTGCGTTCTCACGTATGTGTAACCGTCCTGTTCCTCATTCGCAGGTGTGACCTGGGCTGCTGCCTGATCCCCTGTCTGATTGATGACCTGAAGGACGTGACGCACACCTGTCCTTATTGTAAGGGCTACATCTACACATACAAGCGTATATGCTAACCACCGACAGCTGGATGCCACAGAGCCATTTGTACATGCACACAGAAACAAACTTGCAGCTCCCCTGGCTGGTAGTAACAGGCCCCCTTTTTTTTTTTGCATAGTGTTGTGAAGCCCTCTTGTATTGTAATCGCAGTTTTCTCATTAGCTCATAGGACATTTGCTGTATATATTTCTTCATATTTTAACGTATTAACATAACGTTGAATTGTACAGATCCCTGTTACTGCTGAGAGAGACTAAAACTGGCTGCAGCCATTTTAGTGACATGCATGTGAATAGTAGGACTATAAAAGCTTGGCAGCCTGATGTAGAGGAAAATTGTGAAAGCTGTCCTCATACATAAAGTGTTCTAATTTTTCTTTTAATCCATTCAATTATGTTACAGAGAACTGTGAATGTTTGTGTGTAATTTTGTTTTTGACATTTGTAGTTATCAAATGTGAGAAAACTGTCCATTTTAACTGACACATCTGCTAGAAACTAGATTTTTTTTTCCGTCTCCAGTTAGGAGTTGACTTGTTGTCTCATCGTCACTCACCAGTTGTTTGTGTCTGAGATCTACTATCATTGTAATGTAAACATTTGCACTTTATGTTTTTAGCCCTTTTATTCCTGAAGAAAGTTTGTCCTGTTTTATTAATTTCTCTGAAGGAAGTGAAGTAATTTCAATCATAGAGGTAATATATAACTGGAATTAATTGAAATATGTTCGATCCGATATTTTAGTCTGTGCTAAGGACAATAGTTTTTTTGAACTATGAGAACACTACATGGCATCTCAGTGATACTCTGAGGTGAATGCAACACTTTAAAGTAGATTCCTCACTGATTTTGAAGTATTACACTATATCTAAGGGAAAAAGGGATGCAGCCATCATTGCATTGATCACCTTCTAACCTTGATATTCGTCATCTATGACTGCATAATTAAATGCATGTTAGATGAATAGCCTTGACTGAGCAGTCTGAGATTAAGCTTAAAAAAAAATCAAAATATTGTTTTTATTGGATATACCACTAACAGTGAAAAATCACTGTTCCATCACAGCATGTCAGACTTCATGTTTCACAGACGCTTTGGAGGTGCAGGATCTGTCTGCATGAGCTACGTATCAAAATAAGTAATTCTTATTGGCTGGCTCCTAGATTTGCATTTTTTTTCTCTTCCTTACCTTAAGGATGATTGAGCAGCTCTAGCAATTGCATTTTGAGCTCAAGGATTGCATAGAAAATAATCTTGTGGGAACTAGTGGTAAGCATTGCTGTCAATATCTGCAACAAGATACAAACATCTAAGACAGTTTGACTGTTGTACACAGGTATTATTTTATCAATAAAAGCTCTGAAAGAATGGAATTGTCTGGAGATTGATTCTGAAAAGCAACTTTTATTTATAACCAAGAAATTGTCAAAGCTCATTTTACATGTGTTTAGATGGCCATTTGAACTAGAAATAATACGTGAATGAAATAAAATGCTCAATCCCTCCACCTGTGTCCACACTGAGCATTGCAGCATTTATAGAAAGTCGTCATTGGTTCATCAGCTGATCTGGTCTGGATCTGCATGAAGTAGGCCCGAGGATGCTCGCATTTGGGACATGTTTCTGTGAAAAGACACAAGTAAACATGCATGTAAAAGTGTAAACACACGTTCAGAATTATTTGTTAACTTTTTGACACAACCGTCATCTTTCTGAGCTCCGTGTTCAGATTGGCACTTCCCATAGCACCAAACAGCAACACAAACGTAATCTATTGAAGTGTACAAGTATACTTAGTCTATACTTAGAGTGAAGTGATATACTTGTTTACTTTTTATATACGGTTTATATGTAAACTTAAAAATTTCCAAATTAGTCTGAATAAGTATTTAGTTAGTGTGCTTCTTAAACTACACGATCTCTAGTATACTTACTAAACTTAAGTATACTTTCAAAAGTGAACTTCAAGTGTACTATTGCTAATGGTGACTATTGACACCCTTTAAACACCCACTCTAGTTTATCATATTAATATCATATACCCATGCTGCTTCATTCTTTGTAACAAACGTGTTTAGCCCCCCACCTGCAGTTGAATCCACGTTCTCCCACGCTGCAGCTCCACCCAGCACGTCGTCCACCTCTTTCAGCTTCGGATATTTCCGGTAATTTACCTACAAAGATTGAAATATAAATATATCAGCCATAAAAGGTATTTATCTCAAACACCTATAATTACGTACCTTCCTCGTGACGTTGTGCACATAGGGACAAGTGTTACATGCGAATCTCAAGCATTTCTGTCCTTCTTCTACGATTAAAACGTTCCCACAAGTTGGACAAAAAAGAAGCATATTAACAGATTGTTAACAGTCGAACTAGCTGGGGTTAAACCGTTTTAGAGTAAATATCCAGAAAGTTGCGACTATTAAATCCATTAGCAAAGACCAGAAAGCAGCAAAGCGGAAGCAGTTGCTCCGCTTTTTACATCTCGGTTGGAAACAAAATAAAAACGTATCTGTTAAAAATGAAATTGTTATTGGTTAAAATTTATATGAATATGAATAAAATAAAAATTAATAAGAAGATTTTTCTTAACCATACGCCGCATTAAAAACTTTATTTTACGTTTGGTAAGCGGAACTATTTATGTTGGTCGATGACACCACCGGTATAAAGTGCGTTACACAAAGCATTTTACTTCACACAAAAGTGTTGGGGATATATTTTAATTTCAAATCCAATTGTCATTATTTTAAAAACATTTCGGAATTGATTGAAAGCGTCAAAACAAATTAATCAGATTTTTTTCTGAATTCATGTATTTTAAAAGATAATCTGTTGATGATGGAGCAGGAAACCGAAGGAGAGAATCTTTTGCTGGATCGTGAGGTGAAAGAGGATAATCTGACTAATGAGACAGGTCCAGATGCAGAAGAGGAAGATGAGGAGTCTCTTCCACATTCAGAGATCCTGGATATCTTCGAAGAGGGGCTTGCTCGACTTGTGCAGGACCCTTTACTGTGTGATCTGCCGATCCAGGTGATATAAAAATGCTAGTCATAAATGTAAATACTTTTTAATTTGAAAATTCCAGACTGACACTAGAACAAAGCTCTTCCGGTTTGTCTGATACCATAATTTGCATTGCAAAAAAAAGCTCCATATATAGAGGCAGCTGTAATTCAGAGAATCAAGTGAAGTTTGACGCCTTTTTATTCTAAATGTGTTGAGCCTATCATATTGTGTTTGGTCTGACAAGAAGCTTGAAACGCCAAATCAAATCCAATTTTAAAACATTTTAAAAAAATGTTTGATTCTTTTCCCTTTTTTCTTTAAATGTCAATAAACTTTAAGAATGTTACACCAACGGAAATTAATATGTGCTAATCTAGAATTAAGCAACAAACATGCATAATAATAACAAAATCGATTTATAATCAAAAATTGCATTATTGTTCTTATTGCTCTTGTAATCGTATGAAAGTAGTCATCAGTGTTTGTATTTTGTTTTCAATCTTCTTTATTTCTAAGTATTTAAAAGCGATGTGTGAATTATACTTGGTTTATCTTTCATGTTTGCAAACATTTCTGGAGAAAATGTCTGCAATTATAAAAGATAAACCAAGTCCATTTGACTGCTTCTTAAACTGTTCTATGATGGAGTCAACCTGGATGGATGAGAATCCACACCAACAGTCTGCTTTACTATTGTGTTCAGGTGACTTTGGAAGAGGTAAACTCTCAGATTGCATTGGAGTATGGACAAGCAATGACTGTGAAGGTTGTCAAGGCAGATGGCGAAATGATGCGTAAGTTCCAAAGCCTCCCAGCTGATATGCATATATTTATTTTGTGTTTGATTTAGTGTACTTTTATTTAATGTCTGACCAAAGCAAAAATCACCACAAAAATAGAAATAAATGAGGTCAAGCTTTGATTAAGGCACACATTCACTTCTGCAATGTTTCATCCAGTGTTGCATTCTTTTTTCTTGTTTTTATTAACGTTAGAGTGTGACCCTTGTTCAAAGATTCTCAGTGGGAAGTACTGGTCTGGACTCTGAAGTGTCCAATACATGTGTGAAAAGGATGTATCATACTCCATGAACCACTCTTTTACAATTTGAGCCCAATGAACGTCATCTTGAGATACGCCTGTGCCATCAGGGAAGAAACAATTCAGTTGGTGGAATAGCCTGGCCATTCAGTATATTTAGATCAGTTGACCTCCTTCTTTAAGCACATACTTTTGCTAAAGCAAAACCCAGATCGTAGCTCTGCCACCACAGTTTTTTTACAATAGGGATGATTAGGTGCATTCCTTCATCTGCTACCATTTACCTTGATGCACCCAGGCTACATGCCTCTTTGCATTGTGCAAATCAAAAGGCTTTTACTTTCATTATTAAACACAGCCCTGAGTTCTACAGTTGTTTTTCTACAATTTGATTTCACCAAACGTTTAAGTTATAGCTGATCACAGGCAGTCAGGATTTTTTCCAGATGCTTTTTTTCTTTGAAGATGATGGGCCTCCATTATCCGTCCAGTTTTTAATAATGTGTTGGACAGTTCTTAAACCAACTTTAGTAGCTTCTGCGATCACTATCAATGTATACCAGATACATGCGAATGATCAGACACCTCTCAAAAAGACTAATATATCTTCCACAGGATGTCTTTCAACATGGTTGTTACGAAATGAGAAGTAACTCATTGCACCAGATGCGATTATAAAACTGGTTAGTTGTAAGACAATTGCCCATGCAATAATTCTCCAATGGCAGGCTTGTCTAAATTTGCTTAGTTAAATACAGGAGGCGACTTTTGTTTTTGGTCAGACATTTTATATTGCATGTGAGTTTTTCTTGTGAGTGTTTTTGAATAAATTTAAATTTTGCACATTTTACATTTTTTACTATTTAATGATATTTGTTTTGTAATATTTAGCCATTGTGGTGGTGCAAAATGCAACAGTCCTTGATCTGAAGAAGGCCATTTGCAGATTCATGGAGCTTAAACAGCAACGAGAAGGTGGCGTGAAACACGTCAGCTGGTAAGAATAACAAGCAAACACGGCAACAGAACAGTTAGGTCAAAATCTTCAATGTATTTCTCCTCTTTTCTTCTCAAGGAGATATGTTTGGAGGACCTATTATCTGGTATTTCAGGGGGAAAAGCTTGAAGATGACTCAGTTAGGCTCAAGGAGTGGGTATCAATAAAGTTTGGTATTTACTGTATGTAACTGACACAATAAAACGTAATCTTACTAAATATTCTGTATTAAATGCTTATTTGTTTCCAGTTATGGGATTCGAAACAGAGATGAAGTGACGTTTATGAAGAAACTCAGGAAGAAGTGACTCATCCATTTGCCAACTGAGGAGAAAGCCGTTTTCCCACCACAAATGAACCTTTTTCGAATTGTTAAATAAACCATAACTTCAAGAAATAAAATATATGTTACTTGTTTTTAACATCTCTTAAAATAGGTTTTACATGTAATTACTTTTTTGGAACTGTTTCTACTGTAAAAGTGTTTAAATAAAAAAGTTTCTAATTTGATGATTTTTGTTTTTTTGTGGACAGATATGAAATATGTCAATATTTAGCATATCGCTCATCTGTGTTTGGATTTTTTTTTTTTTCCTCACAGGATTCAGTGTAATCGTTCACAGTGGGGAGTTGTAAACGCAGCTGAACTATTTGAATATTTTGAATAGTTGTTCAAGGGAAAGGAACAGTGTTCTGTTGTTCAGCTTCAGTTTTAATGTTGTATGAAGACGATGAATCAGCGGAACAGGTAAGGCTTAACAAGGCTATATTCACAATAATATTACAGCTTTGTTAAACTATCAGTATGTGAAATGTAATGTAACATGGATTTTATGAAAACAAATTCAAACATGTCTTCTTTTATCTACATTTTGGAGTAAACAAACAGTTTTATGTAAAGTTCTAATAGACGGTACATGAATGTTGCTAAATTAATTGGACTCTTCTTAGCTGCCACTTTGTAATTAATCACGTGTTACTGATAAACCCACAAACCAGTTAAATTTAGAAAGCAAAAGTGATGGCTCAGCTGATTGATTTTTTTTAAATGATTTTTTGACAAACCAAGTATTTAATAATCAGGAACTAGAAGCAGTTACGCTATCAACATTTTTCCTGATTATTCACCTATAACTGAATTAGTTTAATGAAATATTCAAATATTCCGAAGTTGTGTCAGATGAAATAGTTTCTTATTTCTATCACATGTCCATTTGTTGTTTTTTAATGTGCATTTTAATTTCTTCAAGAAAAAATGATTTGTTATTTAACATAAACAACATAAACTAAGAGTTTGTTTCTTATTTGTTCCTTCATATAAATATTAATTCTTTAAAAGTACATTAGTGTTGATCTTTACGTAATGACTAATGAATAAGTAATGATTAACCATGTAGCTTCTAAAATGCTCTCAATTTGTATTCATTATTTTAGACACCTAAAATTATCTGCTTAAGTTAAAATAATTGTAAAGTTAAGCAAATAGTTTCTAATTTGTTCCAAACTGTCTTGTTAAATTCTTTTAAAGCATGGTAAGAAAAGAAAAAAAAGCTATTTTCTTCATCTGATTTACATTGCTGTAGTTTATCAGTAAAACTTTTGTCAATAAATCAACAAAAATTCTACGGTTATTCTCTGCTTTTCATGGAAACAAAAGTAAAGAACTTTTTTATTAACATTAGCATGCAACAAACAAGCCTGTGTACAGATTTAGTGTAATAAAAAAAAAACAAAGCTGGAAAAACTTTTGCGAAAAGCCAGTTGAGACAGTCACAGATTCTGCAAGTTGTGCCACTTCAAAAGGAGATCCATAAAGATGAGTTCAAAAAGGTGACATTAATGCAGGTAACAAGTGGAGGATAGAAGACCTTCTTGAAGAAGTAGTAACAGGTCTGTGAGGGACAAAGATCTTGTTTGTTTGTAGGAGATAAATGTTTTTTTTCTGCACCATTATACAAAAAATAAATTCCTTTTTTTCCTTTCCATTATTCCTTTACATTATGTACAAACAATTGAGGTGTATTGATCCATAAATAGTAAAAATAAATAAATCTAATCTATAAAATTTCTAGAATTATTTTTGAATGTAAAAATAGGGGAAAAAAACTGTAAAAAAACACATTTTACAAGTTAAAACTAACTAACCTCTCGCCTAACAGCGAGAAGTCCCTGGCTTTCATCCTTTCTGTGTAAACTTGGCATGTTCTCCTTGTGGGTTTTCTCTGGAGTCACTGACAGCTTCTTCCCACAGTCTAAAATCATGCTTCATAGATTCATTTGTGCCTCTAAATTGCTCTTGGGTGTAAATGTGGCCCAGCAGCAGGCTGGCGACCTGTTCAGGATGTACCCTGCCTTCGTCCAACTGCAGTTGGGTTGGGTCCAGCAGCCCTGTGACCCCAAAAGGGATTGAGCGGGTTCAGAAGATAGATGGATGGAAGGAAAACTAACAACCATCTGCTTTTCTCTGCTCTGCTTAGGTGTCACCATGAATTCACCCAACGGCGAGGCCACCAACATTTCCACAGAGTTGAGGGACATTTCTTTAAAAATTCAACAACTTCAGGAAAGAAAGAAGATAATGTGCATTTTTCAGGAGATAAGGAATCGCACAAACTTTGGCCAAACAGGTAGCTTGAAAAAAGTCAATTGCATCTCCTGATGTGATGAAATGTTTTGATAAAACTTGCTCTTTTATTAATTATGCATGATTTCCTCTACTTTTTGTACTGATAGAAGAAGCATATGCCAAACAGCAACAGATCAACATTATTGACAATGAACTAAGACAGCTCAGACAGAGGCAGGCTGAGCTGCAAAAACGGTTTGAGAGCACTTCAGCTGTCACAAACAGAGACGACAAGACGGGTGAGTGGCAAATGTTTGCCTGGGTGGATTCTTAATCCTTCATGTTCAAACCTTGCAAATACTTCTCTTCGTTTCCTCCAGAAACTGATGCTGACCCCCCAAGACAGGAGACAAAGAGTGACGCTTCTCAGAAAAAAGTTGTCTTTGTTGAGGCTCCCCCTTCCTACCCAGGTGACCCACATTTTTATTTCAGTAATCCGTTTTTAGATTCCAGTCAGAAACAAAAACACAAATATCACGTTTTCTAGTTTCCACTTACTAAATAATAATAACAAAAACAATTTAAGATGCAAAAATGAAAGATGAATAATTTCTTGGATGTGTAACCTTTCCAGCTCCTTCTGTGATTCTGGACACGAGTAAACTTCCACCTGAACCCTGCAGGACTCAGTGCCCGGAGTGTCAGCAGTTTGTCTTGACTGAGACCGTTACATCCATTAGCAGCGTGACTTGGCTGGTGTGTGTAATGACGGCTATGATTGGGTACGACTAATAAAACATTTGCCTATTTGCACGATGAGCTCCATTTGTGTTTATGCTGCTGCTTTCAGCTTGACCCTCACTTTCACTTCTTCCTGTTTCTGACCTTCACAGCTGTGTGGCCGGTTGTTGCTTCATTCCTTTCTGCTCCAGCAAGTTCAAGTCCATCACACACAGATGTCCAAAGTGTCGAGCGTCGATCACAACCCTGAAAAAGCTCTGATCGGAGGACGGGCCTTTGGATGTGGAGTTTATGAAAATGAAGCAAGCGAGCCAGGAGCTCGACTGAAAACTGGAACAACGGATTCACAAATGATGTTGTTCAACTGCTGGGAAATAAACAAAGAGTAAACCAAAGAAATGTGAAAAGAAGGACATCGTACAATGTAGCTCAGTACATATTTAAGGAAATGGTTGAACCAATGGAAGCTTTGGGAAAATATTGAACTGAAATTCATCTCCTTTGGCTTTTCTGAACAGATCCTACTGTGTGAAACGATCTTCTTCAAATAGATTCCAACTTTCTTTTACAGCAGGAGATCCATCATTATCTCTGAAACACAGACTCGATTAACAGCACTTTTACTCGGCCACCATCGGCTCAGGACTGCTCCGTCCTGGATGTCTTCCTTCCTTCGTGTTTTTGCTCATCTTCCACAAATGCTCAGTTTTGTCTGTTCTTGCTCCAGATACTAAACAGCGTTGACAGAGAGCAGTTAACATCTCTTGCCGCACTCCCATGTGCTGAATGCTCCTTCTTGAGGAGTTAGTATTAATGTTTTCCTGTCAGGTCGCCAAGTGCAACAGCTTGCAGAGGTCGGTGAGCCCTTCCTTTAATCTGCTGACTGAATAATTTCTGCCAGAAATCAGTTTATTTTCAGGATTTTAAAAAATGGATTCAACTGAGATGACTTTTCTTGAAAAACAAACTTTGAACAAAGATTCTCCACAATTCTGAAGGTTTCTTTAATTGAATAAATGAATGAATTAATTAATAACTGTGGAAACCTGCGCCTCAGTGCAAATATGTGTTTACCTGTATGTGCAAGCTGGACAAAGAACTATTTAAATCAATCTGTAACTGTATATGCACAAAAAAAATCTGATTTAGTTTGAATGATATAAACATTTATTTCTCTTGTAAAATTCAAAATTACATTTTTGTGGTTGCTTCTTTTTTTAAGCAACCTTTAAAGAAAATTGTCAACGCACAAATCCATCCCCCACAGATTTCTAAATGTACAAAACAACTCACGTATAAAAAAATGAGATAAATACAATACTTATATATATTCTACAAAGTATGAGTTATATGTTTTTGGTTTGAAGTACACAAATGAAGATCTACAAGCATTTCTAATTCCAGCACATAACCCTTTAAGGAAACTCACATCAGGCATCGATGAGCTACAGTAACAAACATAAAAAAAAAAAAAAAAAGACTCTTTTCACTTTAAAGTGACTCAGTTCATACCATTCCAGAGACTAAAAGTGATTGCTTCAAAGACAGGAAAACACAAATGGTATAGTCTCTCAGAGGAAATCCAAAAACACTGAAGTGCGTGATGTCTTTCTTCACCATTAGTGTTAAATTCTTGGTTTTTGACAGATAAAAACATTTTTAGGATTTATCAAACCAAATACGACCACTAGAGGGCGCTAATGCGCAGCAAAACAAAAGACGCCCGTTTGAAATATCCTTTTTTTTAAATGAAAAACATTTTCCCTTTAATTCTGTGAACATGGCCAAATGAAAGAAGTAAAAAACAAATCAAAATAATTAAATAACACAAAAAAAGACACTGTAAAAGTGAAATGGTGAGAAGCCAGCGTTTCCTGTAATTACAGTGAAATCAGAGATTCTTTAAAAAACCTTCCTTAATAAAAGGTTGAAAGGACTAGCAGTGCTTCAGGTGTGTGCAGCCAGTTTCACATATTGTCCTGGGGCTTGTAGACCTACAGAACTGGTTATGAAATTAGGAAACGCTCAAAGAGTGCCATGAAAAAGAAGTTAATCATCAAATCACGTATAAACCTAAAGTTTAAATTAATCAATATGTTCATGTAATTTGTTTTTTATTTGGTTAACTCTTTTTGCATTTCAATTGGATAAGTAAGCAACTCCAAACCACTGCATTTATCCTCCTCTATGGTTTACTTCTGCTTTCCATGCTCCTGAATAGAAACACTTTTGTGCAAAAGAAAAAAAAAACATGAAAAGTAAAAAAAAAAGAGCAGAGGTTGGACATTAAAATAAATGGCATTAAAAAAAATTCAACTGGCTTGAGTCTTGCGATGTTTTGTGTCTTTTTAATGTTTTTTTTTTTCATTATTTTGAAAGTCAGACAGAATGAAGTAAAAACATCAAAGCACTAATTGAAATGCAACGCTTTCCCATTAATGACAAACAAAAGCAGATTTTATGTGGTCTGGTATCCTGACAGTCGGAAAATTCTGTGTTCACTGACCATGAAGCACATCCAATAATGCAACATTAAACAGAAGTCTCAAAGGCTGTCACCAACTTGTAGCTTAGAAGTACCATTTCATCTTTGCTATATGGAGTCCAGGCCCTTACAGAGGCCTAAATAAAAGAAAGTCTTCCTGCTCCAAACTTCAGATCATTTGAGAACAAAATATCCCAACAAAAAGCCAAACAAATAACAGATTAGAGAATTCACCTATAATGCTGTCAGTCCCAGTTCATGTGCAGTTCATGAGAGTCCAGGAAGTCTGGGGAGAAGACACCCACAGGTATTGACATGTCCAAAGGGTTAACTCCCTCTGCAGGAGCAGACAGAGTAAGGTCCAACCAGTCCATATTGTCTATGTTGCTGTTCTCCAGGTTGCGACCAGAAGGTGATGTGCTTTCAATCAGGTGGTCCTCCTCCATCAGCTTCAATTTCTGTGTTGCAGTGTCCAGCGTGCCGTCTAAAAGGTTTTCCAGCTGGGTGTTAGAGGTCAGTCCGGTCAAGGCAGTGGAGGAATTGAGCGTGGAGCCGGGCAGCTGAGCCACCTGAACCAGGGGCGGAGGCCGGGACAGCACCGTGTTGATAGGAAGGGTGGTTACGCTGGCTGTCACCGGGAGAGGCTTGTCCAGACTGGGAGGTTCCTGACTGATGAAAGGAGAGATCTCTGAAAAACAAATGTCACAGTTAACACATCTTTAGATATCCCACATCCAGGTCACCAGAGCCTCAACACAAGCAACACTTCTCACCGCCGCTTTCAATCAGCACGTCGAAGAGGTCATCCATATGCTGGCTCGCTGCAGTGGGACCCTGCAGAGAAACACACAAAAGGTCTTAGTCAAACATAAATACCAATCAAAATTGTTAAATGTTTGTATTATTTTTTTAAAGTTTACCTGAACTGCAGCCAGCATGCTACGTGTCTGTTTGACTGCATCCTCGTAGCGAGGTGGATCCCTGGTTTTTGCAACTTGGTTTGGGAATTTTGTCTTCTGTTCAGTACAGAAATATCACAAAATGTAAAAAAAAGAACTAAAACAGGATATAGCTGACAAAAACAATAGTTTGAAATCATTACTTTTCAGTAAGGGTGATTTTTTTCTGGAGAACAAAGAGAATAAACAAATTCCAGATCATTTCTGACCAATTTTTATTTAAGGCGCCACATTAATTTGAGTGTTAAATTCCCAAAGTATTTTTTTTTGTCCCACGGCAATACTGCAGGGACATTTTGGGACTTAAAAGCAGACCTCTTGTTGTTTCAGTTCTGATGAGACAGTTTTAGCACTTTTGAAAAAAAAAAAACTTTATTGATCCCTGAAGGGAGATGAAGTGAAATTCTGTGTAACTTATGAATGCCGTGCTCAGTTCAGCTCAGAGCAGCAGAGGCCTGTGAGGGCAGCACAGTCAGCCCTCATGAGGACGACAGATTAACCCGCGCCATTGAAAACAGGGCATCGTGTTCACCAGTCCAAACTGACCTCCTATTTAGTGCCCACAAAACAGGATTTATGATGCCTGGGAAACATACATTTTACATCACACAATGTGTTCAAAGGATTCAAAGCTGCTAAAAAAAATACAGCTGACACTGATGAGTAATAGTGAGGGAGTCTGCGGAGGTCTGCGCATGCAGATGAATGTTTTCTTACATTTTTCAGTTGCTTGGTTTGAGTGCTGCATTGTTGCTGTAATGCTGCTGAGACCGATGTTTTCTGTGGCATCTTTCCAGAGGTCTGGACGTGGCCTGGAGCTGTGTTGCTGGCGGCACGGTGCAGATCCCCGCCGTCGGCTTGGAGCTCCACTGGTTCTGGATGGGTGGTGGGCAGCAGGACCTGAGCTCTGGTGTGGACAGGCTGCAGCCCGTCAGGCTGTGCGGCAGTCTGGTGACAGATGATGGACGGGTTTGTGCTGCTCATGTGGTTCTGATCCACGGACTCTTCTTGCTTGACCAGCAGAGTGGGAGAGCTGCAGGAGACCCAACAACTGGACAGGGTGCTGCTTTCACTTTTGATCTGGATTGGAACCAAAGGGCTGAGCCGAAGAGGACAATCCCCCTGCTGACTTCTTTTCTCCACTTCCAGTTGCATCTTCAGCTCCTCCACCAGCTTCTGCTCCTGCTCCAGCTTTCTCATGAGCTCCTCGATCTGTCGCTCCTTCTCATGCAGACGTTTGTCCTTTTCAGAGTCCTTCTCAGTGGATTTTTTCTGCGTGGGACACTTCCCTCGACTTGCTCCCTGTGGGGGACTCATACATGCGTTGTAGTTTGGACTCATGTTAGTGTCATTTATGCCCAGGCTGGATACTTTGGAAGCTATCACAGAAACCTGTGGCGTTGACTTGATGTTATCAGACTGTGTTTCTTCGGCAACAACGCTCTTAAGCCTCTCTATTAGGTCGGTTTTAGTTCCAGAAACAGGCAGAGATCTGAGCTTCAGCTCCATTTTGAGCTCAGCAACCTGTTGGAGAAAAGAGATTAAAAATCGCCGCTGCATCATTGGAGTCTTTGCAGGTCTTAGTTTGTCACCTTCATCTCATCCAGATTAGCCGGTAAGCAATCTGGTTTGTGATCGGTCATGGTGGGGTGGAGCTGTGCAGGAGCAGTCTGACTGTTTCCTCTGAGAACAACAGCTGAACAGCTGGTTTGTGCCTCACTTGTTGATCTAATGAGACAAGCGGAAAAGGGAGTAGAGATGTTAGAGAATCAGCTCTCCATTTTTCACAATCTGGTGCCTCTGTGTAGGAAGCTTTTGGCAGAAAATGCAAATAAACGGGGACAGAAACAGTTAGATAACTTTGAGTTTAAATCAAAACAGAGGTGATATTTTTACATTAGAGTGGAGAAGATTAATGAATCCAAATTTATCATTGGTGCCATACTGGATCAAAGCAGGCCGGTTGGTCTGGTAGTTGTACTGCTGCTGGCTCAAGATCTGGAGTTGCAGGAATTGCTGCTGCTGCTGCAGGAGACGAGCATAAGAGGAGTCCATCCGCACTTCGTTGTGCTCCTGCTTCTGGTCAGGGGGAATATACTGATGGTACTTCAGTTTTTTTACCCGCGGCCTGGGCTCTTTGCTCTTTTTGCCATGGGTTTTGTCAGCTGGTGGCCTGGCCAAGCTTTGCTGCAGAGCAAAACACGGAAAATGAAAATGTAAAACCTTCTGAGGATAATTTAGCCGCCGTATGAGATCACAGGCCACTGGAAATGCAGTGTGCATTGCCAGCACCAATACTGCAAGGCTTTGAAATGTTAGTGTGATACCCAGCGAGAGCAGGAGGATGAGGAAATGGGTAGTGGCAACACGACTTATTGTTCTACCTCCTGCTGCCACAGGATATAGTGCATGCAAAATATTTTGGCGCAGGGGCAACGGGTTTTACTGCAGGTATGAAACCAGAAACTCAGGCCGAGTCAAACAAGCAGGCAGCCTCCAGTTTGTCAAATTTATTCCCCTGAAGCGTTGCACAAGGAGGAGTGTTATTCTGAGAAAAAGACAGGGTTCTGCTAAATGAACTTGTTGCTTTACTCCCACTCTTTGATTTTTAGTTAGATTGCATGAAGCTTAAGTGAAGAAGGTCAGTCAGCTTGTCAGATCTGTCAGATCCGACAAACTGATTTGCTCAGATTTTGTTGCTTGACCCCCGTCTGACTCGGCTGAAAGGCGCCCCACAAAACTAATGTGACTTTAACTGTGACAAAGTGCAACCGCTGACATCTTATCTAGAAAAATGTCATAAAAACAGAAAGTGCACAACCAGTCAATCAAGCAGAAAAGGAAGTGGTACACACATTACACAAGTCACACATTACGTTCTGTTAGCTGGTCATGAACTGACTGAATCCATCCTAACGAATAAGCACTTACTTTTACAAGAACTGGACCTGATGAAGAGTTGGGCACAGTGGTGGTGTTGGACAGACGGGGTTGCTGGTTGCTCTGTGGCTTGGTGGAGGCAAGGTTGACCACATCTGTGGTGGCTTTTGGGCTTAGAGTTAAAGAGTGCTAGAAAGCCCAAAAATAACAAATTAATTAACAAGTTTCATTTGAAACAAAAACACAACTTTAAAAGCATTTTTAAGATTTAATCGTAGACTTTTTTTGTGGTGTTTCCATACTTGCGTCAGAGTTTTGAGGACAGAAATGGCCTCTGCCCCTCCAGACTCTGATGAGGAGGCACGTGAGCGCGGTGACTGCTGGCTGTTTGAATGCAGGGGCGAAGCTGCATCACTGCTGTCTTCGTCAAAGCTGTAAACATCTGAAGCAGGGGGCATCTGAGAACAATCTGCCTCATCACCTGTGAGAACAACATCAGAAAAGTAGAAGCAAATTTGATTACACAACAATATCAAGCTAAATATCAAGTTTGAAACGAGGGGTAAAGATGATAAACATCTACCACTGATGAGCTCCTCAACGCCGGAGTCAACGGGCAGGATTTTCTTCTCGACCAGCTCCAGTGGTCCAGGCCTCTTAGCAATTTTCTCGTTGAGATCGCCCGCCAGTCTGGCTCTCTTCAGCTTCATCTGTGTGGCCTGCAGAGAGGCCTCTCCCTGCGTCTCTGATAAACACAAAGAGGATGTTCACCGCTGATCTGCTCAGCATCCATCAGACCCTGGACGGGTTTGTCACCGTGACTCACAGCAGGCTCAGCCTCTTATCCATAAATATATTTACGCTGTTATAAGATTGTTGATAATAAGAGCAGACATATGAATAAGCACATTAATCATTTGGCTTATCGAGGTGCTATCAGGCTGTAAGAGCAGACAGAAGGATTACCTTGCAGGATGTTCATACGGACCAGTTCAGAGCGCTCTGGTCTACTGCAGAGTTTGTGCTTCAAGAAGTTCCCAGTCTGTGGAAAAACATATATATTTTTTTAATGTTTTCTGATCATATATTCAATATAAAGTGGACTGAGACATGTGATCGCTGTTGTCTTACTCGGGCTCTCTCCAGGTTGCGAATCTGTTCACGAAAGGCAGCAGGTGATTTTAGAGCTGCAAAGGGAGAAATCTATATTAATGTAAAGTAAAATTATTATTTTGGGTTTCCTAGTTAAAAAAAAAAACACTTAGTGAGACTGTAAAAAAAAGGCTCAAACGAAAGTGAAAAAACTCAGTACCTGGAATTCTAGTCCAAAAACAAAAGTGTGAGCAGCAGCTCAGTCAAACAGGAAGCGTCAGCTCTCCTGACTCAAACAAAGAGATTATCCCTTCAGTCAGTAACTCTTTGATCACTCAGGATAAACTCATCCTGCCTCCAGCCTTTGGCTCACCACCGTCTCACGAATGATAGAAAGGTTTTTGTTTGGTTTGAGGACCCACTAGCTGGTGGGGGGGTTCTCAGGAGCGTGCCTGAGGAGCAAAGCAAAACACTCCTGCTTATTGCCTGAACCGCATTCGTGTAGGAGCAGCAGCGTGCTGAGCTGGAGAATGTCCTGCAGTGGTAGTTTGTGTGAAGGCCATGCTTGGCCGCACCACGGAGGGGGGGTGAATGACCTGCGCTGACGGCCCGGTCACTGACTCATGTGACCATGTGGAGACACAAGAAGAAACACCCGAAAGTAAACCCCCCCAAAAAAGCTTTCTGGAATCCAAATGAATTTTTTCACTTCCTTGTTTTTTTGGATTCTTCCAGAAAAAGTTCATCAGTGCTAGAGTAAATTCAATCTCCACCCCCTGACAGATGATGGAAGAGCTGTCTCAGCACAATCAGCTCACACATGTTTCATATTTAAGGAGGAATATTTTAATTTTGTTTAAAAATAAAATGAGGGAAAGTTTGCATAAAAGTGTTACATGTCAGAGTCATATTAAAGTGTAATCACAGAGCGTTTCGTGTGTGTGTTATTGAAATACGGCAGAGGAAAGAGGCCAAAAAAGAAAAGAAAAATATAACAAAAGTGAGTTTTTCTTTATTTTTTTGTCCTTCAGTACAAACCTCATTACACCAAAAGCTGTGAAGTTGAGGTAAACAGATTTTAGCAACTGAAATCTGTTTCTTTGATTTTTATTATTCAAAGCAAAACAAGCCGTAATGATGGTGGGAAGACTCACGCGGCATGATCCCTTGCTCTACAAGCTGCTCCCGGCTTCTCCTCTGCTGCAAACACAGCTGCAGGACTGTGAGACAGCAGAAAGACGGAGGTTAAAGTTCAACCTTTACCATTCAGAACCTTCTGGACTGAGTCATCTCTTTCTGCGGCTTCAAACTCTGAAACCTGCGAGGACTCAAATGAAACAAAAATACTTATTATTTCCCCATCAACGTGCTGCCCTGCAGGCTTGATGTTAACCAAGCTCCTGACCACAGACATCCTGCTCACTTCCTCTATGGTTTTAAAGGATAGATGCTGAGAGTACCAGACCAGGCTGACTGGCTCAGAGCCCTTCTAATGATAGGTAATATCTGTGGGTTGCAAATGCGGAGAACAAGGTAAGAACAGAGCAGAATATAAACATCGAATAGGATGAACATCGCGGCTGCGGTGACTATGAGTTAACTCAAAGCTGGTCAAGTCAGTCGTGTGTGTTTCTCAAAATGTTTTAGAAAGCTGACCTTTCTTTGGATGGATGAGCAGTGAGCATTTACGTTAGACATCAAAAATGAGCCCATCCTGAAGAGAAATTCTTCCTTTTTTTCAGTGTTTAGACGTTTGGTGATATTTAGCCTAAAATATAAACTGTAGTAAGACTCCAGTTTAAACATTTCCAAACAAGTGAGTGTGGGCTTGTTTTTGGCGTGGAATAAGAGCCCGGTGCAGTGAGAGCAGAGAGGGCGGTGCTTGACAAATGAACCGGCGGTGTGAACAACATCACGCCGTCACGGCTGCAGCGCGGTCAGCTCAGCTACTCCTCACACACACAGACCGGCTCCAAACACAGAACTGCCCCACTCTCCTGGGAAAGGCGTCTGAGCAGGCCTCTGTGACTCACTGGAGCAAAAATAAACCGGGCAGCTGTGAGAACAAGGCCTGGGAAACATGAAAGTTGGGGGCTACTGAGGGGGTTGGATCTCCAGTTGAGTCGAGGGGATGTTGATGGGCTTGGAGTGGTGGGCAGGGGGACGCAGAGTGACAAGAGCGAAGGGTTGAAGGCCATGAATACTCTCACATCATCTGCAGAGCAGAGAACATGTTGTGCTTGATGTGTTTCCCATTACAGACTCAGGGCATGGGGGGGGGGGGTGATGGTCTGACCGATCATACCAGCAGATTGGAAGAAATTTCCATTGCTTGATCTCAACGTTTATCCACTGTGACTCCTAAAGACCGCCACAAGCAAGAGAATGTATGAGTCCATGGAACTGCATATCAATAACATCAAAGCTGCCCTCAACCAGCAGGAGAAAATGCAGGCTTTTATTTGAACATCCCTATGGGGGCACAGCTCATGCCCGGTGTCCTCCTGTTTTCTGCTTGAACCCTGGCTAACCTTTCCGTGATGCAAAGCGTCTCTCCTGCTCTTCACTCGCATCAAAGCATAAACAGAAGTTATGGAGAAACGCAGAGAGGGGGCTCTGCTGGAATCCTCCACTCCTGATGTAATCTCTAACCTCAGACCAACATTGTTCTCAGGAAATCATCCCTGGAGGTCTCTCATCGCTTCGGTTTTTTTTGTTTTTTTGTTTTTAATAGAAAATTACAAAAAACATCAGAATCAGCAAGAAAAAAAATAAACTGCTTGGTTTAAAAACCGAATAACTCTGCAATTCTGTTGATTTTTACTGTTACACACTGACAAAAAAAGAAATAATTTTGCAAAAAGTCCAACCCAAAAAGTAACTTTCTTTTTTATTAACAAAGTTGGGTCATAAAAACAAAAGTTTAATTAAAAATGTGATTATCTACTTTAAATAGGGGGGAATCTACTGTTTTCCTCCCGTTGAGTGGGTGTGTCCTTCACAATATGAAACAAAACGACACACCAACAATGTTTACACACCTAATGGCTTTTAAGCAGAATATTTATCTGCATTTCTTGAAAGGTGATGGAAGTCCATCTCCAACAACATATTTCATTTGTGCCTAAGTTGTTGTCATCAACCACACAAACTGGAGTGACAAACGGCAGTAGAGCATAGACAGCAGGAACACGCCTGCTCTGCTGCTGCAGGTGAATGCAAAAAGGAAGATTAAAAGCATTCAAATGATGAGCAGAATCTTGATGAGCAACATGTCTGACAATTAAGCTTAAGTTCAAAGGAGTGAAGTCATGCTTTTGTCATGTGACACACAACCAAACTAGAGCTTTCAGAAACTGATCTGCAACTCGGGAGTTTTCTGAATAAATCTAAAAAGTAAAAGAGTAAAAACTGATGCTCGGCCTGGAGACAAACAGATCTGTAGAAAGCTTAAAAATGTACCCATAGAAATAAAAAGCACCTGATTTGAATTTACCCCTGTGGATGGAAGGGGTCTCCACATCAAGGCAGGCCATGGAGGGCAGTGGTGGCTTGCTTGGTGGCCAGGTCTGGAGTCCCATGGAGCGATGAGGCCAGAGGAGATCACAGGAGTCAAAAAGCAGAGAGACCAAACTCAGCTCTGAGCGAAACACAGCTTGTTCCGCGACCTCAGCCGGGTGAGTTTGTGAGCGCGTGTTTGTGCGTGCTGGAGAGTGCGAGTTCAACGTCAGGAGGAGGGAACTGCTCAAGTTAACCCTCTCCCTTTGCCTCCCTCTCTGCAACACAAAGAGCTAAAATGACTTCAGAGGGATGTTCCCTTTGAGGAGGAGAGAATCCTTTACAAGCAACTAACACAAATGATCAGAACAAGCTGTTGGAAACACATTTTTATGAGGAACATTGTTGTTCTAAGTAACAATGACAAATGTGTTCTCTATTAGACGTAGGATATATCTTGCAGATTCAATAAACAAAGACATCTGATGATGATTTTTAATGCAAATTTAATTTGAATTAGTGACAAAAAACTGTGCTTAAAGCTAAATATGAAAAAAAACAAGCAAAAGATGCATAAAAAAGTAGCTTCGTCTGCCATCTTTGACGCCATTCGTGACCCCAAACAGGAAACGAGAAAAAAACAGAATTACACTAATTGTGGTAAATTCCAGATCAGAAAGAAAAGATATGGGATTCCTTAGAGAAGCTGAAGTCAAACTGCAAACTCCCAGGATGCTCAGAGCAGGACCCAACATGCTGCTGATCAGAACCCCTAATGCTCACATGTGGCATCAAGAAATGTGTGGAACAGGAGAAAATATGGAACCGATTGAGTGGATCACAAGGCACAACATGTTGTGACACACTCCTGGGACTGAACATGATAAACAACAGTTAATGAAAAACTATGAGCAGATAGGAGGAGCTTCGGGAAAAGTGGTAAACATTTTCAGGAGAGTACATCGGCATCCTCAGAGGACACGATTTTTTTTTCGTTTTTCAATATTTTATTCACCTTACTCACGCCTGCAACAAATCCTGTTGTGCTTGAAAATGTCCCAACAGTCAAAAACAAAAATCCCAAACATCTTGTCTTGAGTCACATTTGATGACAGCTTATCCAGATTTATCCAACGCACACAAAACTCTCTTTTAGGACTCTGCTTGAAATAGCTCTAATCTGTTGCTTCGTTCTGTTTTTACACCAGATCTGAGGGCTTTCTTTTGTTTACAGGCAGCTGCCAGAACAAACTGAGATTCGTTGTTCCCAACCTTTCTGTCTAAAAGAAAAGGTAGGCAGAAAAAATTTGGTTAGACTCTGTTTTTGTCCTTTCTCTTTTCTCAGATGTTTTCAGCCCGTCCTGTCACTGCTTCTAGTCTGTGGATTTAAATTCTAGTTGAGCTTTTCTGGCTCATCTCTTGCAAACTTTTATTATGTTTAAGTTTATGCGTTTTTATCAAGTTTGTGTTTCATAAATACAATAATAATCACATTTTTAAACTTTCTTAAAGTTTGGAGCCTAGTGTCCTGCTTTGGCTGTTTTCAGACCGGAAAGGTCCGGACTGAGTCCGCTTAATTTGGACCAGATCGAGTTTGATACTTGTGCTTGGTTTGTATTCAGACTACTGGCAACCAGACAATACTGTTCCGGACCAAAGCTGGTAAACAACCATGTGACTAAAGATCTCTTCAGTTATTGGCCAGTAATTACAAAGGTGGAACAAAGCAACGAAAAAAAAACAAGAATAATGGAACTCCTTTCCTTGTTGGGATAGTTCACTTATTCAAACTTTATATTTTGCTGACCAATTTTGAACGTCTTGATCAAGGTTACGTGCAACACTTTGTACTGCTACTTTGATCCAGCGGAGGCATGCTGCAAGGCGGTTACTGAAGAGACGACTAGTGTTTAACATATAGATGGTTGGGATAACAGTGTGATGTGTGTCATGTTAAAAGTTGTTTTAATTAACCTGCAGTAATTTGACCAAATTTCAAAAAGTTGCTGTGTCTCAGTGTTGCGCTGTACTTTGTTTACATATATGCCTGACTACGGTGGCTGTTTTGGTTCAGTTGTACCACACAGAACCTTTTCAGACTGAGAAATTACAGCGCAAACCAGACCTAAGTCTGATTGGCCGAGATCACCTTGAAAGATGGATCAGAGGGCTGTTCTTAGTCCTGGACCAGGGTTTGCTTGTGTGTATTCAGACTTAAAACAAACTCTTACTTTAAGTGAAACAAATGTGTCTAGTCTGAATACAGCCTAGAAATAAAAACTGAATCAATTCAGCTTTTATTTCAATCAATATTCTATTTGCATTAAGCTTGCAAGTTTTAGGGTCATCACAAAAGTTTGATTTTTTTATTTTGCTTTGGCACATAGCTTTGATTTATTTATAAACCATCAGCTCACGCCACCATGCTCTACAGCTGCAATTGACTGCTCTGCTGAAGTAGTGGAATACTTGGTGGTCTAAAAGTTCTGGGAACTTTGTGAATCATTTTGGATGCTTTTAGGAAGTTTCACTCTGTTGGTGAGAGTGTGACACAATAAGTGGGGAATGTGGAGAGTCAGGCAAAAACATCAGTCAGAAAGTGGGGTAAAGTTGATGAAACGTCAATGTTTTTGATTTTGAACTATCGTTTTGAATTTGATAATGATCCAAATGACTTGATATTATGTTTTCAAACACGTTTTATTTTTAAAACCACTATTTGTCGGGTAGTCTGGTGAAATGTCAAAGTAGCAAAGATTAGAATAATTCATTGATGTTGATCCTTGGATTTGAATTGCTAATGGAACATAAAATAGTTCGCTGCAAATATTGCAAAACTTTGTTTGTGTTGCAATCATTTGCACATATATCAAACAGCAATTACAAAAATATTTTCTTTTTCTGCATTTTACAAAGTTAAATCTGATTTTAGCAGCTAATGAAGTTGTAAACACGCTTTCTTTCCAACAGCGATTCCATCCAAGTCCTTATTTCATTCCCCAAACAAACCATTAAAATAAATTTGTTTTTCTTTACAGTTAGAGCTCAATGCGTGCAACCAAAATTGGACATTTTACTCCTTTTAGGTTGACGTTTTCTGATCAGAAGGGCTCATGGATTATTCAAAATGCCACAAAATGTAACTCAAGGTCATGTACAACCAAGCTGGAGAAGCTCTGTGTTTCTCTTTCAAATACAGCACACAACAGCATGTGTAATTTATCAAAGCTTGTTGAAACAGATTTTTATTTTTGAATAATTACAAACAGTTGGTTTTAAAACAATTCATCCTTTTTCCATAGATTTCTCTAGTTGATGCATTTTCAACTCACGTTTTTAGATTTGTTGCTTGATAGAAATCACAGATCCCAAAATATTTGGTTGCCTTGAAAGAAAAATCTAAGAATAAAAGCACAACAAAGAAATAAAATCAGAGCCTTTGTTTGTGACGACTGCTGACGGGCACAATTTAATAAAGTCCAGGGAGTTCCAGCTCACACAGACATTTTCTATTAAAGACAGAGTGTGTCCTATTTCCTGCAAGTTTAAATTGGGGTGGTTCCAGGAGGTATCCCACAGGGAGCTGGATAAAACACACATTATATGTTAGCTAGGTGCAGTTATGCACCCAGATCAGATGTAATCTGAGTGGATATGAAGGACAGCTCCATCCAGAAAATGCTACTTTATTCTGAACGCTCTTGGCAAACTAGTTTGAGCCAATAAACAAGTTGGTAACAGTATGGCACCAAAACAGCTTTGGTTCAAAGCTCACAGCAAAGTTCTCACGTGTTGCACCTGGATCTGATTTCCGCACGGTCGATGGGCGGCAGAATAAAAGTGTGAATGTCTGCCGGCCTTTGATGGACACACCGACAACAGACGTGGAAGAAATGCTCCAAAAGATTTAAGCATTTATTATGATGTTTAAAGAGATTGTGTGCGCTTAAGAGGTTGCAGCAGAGTCTCAGCAGAACTCACCAACATCAAATCCCATGCGGGCCTCTGCAGATGGTGGGAAAGCCAGAGGGAAATCCCTGTTGGCCTCCATTTTCCTTTGAAGCTAGAAGCAGCAGCCACCAGAGGCTAAAAGCGGCAAGCCTTATGGCAGTTTTAACCACACCGAAATCATCAGAAAAATTGAATGAATATTTACCCAAATACTCCCAATCAGCTGCTTAGATGAAATGTGTTTGCACATTTTTTTGTGCTGATTAACAGCTGGCAGCAAGTTAATTGTGAAAACATCATGTTTTTTTCCTTCTGGGGATTTTTCCAGCTTTCTCTTTGCTTGCACAGGTTGTCTCCAGGTGTTGCTGCTTCCTTCTATTGTCCATCACCTGCATGTGCTGGCTGTGGGGCACCACTTGTACGGCAAAGCACCTGACAAATGTTCACATGGATCGTTACCAGTGGCAACAAAGTAACGGAAATGCCAAACATTTGTTTCCTTGGAAGCCAAACAAACAGTCAAAGTCAATCTTTTCACATTGAAATATCAGCTGTTGGTCAAAAATGCCATTAAAGACTGGCTGAATGGAAGCTTTAAACAAAACCTGACAGATTACACACCTGATCTCATCCAGTGCTGCAGTCTAAACCAGTCCTTTGCTAAAAATAGCTGATCATTTTACTAATGCATCTAATGGGAGCATGAAAACAATGCAAGTCTGGGGTAAAGGAGCAAATGTCTCCACAACACTTCTCCCCTTTAAAAGAAGTAACTCAACAGCAAAAGGGCGTGCACAAAGGTCGTCATACTTCCCCTCCAGCATTCCCTGATTTCAGCAAGCATGACGTTCCTGTAAGTGTAATTAACCCTCAAGTTGCTGTTTCTCACACCGCCCCTCCATTGCTGGACCTAGTCAGAAGTGAACGTGGTAGGGGGTTGGTTAAGGGTCAACCCCAGACAAAAATAGCTTCTTGTTTGCTCACTGGTATGCTTTTACTGGTGCTGTTGTTCTGCGATCCAGACACAGGCTCTGCGTGTTTAATTTAATCTGCAAAAGCAAGTGACGTGGAGAATGTGTGCATTAAAAGCAGAACACGTTCAAGACCGCTGAATCTATGTCCCATTGGCCCTGCATGCGGGGGTGTTTGGTTGTGGGCTACTTTTGCTGCGCACCATTTTTCTTTCCTTTTTTTTTTGTTTTTTTGCCTCTGCCCCAAAAAAGATCTGCACCAATATTTGTCCATTGGAATAACAGGTACAAATAACAGTGGAATCATGGCCTCAGCCACAAGAGCCACTGACAGTCAGATAAACAGGCTGTGAGAACACAATCCAGATCCCAGCAACACATTAACAGTTCTAAAAACGTCGAGCATGAGGAGTGTGTATCTTGGTTTTTGCAGCCAGGATTCCTCCAGCAGAGTTTGGCAAGAAAAAGAGAAAAAAAAAAAACTAAAAGAGAAGCAAAGAAACTAAACGACTGGACAAAAACTGCGACAGACAATATGCTCCCTCCATTCATCGACTGTCATCTCCACGCAAGTGATTGGCTTCCTGACTGCTATGGGAAACGGTGAAGTTACCCTGATTATAGACATTTCCTTCCTCCACCATTCACAGCAATGTCTGGAATTGCTCCACTATTTACTCAGGCCCGGAGCAGTAAACTGCAGATCCCACACCCACATGGCACATGCATCATGGGTTACAAAGGCCAAGAGTTCCTGGGAGAGGGGCTCTTAATCCAGAAAGAAAAAAAAATGTTATTTTTCACAAGAGACATGACGCTGTTTGACAGTCTGACTCGGCTCGATGGCATTTCACAGAGTTACGTCTCATCTAGACTTATGGTGCTCAGACCTTTTTACAAGTCATTCCACAAACAGTTTGCAACACATTTGTTGATCTAATAACAAAATATGATACATTTTTGGCTAGTATAATTTTCTTTAGAATACGTTGTCTGTTGGTTAATTATCCTTCTAGTAAATACGAACATAATTATATTTTCTTCATATTTTCTTGTTTTTTTTGTCTTCTGAGTTTCTTTGAGTTTTGGAGAAGAAAACCTGCTGTTTACCCATAAAACTAGTGATGACCTTCAATTGCTAGCTTTGAATCTTCATACTTATAAAACTGCATGTTTTCATATTTTGTTTTTCTGTGTGTATTTTTAGGGGCTGCAGTATGATGTGGTGGTTAGCACCCCTCAGTGGTTCCAAACCCAGCTGAGTCTCCTCTGTGTTGAGTTTTCTTGATCTCCCTGAGGATGGATTCCTACCACAGTCCAAAACGTCATAGGTTGACTGGTAGCTATTAATTGTCCCTTAAAAATATGTGTGTGCGTGTCTGAATCTGCAATAGTCTGGAACCCTGTACCCCACCTTCACCCTGCAGTAGTCTGGATAGGCTCCAGCATCTCCATAATCCCTTCACAGGGCAAAACAAGTACAGAAGATTAATGTAGCTTCAATATTTGACTTGGACTCCCTTTGAAGCCAACCAAAAGAGGGCGCCAAACAGACATTGTCATTGTGAGACATTTGTAACTAAAAAAAGGTTTTTAGGTTTTTATTTTTAGACATACATCAACAAAGGCTACATAAAGTAAGAGAGTTTTTGGACTGCTATTGTAATCTAAATATTTTTGTTTTATACAAATAGCAGAAACACTTCCTTGTGGAACTGGAAGATGACTAAACTTAATCAAACATTTTCCAAAATGTTTATCTGACTTTTTAAAATAATTTTGGCTCAGAATAAGATGATCTAGTTTTAATTCTATTTCAGAACAAGCTATTCCACTTTTTACTTTTACTCTGTCCTTTTTATTAAATACGTATATTTAGCATAAAGAAAATCCATTGATGTGTAGTCACAGGGCCATTGTAGAATTGCTTGAGATGACATTAAATTAGAAAAAAAAGGCTAATTATCCAAACAGGAAGTAACTTTGACACAAGAAATCTAGTTTTTGGAGTCATACTGCCATCTGGTGAAACAATTCAAACATTCAGCACAAAGCAATGATAAACTGATGTTTGTTTTTAACAGGCTGAAGGAAACAAAGTTTGATTATCATTCTGTTTATGAGTAATTAATGAGTAAATTATCACAGGATAGAAGCTGCAAATCTCCTAGTTCTAGAAACTATTTTGTAATTAAATTGGACAAAGAAGCCAGAATCAATTTCCATTACTTTTAGTGTGAAGAAAATCATAAAGAAGAACACGTTTTTTTTTACGTAGTAAAAGCAAAACGATCTGCTTTTTAGGCAGCTTTTGTCATCATAGCTGGAATCACTAATATAGAGCCAGAAGATTACCAAAATTAAACTAATAAAGATAAATGAATTCACAAAGAACGCAATATTTGTGATGTACCCAAAAAAGACTGCAGCCAGCACTGAGTCACAGGCACAAAAGAGCACAGAAGTGTTTATGATCTTGTTTCTTTTGGCTCCTTTGAATCCTGTAGCTGCAAATTAAATTTGGAGTGTTGCTTCTGCGCCACATGGGGATAATTTTAAAATCGTTTCAGTCCATATGTCCTTCAGTTAGCTCGTCCCCAAATATAGAGCCCTTGAAGGAACAAAATTAGTGTGATAATGTTAGTCAGTGGGTTTTCTCCACAGGAGCCAATTTGATGGCATAAGTCCATTTTGCAGGACGAATGTCCGCTTTGAAACAACCAAAAAACAGTGCTTCTGTAGGTGTTTCATTAATAAACAAATCAGTTTTTTCTTGATTCAATTCAAAAAAATATTTAAGCCAAAGTATGTTCGAACAAGTGCTCTTCACAGAGCCTGATATTGATAAAAAACATGTTTGTCTCATTAATGAAACAATTGCTTTTTTCCTTCAGCAGCTCGAAAAGCAAATGCACTAATCAGTAAAATTTCTAAGTAAAATTTCTTGAAAAGAAGAGGCCCAGAAAGTGATGATATTAAGAACAAACCATGTGGCTGCAAATTTAACAAGCTTTTGCATTAAATCCTTTATCGGGAGTTGATCCAAACACTCAACAGTTAAAAAAACACATCAAAAGTGCTGCAGAAACATCAAAATCCCCCTTTTTTTGTATAATCTTTTCAAGATAAAGACAAACATGGCTGAAAAAAAACGGTCAGCTTTCTGTTCTTGGTCTGCCCATACAGATATTAAAGCAAACATATCTGACTTTACTGAACTGACTGTAAATATCAGACATATTTGAGCCGGTGGGCCTTGTCATTTCGCAGAAAACAACGGATTTACTGAATCCAATCACCAGGAGACCTGTGATATTTGTGAAAGCAGACAATAAACAAATCTGGAGGGAAATCCTTTTAGCAAACCCCATATAGCCATGTTCTGCACTTCATTTACAGCATTCTAAAACCTAATCCAGTCTGTTTAGATTGACAATTTGCAATGGAATATTCCATTGAATTTTATGTAAAAATTGCCCAGAACATTTTTTTTCTTTGCAGATGTCCAAGAAAATATATTTTTTCAAAGCTCTAAGTCCCAGTCTCCCTTTAAGTACCTTAACCTCCAACAACCCTGATAGAGAGACCTGACCATCATTACTGATGACCTACAAATGACAGGAAGTCTGGACTCATGCCGCGTCTATTTCTGTCCGAAACAGCACTAGATCTGCTATGCTTCAAATTCTGCAGCATTTTCCTCCAAGATAAAGATGGATGCAACAGTTTCTCCCACTGTGCAGACATATCTGCTGCTTCACACAAAAATCCAAAAGACAATTGCAAAATGTTGGAATGAGTGATGTGTTTGACAGACCAAAATGACTTCCTTTTATTATAGTTTCTAAATATGATAACAAATACACAAATGGTTAAAAAAAGACCTCAAATGAATTGGTAAATAAAAATAAAAGGGGATTACTGGTTATCATCATTTTTATATAAGCCAGGGCAGCACTGGTTTATGACTGGCAAATGCAAAACAAACAAAAAAAACATGTAAAAACATTTTTCGATTATAATAAACTGTTTCATTTGATGATTAAAATTTTATGTTTAGTTTTTTTCTGTTCAAGTAAATAGTATTTCTTCAATTTTAGAATTGTTTTTGAAAATGTAATTCTTTTTTGTTTTTCAATATTTCTTTTTAAGTTTAAAAATGTTTTTTTAAATGAAATATAATATTTCTTTTTTACACTGTCATTTTAAAGAAAATCGACATTCTGTTTTTTTATACAATTTAAGCTGATCTCGATTCGACCCCATAACACTGTAACTGACTGCATCTTACAAAAATAGTTTTACTTTCTTTTTATAGCATTTTATTTCCGAAACGACGAACAAAAATTATCCTTTTAGTGACGTTTCAAGTGGAAATTGGGTCAAACATCTAAACGTAACTTCATAATGTTATGTCTGTACGGGATAGGATGGATGTGTCTTCCCTTCAAAGGTCAAATGTATTCAAATTGTCTTTAGAGAAACCCAGCTAAGCACCAGATCTTTGTTTGTGTGTGTGATCTTCTGTCCAATTCTCCCAGAGAGTGTACGTTTGGCATATCAGCTTCGCTCCAGAAAAATGTGAGGGCTTAAAATAGTGTGGATCGAAGAAAAGTGTTTCATGTTACACAGCACAGGAGACCCAAGCAGCTGAAGATCCCACTAATGTCCTTTTTGTCTTTTCTGGACTATAGTCTCCTCTCCTCCTGAACTGCACACCATGGACTCTATAGTCAAGGTCACATCATAGCCACAATCACTCAAATACCCAAGTGATGTTGCAAAAAAATCATGTTTTTACTTTCAGGATGCTTCAGTTCTTTTGCTTGAAAAGATTCGGACCATTTTTGTAAAAAGGACTTTTATTCCTTATCTAACAGGCAAAGCAGTTTGGGTGTGAAGTGAACCATAGTGGAACAATACCAGCCCGACCCAACTGACCCAACTGAGACAACACCGGATCACAAATGCGAAACAGGTAAACAGTCAACCAGCTGCACAAAAGAAACATCCATCCATTATTTTACAACTCAAAGACCTTTGCTTAAACTGACTACTGTTTGGTTTTGTCCTTTTAATGTATATAAAAAATCATTTAAAGTATATTTAAAAAATTTTTGTTTTGCATCAAATTGTGTTAGTTACATTGCAACTGTGAAGTGTTTTCTCAAAAAGAGGGATACAGAAACAAAAGTTTTCAATTCCCACTTCATGAAGTTGCCTGTTTTTAAGTGAAATCATGTTTTTTCGCTGATCATTATCCTCCTTTGGCTCTATTTTTGCAGCTTTGGGTAAATCATCTGTTTTCATGCCATCACAGCCATAAAAATATTTATTTTTTGACCTATTGTTTATAAAAAGAATACAAATATTTTCACCCAATCTATGTTAGGATTATTTTTACTTTCTAGTAAAGCTTTTACAAGTCATTTTGAATGTTTTTTTTCTCATTTCAGCTGAAATATCTCAATTAAAACAAAAACTTTATTAATGATGACAAAGGTTCCCCTTCTCTTTAGTGGGAGGAGTCCAATTATTTACCTGGTGAAATGCCTAAAAATACCCAGAGAACCAAAGCGCCCCCTACGGAGCAACGTTTTTGGGTTTGCTCTGCTGGGAATGTTTTGGACAGAAATCCAGACATGATGCTACAACCGTGTCCTAACTCCTTGCCAAGGTTGGAAGCCCAATTATGCCTGCCTCTGTTCTAGCTGGTCCTCTTCCATTATTTTTCTTTTTTTTTTAAGAACTAATATGTTCGCAGCACCAAAATGCACCAGCCCCACCCCCACACCCTCTCCTTGCCTCCACAGACCTAGAAATCTGGGTCTCTCACACATCATGCATCGCCTGCAGCTGGAGTGTTTTTGAATGACAAGGTGAATAGTCAATGACATCTGAAAATAACCGACTAGAGCTGTGATGTTTCTTTTCTCCTCTTAACTGAAAGCACTTTTTTTTTAGTAACGCTAGCATTGTTGCACTTTTTGTTCTGCTAAGGTTTCTGCCCACAAAGATGCCAAAGATCCTGCACAGCAATGATTTCAACAAGAACCCAGAATTATTGGCTTTTGGAGCATCTGTGTGAGGATGAGGAGCATCAAGCCCTGTTGCTTTATATCTTTTGCAGCAAACATGCACCGATGCAATAAAAAGAAAGTTAAAACAATGAGATTTTTGTGTAATACAAAAGTTTCAAAATGGTAAAATGTATTTAGTATGAATACAATTAATAAAAGTCACAGTACAATCACCTTTTGATTTAAAAAAAATCTTTTCCAGTGGTCTTTTAATAATGATGTTTTCTGCAGAGTGGCAGGAGTTTATGTGGGCTGGACCTTTGAGGTGGTATAACCCTGCTACACTTCCCATCAGCCCTTTGTTAACACGCCCTCCCGCTAGCTTGTAACCCTAACCTAACATTACCGGTGCTCCAGAAATGGCGAGCAATATTGGAGCCAGCCATACAGTTTTGAGCCAGACGCCAGCTCAGACGAGGAAAGCAAAGATGTGCGTGGATCTATTTGTCTGCTCGTGGATGCATCAAACTTGTGACCTGCTGTAGCTGCCACAAGAATATGTTTAAAAAATCATAAACCCCTGTTTTCATTGGAGTGGCTCTTTAAATGATTAGCATGTTTAAAAAGGTTACTACAGTTGGAGTTGGAATTTAGGAGAAACTATCTCTGCTAGACAGTCTGAAGCAGCCAGACAAGAGTTTCCTCCCACTGGTCAGCGGTCTCATTATTCCAGCGAAGCTCAAATAGTTAGAAGTGAGAACTCATTCTGCTATAATGAGCCTGGCATCCCACTAGAGACTTACATGAAGCTGGCCGACTTAGAGTGAAGCAGCCACCCTGTTGCTTCACAGCAGCGATGGCATCCTGAATGTGCCCCGCGCTGCCAGAAATCACTTTTTTATCTTTGCCCTGTATGAGGATGGCCTCAATTTGAAACAGGAAGTTGATTTTCTTTTGGGGTAGGCGTGTTAAACTGCATGCAACAACAGCAAAAAAAAATCTTCACCTTTTGAGATTTCCTCGTTGTACCGTGGGCTGAATTTGTCCGAGAAGTTTCGGCCAGGATTCTTATTTTTAGCAGAATTAAAAAGACTTGTTGAGACTGGATTTATTGTTCCATGTCTATTAATAAGTACAGTTCATGTTATTCATGTTTTGGGTTTAATTACTTTTAAAATCCTCATTTTTTTATTGCAAACTGTGCTTTTTTTCTTCAAAACATCCATATAGTTTTAGAACTGTGTTGGAAAATAATAAATACAATTAGGTCACCGTTATGTCTCATTGTTATTTTCGGCATCTTTCTTTGAACAGGAGAAGAGAGACAAAGAGAAACAGACGATATTATAAAAATAACAGAAGTGTCTAAAAGTTTCTCCTGACATCCTTTTCATTTTTCCGTCGTCTTTAAACAGTTTGAAGTCTTTCCGGTTTCTATTTCCAGCTATAGAGGAAAATGAAGCGCCTCTGTCAGATTATAAGGCAGATGCAGAGGCGCGCCGGTGGCTGAGATCTTCAGCAGCTCTGAAGCTGTCGCTTCTGTCATGTTTCAGACTGACAGAAGCAAGCAGGGGATGTTGGTAAAGCCAACATCTAAGGCAGGGATAGGCACCCCCAGGCCTCAAAGGTCGCATTGCTGCATGTTTTCCAACATACCATGTTCTGGAACGTTCTAATTGGCTGGACACACCTGAACCAGGTTATCAGTCAAAGATGACATCACAGCGTAGGAAGCGCTCAAACAAATGAAATGGGCCAAAACCTCTTATGGGAGCTCAAAAACATTTAAACTTTACCAACAATATCAACATACACGTCAGGAAGATCCAAAGTAAGTTTTAAAACTGTTTAGGGATGGGCATTTGCGGCAAAGTGTGAAATTTGGTGATTTTCACCTTTTGCCACCATAAGGGAAAAGATAACTGAATGATCTTCACAAAAAAGTACATGACCACAATGAGAACCAACGTTGTGTTGATCTCTGACCTTGAGAAGAGAGGCCGCCATCATGAAATTAAAAAAATAAAAAAAACTTTTAGTAATTTCTGCAAACGTCAACTCCTAGGAATTTCAATCATCATAACTCCTCAAGCATCATTGGAAAGGTACTTGAAATGTTGGAAATATTGTTGGAAAAATGTAATACACTAATCCCTGGTTTAAGGTAAACAAAACAATATAACGCACAATATGAACCTTTAAGGGCATGGGAAACAAAAAAACCCTTGTTGCTAAGGAAATTTCAAAAGTTTACTTGTGCTGATTCTTCTAAAAACTACACAGAGCTTTTCGTCTCTCCAAGGTGGCCAGAAAAGAATATGGTTGCTATGGTGATGAAACCAACGGAAAACTTTTAAACAAAAAATTTGTCATGTGCAGCTTTGACCAGGGTGGTAGGGGCAGATATATATTATATATATATATATATATAATTTTTTTTTTTTTTTCAAGAATGAGTTGACAAATTAGAGATTCCTTCGGGGAAAGTGGGTTAAGTGATGCTACTGGCACAACTCTAACAAATTTTTGATGGGCCTGGACTGGCTTTAGCAGAGGGAGACATCTGGCACTGCCACAAGATCTGTTGAAATAACAATTGCACAATTTACCCCTGTGTATTTTTTCTATTGGCACAACTTTCCCCATGACGGGGGCGAGTCGTGCCACAAAAAAAGTTTTTTTTGCCAAAGCTCTTTCTCTCCAATAGTTTATTTAACACCCAAAGTGATTGTCTCCAGTGATGCGCAAGATTCTAAACTACATACATATAATTTACTTGGGGGCATTACAGTAGTTCCCTTGCTTCAATGGGTTGAAAAAGCTTGACCCCTGGACTACACAATGAATTGAGTTTGTGTTTGTCTTTTTAGCTATGTTTTAATTGCATTTGAGCTCATTCTTCAAAGTCATGGCATTCTTCAGGGTTTCTTTTACTTTTTTGTTTGTGCACATGACTTCAAACGGACGGTAACTGTTTTTAGGTACTTTTTTTAGGTAAAAGTACTGTACATATCATTTACCTAGAATAGTCTAAATTCGTTTTATAAGTGTAAATACACGGTAATGTTTTTTAGAAAAGGGAAACACTGTCTGTGCAACAGCACCACAACAAATGAAAACCCTACAGAAACTAAAAAGAATTTTTGGCTAAAAGGATTTAAACATTTAGAGATAACATGTTTCTTAAGCATCATTGCCTTCATCCCTCAATGTTTTATTTCCCAGAAAAAGGGGGGACTGATTTCAAACACTCAGGCTGACATTTGCCCAATGGAGTTTTGTTTATCCACTTTTATGCTTTTGAGTGATTTCTTTTCAACATCCTCCAGTTCTTGACATGATTTTAATATTTGGTTTCAGCAGGAAAAAGCTAGCTGAGAAAAATCACAATAATTGCAGGCCGTCATTTTGTGCAGAGAACTTAATGACTTTGCAGAAAATGCATTTTTCTGTCCCAGCGTTAGCACTGAGTTTTCAGATAGTCGCTAAATGTGGAAACTGAAGGATTTATTCAGAAATCTTTGTGCTTTGAGCCAAGCTCTAAATTATGCAGCTTCCCCGAATGTCATCTAACAGCTTGAACAAAACGGAACGTATGAACAACCTTCTTGGATGACTTTGATATTTTGGAAGTGAATAGTGACCTTCAGGATTCTTTACTTTTCATACCTCACAGTAATATCCTGAAGCTTTAACATCAAACCTCAACATAATTTCCTTTTCGTTTCTTTTTTTTTTTTTTTTAGTTTAGTGCTGTGCCACTTTGCTTCTATGGTCATTTGGGCTTTTTTGTTGCCATGACAACTTCCCTCCGCTCTGCTCTCCTCTTGATTGTGTAGACAATGAATAAAAAGAAAAGGGGAAAAATGTCATGCACTGAGAAGAGGAGACTGAAGGCTGGAAAAAACATGAAAAATGAACTGAATGTCCTACTTTGAATCCAGATTACTTAAAAGGTTCAATTTGATGATCTTAAGACAGTATTATCTAACCAACTTTAGGCTCTGCATGGCAATCTATCTTTAGAAATAGGACAGCTTGATGTTTTATTGTGATCACACAGTAAAATATTATGTTTCCTGGTCCACATTCTTGTGCTGGTTGATGAACAGCCCTTGTGGCATTTTCTTTGCCACATAGCTCAAACAAATCTGCTCTTTACGTTTGATAAGTCTTTGACAGGATCCCATTTCTGTGACTGGAAATCACAGAGCAGCGCCTCCACATTCTGTCTCCCATAACAATGAACGGCTCATGAGCTACAAAAAGAGTTTTTTGGATGAAAAGAAGCGGCGTGGAGTGGAGAATACCAATTCATAAGGTCATGAGCCATTGTGTAAGTGTCTCTTTTTGAAGTGGCGAGCTTTAACCAACAGAAACAAGTCGCACAGCAGTGGGAGGACACCCTTAGATCACATGACAAATCACTACTTCTGTGATCAGTCCAACCTTTTCCCAAATAAATACCAATCATGTTGTTGGCATAGGAAAGCACAAATAAAAAGAATTCATCAATTAAATCAAGTCTACAACCAATTATAACGTTTTTTTACTTCAATATTTGTATTCAAGAAAGAGCTTAACATTTGTTTTTACGGCAAAACAAAGAGTTGAAATTGTGAAATAATGAACACACTTTAATTGATTCCATTAGTAGTTAAATCAGATTTTAAAATATTTTAAATGTCAAAAGGAAAGTATTTAAAAAAAAAAAGAAATATAAAAAACTTTATTTTTAAAGTTCATATTCTCAATGTGTATCTGAACATTTTTAAAAAGTTACTCAGATAAAAGTAACTTTACCACATATTAGCCGGGAAGTTTTCAAAAATAAACAAAATTTGAAAGAAAAAAAAAAGACTTTCAAGCAGATGAAAAACTGATGTTTGAACAATCTTGTTGGCAGGAAGTAGGAGCTGCATTCAGAAGGCCATAAGCTCCCTGCTCCACTCAATTCTGATGCAACCACTTGCTGACAACTAGATCCATGTATGTCTTTGTTTTCCTGAATAGCTGAAAAGCTGCCATATTTCTCGCCATTTGTGTTGCATTGCTAATGTTGGGTTGGGGTTGTGAGGCTGTAAGCTAGCGGGAGGGCGTGTTAACAAAGGTCACCCCAAAGGTCCAACCCACAACTCAGAGATGAATTTCTAAAGAACTCCTGCCGCTCTGCAGAAACTACACTCGTGGACAAAATTGTTGGTACCCCTCAGTTAAAGAAGGAAAAACCCACAATTCTCACTGATATCACTTGAAACTTACAAAAGTAACAATAAATAAAACATTATTGAAAATTAAAATTATTTATTGTTACTTTTGTAAGTTTCAAGTGATTTCAGTGAGAATTGTGGGTTTTTCCTTCTTTAACTGAGGGGTACCAACAATTTTGTCCACGTGTGTATGTCCTAGAAAACTACACATTTTTTGAAATTTTGACTAAAAATGGCATAATAGGTGGATCAGTGGGTCTTTAAATCATATATTTTCCTTCATTTTAGAAGAGGTTGATTAAAACTCTTGTTTTTGAATTATCTTACAGAAAATTCTGACCAGTGTGGGAAACCTAAAGAAAAATAACTTTACACTTTACGAATAACCCTTCTGAAGCACTTCATCTGATATTTGATATTCCAAATTCTACATAAAACTCAAATGTTTCTTGTTTTATTCCTTTTACTTGTGTCCAGAATTTGAAATTGATATTGTGACTGAATGCATAGAATACAGAGAAAGAGTCTGCAATTAGAAAAAAAAAACCACAGTTCTCTGTAGAAGTTGCTTATGAGTAAATGAATTGTCTAGCAATCGTCCATCTTCTCAGACTATAGTTTTAGTTTTGTTGCATGGTGTCAATTTTACATATAAAAACAGATTTTTTTTCCCATAAAAGTTAGTTACGAAGATCAAAAATTAACACTGGAGATTTAACACTTTTGATCAAGGTTTGAAGTTTCACATTTGTATACATTTTGGAATTTAATTGAACAAGAAATGCAAATGATAAAAGTTCATATAAAATATCTTTATGTTTTTATATATCGATCTTTTTTTTTTTATTTTATCAGTTCAATTTGTATCAACATTGATTGATTTCCACACTCTTTTTTAAAATATCCAGAATAGCTGACTTAACCAAGAAATAGAGATAACTTTATTCTAACGAATAAAGATGCTTTTTTTTTTCCTAAATAAAAAAATAAAATTCAAACGTTTTATATTTTGAGGACTTGCAAACTATGAGGAATTTCAAATATCTGGACTCTCCTGACAGCGGTTTGTAAATAAAATTAGCCATGTGATTCCATATTCAAAAGAACAGAGAGACAGATGGTATGCCTCCTTTTGGTGGTAATATTTTTAGATCAAAAGGTTTCTTCAAAAATAAATGATCCAACATGTTAAGATTTCTCCAGCCTCCATCATCTTTTTGGAAGTGATGCTTTAAGTGCCTTGTTTAAATTCTTTGCAGACTTTGTGGCATTTGACTTTTAGCTTTTTCTTCGATGTAGAGGCTAAAGCAAGGAAATCCTCAGAGGTCATGGCAATACAATTGTTGTTGTTTTTATGGTGTTTTAGAATACCTAGGGGGAGGAAAACTCTGGTTTTGGAGTTGCTGAAGGATTTGGATCAGAAATTGTGCCTTTGCAGCCTTTTCCCCCCCTAATCCCACAGCACAATAATGATGGGCTGTGAGGAGTTGTAATTAGAGCTAGTGCACCCAGCTCTCTCGTTCCTCTCTCTCCTCCCCGGTTCGCTCATCTGATGTTTGGCTTTGTTTCGCCCTCCCTCTCCGTCTATTTCTGCACCGAGCCCTGGAGTGAAGCTTCCTCAGACGCGTCTGAGTGACACCCTCCTCCTTTTGGTGATGCTCGTTTTTCTTCAGTAGGTGGTTGAGAGTTGAAACTGTCCCCCAAAAGACAACCAAGCCGAGAAAGGTGCGCGGTGGCGCGCCGCTTTTACGCACGGAAGTTGGAGTTCCAATTTACGCGCCAAACTATCCAAGTCCTTAGTGACGTGCTGTCGGATTTATGATTTTTTTTCAGGGAGGAAAACTCAGCAACGATGCGGGGAACTGAGCTGCTGCTTGGCTACTTTTTGGTGAAAGTTATGGTTTGTGACGCGCAGGGGGAGCCGGATCAAACCGTCGACGACTTCATCATAATGACCGGGTTCAACGAGTCCACGGATGGGGAGCGCCTGGTCACGGAGACCCCTCACACGGAGGAGAAGTGCCAGGGCTACTACGACGTGATGGGTCAGTGGGACCCGCCGTTCGTGTGCAGGACCGGCAGCTACCTGTACTGCTGCGGCACGTGTGGCTTCCGGTTCTGCTGCGAGTACAAAAGCTCCCGCCTGGACCAAACCACCTGTATGAACTACGACACCCCTCCGTGGATGATGACCGGCAGGCCTCCTTCAAAGGTGGACGTGGCGCTGGAGTCCGCAAAGGATAAAACCAGCCTGATTGTGTACATCATCTGCGGGATCGTGGCCATCGTGGCGCTGATCGGGATTTTCACCAAGCTTGGTTTGGAAAAGACGCACCGTCCACACAGAGAGAACATGTCAAGGTGGGAGCTGGACTTCCAGAGCTACTTCTGATCAACTTGATTTTTAGGGCCATTTAATAAGAGGGGAGCAACAAGTTTATGTACAGAAAAAAAAAAAGTTTATAAAAAGAAAAAACACAGCTGTCTATAAATCAAATTTAAGCTATTTTCTTACAGATTCTAATCATGTCAGAACTGGTTTTTACTTGTGTAATCATTTATTTGAGGATAAACAACCAGAACACTCAACCTTTAAGCCTTTTGATGGCTTTAAATGACAATGAGCACTCAAATATTCATACAGTAGATAAAAAATATGCAGGTGGAGTGCTGGCTGCCTTGTTTGAAGAAGCTGGGCAGGATGTCTCAGAATGCTCTTCTTTTTCTTTTATTGTTTGTGATCCTTTTATGGAAGTCCAGAACACACAATATTAATTAAATATTTATGTCATTAAATCGTTAAATAAAAGAGTAATTAATTATTTAAAATTGTCATTGAATAAATACAATTGGAAATCAGTAAACAAATGTTGAAATATGTGTGGCTGTCAAATATTAAAATTGCTTTTAAAAATCACATTTAAACATTTTATTACATATTTCATGGTTCCAGTGTGGACTGGAAGAGAAATGTTGAAATAAATATAAAATAATTAATTCAAAGTGCATTAAATGTGTCAATATTTTATTAATATTCAATTTTCAATGATGTAATGACATATTTATTTTTTCCATGATTTAATGACAGATTTCATGGCTCTGTTTGCAGCATTTTATTACTATCTGTCAAACTGCCCCTTCAAACTCAGGGGGCGTGGCTAACTCAGATCATCTGTACTCCATTGCTCTGGCCTGGTCTAAACCTTTTCATTGTGGCAGTGACAGAAACTTCTGTGGTCTTTTTTTTTAGCAATGTGCAGAAAATGTGGCTCTTCATCTCATAAAACTCAGGAACTTATTTAAGTGTTTTATCTTGCCCCTTACACACATTTCCGTCTCCAGGAACTCCGTGGCACCGCCTACTTCCTCATGGAGGTTTGGCGCTTGTCCGGCCCTGAAGCTGGAATCACCAATTATCCCTGGCTGCAGTGTGTTTTTTTGGGGGTATGGAAGGAGGTCGCGCAGCCTTCTCCGCTGTATGGGGAGGGGGTTTCTCATGGCGCGGGGGCTGCGATGGGTTGATGAGCTCTACATTCGGCTTTCTGGGGCAAGCATACAGAGGGCCAAGGGAAATACCCAGTTACCTCCAAAAAACACACTGCAGCCAAGAGGAATTGTCGAGTCCTGCTTCAGGGCCAGACAAGCGCTGAACCTCCACGAGGAAGTAGGTGGCGGCGTGGAGCTGTGGAGTTCCCGCTGACGTGGACGAAGAAGGACATTTGACTAAGCGACCCTCACAAAAGATCTACGTTTCACCAAAACAATGTTACAGCATGTATGTGTGTGAGGTGCCAAAAAACCCTAGAAAGTTGAATGCATTCCTGAGTTTCATGAGATCAGCAGTCCTGTGCTATGATGAGATTCAAACCACTCAAGAGCAATGGAGTACAGATGAGCCAAGTTAGCCACACCCTCTGAGTTTGAAAATCAGGAAATAAATAAATATGTCATTAAATCATTTAAAATAGGATTTTAATAAAATATTGACACATTTAATTATTATTTACAATTTTAAATAATTAATGACTCTTTTAATTAATGATTTAATGGTGTATATATTTATTTAATAGTGTCTCTTCTGGACCTCCATATATCCTAAAGTTCATTTTTGCAAACCAACAATATTTCTCAATGCCACGAGATTGCAGTGTCGGTGGGGCTTTCAATGACCTGAAACACACAAAAAAGCAATGATGAATACACTTAAAGTGCAAAGCATGAAAGTCTTCAGAGGCTTTGAAAAAAACCCCACAAGTTCCATTTGTTGATGCTGATGAAATTCTTGAAGAGTTACAAATCAAATCTGTTTAAAGTGTTCGATTCCCATAAATGAAAGATTCAGTTTAGAGTAACATTAATTTCAGAAAATATGGGATCAAATAGTTTTTATACTGAAGCACCTGCTAAAGAGGCAAATCAATGTTATCAGTACACAGAAAATACTCGCCTTGGGAGGGATGATCAAACGTTGGCCTCTTTCTCACTTGGGAGCTGAGCAGTCTTGCCATAAATGTTGGTGTCAGAGAGGGCTGAGTGGGTGTGGGGAGGATGCATGTTCTCCTGCTATTTAGGGACAAGACAGGCCTTTTGACAATTTGAGGTTTTTAAATATTTGTTGTCAGGGCTGGGACTAAATTCAGCGCAAATTGAAAAAGCATACATTTTCTATCAACTTTGATTTTGGCTAAATGGTTTGATTAGGTCTAAATTAATGGTAGAAGTGATGTCCAGTGCTTTTAAGTCAGATTTGTTTGAGTCTCTCACATGTGGTGTCATACAAGGAATTTACCAAAGCGGCTAATGACTTTTTTGGTCATAGTAGACATTTAAAATGTTCCTTTTTAATGCTGATAAACTATACATTTGTGTAGAATTTACTTAAATGAAACCTCTGGATTAATAGTTTTTGTTTTTTTTCCAGAGCTCTTGCCCACGTAATCCGCCATCCAGCGTCAGAGCATGCAGACATCCTCGGACTTAATCAGCACTATGAGAACATGCAAGCCGAGTTATCGCTAACCAGTTTCTGTAAGTAACTCTTTTTTATGATCTCCGCACAGAAATAACCAATAAGAACCCAGACTCATTCTTCCTTAAAATGAAAATCATGTGGGACAAATTACAAGTGGATCACAGAACACAATTCTGAGGTTTTTTTCTGTTGCATTGATGTCACTATGGGTTTTTAAGGACCTTTTACTTTTAGCATTTTTGCCATCTTATGGTGCAGTTTCCTTTATTTTTTGGGTCAATTTATTCTGAAGAAAAACATAAAAATGGGGTTTAAAGGAAAAATGCATTCGTACAATGTCTGAGTGCTATTTTCAGGCTTAAATCAATGCTGGCAATAACCTTTCTAAAGTAGTCTCAGACTAAATTCTGACCCAAAAAAGTGCTTTTTGTGCACAAAAAAATATTTATGCTTAAGGGAAGAATCTTAGAAAAGGTATGTGTCCTCAGATTTCTTATTTTCCTAAAGCTTGTCTGTCTGCAGTAAGTTAGAAAACTTTCTAGGTGTATTTGGTGAGCGTTATTTGCACCTTTGTCCTCACCTCTGCCCGTAAAACATAAATTGGTTGTGAACATATATTGTAGTTGCCCTTTTCTCCCTTTAATCCTTAAAGAGCATTTCCCACAGATGCAAACTACAACTGTGGAATACCAAGGCTAAATGAGCTACACGTCTCATCATATGTCAGGGTTGCAGGGTTGTGACCTTGATCTTGAAGGTGCAGCAGGACACAGATGTGTGAGAAGGATTGGGTTTCATTGTTGGAGTAGAACAAAAGCTGCTGTCTTCTTTACTACTCTCCCTGTAAGGTTAAAAAAGGTGACAGGATATTTTTTTTGCTTTAGATCCACCTGTCATGTTATAGTGGAATGACCCATCTCTGTAATAACCACCACACCCTGCAGGAGGTTCAACGCACTGAGTCATAGAGCCTCTGCTGTAGTTTTTAAACAGATTTTCTTTAGTTTTTAGTTTTAAATTCCACTAAACCTCATTTACTTTTAGCAAATTATCTAAGCCATCCATGCAATACTTTTGATGGCATCTGGCCATTTTGCATTTTCACAGATGAGAAGGCTTGACGTGAGACAAGTCTGGTGTCTCACTTGCTAAAAAAAAAAAAAGGCGTGAAAAGTTATTTTAGTAAAAGGGGTAAAAACTGTTTTAAAAAAAAGTTAAGTGGAAAACAAAGGTGCAAGATGTGTTCTATTTATTCTGGTCTTATCATTTTTATCAGTTTGCTTCATTAATTTTTCAAATAAATTCAAAGCTGAATTTTTCTACGAACGTTTTGAGAACAGTGACCAGAAGGGGGCAGTCTACATGATCGTGTGGCCAAAAATGAAGAGGGGAACTGCAGCTAATAAGCCTGTTGTTGTTGGTATTTTACCTTTAATTCACTAATAGTTCCAAATTCTATGTTGAATAACTTGGTGTGTGTTTATATTGTCACACTACATCTTCATTTACTCCAATATTTTTAATTACATGTACGTGCAGATAAATTTGCTGCACATCAAGCTGTCTCAGGTGGTAGATGTTTATGTTGGCTTTTGCAGTCTTTCTGGATATTCTAGTGGACCTGATGGACGATGACGTATCCTTCCCTTGAATGATAGTTTGTTCTAATTGTGTTTGAGACATTGCAACAGTCGTTCGGTTTGTTCAGGCTGGTAAAGTGACCTCATTTTTCACTTGTTGTTCTGACGTGACTCTTTAGATACTTTTGGAGACACCAGTTCTTTATTTCTAGTACATTTAGACAGTGAAATGACTCAAATTGTGTATCAGAGAGGGGGAAATCAATTTTAGGTGACTAAATTGAAGTTATGTGACATGGTTGTTGGTGTCAGAAGGTTTATATATATAGAAAAGTCTTATCTACTGGGATTTTAACCTTCTACCATCTGTAGGGCTTACAGAAAACTATAGTGGGTTGTAGTTGTGTGAACAAAAAACTGACAGATTTGAATCACTATGAAAAGCATAAAAGAAAAACAGTTGGATGCCAGTCTTTCAACAGCAGCTTTTTGCACAAACTTAGCTGAATTTGGGAACCAATCCATATCCATACCATCCATACTGCCAAGTCTGAGGCCATGGTTCTTGACTGGAGAAAGGTCGTTTGTCCTCTCTGGGTGGGTGGTGTGCTTCTGTCCTAAGAGGAGAAGCTTAAGTATCATGGAGTGAGGGAAGATCAAGTTTGAGATCGACAGGCGGATTGGTGCGGCGTCCGTTCTTATGCGGTCCCTGGACCAGTCTATTGTGGTGAAAAGAGAGCCGATCTTTGTTCCAATACTCATGTGGTCCGGGACATGACCAAAAGAACGAGGTTCCAAATACAAGTGGCTAAAATGAGCTTCCTCCGTGGGTTAGCTGGGCGCTCTCTAGTTTTTTTAAACATTCAAATATGTTTACGGCAAAGATCTCTGTGGTCAGCTGACCCACAGAGCACTTTTTTCATCACAAATGTGAAGCTGACACATCTTTGGGGAAAAGACTGGATGTCCTGCCAGGGTCAGAACTCATAAGGGAGGGTTCTGATGGCCTGTCTGAAAAAAACAAAAAAGGACGTAGATGCTGAATTCAGATATAAATATATTTTTAATAGAAAAGGAAAAGAAAGCACACAATTTTTGAAATCCGTGCAGCCAGTGCTGAACATTTTTCTTGGTCGCACAGACCTGGAGCAAGGGTTAAGGTTAGGTTTATGGTTACGATTAGGGTTACACCACCAAACAGTTCCTGAGCGCAGCTGTTTCTACAGCACATCGCTCCTCAAGGGATGGATCAAATGCAGAGAACACATTTTACACACCTATGTGCTAACTAACAGGACTTTAACTTTAAGTTTAATTTTAAATATGTGCGCCCAACAACAAAATCCAGCCTTGGACGATCTTAAAATACATGCAGGCAATGAGCATTTTGGCTAGACGTATTAAGTGTGGCCAATAAGAATTTTCTTCACTTTTTGTGCTGGTCAAACGTAAAAACGTGCGAATAACATCAGCCACAGAAAAAAACATTTTCAGTAAATATGGAGACATTTGTCCCGTTTGCTTTGATTCCGTGTTTTTCATTGTATTCATGCATCAATCTGGGTAACGGGAATGTTTTTTGGTAACATTAACAGTTTTAAGAAAAGAGAATGACTGTCAACGTTAACGCATTAATGGAAGTTCTTCCAGAACACCCAGCAGCCAATCAGATTTGAGTATTCATCCGGACCATTTAAAGTGCAGAAACACAATGTTTGTTTCTTATGGCTGTATATTAGCATCTTTGTTTTCTTGAATTAATACTGCATACATTAAAGTCTTTAAGGTTCTGCTTATCTTACTGTTGACACAAATTAAACTTCTGAGTTAACACATTTCTGAATTAACATTTCAAACAATAAAAATGAAGGGAAACATTTTCTCTGACTTTTTTTTGTTCAAAAGCTGCCTTTTGTCATAAAAATGTAACTTGTAAAACATTGGGATTAATCTGATTAATGTTTTTAATCTATTGACCGCACTAGAAATTCTGTCAGCTCTTTGGAAACAGCTTTTTGTTTAGAAATGACACTTTATATACATTATATGTTTGAAGTAAGTAAAATTTAGAGGACAATTCAGTTTAGCAAACGTAACACGTAATCAAATGAAACAAGTCTTTGTTTCAGAAAAAAGCTTCAAATTGTAAACTACCTGAAAGGGAACCAGACAGAAATGAATCACTTTGTGTGAGGTCGGGTTTTATCCCCCCAGATAGGAACATCCTGCATCTTGATTGCTGATAATCAGCTAAAGTAATACAAAAGTATTCCACACTGACAGGATAAGATTTTACAGTCAACTCAAATAAGATCACACTAATGGAGGGCCTGTGTTCATGGCCCACTTACAGCGAAATGGAAACAGGTCAACAAGCTTAAAAAAATGACAAGAAAATTTAACACAGATAAATCTGATGCCTGTCTTTAATATAAAGGGTGACAGCAGCTCCAGTTCAAGAGGCAACATCCCTGCTAAACACTCTGTCAGCCGGCTGTGATTTCATCCATCACATGAACTCGAACCAGCAGTGGATTTTAGACTTCTATCAGCTTTGAGAGATTTTCTATTTTCTGATGAGGAACATCATAATCGTGTTTCTGTCACATCTGCTTCTAGTGGCACTTGAACCTTTGGCCAGTTGACCAAATGAGGAAGACGAAACTCCAATATTGAAATGGTTTTGCCTCACAGTTATTTCTACTGTCTGTTTCAATAAATGTTTTTTTTTTACTGCAACAGCTTGAATTAATGTAAACCCAGGAAGAGAATGGAAGGAAACAGTTGGGAGAAAAGATGGGCAATACTGTAATTAGACTGAGAGTTGAGGCAACTTTCCCACAAACTTCTTGGACAATCATCTAAACGAAGGGCTAATTCAACTGAGACTACTTCTTCAGTTGAGTCGATCATCATCATCTCTTGTGAGGGGACTGGGTCCTCATGCATTGGGCTGACCAGGTGGACCAGCTTTTCAGGCCAGCAGCTCTGCATTCTTGATTTCAACTCTGTGTTGCTTAAGATCTGCCCCAATTATATCAAACTATCAGGTGCGATGGTGCCACTTGGAGGCCAACTTTCTCCGCTTCTTTCCAGCCCACAATGGGATGTACGGAACAAGTTGATATTGTCAGGGTATCTAACGTCGGTCAGGTAGTAATTGCCCAGCGACACTCCGGGAACATGCTTGCAATTGAGGAGATGACAGTTTATCTAAATGATTCTTGGTGAGTAAGTCAAGAATCTGAGAAGAGAAAGAAGAAAAAAAAAAAGAATGTGTTATCACAAACAATCAAAACCTGGTCTGAAAATGAGGGTTTGGTTTGGGAGTGAACTCTGCTGCAGATCAGTGACAACGTAAGGGCAGAGGTAATGGAAAAAAATGGAAGCAAAGACTGAATGGTTTACACCTTTTTTAAGTCTCAACAGTGAATCGGTGCAGAAATGTAATGATAAAAAAGAACAAGAAGACCATTACCATTCTCTGACTTCTGAGAGGTATTTTGGAAATTGTCTCCTAATGACTTGTTTTAGCTGGATGAAAATTCCAGGCTCTTTATTCCAATTCCCCTTAAAGGAGTAATGTGAATATTGACCATACCGAGTTAAATTGGGACAATTCTCAGCTTTTTTCCTCAATTTTTTTAGAATGTGCTAAAGCATTTGGGGAAATTACAACAGATTCTGTTGTAATTTCGAAGTTAGAAATGAGGGTAAAGGAGAGTCCAATAAAGTCTTACTATTTCCATTTTTAAACTTGTATATTTCTCTTAAAAAAATGCACAAAATGTTCCTCAAGCTACAACATAAACATTTTTTCCTTTTGCATGTCAAGGTAATTCATTTGGAGGGAATTAAAATCCACGCAGAAGACAATTGTTTTCCAGCAAATATACAAGCAGATGGTTATTGCTGCCATTAAAGCATATTTTGACAGAATTATACACTTTGAAAATGTTTTCAGGAACACAAAAATGAAAAAAAAAAACATTTAAGGAAAGGTGCAGAGTGCAAACTGCAAGAAAACAAAAAGTTTTGAAAGATTGGTACAATTTAACCAAGAATTTGAACTCAAAGTTGTTCGGTCTCAAGGCAGACTTCTTCTGCCCAGGCCATTGAGCTTGTGATTTGCTGAACTAGGAGCATGTTTTTCAATTTTATGCTGCAACATGAGTCAAAAGACCAATCAAGACAAAAAAAATAAAATAAAAAACTTGCCAGTTTGTGACAATGCCTTCTACACTAACAGGTTGGAACATTTTGTTCAAAATGTCATAAAAGGTGAAAAAGTTAGTTGCAAAAATGACATTTATCATCTGTGTTCCTTTTTTTTAGACAGTAACCAGATGAACAACGTGGCTCAATCACCAACTTTGATAAGTCAGCCGTATCCAGCCGTGGGACAGATCACCAGCCCATATGAGCAACAGACGCCCCTTAAAGAGCTCAACAAGTACACCACACTCAAGACTGTAGGTGAGAAGCTGTTCATCTGGACATTTCTGAAAAAAGCAAAATAAACTATGTAAAATTGCATTTTTTTTTTAATTAGAAATCATATTTTTAAGAGAAAAACCATGTTTAAGAGAAGTTCAGATGAAGTTTTTGCTCTGGGAGCCACAAAAATGTTGTGTTTCTGTATAAAAACACTTGTATTATTCAAGTCAGCTTTTTTTTTCTTGAAACACAGTTTGCTGGAAGCTTCATCAAACTTCTGTCTGACAGACTTAATTCCTTTGATGCAAACAGGAGAGCAAAAATTAATTATAGAAGCAAGCCTCATTTGTTATCCTTTTTTATTTTTGCTAATAAAAAAAAGCCTGTATCCAAAATAACATGTTTTAAAAAAGAACTAGTGCCATATGAGCATTGCACATCACAGTACTAAATTATTTCTGTCACCCTTTTGGCATTGTCGTTAACAGGACAAAAATAAATGCTTGCGCTGTCAGAGAATGTGTAAAAAAAATATAAAAGCTTTATCTAACTATTTATAATGTATAGCAACAGCCTGTGATCAGTCAGGATGAGTCCTTAAGGGATTTATGCGGAAATTAAAATGACTGTGACAGCCAGACATGACAGTTAAAGTCATCTGAAAAAAATATAAATAATAATAAAAAAGCAGCTTTATGTCCCTTTCAGATTTGATGTATCTGAATGCAACACTAAAGAATTACTGTCAAAAAAAAAACATTTCTAATATTAAAGAGTAATAGAATTTGTTTACTCTGCTGTTTTCATAGGTGTTTATTTGAATCTCTGTGCTGTGTTTGACTAGGTGATCTTTTTTATCCCATCAATTCTGAAGATCTGTGACTCACACAAACAGCACAACTAATTTACTGAAGGACCATCACGCAAAGCATCCTTTAGGGAAAATGTAGATGGAGTAAATCTTATTAGGAGACATCTGGGACAACGTGCAATTAGAAGCAATCCAAATACTAATAAGTGAGGTCATGGAAATTAGAGATAACAAGTGAAAATGAGGGTAAAACTTTAACGACTATCAGACATTTAGAGTTTAAGGTACAAAACTATGTGAAGAAACACAAAAGAAAATATCAAAAGATCCCATGTATTTATTAGTGTAAAAACAGATGTCATTTTTAGATTTTTTTATTTTTATAAAATTGACTTTTTCAAAGTTTTTGTTTGTTTTTTGTAAAATTGTTGTTCATGTTCAACTCAAATTCCTGTTATTTACAACTAGGTTGGATTGATCCAAATTAACACACCAGTTTTTTTTTGTTAGCTGTTAGCAGAGATGGCTACATTCACTTTATTTATTTCTTTATGAAATTACAGGCCTACTCCTGAGAGGACATTTTAACTACACAAACTATTTACTTTGGATGATTTTTTTCATTTTAATGCTGGTTTTGTTTAAATTCTTTGTACTGTTTATTGTTCAGGTAAAAACTACACGTATTGATCAGTTTTTTTTAACTAAAATAAAAAAAAGAGCTTTTATGCAGCCAATAAAGGTAAGCAAGGTTTAAAAATATTAGATATTGCTCATCTGTGTTGTCAACTCTCATCTAAAAATATATGCATATCAGATAATGTACAAAAATCCAATAATGTGCACCACAATTTATACTACAAATCACTAAAATCACGTTTTTTGCCAAACAGTTTCACCAAAAGACGCTCCTTTTTATTCAGTTTGATTAGGACTTTATTTCAGTGTTTTAAACTGAATTTGAATTCAATGTACATTGTTGTTTATGTGTTTTAAGTGTTACAAAGTACGTGAATGTTTTTTTATTTACTTTTACTCTAGTAACCATTTGGATAATGTTTTTTTTTTTTAGCATTTTATTTTGAAAGAATGCTGCACTTACTTGAGTATAACTTTTGGAAACTTCCCTGACTGTTCTTTTTTTTCTTTACATAAACTGACTTGATTGTAATTTATTCCCATACTTACTTTGTAGCAAGGTTTTTTGTACAAATGCTTAATAACTTTACTTTGCAAACATTTTCCACTTCACTAATATTCATAACAGCAAGTTATTTATATTTCCGTCCTATTTTTTAATAAAGTAAAAATGTTACATTTATTGAATTTTTTATCTAAATACATCTACTAAAAATGATATTTAAAGAAATGATCCAGAATCATTATATTAATTTGACATTAAAATGTTTAAAAGTTTTGAAAATAAACAGCCAAACAACAAATCAGAGTTCTGTGCAATTGGCATGAACTTTTTAGTGTTTGCAAATAATTTTTAAAAAGTATTTTGGAAGGCTGGAGCTTCTAAAAATAAAATGCTCAATTTTGTCATGTTAGCAGAGAAAGCAGGTGAAGGCTACCAAAGCAGCTGGCAGCAACCCTTTGAGATGACGACTAAGACCAGCCTTCCAATGGAGGAGGTGGACATGGAGCCAGAGCTGGCTAATCCCTACAGTCCACCCAGACAGAAGTCTATGAAACAGGATGGACACAAGAGCAGGAGCCCCCGGAGCCACAGCACCCAGTCTCTGTACTACAGTTGCAGCTCGGCAGCAAGCCCAGGGGCGCTGAGACTCTGGCAGAGCAAAGAAACACTGGGCCACCAACAAAGTTACGGCCCCAAAAAACTCAGCACAATTGAAAAAGAGCTGCACAACTCCCGCTACATGCCTCCACAACCATACTTTGTGACCAACAGCAAGACAGAAGTGACAGTATGAGGAAGTACCACCACAAGGCTCCCAACTTGAGTTTGCATGAAAAGACACGAACTTGTGGCTTTGTGTTGCAAAACAAGGAACATATTCAAAAGTCTGGGTGTTTGTATGTGGAATAGGTAAACATTTAAAGCCTTGGTCACATGCACCTGGACCAGTGCTGCAGGTTATCTCACACTCCCTCACACCCTCAACCTTATATTATCGGTGCAACAAAAATGGTGAGCTATTACAGGGAAATCCAGCCGTACAGTTGAGCCAGATGCCAGTTTGGACAAGGAAGACGAAGGCGTACACGGATCTAGTTGTCTACAAGTGGATGCATCAGAATAGAGCAGAGCAGGAAGCTTGTGGCCTGCCGATTGTAGTTTTATTTCAGCTTTTTCAATCGTCCTGATTCCCATTTCAATAAAGAAATACTCAGAAAAGCAGTTTTTAAATGATTTTTCTTTATAAATGTCCTCCATCATGAGAAAAAGAGCACAAAAATGTGTTAAAAAAATAACAAAAACCCAATTTTCAACAGAGTGGGTCTTTAAGGGGAGCGCAGCTGGGTTTTTCAGTTCCCTTGTGGCTCGTACAGCCACTGCAAGGGATGTAATAAAAATTGATCATTTGTTAAGAGTATCTTTAAGTATTTGTAAGGCACTTATGATGTACAGGTGATGCTGTCGTATGGTGCCCTTATTGACCCTGCACAAATGTTGAACGCATGGGGTTTGGTCATGATATGTAAGTGCCTGTAGGACGCCCACACAAACTACACTGGTTGTCTAATTTTCTAAGGAGCACACACTTATTGTGTGAGAGACACTAACAAACAATGGAAACAATGAAAAATCTGTACAACACGCCTGCGTCTCACCGACGTAGAAAAAATGCAAATGAATATTTTCCCCTCGATGGGCTCAAGTTGCTATTTTGTGTGCAGGTTTGCCCATGTTTTTGCCTGCAGACAACCCGTATCCACCCATAAGGGCAGTTGTGACTAAAGCTTTACATGATATTCAAATGTGAAGAGCAAATAATGTGAACAAAACTATGTCCGTTTTGAGAGGACAGTTCTGAAGTTTAGAAACCACGCTGTTGAGATGTTGCACAAGATGTCACACTATTATCACTATTTATCAAAGGATTTATGCAATCCATGCCTGCTGTGTAATTTCTACTGACACTTGTAAGTGAAGCAGATTTTAATTGTTAAAGTTGCCTGTGCTTCATTCTGTATTAAAATTTGTCAGTACTCTAGATTGTGATAAAAAATGCCAGAAAACATTCATATACTAAAGAGTAATATTTACTCCTCTCATACATCAATTGTTGTGTAAAGTGAAAAGTCAGAAGTTGGAAATGTTATTCATGTTTATAAAAACTTAAGTAGAAATTAATCTATGTGAAATTAGATCCCCAAAACTACAAAGTGATTTAAAATGTAAAATAATATCCTTTATAAAAATGTGAATACAATGCCAGTTTTTAAGGTTACTGTGTTCTGTTTCCAATTTCTATTAGGACTAAGTGATAACTAAGACACTCTACATAAGTAACCGGATGTTCAATAGCTGAGTGATAACATTGTGTTGTGTTGGTGCCTTTAATTCACATGTAATTATCAAGGCATTCACGAAATACATTTATAACACAGCCTGCAATAAAACACTTAACCAAGTCAATCTAAACTACAGCAGACACGTGTAATATCTGTATATTTTCTGACTGTCTAGATCTAAATCATTCTGACATTGTTTTAAATGACAGCAGTTGTGTTTTGCTAATCTGTTGGAGCTTTATGACTGTTGCCTAATGCCCGGTTTATACTTCAGTATACAATCGTATTGCTTCCCTACTGTCCAGTTCACACTAAAGTTGGCCGGTTTTGCCCTGCGACTGTCCGCAATAACTGCGACGAGCGTCTGAGTGGCGTTCATATTTTTCAATCCTAATGACATGATTGTCTCCAGTGTTTCAGTGGTTTGGCATTTTATTTATAGTGATATATAGAGATCTTGGAGGTTCTTTTTTTTTCTAAATGAAGCTTACATTTTTTCATATGAAAGGTTTTTCTCAATAAATACATTTGTGGTTAATTAGTGATACAGACACGACAATGTAGGTGGTACATCAGGCTGTTATTTTGTATTTGAAATCATTTCAAATGTAACTTTTCTTTTTAAGTAGAATTATTTGGTATGTTGAGGCTTTTAAAATACCAAATAAATAAATAAATGCAAGAAGGGTTGGAATGTGTTTCATTTATTTCATCAGTTTCAAAGAAGAATTAAAGTCTCAGTTCCGAAGTCCAACCCCTCTAGTATTTACAATACATTAAATAGTGACTACAACATCCTGGGAGCTGGAAACTGGCAATTTTCTGAATTGAGTTTGCTCCGCCATTGAGTTTTCAAATCGCTCAGAATACGGTTAAGTGGTCGGATATGCATCTGACTGTACTAAAGGCGTGAAATTCCAGTTGCAGATGATGTCATCAGCTTGTGTCCCATTTTGCAGGGATTGGGGCGCCTTCCTTCCGATTACAAATTGCTATGAAGTATAAACTGGGCCTAAAGCTTAAAAGGTAAATGCACAGAAATGTAGATTCAGGTATTTAAATGATGGATAAAGTATTAGTTTCAACACAAATAACAATAATCTCCTTTTCTGCCTAATGCAAATCAACTTTGTGTACATTTTTCTTACACTGTTGTAACTTTCTTTTTTTTCTTATGACAAAAAACCCCCACTATACATGATATTACATTGTAATTACACACATACATAGAATGTTAATGTTATAACTACATATTTACATCTTGAATGTTTGAACCACTTCTTTACAAAACTTCTGGAGCCCATTTACATTATGAACACCTCACTGTTGTTTCATTATCAGCTTAAGTCTTTGTTCTTTGTGCATTTGAATCTGAACTCAATCAGAACTCCTGATTCAAAACTTCACAACTGCTTTGTTGGCACCGGTGACATCATTGATCCAGAACTTTTAGTGTGTTGTGCAAAATATTAGTATAAGTGTCTCACAAAAAGTTTCTCAAATGTCATTTTAAAATGTAATAAATTGTTTGAAAACATCTGTAGCAATGTGTTTATTTCCAATTGGAGTTGAATGTTAGATTAGTGTTACAATCCACAGGGTGATAACAAAGAAGAAGAAGGAAAGAAAAACACTGAAACAGATAGAACAAAGGACAGGACTCCAAACAACAAAGCATTTATAAGAGCTCGGTGAAAAAAAGAAAGGCAAAATATACACAATGTCTTCTCTCCCACCAGTCCATGGCTTTTAAGCTTCTTAGCTGCTGTGAATCAGCTGATCCTCATCAGCTGACAGCAGGTCTGAGAAGTGACAGCTACAGTTAACAATGAGAAACATGCACACAGAAGAAAAATCCTAAACAGGCATGAATCAAAGGCTGAACACGGAAAGTTATTAAGATATCAATTATATACTGTAGATAAATCAAATTACATATAATCCCCAAATATATGTAATAAAACGTTAGAAAAAACTGATTTTTTTAACAAAAACTAGAAAATATTAAAAACTGGGTGTTTAATGGAGAATTCTGTTTCTATTTCTCTGGAAATGGAATGAAATCGGGCTAAACTTTCACTTTACCAACTGAACGGGACTTTTTACAGAAACAAACTAACTCAAACTAACCTTGAGACCAAAAATAATGAGAAACTTTTACAACAATAACTGACCAAATCCGGTTGCAACTCAGTTGTATGTAATTAAATAAAGCCGATTGGAAGCTAATAATCCTACAAGAGTTGTTCATGTAACAATTATATCACTGCAGAAAGAGAGGAACAGTACTTTTTAAAAAGTATTTCACAATATTTCAAATTTCTTCAAACTTTTTTCAAATTTTAAAGGGAAACTTTTTGTGTTAATTTTGCTTGAAATAGACAAATTAAAAGAAACAAAATTGTAAAAAGAGTGGGTAGTGGCCACAAAATGTCCTTTTTCTGTTCATATTTCTGTTGTGGTCATTTTTTTTCTCCAAATAATGTTCACACTTTTTTGGACTTTTAATGCAGCTCCTGTTTACATTCCATTACTAAATTAAAACAGAAGTTTTATCAGTCCTCTGGGAGCTGGTCATTTTCTTGAAAGTGCCAGGAGACATTTGGATAATTAGCAAACCATGTTTCCTACCACCAGGGTGGTTCCCTTTGGAAATTCAATTAGCACAGTAACCCGGTTCAGTCAGAAAGAAAGGGCCCAGATGTGCACAAGTCTGGGGAAAATCTTAATCATGAACTGCCAAATGTTTCAGCCGTAGTACTTCCTTTCTGCATGTTTCCGGCATAAACTGTAGGAAGTGTGGATTTAATTACTGTTCATTGCCAGAGCTATGAAAAAAGAGGTGCTCTTAGTTGAAAGCAATTGCAGGTGATTGACTTTTAATTAAGTCTAATTGATGATTCCACTAATCTCCATCTGCTTTTACTTTAATATCTTAAATCTATGGTAGCCCTGAAGTTCCAGTCACATCAACCAATCACACAACGCAAAAACATGTGATAAACAAAAAAGCAAAACAAATTAATTGAAGAAATAAATACATTTTAGAAACCAAAACAGAATTCCAAAAAAATGAAACAAAAAAATGAAGTGTTTTATAAAACAAATGAACTTTCAGAAATCAACATAAAATGTTTTTTTAAAAAAGAAATACGAGAAGAAAATGGACACGCCTGCATTAAATGATGGCAAAAAATACCTGCAAATAACCACAATGAGATCTGTGGAATATCTGCAGACGTAAAAAATATCAATAAAGGGGGAAGTAAACAATCTGTGGCTGAATTCCAGCTCAGTATCAGGGAAGAGCTTTTTACATGGACGGGTCAACATTTTAGCTGTATTTGGTTTCCTTTTCTTTTCTTTTTGTCTTGTGTTTTGTGTAATTTATTTTTGTGTCAGAGTGGAACCTCTGTTTTTCTTGTGGATCTTTTTCAGTCTGTCTGATCAGTTTCAGGTGTGGTGCTAAAGGCGGGCTCCTATTGGACCAAAGCTGGTGAGGCAGCCTTTAAATGACTGTGTGGAACTCCAGTCTGTGAGAAGTGAGCTCTGATGCAGCATGTTGGCAGTCCATCTTGGCTCTCTTCTCCAGTTTTCTGATTTTGGTCTGTGATAACATACTGTGCTTTGTTGTGGTTTTGTGCAGAGGTTTACCTTGTGTTTTTTTTTTTTTGGGATGAGTGAACTGCCATTTTCTTTCATAAGTCTTTTCTCCTGTTTCTGTCAGCTGATTGGAGGTTAACATTTGTAATTGGTTTTTCCTTCTGTTTTTTTTGGCAGGAAAGATTTCTTGGATTAGATAGGTGGGGGTTTGTTTGTTAGTTTGGCCTTTGGTTTGACCTTTTAGTTATTGTTGTTTGGTTATAGTAGTTTTGAATATAAACTTTTAATCTTTTGTTGCAGACTAGTCCTGCGTCCTTTCCAACATACCATGCTCTGGCATGTTCTAATTGGCTGGACACACCTGAACAAGGTAATCAGTCATGACTAGGGCTTGGATATCTGGAAATCATGCAGATACTGCAGCCCTCGAGGCCTGGAGTTGCCCATCCCTGCCCTAAACAGACAAGGTCATGAGAGTTAAAAAAAGTGAGCTGAAAAGTGCAAGTGAAGGACAAAACAGATAATCCTCACGTTGTGTCAAAGGAGAAATAACTTCTAAGACCTATGGGAGACTGTACACTTAACATTTTACCAGTGGGGTTGTTTTTGGTTTTTTTATTCTCCTATTCAGCATTTGGTTTTATCTTTATAATTTCCATCCTCTAGCTTTGAGTTCACAGGGATTACTTTGCAAACCCTTCAAAATCATCTGTTGGTAATTTACATAGGCCATTAGCATACTGCTAAAAAATAAATTCATTCATTTTCCAAACATGCTCATTGGGGGTTATAGGGTTGCTGGAGCTTTTCCCAGCCACTGTTTGGCAAATGGAGCAACCCTGAACAGTTCAACACAATTTAGTCACCAATTGGACAAAATTTGCTCTGTGGAAGGAAGCTGCACCACGCAGAAAAAACACAAACTCTGCAAAGAAATGGCCCAGCTGGGAGTTGAACCGCTAACCCCCTCACCACCATTAAAGCAAGCTGACCTTATTTGAATGATCTGAACTGAAATAAAACAATTGTAACTAATAAAGCTCAATGTTGATGTTTTTAGCTTTTTGTGTTCAGCTTTGGAACAACCTCTTAGTCTCAGATATTTACCTCTATTTCTGTTAATTGATTACACTCATGGATGTACTATCAAAACTTCAAGTTTTGCTGGATTTAAGTTGTTTTTGTTTTTGTTTTTTTCTCAGATACTTGATAGAGTAAACCTACTAAAATTGCTTAAGTTTGTGTCAACGCCTTCCAATTTTCTGGTGTCTACATTTCCTCATGTAGGCTAAGCTGCACTACAGTTTTCTGTAATTCCAGGTGAAAACTGTCACCAACCAGAACAATTTTCAGAATTTTAATATTTTCAACTACAATTTATTTTTAAATCAGGTCAGACATTTCCTTCAACATTCAGGTGTGAGGTCAACTGTAAGAAATATTAGTGTCCTCTTTTAAAAAGCTTGAGAATGCCATTCTAAAGACCATCAAAATCAGCCAGATTTATTTATCTGGTATTCATCGTTCATTTAGAACTGCAGGACACTTTCAAACATTTTAGGGGAAACTATTCCATTTGAATGAAGACAGCTGTTCAGTGACTGCTCACAGTCCTGTCAACAGGCTCAGACTCACTAATAAAACTCTAAATTTACAGTTGGGGAACTTTTGTGACTGCAGTGGACAGAAATGAGCCAATTAGAGGTGTTTGTCATGAGAACAATAGTCATGAAACTATAGGAGCTCTTTCACAGAGAATGGTTTATTTTGTCAAATCAGTCATTGCTGCTTTTAACAATTTCATTCCCTCTGTAGCAACATCATAATAGTTTACAATCAATAAGCAACACTAAGAATCAAAATAAACCAACTTTTAATGTACAGAGGCAATTCAATCTATTTGCTTCTTTAATTTTAAAAGTTGGATGAAACTTTTTTTAATGGAAAGAGAGAGGAAAAAAAACAGATCTGCAGTGCCCTCTGCTGGTAGGAGGTTAATGAAAATTAAAAATGAACATTTTCTTTTTCATTGCAAATGAAGTGCTTAAATGGTGGAGTTTTTGGCATAAAGATGTAAAACTGTATATGGATATATATTTTTATTGTATTCAAACACAAAAATTAAGCTTTAAAATTAAATACAAAACAACATTCTAGTGAGATTTATTTGACTAAGTCCTGCAAGTCAGGCAGTTAAAGCTGCGCCTCAAGAATAATTTGACTAATTGATTAGCTTTAACAACAGATTTGAGTGACAGCACAATGAATCAGTCTTTCTGTAAAATTCATGTGCAAGGACACAAAATTATCTAGTTCTGATGTCCCCCTCAGACCATGACCGGTTCATGGTTGCCTAAAGAACCTCGGATTCCACGAAAAAAGTCAACAAAAAGTTAGTCATTATAATGACTAATGGGATTAGGAAATGTACCTTTGCAACCTCTGGACCTCGTCGCTGCACAGCTGAGGAAATGTACCTGAAATAAAAATTTTTATAACACATGGATATCGTTGATTTCACATAATTAATAAGACATAATAATTATAAATTTAATGAGACATATACTGACAACCGGAAATGTAGTTTATGCTTGTTAAATGAACCATTGATCAGGGGTAAAGTGCAAAAATGCTGTGAATTTGATCAACTGAACGGCACACTGAGTAAATCACATGAAGTTAACAATGTCCCAGTAAAATCTATAGTGAGTCCTGACTAATGCCAAAGTGCACCCTGTTTAAAGCCTTTAATCGTTTTCTAAAATGCTTGCTGGTAAAATTATAATGCAAACATTTACATTTTTATTTAAAAAAAAAGAATATTTTGGGTTACATTTTTATTCAGATCTAGTTGACCCAAAGTGAGGATAAATCTACACTTTTATTGTAATATATATAAATATATATTTAACATTTCAATCAACATTAATGGCTTAAAACTGGAAATTTAATTGAAAGCGATCATGCTAAAAATGTAGGAGAAAAAAGAAAAGGTCTCCAAAAAAATGTGTAGTTGTTATGGAAAGGAATGGGTTAATAACAGTTCAGCTGCCTAAAAAAAAGTTGGAGGGCTTGACAGGCTTTCCACTGAGCATACAAACAATTGCACACAGATTTACCATTCAGTATTGCAGTCTGTCCACTTCCAGTAATTAAGACCTCTGGGGAAAAAGGTAAGCTCCTCATTTCAGTCTTTTTTTCTTCAAATCAGACAAAAAAAATATGCTTTTAATTGTAAAGCTACCTTTATATATTTATTCTATGGTGTCAAACATATCCACAGCTGGCATGAAAACCCTCGTATTTCTTGGGGTTTGGGTGCTGGGAGTATCTCTGGCGTTGCCAGACCCGGACACGGCAGGACAGAGGGAGGCCGAAGATCCCATTAGCTGCTCTAAAGGCTGCACCTGTCAGCATGACGACTACAGCTTGGAGCTCAACGTGTACTGCAGCGCTCGTAACCTCACGCACATACCAGGTGACATGCCCCCGTCCACTCACTCTCTCTGGCTGGACATGAACTTGTTTACTTCCCTCCCGGCGGCAACATTTCGGGACCTAACCAACCTGGATTTTTTGAATCTACAAAGTGGACAATTAATGACCCTTGACCCCCAGGCTTTCAAAGGGCTCAGGTCATTAGCACACATTCATCTGGAGAGAAACCGCCTGCGGGCATTACCAGGTACGATTTTTCAGAACACACCTAATCTGGCTTCTCTTAGTCTCCATAACAACCAGATCAGTCGCATTGACGAAAGACTTTTTGCTGGACTGTTGCACATGTGGCTCCTCAACCTCGGGTGGAACTCACTAACAGTCCTGCCAGAGACAGTTTTCCATGATCTGCATGGTCTGAGGGAGCTCATTCTAGCTGGAAACAGACTTGCTTACCTGCAGCCGCAGCTCTTCCAAAACCTTGTTGAACTGAAAGAGCTGGATCTAACCGGGAACCACATCAAGGTCATAAAAGCCAACGTGTTTGTCAAACTCACTAAACTGCAAAAGCTTTACTTGGCTCGCAATCAGATCGTGACTGTGGTACCCAGAGCGTTTGTCGGCATGAAGTCGCTCAGATGGCTGGATCTGACAAACAACAAGCTGACCTCTCTGCATGAAGACACCTTCTTGGGTCTGCACAGCCTTCACGTGCTGCGACTCTCCAACAACTCCGTCAGTGGCATCCGGCCCAGGACATTCAGAGATCTGCAGTATTTGGAGGAACTGCAGCTCAGTCACAATAGGATTCGGGCCCTGGGGAGAGGATCTTCGATGGGCTTGGCCATCTGGAAGTCCTGGAGCTGCAGCACAATCAGGTACAGGAAGCACAGATGGGGAGTTTCGCAGGCCTGTCCCATGTGGCTGTCATTAACCTGTCTGGAAGTTGCTTCAGCAGTCTGCCTGATCAAATGTTCAAAGGTCTGTCGAAGCTCCACAGCCTACATCTGGACAGAAGTTGCCTAACACGGATTCCTGCTCAAGCATTTGCTGGACTCTCTGGTTTACGGAGGCTCTTCCTTCAACACAACAATATCTCTGTGGTGGAATACCGGAGCTTTGCAGACCTAGTAGGACTGCTGGGACTAGATTTGAGTTTTAACAAGCTGGAGGTTCTCTCGCCTCACACTTTCTCTGGTCTGAAGAATTTGGAGTATTTGCTGTTAGTCAACAATGAATGCCAACAGTTTTTTCCCAACGGAACAAAGCCAATACTTCCGAAACTGCGTTACCTCGACCTCAGAGCAAATCTGCTGACAGGCGTTGTCCCCAACTTCTCAGAGAGCATGGAAAAACTTCTGCTGTCCGGGAATCGGTGGAAATGTGACTGTGGCGCTCTCCCCCTGAGGAGCTACAGCGTGAGGAAACCGCTGGTGGTCCCTCGGCAGGTGGAGACCCACGCAGAGGGTGAAGAACCAGACTCCACCATCACCATATATAACAACATCACCTGCACCAGCCCACCACATCTGGCTGGTCAGGACCTGCGTGACGTGAGCGCCGAAACCTTTCAAAACTGCTGAATAAAAAGGCAGAGAAGACCTGCTTCCTAGTCTGAATCACATTTTCCATTTTAGTCAGTCTGATTTACCACATTCAACAAAATTTCAGGTAAAATCTGTTATTTGTTCAAGAAGATATATTAGAGTTACTTTTTTGAAAGGGTTTTATGAATTCTTCTGAACATAAAGTTAAAATATTACTAAAAACTGTTCTGGAATATGATTTTGTGTAAGTAAAACGTATGATGGTTTGTGTGTTTATTTGATGTGCTTATTCTGTTGAATGTTTTTAATAAAAAAAATAATTACAATGTGGTGCAATGTGAAATTTCAAAAATATATATTTTATTCATTGTAATTTCTTAGTCTTATTAAGTTAACAAATAGCAATTTTAACAGCATGAAAAAATGTTATTTTCTGGTATTGATAATTGTTTTCCGTAATATTCCATAGTCAAGTTTAGGAATCACATTCTTGCTCTGGTTTTTCCGACTAAGCCAGCAGGAAGGAACAGGAGGAAGTGGAGTCAGCTGCAGGATGATCACCAGATATCTCATAGAGTTTCATGGCAGGCACACTGAAACCTGCAAAGAAGCGCCACCTCCGAGATCAAGTGAAGCAGTTTAACAGATCTCAGTTAGACATCTGCAACTTCGTTCATGTTCCTTACAAAGAAACAAGCAAGAACACACAAGGATGTCGGGCTGACATGCAGCCGAGCCTTCCAGCACTGTTGCGTCGCTGAATAATCCTCATTTGTGCAGCTTAAAAAAACATCATCAGGCACCAGAGAAATATTTCATGTGTGGAAGTTGTTGATTCCAAAATTTCACACAAAAGGAATATTAGTCATGCATTAACAGAGGGAGTCCATTTAGAGGGTTCTTTGAGATTGGTTTATTTCAAGTAATCAAAACAAAAAAATTCTCTTCTGAGCATAATATCTTCTGGTAATCAGCAGGTTTTGATGGGTGTCATGCAAACATTTGTGTCCGATTGTGCAGATTGACAGGTGTAGCACGTCATGCACCGATAACCTTTTTACCAGTCACAGTGGATGTTAGCTATGACCAAAGAGCTTCATACCTTCCGGCATGACATGCTCTGGTTCAGCAGTCATCTGCTTTTGGGGAGAAAAACCTCCTGGACATGCTGGGTGGTCAGACTCTGTGATTGACCTGGTGTGGCTTAACCTAGATTCAAGAAGCCGCTTCACTATCGAAAACAAAATTGAGAAAAATATTGTTTCAAATGTCTAAGTTTTGGATCAACGATATTGTATATTAATGAGTTAAGAATCTGTCAAGATTTCACATTTGCTCCAAATCAGGAGCTGCTTTCACTCCTTAGTTCCTGGCATTGCAGCTCCATTCAAAGTCATAGTGCTGAACACTGTCCAGCTCAGGCTTCTCTAAATTATTTAATCATTTATTGGGCTTTGGCAGGAGCTTCACTGAAAGTGATGTGGAAGAAGGACTCTGTTCCAAGTGAAACCTTGAAAATTGAGGACAAATAATTGCTCTGTTTGCTTGTTTATTGGTACCAGGGTCCGGGATTCACAAGGTTTTCTGGCAAACAGCCCGTCTGCTGATGCGTTAAAATGTTTCGCCTAAAGGTAAAACACACCATTAAGAAAGCTGCTGAAGTTAGACTGCCATCTGGTGGACAATTAGTATAAAATGGAGGATCCTTTTGGCTGAGGCTGCAGTCAAGTTAAATACTTATTTTCAGCATCATAGTAAAAATAAATACTTCAAAAATCAATGAGATTTCTTGGATTACATTCTTTTAGTAGAAGTGACCGTATGATGACCATTAGAGACCTTTTGTCTTATTGTGGAACTAATTGCAGAATCGCTGACTGAAAAATACTTTTCACAGACGGGTTTCTGAAGAGCACACGTTCATGTATTTTGCTTAGTTAACTTTCATTAGTCATGTTATAAAGTTTTCATTCATTTTTACAAACTTTTTAACCTTAACCACAGCTCTAAAACTGTTAACAGCTGGGTTTTTATTTTAAAAAAAGGTACATTTTAATTGTGAAAATCAGAAAATATTGAAAATTACTGTTAAAAAAGTGAGAATATTTGGTGTATGACCAGAAACAAATGAGGCTGCAAAGAAAAGCTTTTTTTCTCCAGTGAATGTGAAAGTTGGTATAATGTTGGTTTATTATTTTAGCTTCAAATTATCAAATTTGCACATTATCAATGAACAGCACCTTTTTGAAAACTAAAAATCTTTTACCTTTTTTAGTTGACCATATGTTTTTGCTGTCGTAAAATAAAGTAATAAAATAAAAGTAAAATAATCTTTAGCTTTTGCAGCCACTTCTTCCATTAAAAAAAGAAAAACACTAGACTTAAAATCAATATAAAGAAAAAAGAAAGAACTCACACATTACAAATGAAAAATTACTTTAATTTTCAAGATGGTAAAAATAACGTGTAAATTCCATAAACCATTGCATAACTGTAGTGTAACATTTTAACAAGTGTTAACAAACTAGTAGCACACTACAGTAAATATATAATGGTACACAATCATCAATGTAGAAAAAGAAACATCTAATATTCTAAGACTTGCACCTGTTTGTGTTAACAACACAAAATACCAATATGCCAAGAAATTATTCTACAATTGTTTAGCTTAGATTACAACTTCCTACGTTTCCATACAGTTCGTCACAAAATCAGGGACATCTTTTTTTCCATATACATATAAATAATGTTATTCGGTAAATAATTCAATGAAATGCAATTTCCTCAGACTAAACACATTCCAGATCACATCACTGTTTTTTCCCCTGAGAAAAATACATTTCTTTTCTTATAATGTCTCGATACATCAACAAATAGAAACTTGCAAAAACTTGCATTTGTTTAAATTCTAGTAGACTTTATTGAATATCAGTTTACAACTAGATGCTACATCATAATCAATAAACTGTGCTCCGTATTATCCAGTGACCTAATAGTTGAATAATTAATTTGGAAGAATACATTCAATATTTCAGGGCTTTAATGAAGTTAAAAAAAAAAACAAAAAAAACCCAAGTCTGCTAAAATGTAAATACATGGCCCTACAGGTTCCACATTTTTTTACTTTTATGCTTTTACTTAATTCAAACACCATATTTATTAACATGTACAAGATTGCATAAATTTTCTGGCTCCATTGAGAGAAGTTAAAAAACAAAAATAAAGACACAACGACTAACAAAAATGCAAAATAGATTGAACTATTCCAGAGCAGAGCATAATGACACAAATATCACTTGTAGTTTACAAACCTCGTCCTATTTGGTGCTTTTCTTAACAAACTTATGACTTTGTGATGCCGAATGAATAATTGTTGTGTTCAGTGGTTTGGTATTGCTAAGGTTTATGGCAGACAAATCTTTTTTTTTTTTTTTTTTTTAAATCAAATTGCAATAATTTATTTTTTAGCCTGAACAAGCAGGATTTTTTTTAGCAATTATATTGTGGTCTACAGAATTATTTAAGGCACTGGAATTTTAATTTTGAAATAACCATAATCCCCCCCCCTCTTCAGTCAGTCTATGTCATGTAAATATCAAAAGGCACAGATTTGTTAAAAAGTAATTGGTCCACTAAGAGATTAAATCGAAAGAAGCAGGAAAAATGCAGAGAAGCTATGCTTACCCAACATTTGATTTGTTTCCTGAAATATATCAATTGACGCAAACAGATTTTCTGTAAGACCACAGGCCTAAAAACACAAGAGCAACACACCAGATCTGAGCATGCCTGTTTCTGCCACTGCTTCAAACTGTTCTCCGGTTCATGAGGAACGAAAACTAAATCGACTAAAAAAAGAAAGCACCTGTAGGCCTACCATATCAATATAGAATGCATACCTAACGAGTTTTTAAGCGATCTTGATTTAGCAAAATTAAAAAAAAAAAAAAAAGAAGTACTAAAACAGTACAGTAATGAAGTTTTACATGGCCACTTCAGAAGCACAAATGTCATTCCCAAAAACAATCCTTCACTGTAGACGACTACAAAACCCACACGGAACCCTCACTTAAGGCCAGAATGCGCAACGTCGCACAATCCGCCACAAACGCCAATGTACACGCAACATCAAATCAAAATTACAATTACGTTGGTAAGGATCTGACCCATGCATTTTTGATCAGATATTAGCTCACTATAACTGCCATTAAATAATGAAAAATAAAAAATGGTGGCATTTATCATTTTTATTGAAATATTCCATCTATTTAAGGTACTAGGTGACATGATTCCTTTAATCTATGTAAGAGCTCCTGATGAATAAGACAAATGAAATGTAGTAGAAAGAAAGAATACAGGTCTTTGGTAAAACTGTAAAATATCATAAATCTATTAATGCTGCAAGCAAATGTAAAGTCCTGTTGCTCAGGTTTAATAACCAAAATATGAAACATTAAAGAAAAATCCGCCCTGCAATTCATGATGTCCCTTCAGGTGCCTGAAATGCCGGCGTCAACATCGAATCTTTTTTTTAAGTGGGAAAACCTTTCCTTTACCATAAATTCGCTTTGGCTTGTTCTGACATTTGTCACACCAGGCGCCTTTTATTTCCTTTACCTCCCAGGCAAACAAACAAAAAAGAAGAAAGAAAACAACAGACCAAAGGTTTGCAAATTACCTGCATCGTACACCGCTATCCAGTGTACAGAAAAACAAAGAAACCATAAAGCCAACAGAAGTATTTACGTTACATCAAAGTCAAAACAGGACAATCTATAGTAGTACAAGCCCATGACATCATTTTAAGTGATTTACAAAAGTATAGAAAATTGGACTCAAATGGATTAACAAATGGGAAAAAAAATAAGTTAGATACATTAGACAACTGGTTTCATAGTTTCTGAAATCTGAGCTGCAGGTGCACAATAACATTCAAACATCTATAACAAGAAACTACATTTATACCTTTTGTAGTAGCAGCGAAGCTTGCAAAAGTTATTTAGCCTTACCTACATCAAAATAAGTCAATACAAATATTCTGGCAGTGTGACACAGTGCGACCATTTTTTTTTTTTTTCTCATTTTTGTTTTTTTGTTCCTTTTTTTTTTTTTTTAAATAGCTGGTTACTACATCGCATAACATGCAATACCAGAAGTGTTTAGCCCGCCTTTTCTGCTGTAATTTAGTAATGATAATGCTAAAATACCATTGGCTCTCTTGATATTTTTTTTCCACTGAGTTGCTTCATTGTCATTTGAGAGAATGTAAACAATGCATTATCCCATATTCATGTGTAGCAAAAAACTGTACCTGGAGATACATGTGTTTCTACTGGATTCAAAGCAAGAATATAAAGATTTTTTTTTCCTTTTTTAAACACAGTAGAAGGTCTTTTCAATTAGAAGAACCTAAGCATATATCCTATGCAAAATCCATCCTACAAGTAAACAATGAAACTCTTCATTCACTGCAGAATTAGTACAAGAAAACTCCACAGATCTAAAAGCCTTTTGTGTATGCCTTTATACAAATCTCAATTAATGTTTGCATACTCCCACAAAAAAAACAAACAAAAAAAAGCCCATATCCTCCAAAATGTGCACCAAAAGAGAACCACAACCAAGGAATTGTGGGTACAGGATGCTTTTCTACAAGTCAGAACACAGGCACTCAAAATGTTATGCTTTTTTCCCTCTAAAATACTTTATGGATATTGGCCAAATACAGCAGAATACACTTCAATATATAATTATACATGTCTTGATGCTTTTGCTAAGTTAAATATACAGAAACCTGTTTATAAGCTTGAACTACTAGTGTCTGCTCTGACGATTCTACACATAACCTGTCACCTAAGGCAAGGCACTTCTGGGGAGTTCGAGGGCGATATGTTCTAGAGGTTAGAATTCTATACAAAAAAAGAAAACTAAAATCACAAATTTCTGGCTTTTAGCTAATCCATGCTTCTCTTTTTGACAGCCTTGATCAATTTCTACATAACAAAACTGATTGACAAACAGCTTTAACATGTAGCATGTGCCTCGCTGATATTATAGATGCTGGTTATGCGTAAAATGCAGTTTAAATTTGCACTTGTTTTGATTGAATTTTATAAATCTAACTACGAAAGTAGAAACTATCATGACTTTTCTAGGAAATATTCAATCATCGTGCCTTGATTTTTACAACAGGAAATATTCAAATCATATTTCACAGTACTTACAAAAGCTCCAGGTGTTAGCTTATGTGGAAAATAAAAAAGTAGAAATCGGGGGGAAAAAAACAAAAAACAACAATACCTATGAAGCAACTCAAAGCAAATCCAAGAATAAAGTCCCATTTTAACAAAGTGCTTTAATAAAAAAGGGGAGTTTTAAAATTAAAACTGAGAAAAACCCTTAGAAACTTGGTCAATAGAAGGATGTTTGATTGGTTAAAAGATTTTTTTTTTGCATGTTAGCATTATTTTTTTTAAGATAATACTATGTTCTTAATGGATGTGAAGTCATTTTAAGCGTAGCAGAATACTGTAGCTAAAAAATTGAAATACCTGTTAAATAAGAGTTGTTAAGTCAAGAAATGAAGATTAACTCAAACATATTTTCATCCGTTTCTATGGTTTAGCTGCCAAATTAAGTTTATTTGCATTTAATTTGTGTTTTTTTTGCTTACTGAAAAACATTCATTTTTTTGTAGAAACAAAAAGGTTCTTTTTTTCACAGAAACAACAAAAATGCATTTTTTGATATTTACTTTGGTGGGATACAGGAAAAGAGGCTCAAACGCTTTATGAGCTAAAGCTTAGCTTAGTGACTGATAGATATTACTGTATGAAAAACACTGCAGTTTTTTCTGATCTTAAAAGAATTACCTCTAAAATTGACAAACGAAAAGAACCTTTTGTAAAGCTATATACAGATTTTAAAAATTATATTTATATATATATATATATTTATTTATCTGTATATTTCTTTTTCTTTTATTTATTTATTTTTTGAAAAGCTGGTGCTGAAATGCCTTCAATCACTTCCTGGAAAACCAAAGTTTATTTTCATGCTACCTCACTTCTCAGGGGGTTTCTGTTTCTCATGAAGTTTATCACCTGTGTTTATTTTAAAACCTGTAGTTTTGCATTTAGTTTAGGCTAAACTTTCCTCATTATTTAGTCCTTTGTTTATTTGGAGAATCTACAGCTATGTTCTGCTTTTAAATCAAATATGAAAATGTCTCTAACTGGACCTGGGTCATTTACTGTATCTAATGGTGGAATAATATGGTTATTTATGATCTAATCTGAGAATATGCAGTGTAAAATGTTTTGTCCAAAGGAACATAACATAAAAAGAGCTATCTTATGAATGAATTCTCTACTGAGAACACCTGATTTGTAATACTGATTTCCAATTCTGTGTAATTTAGATGATGGTCAGATGTCAGAAAAAAAACAGACTTAAAAATGTGTGATTAGTAGTTCTTAACAGGACTAAGTTCTTAAATTGTAAATTAAGTTTCTGTACATCACCACTTTACTATTTTTGTTCTACAATAAGGACATTCTGCTTTACTAGGTGCACAGTTCTCACAAAGTACATAATGTTGGCAAGGTTGCAGAACAACGCAACGGTCATGGTTTTGGCAAACTATACATTTCTTTGACTGAAGCTGATAAATTACCTGTTAGGGGAAGAAAAGAGTTGATATCAGCTGCAAACTACAAATAAAAACCTGTTCATGCAGATTTTTTAAATAAGCATGCTTCGTGACTGAACGAGTGCTTTTTAAGAACCCAACAAACAGTCTTATTCAGATGCTACAAAATGAAATGCTGTTTGAGATCTAGACTTTCTTACCCCATCTATAAGGTCTAGGTCATTACGTAGCTGACTCTGGATAGAGTGGAGTTTGGACAGGGAGAGCTGGTCCAGCTCTCCGTAGCTACGGAGGAGAGGAGTTCCAGGGGTGCGACAAAACACATCAAAGTCTCCCTGGAGTTCTTTCAGCTTGCGCTCTGCGTCTTCCCATTTCTGTTCTGCCAGCTGCCGCTTCGCCTCAGCCGTCTTCGCTTGCTCCTTCGCTTCGTGAGCATCTTTCTGACAAGCTTCAAACGCCTGGAATGAAGCCCAGAGTTGGGTTTTAACAACATCAACTTGAAACTTTTTAGGCTGCAGCGGAAGTCAGGTTTAGACTGCTGACCTGTTTGACTTGATGCCAAGCCTCCTCCCATTGTTTGATTTTCCTTTTAGCTTCATCCAGCTCTCGGAAAAGGCGGGCCAGATCAGTGCTGCTGGATGTGGAGGTCAGGCTGCTGAAAACTGGGGATGGACTTGGAGAAAAGCTGCCACTTACAAAGTCCCAGATGTTGCTGGCTCCCCCATTCAAACCTAAATGTTTAAAAAGTTTTAGATTACTGTAGTGTTTAGAAATAAGCACGCCTAACTGATGCTCGGTCAAAAAAAAAGAGTTTTTTAATAAAGAAAATGATTTTGCAATCTAAAGTTACATCTTACTTTAAATCTAAAGAATGTGCTTGTTAATAATCTATTTACTTTTGTAAAACAAACACTTTTAATGTCTGCTACTGCTTACCCAGGGAATTCTGGGAAGAGGAGGTGGGTGTTCCCAGGAGGCCATGCTCCTGTTTGGTTAACATTGCAGCTTGGTTTTGCTGAGACACTGCTCCAGACAGCAGCGACTGTGACAGTGACTGGGAGAGGGAGCTTAGCGGAGAAGGGGAAAGTGAAGAGGAGGAATTAAAAGAGGAGGATCTCGCCAGGGAGCCAGGAATGTTGACGGGAGCCGACCCACCCAGCACCCTTTGACCTACAAAACAACGTCACAGCGGCTGTTACCCGAGAGAAATACAAACATTTACTAGAATAATTTTGAATTTCTTACTTGAAAGTCCTAAACTGTTATCTTGCTCCTCTAACTCTTTATCAAGAGATGCAACATTGATGTCACTGAAATTGAGGTCTAAAGCAGAACCTGATGAGGAAGCAAAAGAATCTCAACTTACAACTGAAAGCAGAACTTAGTGGAGCATGTGGATCTTTAGGCCTAGCATGCAGTTACCTATGACGGACTCCACCGTGTTGCTCCCAGGGTAGAAAGGAGTGGCCTTTGCATTCATTGTGGATAAGGTGGTGGGTGAAGAACTATCTGATCCAATACTAGAGGCCAAGCTTGATGTGATGCTGGAGGTGAAGCTTGATGCCAAAGGGTTCACAGCAGAAAATACAGAATTTTGCGTCTACAGAAAAAAAAGAACATAATTTAAATGCATACTAAAGAACATTTTACAAAAACTAAGATGACATTTTACAGATTTATGCACAAACCTGTTTTTCTTGGTCCATTAATTTTTGATCTGTCTGCCCCTTACTCTTTATCTATAAAGAATAATGAAAACATTAGTAACATTTTTCTTATATCCAGTTACTTTATGTTAAATAAAATTAAATTCTGGATGCTTTTCTTGCTGTTCTGACATCTTTACTTAAAAACTCGTTAAGGATTCAGCCTTTTTGGAAATTGAACCTTAAAAATAAAAGTAAAAAACTGCATAGAACCTCTTTAAGAGAAAAAAAATGAAGGAAAGAAAGAAATTGTGAATTACAGCTAACAGAGCAAATACAATGAATCACACAAGATGATCTAAAAAGAAAAAGTGATAGCATGGACTCAGATGACTAAGAAAAAAACCTAACAGGAAAAATACTTAAAATAATTAATGGCAATTGATAGTCCTATTTATATTTCCTACCAAATGAGTGCTTCTGTATACCTGATCCTCACGTTCAAAGCCCGGAGCTTTAGGATAGTTAGACGTCAGAGATGGAACACTGGATGAACTGGACTCTGAACATAAACTACTATTAGTTAGGGATACGGGCCTGCTGATGGATCCCACTGGGGAAAGCAAGCTTTCACTTCCTGAGGATGGTGTTACTGTTGTATTATTTGAACATGAAACCTAAAAAAGACAAGTGCACATGATCCCATAAAAATGATGATCAGACCAGAACTCAGGAAATCAAAACCATAATTGTGGATGGACTATGACATTGAATGCTATATGAAACCATCTCTTAGGATTAGTTTTTTTTAACAAACTAAAAGCAACAACTAAGACTAAGGTCACATATCCCAAATGCCAACGAGCGGAGACCTAAATGCAAGATTTTTTTTATCAAGTTCGGCACCATGAAATCTTGAAGATTCTGCCGATGTCTCTCCATCGCACCGTGGCAGCTGTATTTTTGACCGTAGCATAAGATATTGGTGGGTTCAATGAGAATTTCTGTTTATTTTTTGTTCTGTTTTGCAAGGAAATGTCAAAAATGACTAATAAAATGATGAGAAATGTATGACAAACTGATGGTAAACACAATGACAACAAATGAACAGAATCTCTGACCTATTCCTCACTCAAGCAGAACTAAAATGAGCTCCATCGTAACTTCAGCAAGCACTCTGGCCAAGCTGGATCAAAGAATTTTCATAATAAAAGCACTGATAGGGAAAGTGAAAAGAACCTACACTTCCTAGTTGTCCGTTGCTACTGGTTGTGCTGGTGGTGGAATTTCCCCCACTGTTCCACTCACCAACTGGACCCTCTAAATACTGCTGAGGGCCCAGCTGTGCCTGTGATCCTGACTGTATGGCTGTTAGCAGTGAGTTCATCGTCTCCTCTGTTGAGGGGATTCCTGAAACAGACAAAATACAAACTAGTAAAGGATTTAACCCAAAATAAAAAAACACTTTTTTAACTATTGATATAAAAAATGCATTATCAAAACAGATTTTTCTACATTTGGAATTAAAAAGGGCGACTTACTTTCTACATGTGCAAATGCACAAAATGGCCCTCTGGGGCAGTATCCGGTTTGTCGCATGTCATTGCATTTGGTAGATTTGTAGATCTGCATGCAAAAACACAGATTCTGAGTCATTTTGAAGATTTCAGTGGAATTTTTTTAGAAACTGGGCATCCCCAAATCCCCAAAATAATATTACCAAAGGTGTTGCTCACCTCTGGGTGAAACTGTTGTTCAGTGCGAGAATGACAATACTGGCAACTGTCCCCACCGTCACACTTTGAGGGTTCACCCCATTCATCTCCGTGTTTCACGCTGGGGCAAGGAGTTGACCTGCAAGTCAAAGGTTTTAGTATGTCCATAATCTGGACATTAAAGATCATAAAATGTTCATTTAAAGAGACAAAGCTCACCTGTACTTGAATTTCCGTGGATTTCGTCTTCGATCCCTACTGTTGTGGTAGTGAGGACATGCATAGCCCTGTCTGCATAGTCTGGGGGGTTTGGTACACTGATCCGTCTTATAATTGGCTAAAACAAAGTTGGTATCTGTGAAAACAGAGATTTATATTAAGTTCTTGTGACTTTTAGCGTCGCTGAATATTTTTGTTTTTTCTTAAATAAGCTGAGCTTAATTTGCTTGTTTCTTTGGTATCATTTTAACCAGCACAACCTCACCTATGTCATACTAGCTTTATGTTTTTGTAATTTTTCTTTGTTGTATTTACTCACAACGCATAAAATCATACAAAAACCGAACATTCTGGCAGGGAAATAAGTTTAATTTAGCTGTGGAAACTCCAAAAAAATGTAATGAACTGTTATTACAATATAGAATGAAGACTTTAGATGAACAAATGTGTTCAATGAACTAATTTACCTGTTTTTGAAGAAAAATACAGAAAAATTAAACTTTAGGAAAAATTCACAGACATCTTTCTGCCACATTTATAAACAGTCTCTGTTCAGCTGAACACAGAGGCAACATCACAGGCCTCACACCTTCATGATGTGACCTGTTTGATGTTGTCATTTGAGTCTGCCTGTCTGGTTTCAGCTTCCAGGCAGCCCAAAAAGTCTGAATTTGTCTCTACTGTCCATCTTGAATTGTTTTTCAAGGAAAAATGAGCAACGCTTTCAGTCTCTAGATGTGCAAAGCTGGTAGAGACAAACCTTGCAGCTGTAATTGCAGCAAAAGCGGGTTCCACAAATTATCGACTCAGGGGGGCTGAATACTTTTGCACACTGCACTTTTCTGTTTTTTTTTTGTAAAAAAACAAACACTTGAATAATTTTCTTTCCACTTCACAAATGTGTGCCACTTTGTGTTGGTCTTTCACATAAAATTCCAATAAAATAAATTTATGTCTAAGGTCATAATGTGCGAAAATGTGGAGAAGTTCAAGGGGTATGAACACTTTTGCAAGCCACTGTATCTTGGAGTTGCCCACCTTGCCATCTTGGATCTTCAGTTAAAGTTTTCTCAATCATAGCTTGACTAGCGAGCACACCAGGTTGTAAATCAGGAATGCCCTCCCCAGATCCCAACTGGCCATTCTGGAGGGCTTCTTGTGCTTGGATCTCTCTGTGAAAACACACACACAAAAAAAGATATAGGGAATATTTAATGAAAAATAAGATAAACCTGTATATCCAACATTCATCACTTTATTAGGAACACCTTTGAAATAATATTTTCCCTGTTTTATTAAAAACATTTCAATTATATTGAGTAAATTCTGCAACGAATAAAATCCAAGGCTAAACTGGTTCATGCAAATGATGCATTGTGAGGTTTATGGGAGGAGAAGCTCAAAAATATAAAAGAAGAGGACAATAGTTGCTTGGCATGTCACCTGATATCATAAACCGGAGGCCGGAGATCGTGTGGGCCGTGAGCAAAAGCACAGTGAAGGCCATTCTTCACACAATGCCCTCGAGCATCCGTCTCATGGATACAAGTCCCCGTCTTGTAATATCGTAGATGGTACTTGCGCTCTGTGTCGCCCGTGGTTCGGTGTAGATAAGGACAACTGTGAACGCAAAAAGATCTAAATAAAACAACAAACTTGAAAAAGAAATTAATCTTCTCAAAATAACCTTTTGCAGAAATACAGGCTTTGAAAAATATGTTATACTTAAAATTTAGGTGCCCTTATTAATAAAAGACAACAATTAGCATAAAAAAATCCAATTGATCCATAATTTCAGGGCTCCTCACACATCTACTTCAACAAATAGAAGTCCAGTAAGCTTCTTGAATAAAATAAATCTGCCTTCCTTGAGCAGCAACAGTTGCTATGACAACACAGAAGGTCATGCAAAAATAGCTTTGATTAGCAGAAGAAAACTTCCAACGACTACAATAATTACGACATATTATTACAATTGCTATAATTAATAATTGTTTTTAACTCCTGAGTTATATTTAATTAAGCAGCTTACAGTGTTTATAGCACATGATCACATGCCAGAAAGAGGAGTGTTCCTCCGCCAGATCCCCCAAGACACTCCTCTGTTTAGTCCAACAGTAGCTGAACAATAAACTGCTTTAAACATGACAAAGACCTTAAGCAAAAGCCTTTTTCAACATGTATCATAAAACTTAATCTACCATGTAGTTTAAGGACAGCCATAAAAGATAAAAAGTATATGAGAATAAAATAGTACATGATGAGGGAAAAAAAAGTCACAATTTTCAGAAAAAAAAAGTCGTAATAATTATGATCAAAAAAGTCACAATTCTAGCAGTTTTTTTTTTTTTTTAAATAAAATGTTTAGCTTTGACAAATGTTCCAACAAAGACACACTGGTTACGAATTTTGTTGAATCTGCTTTACTTTTTTGTAAATGTACAACTTTATTTTCATGAAATTATAACTTTATATTTTAAAAAAATCGTGAATTTTATCTTTAAAAATGAAACTTTCTATCATCATATTATCATAAATTTACAATTTTATTTCTGTAAAATGTTGAGTTCTTTTTAATAATTCAAACTAAGACTTTATTTTCACAAAAATTCAAAAACGTTTTTCTCATAATTTTCCCATTTCTTTCCCATTAATTAATTATTTTATTTTTTTTATTATGGACCTACTCAGTTTTTTCAATCTAAGAGTTTCCACAATTTTGGTGCATACTGGAGTAAAGCTACAGAGCTCGATTCTCCTCTTGTTAGTGGTCTTTCTACACACTGGGTTTATCCCGTGTTAGCTGAAGCCAACAATAAACCGGGATCCTCCAGTATACATGCAAACCTGGGGCAACATGGCTTAACCAAATATCACATTACAAAGTTGACATAGTGACATTGAACACCAACAGTGTCAATTACTTTCTTGCAAATTTTCCAGTTCATGCTGCTGATCTTTTTTTCTCCTCACATGTGCAAAAACCATCCCTTCTGTTGTTTGCTTTTTTTTTGCCGTTGATTTTTTTTTTTACTTGCAGTCGCATTTATTTTTTCTGTAATGTTTCTTTTATTTGCAACATTTTTAAATTTTATTTGAAGCAGTATTTCTTGTTATTTGTAGCATTTCGTTTTATTTTTGCTGCAATGGTCTACCGTTCTGATTGCACCGTAATGACAGAGCTTGGTAAAACAAATTAAAAACTTTAATTAAAAAGAAAAATCACAAGCTTTTTATATTTAGATAGATTTAAAACCTTAATGTCATATTTACCAAAAAGGCCCAAGGCATGAAGTATACTAAAACACCCAATTAAAGACTGAAACTCAGTAATGTCTGTGCATCCAAAAATGCCTTTATTTTGGAATTTTTTTGGTGCAGGAGGCAGGAATCTATGACGTATTGGATGGACCCCGGCGTTACAACGCAATACAGCACTGATTGTTAACAGGTGCTTACTCGTCTCCATCTGGGCAAATGCCTGTAGTCTCGTCATACTTCGTGCAGTACACGTCCGGGCTGTAGTTAAAGGTTCCGTCTCTTCTTCTGATGGGTCGCCTACGTCGCTGGTTGAGAAAATGCCAATGAAAGCAGGTAAAGGGTCTGTGCTGAGTGCACTTGTGCTGGAGGAACAACGGGCACTGCTCTGTCCTGAACTCCTTTAAGTACCTGAAACAAGCGGGCAAAAAACACAAAACGTAGTTTAAATAACCCGAAAAACATCCGCAGAGCAACAAACGAAACCAAAACAAAGAGAGTAATGGTGTCGTGCCGAGATGATCGTGTTGTAGCTTATATTAGGTCACTGGCGTTGGCTTGGTATTCCGAACACAAACTACGCAAAAGTTTCCTCGTGCGCTCATGTTAAACCCCGTAGCATAAGTCCGTTAAAGTACGTAACAGGGGGAGGGGGGCACAAAATAAGGCCGAGCTTTCCACAAGCAGACTGGTTAGCAGGATTCTTGCTAACCATTTAGCACACCAAGCTATAAACACAACCCAAGCGACTGGGAACTATTCCTTCGGGTTTTTGAAGGAATTTCAACCGAGCCGAACTGCGAATGGTTTAAAAATTTGGTGATTTAACGTGTTTACATTTCTTGGTGTCGTTTGCAGTCGCTCTTCGCTTGCTGTTACGTTCGGGAGTCACAAAGCCAGGAAAAGCACCATGTTTTTCAACGCACTCGCAAGAGTTGAGGAATGTCAGAAATGCAAACGCGCCACGGCGAACGAGTAGCCAGTAGGTTTCTTGCAACGAACATTTGTGCCTTATTCGCGCAGCGGCGCTACTTACGTATAGTGGGTAGGTTTCTCAGTTTGAGGAGACGCATTGGCCGCCGTTTTCGAAACCGACGGCATTTTCAATCAAAACAATGATGTGCGCATGCGCGCAGATCTGTTGCTGGCGTGCAGGCACGTCCGCCTGCAAACAACAGCAACACACGGATGTTGTGGTAAAATGAGACACTTGCGCAAGTTTCTGTCATCTGGCCTCTCAGTAACAGCACATTATCTATCGACAAGACAGATATGTTTTATGTTATGGTTGTTCTTATCTCAAAATTTAATTTTGAAATTTCAATTTAAAACAATGTTTTAAAAATATTGATTCAATATAATTATTTTAAATGGCTTTTAATAAATAAAATTGGAAATCAACAAATACATGTTTAAATAAATGTGGCATTAAAATATTAAAAATTCCACCGAAAAGCACATTTTAACAATTAACATTTTTAGTTATTTCATTGTATGGTTTGGGATGTTTTTATAATAATATGAAATTATTGAATATAAGTGTCATTTTCATGTAAAAATGGGAATAAATAAAATTGGAAATCAATAAATACATGTTTAAACATATGTTGCATTAAAATATTAAATTTTCCATTAAAAAGAAAATTTAAATATTTATAAACAAACCTGTTTATTTCATTGTCCATGTTCATTTTTCATTGTTCTGTTGGCTGGAAGATACAAATTAAAATTAATATATTTAATATAAAATAGTAAAATAAATGTGTCATTGATTGTTTTAAATTGGAAATAAAGAATTAAAAGTGTCAACAAGTGTGTCAATATTAAATTAAAATTCAATTTTAAATGATTTAAGAAACACGTATTTATTTAAAGATACAATTAATAATTTCATGGTCTGGTTTGCAGGAATTTATAATGTTATCTGTCAAACTTTCCCATTAAACTGACTAACTTAGTGTACGCCATATCTTTGGGCTGGTCTAAACCTTATGGCGTCTTCAATGACGAGAACCTTTGTGATCTTTTTTTGGGACAAAGAGAGAATGTAACAGCAGGACTGCTGATCTCATGAGACTCAGGAATTAAAGTTTTTAAGGGTTTGTCTGGCACTTAACATACATTTCCTTCTCCGTCTGCGGGAACCCCCCGGTGCTGAGTTTAAAAAATATTTTAATATATATCAATATTAAATATATTTATTTCAATTTGTCTCTTCTAGCCCACTCTGGCCATGAAATAATTATGTCATTAAATATTTAAATGTGCTTTTTGAAGGCAATTTAAACATTTTATTGCCATATTTATTAAAACATTTATTTATTGATTTCCAATTTTATTTATTTTATGCCAATTTTAAAACGACACATTTATTTAATAATTTCAAACTAAATATATTAATTTCAATTTGTCTCTTCCATCTAACATGGCTATGAAATAAATAAATATGGTAAAAAATGTTTGAATGTGCTTTCTAATGGCAGTTTTATATTTTAATGCCACATATATTTAAACATGTATTTATTGATCCCCAATTTTATTTATCTAAAGTAAATTTTAAATAATGACACTTTTATCGAACGATTTAATGATGTGTGTGTGTGTGTATGTATATATATATATATATATATATATATATATATATAAAAATAAATTGTTTCATATTGTCTTTTCAGGACCTCCATACATTTTGCATATTATACAGATCCAACTAGTAAAGAAAAAGTCAAATTGGTAGAGCAACAAGTGGTTAAATCAATTCAACAAACGGGACATAACATCGGGAAACTAGTCTTGAATTCCCCATTATACCAACTAAATAATCTTTTATCTTAAATTAAATGAGAACAAATGTATAAAGAACAGGGAAAAGTGCAAAAAGATCTAGTGATATTTTAATGAGTGAGCGGAATTACTATTACTGTTTTACCCCTCACCCCCAAATAAAATAAAATATTTTTTTAAAGGAGAGAGGAGAGGTGTGTCTTTGGAAAAAAAAAAAAACAACGTTTCAATCTATGTTTATATATATGCATGCTTGTGTCATTAGTGTTTGTATTCTCTCATGCTTGTGCTTTTTTTTAAAGTATGGGTAGCTTTTTACTGTATACACACGTGGACAAAATTGTTGGTACCCCTCAGTTAAAGAAGGAAAAACCCACAATTCTCACTGAAATCACTTGAAACTTACAAAAGAAACAATAAATAAAAAAATTATTGAAAATTAAATAATCAAAATCAGCCATCACTTTTGAATTGCTGATTAACATAATTATTTAAAAATACAAACTAATGAAACAGGCCTGGACAAAAATGATGGTCCCCATAACTTAATATTTTGTTGCACAACCTTTTGAGGCAATCACTGCAATGAAGCGATTTCTGTATTTGTCAATGAGCGTTCTGCAGCTGTCAACAGGTATTTTGGCCCACTCCTCATGAGCAAACTGCTCCAGTTGTCTCAGGTTTGATGGGTGTCTTCTCCAAATGCCATGTTTCAGCTCCTTCCACAGATGTTCAATGGGATTCAGATCTGGGCTCATGGAAGGCCACTTTAGAATAGTCCAACGCTTTTCTCTCAGCCATTCTTGGGTGTTTTTGGCTGTGTGTTTTGGATCGTTGTCCTGTTGGAAGACCCATGACCTGCGACTGAGACCAAGCTTTCTGACACAAGGCAGCACATTTCTCTCCAGAATGCCGTGATAGTCTACAGATTTCATTGTACCTTGCACACATTCAAGACACCCTGTGCCAGATGCAGCAAAGCAGCCCCAAAACATGACTGAGCCTCCTCCGTGTTTCACCGTAGGGACAGTGTTCTTTTCTTCGTATGCTTGGTTTTTGAGTCTATGAACATAGAGTTGATGTGCCTTACCAAAAAGCTCCAGCTTGGTCTCATCTGTCCAAAGGACATTCTCCCAGAAGCTTTGGGGCTCGTCAACATGTATTTTTGCAAATTCCAGTCTGGCTTTTTTAGGATTGTTTTTCAGCAGTGGTGTCCTCCTTGGTCGTCTCCCATGAAGTCCACTTTGGCTCAAACAACGACGAATGGTGCGATCTGACACTGATGTACCTTGGCCTTGGAGTTCACCTTTCATTTCTTTGGAGGTTGTTCTGGGCTCTTTGGATACAATTCGAACGATCCGTCTCTTCAATTTGTCATTAATTTTCCTCTTGCGGCCACGTCCAGAGAGGTTGGCTACTGTCCCGTGGGTCTTGAACTTCTGAATAATATGAGCCACTGTTGTCACAGGAAGTTCAAGCTGTTTAGAGATGGTCTTATAGCCTTTACCTTTAAGATGTTTATCTATAATTTGTTTTCGGATGTCCTGGGACAATTCTCTTCTTGGCTTTCTGTTGTCCATGTTCAGTGTGGTACACACCTTTTCACCAAACAGCAGAGTGACTACTTGTCTCCCTTTAAATAGGCAGACTGACTGATTATGAGTTTGGTAACACCTGTGATGTCAATTAAAGACACACCTGAGTTAATCATGTCAGTCTGGTCAAATAGTTTTCAATCTTTTATAGAGGTACCATCATTTTTGTCCAGGCCTGTTTCATTAGTTTGGTTTTTTTTAATAATTATGTTAATCAGCAATTCAAAAGTGATGGCTGATTTTGATTATTTAATTTTCAATACATTTTTATTTATTGTTTCTTTTGAAAGTTTCAAGTGATTTCAGTGAGAATTGTGGGTTTTTCCTTCTTTAACTGAGGGGTACCAAGAATTTTGTCCACGTGTGTATTTTGTTGTCACCTCACAAATCTTGTTTTTTTTTTTGTTTCTAAATATTATATTAAGAATCTGAGTTTTTATGCCTTTTGTCCTAAAATGCGTTCAGATCTTTATTTATAATGAAACTTGATATTTATGCCTCTGGAATAAAGAAAATCAAATTACATTTGCAGTCATTTTGCCTCAAGATTTTTTATTTCTTGCTGCCAAACACTTCTTAGTATCTGCTTAATTATTTCATGTAAATCTCCAATCGCTTTTTTTTGTTTTGTCTGTGTATCTGGAAGGCTAATCTGTTCTGCACAGCTCCTCTTCTTCCCTGCAGGGGTTTTTAATGTACAAATGCAATTATATCTCTAATCCATTATTTAGCTGCTAAGGTCTACCGAGTGCACAGTTTTATAATTATACATAAGCCCCGGCTTATCCAGTTGTAATTACCTTAACACGCTCCACCTACAGAACATTCGGTTTACAGTTAGACAATTTCCAGCATCATTCTTACAAAAGACATAAATTTGAAGACTTCTTAAATGAAACTCCAATTTGACTGGAGGACTGTCATTAAAATGACTCAAGACTGTAAGCTGCTTTATTGTAGTATTCTGGATCAAGTGCTAATTATATATGACTCAAACAAATCTTACGGTCTTTTTATTGTTATTCACTTATTGGTACAATTCAGAATGATACTATGAGCAATTTGCAAACATTGATAGTATTTTTCTTGTTTTCTCTTTTTATATTCCACAAAAAACATCATTGTTTCTCTGTTTTAGAGCTCTAATCATTTGTTTTTACAAGACCAAACTTCCAGCAATTCTATTTTATTTCTTGCAGATCAAGATCTGTTTCTGTTTTCTTTTATTCTTGGTGCTGAACATGGCAGTGGTAAAAGTCACACCCTTTTTTCTTTTGATGACGTTAGTCGCCGCAGAACCTTTAACCCTGCTCAGTAGTCTCAGCTGTTCACACAATTCACTGTGGAGCTCTCCTCACAGGATGTCACATGAGTGTGCAGATGTGCATGTCAGGATGTAAAGATATAGCGTCTCGTCTGCAGCCGAAGGCTTGAACGTGGACGACTCTGTTCTTGCTCACGAAAATGGCAGCACACATTGCAGTAATGGTTGTCTTTCTGTATTTGCCTCACAGCCGTGTGCTGCTTGTGAACAATTTCGCATATGTATAGAAATGTAATACATTCATGCACAATTTCACAGACAATAATAAAACTTAGTTTTGAGGGTTTGCAGACTAAAATCCAGAATAAATAAAGAATGTATAACCCAGGGGTGCCCAAATCCAGGCCTCGAGGGCTGCTCTCCTGCTGGTTTTCAGAAATCCTGCCATGTCTGCTGTTGATTACCTGGATCAGGTGTGTTTAGCCAGGAGCTCAACGGCAGGTTGGTTGGAAAACATGTAGGACACCGACCCTCGAGGCCTGGATTTGGGCACCCCCGCTATAACCTATCAATCAGAGTTTTTTTCTTTTTGTGTCCCTGCAGCGAGTTTTGCATTTTTTGGAGGCCGTTGGTAAACAACCCATCGGTCAACCCGCGGCTCTGCTTTCCCATGATGGCTACAGCTGGAATAACATTTATTTTTGTGCTTTTCCCAGTCATGTTATTATCTCTGGCCACCTCATAGACAAGACTCAGAAGCTGACAAAACAGAAACTACGTCTACACAATCCACAGTGTAGGTGCAATTCCTTTATTTGTCTTTGGTATGATACATCTGAATCATTTCATATGCATAGACATTTCTCAAATACTGTCTGATTTTTTTGAGACAATGCAAGTTGCACAGAGACATGATAAATGATGCAGAACTACAGACAACTTCAGTAAAAAACAGATCTGAACCTTCAAAACTGCTTCTACTTGTAGCTTGAAGCAAGATATTAAAGTGTTACCTTTATGAGCAGATTTTTTCTGAGAGAGTGTTTAATTAATTATGAACAAGTGGTTAAATAGGTGGCATAAGAGCAGCCTGCAAGGAGTTCATGAGTCATTGAATAAGTTAAGGAGCCATTTTCTGTTTGAAGTATTGATTAACATAAAGGGTTCAGCTTCATAATGGAAAAAAATGGCAGGGAAACAGGCCACACATGAGTAAATAAAGAATGAAATAAATGAAATACAATAAATTATTAAATGTTGAGCCTTAATGGCGCATTAGAGATATCAGATGTAGATGGTTGCTGTTCTTTGGAGCACATTTTAAAATAAACAAATGAATAGAGCAGCTCCATGCTGTCAAGGATGAAGAATATATTTGTCTTCCTCTCAGTGTAACACCTGCTTCTTCACTTGACAACTCCTGGGAGGAAATGACAAAGGGGTGATATTCTGCAAATTGGAATAATCTTTAAGTCAGGCGCTCGCAACCTTGCATGCACATAGCTGCGTTCTTTTTGATCATGCTTACTCACATTGCATGCACATGTGTGGCATTTATAAATGGGCTCTTTCCTAGTTAAAACTGCTTGGATTGTTGCACCGTCAGCAAGTGCAGAAAGATTTCCATTCAATTTATATAAGAAAGTTTCAATGCATTTGCTTCATTATTAAAAAAAAAAACAAATTATTTCACTGCAGCTGTGGAAAAAACGGCAAAAAAGAAGGTAAAAAGTGAAAGTTGTAAAATTGTGCAAATCTGCTTTAGCAAATTATATCTAGAAAAATTACATATAAAAAAGCATCATAAATATTTTACTATTATTGTTGGTAGTAGACTCAATGAGGTTGTGATGATTATTCCTTTTTTCCTTTTTTTAAATTTAGCTTAATGATTTTTTGGAATGCTTCATCATGATCAACATTCCATTGTATGACCTGTATATTTTTTAAATAAAGTAAATTCAACAAACAATAGTATAAATAAAATATTTTGATTTTCATTGTTTTTAGACCTAGTTTGTTTGAATAGTACAGTTCATTATTTAAATAAAAATCAGAATTTGAGCACAAAAATAGAATTTTACAGTTTTTAATAAAAAAAAAAGATTGCATTTACTTGCAGATCTACTTACATGGCATCATTAGTGTTTCAACTTAAAAAAATTATATATTTTAAGGCTTTTGAGTGTTTTTCTTTTAATATTTTTTACATACGTTACCACTTAGCCACACTGCTAACTTAAAAATACAATTAAACAATTTAACTTGAATCAAAAAAGCAAAATTTGAAGACAAACTAATTTTAGCTGATATGACCTTTGCCTTTCCAAATATACTGCAGACATGATATCCGTCTTTGGGTTTTTTCTTCTTTTTGTTCAGTCGTCGGGTAGATAAGGTCAACTTCTGCATGAAGGAAAACAGATGGACGGAAATATTCAAGAATGACCTGAAGCAGGCAGAACACGTGGCTTCATAGGGACTGTTTGCAGTCACACTTCAGACACTTTGCTCCGTACTGAAAGGTGTAAATCAAGGCCGTGGTGGCAAAAGCGGTTTACCAAAGACCAGCTGGCGTTTTGCTTAATGAAGAGGCGCAGCTTGTCCCTGAAGGTTTCCCCGAGAAAGCTGTAGATGATGGGGTTGAGGCAGCTATTGGAGAAAGCGGCCAGGTTGACTATGTGGCCCATGAGGGGGTAGTCATGCCACAGGGTGACAGCAGTCCTCTGGGATGAGTCAGCTTTACCCTGTAGCAACTGGATGCTGATGAAGACATTTTCTGGCAGCCAGCAGATGAAGAAGACCAGTACCACGACCACAATCATGCGCAGAGCTTTCTGCCTGCGCGGCCACAGTCCACGGTGCTTCTGGGCCTTCATGAGGATTCGCCCAATCAGAGAGTAGCACAGGCCGATGATGGTGAATGGCACCAAAAAGCCGATGGTTACCTCCAGCCACTGGATCTCGTAGACGTTGGCAAAGCAGAAGTGAAGCTCACCCCTGTGCTGCGTCTGCACAATGGTGAACGGGAGAAGCGTGGCCAGAATGGAGGCCATCCAAATGAGACCACAGCTGAGCTTTGCATGCTGCATGGTCCTCAGTGGGCTGCTGTTCATGGAGCTCGCCAGGGCCACGTATCTGTCGAAGCTCATCCAGGTGAGAAAGAAGATGCTGCTGTACATGTTGACCTGCAGGAAAAGGGACATGAAGGTGCAGAGGACCGCATAGTCGTAATACTTCTCATTCAGGTTGAAAACCTCAATGAGGGAATCTGCCACTAGGATGAGGTCTGCTACAGCGAGGTTCACAAAGTAGACATCAGGGATGGTCATCTTCTCTCTGTGGTTCAGGTTCACCACCAGTATTAGGATGTTGCCAATGAATCCAATTGGAAAGAGGAGGATGGTGTATAGACAGGACAGGAAGAGACCTACTATGTAAGACTGGTACTTGTCAGAGTTTTCACTCAGATCTGTGCAGTTGAGTGCATCTGAAGCGCTCAGTGGTTCTGTGGTGTTGTCACGTATCCAAATTAAAGCAGAAGTCTGCCGTTCCATGCTGACTTTGGTCGGCCCGACTTAAATGAGCGACATGTACATCAAACGTAGCTGCTACATCACTGAGCCCTGGAAGTTCCCAGTTTAGTCTCTTGGAAAGGAGGCTCATTTATCCTGCAGGCACATGCTGACAAAAGTCAGGTGACGAGAGTCCTCGTCACAACATCAGGTTCCATCTGCCAGTACATTATTGATGCAAAACAGAAGCACCTCCATGTCTTCAAAGCGCCTGTGGCCTTCGCTGAATCACGTTTTTTTTCTTTTTTTAATTTGTGCCCCTGAGATTAGTGGGCGTTCTTGCTCGCCTCTTTTGAGTCATCCAATTGGAGAGCTGCTTTGTTTCTCCAAACACGTGAGTCTTTATGCAGTGAGAGATGCTATTGCCGTGACACCTGAGCTGCGGAGTAAAGAGGTAGAGAGAAAATGACACAGAAATATCATTAGAAGAAAAGGCCAGAAAAAAAGGCCTTTTTCAGTGATGATTGTGTTTGTTTGGCTTTCTTGTTACTAAGTATTTTTTTTAAAGAAAAGCTTTTTTAATGGCACTTTAATTACAGCTTTTGCAGAGAGGAAAGTGGATGGCAGACTGTTAAAAGGACACATTAACATTCAAGCTTCAGACTTAAACAGATTCATTGAAACCCTCCTTCAAAATCCACTGTTAACCAAAACTCACTCCAACTGGCAAGAATGAATCACTATTCATGAAAACAACTTTGGTCTTTAATAACGTTGTTTATTTTGAAAGCATAGCACTGAAATTGTGAAATTTTCCGTCAAAATTCTTTCTAAAACAGTTTTTGGCTCGGTTACCAAGGCCTTTAGCAGACATTCATAATCCTTATGGTTATATTTAGTTGGAGGAAACCCTCTGCAATATTAATGCTCTTCAATAAAAGTACTCCTTAATTCAGTTATTTAAGATATGTGGAATGAATATATGAGCACCAGGACAAGTAAAAACTAGAAATAAAACTGAACACAACTGTTGACATCTTTCTTAAAAAATAGCAACTTTGAAGTCAAATAAGCAGCACAAACCTTTATAAAAAGTGTATTAACTTGTTTAATAAGCACCGTCCAAGCAAGGACATTATTTACTAATGAAATTATTTGTAAAAAGATGTAGTTGTTTAAAAAGTTTTGCATTTTTCAATCCAGGACAGTGAAAACTAAAAATGTTCTCCCACGTGTTACAGAAAATTAGCGTGAGACCATGACAAGCATGCAAATGTGTCCTCGCAAAGAGAAGGAGAAAAGAGATCCTATGAAGGAACAACAGCGTCAGGATCAACAGTTGTACTCACATTCAATCTGGGACTTATTGCTACTCCACGCTTGTCCGGCGCAGTCAGGGATCTGTAAATCCCACGTCCAGACCTCCCTTCTGCACCACCTGCTGCTTGGTCCAGCCCCGTCTGTGGATGCGAGGAGGGTGGGGATGCAGAAAGCCAAGAGACGATCTCTCACTGAAGCTTTCTCACCCTCATCAGATTATAGGCCCTCTTTTCTTTTCTTTTTTTGTTTGTGTCCTTTTGGACTTCAAGCACGAATACAAGTACTGATTTTGACAGGAAGCAAAAGTCTGGACAGCAAATAAGTGCACCCCCTATCAAGGTTGGGTTGCCATGGAAACCACTCATATTTTTTGCACTATTTGTTCACCCAGGTTGTCAAGCTTTCAGCCTTAAAGATCATGTAAACAGAAGCTGTTTTTGGAACAATTTCATTCAGTCTGGGCATGATTGTCACATTTTTTTGCATTTTTATTGTCAGCATTACATTATTATTAATTTTAAGATAAAAAAAGACAAAGATGCAATTTAATTTTGATTATGCCAAAAAAAAGCAAAACAAAAAACAAAAAAAAAACAGGCATCTTACTCCAAGGCAAAGAGGAAAGTTAAAATTTTGTCTACATTACGTGTCCAGACGTGTTCAGACTGCAGTAAAGTCAGATAGGAGCAACAAATCCACATTATTAAAAACATGTCTGCTATAGTGAAGGTCAAGATAAAGATGTACTAATGGAATACGTTCTATTGTCATCAAGAGCCTAAACCCTCTGCAGTATCATAGATTTGTGTTTCATAAACAATAACATTGTGTAGCCTGTAGTTTTATGTTTGGATATTAGAAAAATATGAACCTCCTATGACAGGAAAAATCCTGGTTTTCCTCTAAAGGATAGAATCTGACTCTGAGAACCTGACAGAGCGAGAAGTCGCTTCATTATAAGACAGCCAAGGGCTGCTATGAAGTGGAAACCATGTTTTAAAACTGCCTGGAGGTATGGAGTTGTGACTTCTGTGGTAACTGTGCAAAGCCAGCAACACCCAGCAACTCTGACATCAGAATGACAGTTTTTTTTTTTTTTTTTTTTTTTTTTTTTTTGTCAGTGCGAGTTGTGGATCTGGCAGGTTTCCTCACACAGGAAATTGAGTAATATTTATTAACAGAAATGGCAGCTAGCTGAATGCAATGGAAAGCTTTTGCTTTAGATTTGATGTCAGCTGATTCTGAATCCAGCAAAACTCAGACCACACAAGATGTTTTCTTTATTTTTGGAGCCTTCGATTTCTGTTAACTATAGGATCAATGTCTTAGAGATAAAACTCACTGGATGAGTCAGTGTGCTATTCTGTGCAGATGGTTTTCTGTCTTAAAAAAGGAAGATACAAATACAGCAACAACAACCTGGAAGTAATGAGTGGAAACAAGATTTTTTAAAAAAATATAAATTTTAGTGTTTTAATACAAATGAGAAGAACTTTACATTTCTAAAGGAATTGGTACATTTTTTTATATTTAGAGTTATGGTCTCAGTAAACAGTTAAATATATCACAATATCCTTTTAGCAGACAAGAGGAAAGAGCAAAAAAAATATTATTGTAAAAATTAAGTCAATAAATATTAAAAATTGGATAATATTAAAGGTGATTTGTCCATAATTGATCAAATGAGCGTCAAACCTTCATGATTTGCTTTTATTTTGGACTCCATGACTTTAAGGGGTGTAGTTCCTATTTTTGACCTCAGGATGGCCCACTTGTGAAGAAAATAAATCACGTTTGGAAAGCAGAAAATGGGATTTTATTTCACAGAAATTTAGATTAAAGACATAAGTGATGAAAAACTAATAGGCTGCTTACTACCATGAAAGAATGTTTCATTTCTAATATAAAATAATAAATGTGATGATAAACTATCAGACAGGGTTAGACTTAGTATGAGTTGTTTTTTATTGTAATCTTGTGATATTCTGAATTGATAAAACCAATTGGTGCAGTTTAGATTCTGATGAGCTGGAGTACTGGAGGGAAAACCGTCTGTGAAAGGTGACGTAAGATGAGATGGTCACACGAGGGTTTACCGTGGGAAGATCATCATCTCCTGGATCCACAACCACAAACTCTAGCAGAACTTCCTGTCTGTGTCCAGCTCAACTTCTCTGCAGCCTTTGACTGTTAAGCAGAAATTCTGACAGTTTTCTTTTGGTCTTCCTCTCTATGAAGGAAAAAAAAACTGGACAGGCATGTCAGGAAGGAGAACTTGGGTTGAAACAGTTGTTCTCCCCTGAAGTGACGTGGCGGGTCAAAGATGAAGGCTCTTTCCTGAAGCAGATTTTATTCATGAATCCAAGAGAATGTTTTAAAAGTAACAATTCAAACTGTTTCCTTATGTTTTCATTTAAATTTAGTTCATTTTCCCTCTGAATAAAGGCCTTTGTTTTAAGGTTTCTGACACACAAACAGGAACCTTCCCAGTCTTGACACTTTACAGAACAATTCTTTTTCCGTGTTAAGAAAAACAACACCGGTCTGAGGTTTCTTGAAATGTTCCTGACAGCCAAACCAAACCGATGAAAGTGCAAGCAGCATGCTCTCTCTTCATAGGTGGTCTGCAGCTGACCCTCCTGCTGCTGGAACGCCAGGACCCCCTAGAAGGCTTAATGCAACACATTAAAAAGTGTGCTATATCAGCATTCCTTCATCACAAGACTACAGCCTGTTGGAAAACTGGGAATTCAACAGGATTTGATCCAGATCTTCTAAGCGATGAGGACTTTTGCACTGAAAGATGCACCCAAACTTGAAAAACTAGTTGAGTAAGTTGTACTTGAACCCAAAAATGAACAACTTTTAGTAGAAGTTTCTTTCTAAAATAGCATAAATTACAAGTTAGAAAATCCTACATAAGTGACATCCGTTGTTTGTGAAATGAACAGTCTGTGGTGGGCTTATTTCCTAACACCTCACCTGGGCGTGAAGAGCTTCACCTGACCTGATACTTGCTGACTTTCCAAGATTTTCCACCTCTCATGGAACCGTGAAACCCCGATGCAGCCAAGGCAACGCAGTTTTTAATTGAGAAAAGCATCACTCTTGTTCTGCCATGCCCACAGACGACAAAAAAACAATTTCCAGAATGTGTGGAATGCTGCTGTTTTCCCCACTGCTGTGGTAAAAGGCCCTTCCACGCACGCTGGCATCCGTCTTGGCGCTCACTGTTGCTGCAGCTTGCCTGATATCTTGCCCAGACCTGAGCGAGGTTAAAAGTCCAAACTCTGAATATTAATAACTTCTGGGGGAATAAATCAAGGCTTTGAATCTACACACAAAGAAAGATGATCAAAACAAGTGTGTTAGTTTCTTATTTAATCAGGCTTAGACTCAGCTGACAGTACATTAAATGATTTCTCTCCAAAAAATATTGCATTTTTAATAGAGAATAAGATATTTATGAAATTCTCTCAAAAACAATATTTACATATTTCTTATACAGAACTCTTGTATGCAAACAAACAAACAGGCATCAATTTAAACGCGGATCAGCTTTTATAGTCTTAAATTCAGTCACTAAAAGGAAGTAGGAGATAAGGTCTGGTCTGCATTCGTGTGAAGAAATGGCAGGAAATAAAACGGCTCTCAGATGAACACAGTCTTCTCATTTGGGGATGTGTTCATCTCAAGGTGTGATGTGGAGCAGCCTTTCACAAAGCTTCTGTATCACACAGATAACAGGAAGCAGAATTAAATGTCACACAATGACCACACATCATTTCAGTCACTTTCACTTCGCTGAATTTTCTGCATAAGTGCCTTAAAAAAAACGGTTTTTCACATTTCCTTTTTTTCAAACTGCGATTGATGCAGCTTAGCTCTATAAGTCGATTTTATTTCTACATGTACAAGCGGGCGTTTGGACTTCGGTCTGAGCTCAATGATTAACTCTGTCAGGGTCTTTTGAGGGAAAGGATGCTGCGTTTGGAAATGTAAACAGCCCGAGCAGAACGCTTCCTCTTGACGTATCGCAGAGGAAATGATGATGCTGTCTTGGAAAAAATGAAGCTCATTTCTTTTCAGATTTGTAAAAAAAATTAACATTCTTGAAGCAAACAAAAAAAAAGGAATGTGCAAGAGGCTTTGTCTTAAGCTTGGTAATAATAAATAAGGATCAAATTGCTGTTAATACACCCTGCAATTCTTTGCCGTTTCAAAGCGAAAGCACAAAGATTGAATAATTTATATTAAACGGTTGATTTGAAAACATAAATTAAAACAAACTTAGATGATAATCCTCTGTAGTTGTTTTTACTGGGGTTTTACAGTGATAACACCTACAAAAATACCAGGTTTGTGTCCACGAGGTTATGAGGAAACGGCCCTTTTGATCAAACTAATTGTGTTCATGCAGCGACAGATTGTGCAATGTTTCTTGAACATTTCAGAAATTGGGTTCACTGCTTAAAAAGCTCATTTGTTTCCCCCCCCAAGCGTCAAAAAGAAAAGTAGCTTTGATGCATGTGAGCAGCATTAGTTTCTGCGTGGACCAACGCTGATGTCAGGTGTTTGTTATGCTTTCAGATTTCCACGCAGCATTTTGACGTTGCTTTCCACCAAACAAAGCCTCCCGACCCCTCAAGTGCTCACGAGATGAGAGGAATGTACGTGCCACCGCCTCAGGGCCTCACAGGAGACTCTTTGTGGACACCCCTGCTCCTGCGTCAGCTTCTCCACGCACGCTTTCTTCGCCACTTTGACACAACTCAACAACGACCCACCCTGGGCTGTCAGCTTCGCTTAACAGGTGGATCTACGCTGCTTATGATTAACAGCTAATGTTTTTCAGCAGAAATCGGAAGAGGTATACTGGTTATGTCTGAACCCTGAAAACAATCTTTGTTGTGGTTTCAAAAAGGAAAAAAATTACTTTTTGTTTGAGTGAATCAAAGAGGTTGGCCCCAAATGTCAGAGACTTAGCATTTTTACACTTCATGTAAAGAATGAAATACTTTTAACTTTCATAAAATGTTTAAAAACTTGGTTTGATCTACGTACAATTCAGTAAACCTGAGCTAAACTGAACGTGAGGAATATTTTGATCCAGATTTCCAGTTAGAAAAGGAGAATGATGGTTCAGCAGCTAAACATCAACAATATCCATCAACACAACCAAGTGCTCAAATAAAGGAAATAAAAACCAAGCAAAAAAATGGTTGATTTTTCACTTGATTTTAAAACATTGGAGATGCTTGTGGGACGACTTCTGCTGTCACTTCAAGACTTTAATAGCAGAACTAACTTTTGACGGATAGATTGCTTTCTGATGGGTTATTTTGTTCTGGTTTAAGTGAAACTCTGACAGAAGTCCACTCTGATGATTGGAGGATTTCACGCACTTAACAACCTCTGAACCAGAAGGCAAAGTGTGTTGGTTGAGAGCTTTATATGCTGACATTGAGAAAAAAAAGCAGCACTAAGTGGTTTTGCTTAGTTGATCCTGTCACTGCAAAGCTCCACAGATCTGATGAAGATCTGGAAAGTGACAGGAAATTCCACAGTTTGCCATGTCGCTCTTAACACAGTCCAGAGCGTCGAGGAAGCCCAGCCTGGCTCTATGCAAGAAGGGGGGGGGTAAGTGCTGGCTGCCATGAGAGCTGGGAGGGGGAGTTGCAACCTCACGTCACTACTTGCTGCACTGTTGAGTGTTCATGAGGGCAGGACTGGTCTCTGAAGTGCAGCCGCCTGAGCAGCCGCTGCAGCTTGCTGGAGAAGTTTTTGTTCATCTGTCTGTACATAAGTGGCATGGCGAAGCTGCTAGAGAACGCCAGGAGTTTTGACACACATTTGACAAAATTGTACGTTGGATAATAATGTGAATGGCTAATAAATCCTGGTACAAAAGCCACAGTGTGCACCAAAAGGGTCATGTAGTATGGGGTCCACAGGACAAACTGCACACAGACGGAGGCGAGCAGCAGCCGGTGAATAGACGGGTCCAGGCGAGCAGACTCCTGATCCAGAGGCGTGGACTCCTTCCTGATGCGCAGGATGAGCACGAAGGCATAGAGAACGGCCACGGCTGGGACCACGTAGCCGATGAACATTATGATGGCATCTGCCGCCTCCTTGTTTTGCATTTTGGAGCACTCCACCATCTTCGCCGAGATGTGATTGCACACGTAGAACAGCAGCGACGAGAAGCTTGTCAGCACGGCCCCGCCCCAGATGAAACCGCACACGTGTTTGGTGTTGTACACGCTGGACATGTACGTGCGCGGCAGCGCTCGCTCGATGTAGTAGTCCAGACTGAGAAGGGTGGTGGAGTACATGATGACCAAAGACGAGATGTTGAAAAGTATAAGAAGCGTGATGTAGACCTCGTTGTTGTAATCCCACACATGCCATCGAGTGAAGGTGGAGCTTAGCAGCTCCATGGGCGCCACCAGGTTGAGCACAAGCCCTGCGATGGCCATGTTGACAAAATACACGTCCGGCATGGTCAAGGACACCTTGTTGGAGAGGTTCACCACAACCAGCAGCACGTTGTAGCACAGCCCCAAAGGGAAGCACACCAGGAGGTAGATGAGGGACAAGATTGACAGGATGAGGCCGAAGTCCCTGCAGAGCTGGATGTCCACGCTGGTATCTGTCTCATTGTAAAGCATGCAGATCCACATCGCTGGGCTCTGAAACTAGTCAAGCACTTTCAAACGATGAGCTGTGGGTGGACAGACAAGAGATGCGCGTTAGCTCAAAAAGACAGAAAAACGATAAAAAAGTGATAGCCCCAACTAATCATTTGTTGTTCTTCAGAGAAGTTTTAAAATCATTTGGTTATTTTTTTCTGTCTGTAAAAAGAGCAGAAAAAAGCCACAAGCCATTACGCTTTGGGTAAAACTGTTAATTTCACTTCACTGCATCTGACTGCCTGGAAACAAACAATGAGCTTCATTTGCTCGCTCTGCCTCCAAACTCCACCAATTTTTCCCCTGGCAAGAGCAAATACGGCTATTGTTCCGCAGGAGAATACAAGACTGTATTTGTTTGACATGTTGGCAAGCTTGTCCTTCGGTCCTCTGCATCTTTCTGCAGCCGTCATGGTCACATGCAAGCGCACCACCACGGCCGCCTGTGAAACGCCGAGCTTATCTTTATTATCAGGCTGCAGAATAAAGTGAAGCACCTCAAAGGCAGATGCATTCTGCTGAGCTGCTGCCGCGTTAGCAAGACTCAGCATGCAGCCATACAGAAAAATTAATAAGTGAAGTTCCAGGAAAAGGTTAATGTTGTAGATGGGGGGTGGGGGTTTCGAGTGAAAAATGTCCCAAATTCAGTTTCGCTTCCTCTGTCGTGATTTAAACATACATCAGCTCAAGCTAAAGCATTAAAATAAATATTACAATATCTAGGAGGTGTGCCAATCTGTTCCAGGAGGAGATTTTCCCTCAAAATATAAAGGCAGAGAGCGCAGGAGTTTTGTTTTTAAGAGGAAAGAGTAATTATACAAGTAAAGGGGAACATTCCTCTGTTCACTTACGTAATGCTACTACCGAGAGGGGCTGTTTTGGCCTCCAGCCACAGACAGACATACACATAATGCCTCTGTCCCTGATCACAGTACACTGCAAATGTAATGAGCCCACAGAGCGGGCCGGCTCGCAGTGCTCAGGTCAGTCAGGAGGAAGAAAGTATAGAGTTACAGTCTTTAAAAAAAGACAGAAAGAAATAAAAATCACAACAGGAAGAAGTCTGGGCAGATCTATAGTGAACATGACTGTTTTGTGTTTCACTGACATGAATAAAGGCTAATCTTCATGTCTTTTTGATGAGTCTATACCTTGTTTATTTTAGATTATTAGCTTCAACTAACCAAACTGTTTCACTTCATTTAACTGTAGTGAAACATGAATCAACTGCGATTTTTAATTTGGGAGCATAAACCAAATCAAGACTTCGACGAGCCTCAGAATCACTTGGAGGGAAGTTAGGGATAATTAAAGGGCCAATGTGGAGAGATGGCACCTGCTAGTTACCTTTTCATTACCATACTGGCTCAAACAGCAACTTCAGTTAGCTTCTAGATCCCCAAAAACTGTTCTTAGACCGTCATTTTCCCAGTTAAGAAACAAGTTTGCAAAATGTGATGCATTTCTAGCCTTTTATAAACACAGGACGTCCATGTAATTGCCCTTTCATTACATACTTAAGGCACACAGTGTATAAATGTGAATTTAAAAAACAATTTTTGTTAAACTAGAAGAAACATTTAAAAATATTTAAAGACCATATAAGAAAACGTTTTAAGATGAACCAATTTTGTCCTTTTTAAGAAAGTTTTTTTTATAAATAAAACTTTCATCTTTTGGAGTTTCAGTGCCATCTCTTGAGGTGATGTTCTCCAGAAGCTTAACCCACTTTTGAAATGATTCATTGCTTTTAAAAGTGGGTTAACTGATTGTACTAACCATCCCCATTCCACTGACTACATCTCTGATGGAGCACGGCGAGGATTTAAAGGCCAGAAGAACTGAGGAAAAGTCCTTGTGGGACATTAATGTTTCTGGAAAAGCTTCCTCTGAACTTAGCCATGTCAAAAGCGGTTAAGTTAAATATTCCCAGAGGGGGGAGGCCCTGCCTCAGCAAGCTTCAGCCCCCATCAACTATTACCTCCTGACAGTGACGCCCACACGCTTGACGTCTCAATGTTTTGAAGCCAGATCTTCCAGACTGATGGGAATAGTGTGACAAACTCGGCCCACACCCGCTTATGTCCTTACTGGAATTTACACGGCCTTCATAGAAGGTCCTGGATGATGTCACATGATTTTCTACTCCACAGAGACAACACATCACTACAGGAAGAGAATGAGATTACGTGATTCCCCTTAACGCTGTGGCTGTGCAGCAGAGTCAGAGGTAGGGGCCAGGACAGCCTGTGTTTGACTTGCAAAACACAGATCTTGTTACAAGCTAAAGTACATACCCGCATGTCCTGTTAAACATTACATGAGGAAAGAGGAGGGAAAAAGTTGCTTCTCAACGCAGGACATTTGTTGTCCTTGTGAACTTTGATTAAACGGTGGTCGACCACAGGTCACGGTCAGTCTCAGCGACCTCTTCAGCTCCTCTCAGGCGACAAGCTTGACTGTGACCAGCACCAACAAAGTCACAGTTCAATGGTCAGCACAAAGCAGGCTTACTGACTCTAAGCCAGGCCCATGCATGCCCACCTCTCTTTGGTCACATGGGGTGACATTGACAGCAAAGCTGAAGCTCAACAAAAGTACATTTTTTTGAAGAACATTTTTGATTGTGAGCCCTGAAGCACAACAAAGAGGAACATGTACCATTTCAAATGATCATAATAACTACAGCAAGGGCAGTAAATGTTTGAGAAGATCTTTTTTTTTTTTAATTATAATGATATCACCTGTAAAAACCAAAATGCATTTGTTTGTTTTTTTCCATAAAAATTCGTTTAAACTAAGCTTGCACTTTGCGTGACATGTGGGCGTTCTCCCCCCTAAGAGGCTATCAAATTTCTTTGTTTTTGCCCTTCTTTGTTTTTGACCTTTACTGAGAGACGCATCTCCAGGTGTTCTTTTCCAAACTGCCCACAACTCGTTTGCACCGTAGAGGTGCGGAAAATGTCCACCTTTCTTTCTGTTTTTGCGCATAGAGCCTCTAAACCTGACTTTAGACGACTTCAAGGGCTTTCGTTCACATTGCCCTACGAAGACTGTTTTCAGATGAAGCACTTTCTCCAGCACCTAGCCACCGGGTTAACTGCTTTTCTATTTTCGTTTAGGCTAAAAGACTGAAAAACAAACTCACTTTCGTGATAGAGAGTTTGAAAACTCACCACAAACGACTGGCTTTGGATCCGTGTCAAATCTACGGAGGCATGGGGTTAGGATGTAACATTTCCACTGGCATGTTCCAGTCGTTTCGGGGAGAAACTAAGTGAAAAAGAGAATTTAAAAATGTCCTCTTCGTTGTGCACGATCTCTGAAACCGTTACAGAGAGCGGGAAGCGCGAGCGGAATCGCTTTAGCGGATTTTCCTTGGGTCGCTCTTCATCTGTCAACGCGTCGTGCGAGGCATGGACTGAAAAGGGGCCGACCGTTACTGACTTTACTACTGCCGGAGTGCTGCTGAGCCCTACAGTGTGTACACACGTGACCCTCCCCCCACAGTCCGCACGGTCCCCTTTCTCCTGCAGCGCTGAGGTCACGGACCCGAAAAGCCGTTCTCTGCTCTGATTGGACGGAGCGCAAAAAGGGCGGAGCGTAAGGGAGATCGAGGGAAGAAGAAAACAAAAGACAAAACGGGTCTTTTCAGGAATGAATAAAACACGCGAAAAAGAATAGAAAGGACGTTTCTTACCTTGCATTCATGCAAATGGTGTTAGTTAAACTTAATTTGTATGCACTCATATCAGCTTGAAATATTATCTTTGAAAAACATTTTTAAAAATGTATTTTTATGTTCATGAAATGATTTAGCATCACACCCATATAGTGTGCATTTCAAAAATATGTTTATATAGTCATATTTAACAGAATTAAAACCAAAAGTTCCACCTTTCATTTTCAAAGATAATTGAATGAAAATTTGAACCCTTAAAACAATCTTTCAAACCACTTTTTAAATGCAAATCTTCAATTAATCTATGATAAAATAAAAGTTAAACTTATAATAAATACTTTTTCAGCGTTTATATAGGAATGAGGCTTATATTAGGTCGATGTTTGTGACATGGCGCCTGTTTGCAAGGATGCAGGGGTGATTAGAGCCCAGTTGGCCTTGGATTCACTTGCTGCAGGTGACTTGCTTGGCATCTTGTTTGATTTAAAGCACAAAGCTGAAGCTTTTGCATAGAAAAGAACAAGGCGTTTCATACTCTATTTTGAGCATGCTCAGAGAACAAAACAAAACAAAAAAAAACATTGATTTCGGCTTACAGATTTAAAATTTTGCAGTTATAATGCAAGTGAAAGATGTGTCAGCAGAAAAGTAATTTCTGTTGCAAGAGTAATCAGAGTGCACAGCTTCAGTATATGACAAGCATCTCGTATAAAACCTAAAATGCACAATAGCCTTGTGGTTCATGAATCAAGAAAATACTGTAATGGATTTTGACTAATTCAAGATAAAAAATATCTAAAACACATCATTTTGATTGTCTAAACTGCAATAAAAAAGGAAAGATGAAGTTTCAAAAAAAGTCCAAGACATACCTGTGACCTTGCAGTTTTACAATAATTTAATAAAACGTCTGGAATAATGGTTTATTGCATGGTGTCTGTACAAAAAGCCTGTCTATTTTTTGCCATGTGCTCGCAATATGAAAGTGCTGAAGGACATGAAGAACACAGACAGTGACGAGAGTTACAAAACGTAATCATTAGGATAAGGAAAGGTCATTTTTAATCATAAAATTTTTGTTTATGGAGATTTCCATTTGACTTTGGAGAACAGGCTGGATACATCCTGGAGGTCACCTGCCAATCCTAGGTCAAAACTGAGACAAATAAGAAAGTTACACTTGTAGTCAGTTTGAACATGCTGTAGACAACCTGTGGAAGTCTGAAAATTTAACTTAGTTTATACTTTCATTCTAGGAATTAACATTTGACACTATTATCTGTATATGAGAACTGGACTGAGTGATCCCCTCCCCTCACATGCTCTAGAAGTACCCCCTGAGCTAAAATCCGATATACTTCTACTGAGAACATAACCATTCCTGCTCTGCTACCTGTTTTTTTTTTTTTTAACAATGCTTTTTTTTTCCATTATATTTTTTGATTGACAGAGTCTCCCGATTTCAAGTGTTAAGGGTGTGGCCTTCCAACAACCTTCTGATTGGCGAGAGTGGTTGCTCAGCCGGACTCAGACCCACTTACTGACGTCAGCTGGTTCCTACAGGGCGGTGTCTGATATGAATTCATTTCGTTGGAGCCAGAAGTAAGTCATTTTCTTTGGGTGCCGTCACTCATTTAGTTCTCTTTTACAGTCAATGTATGAGATCAATGAAAAACATTAAACGTAGCACTTGCATTGTTGTGAGTAATCATTACAGAAGAAAAGTTATGCTTTCTGTATGTTTGTCATTGGGATAACTGATCCCTTAAGTACAGTCATTTTTTTGTCTTAACACACAAAAACTAACGCAAGAGCTGCAGTTATAGATCACTTTCAAGACATTTTGATCAATAACAGATGCACAAAAACTGCATTTAATGTTTGTTTCCATCTCCAGCGGTTGGAAGCACATGCTTTTCCAAGAAGCTGCAATGACTCATCTCTTTTGAAAAACAGATATTTGTTTGCATGCTCTTTGCATTTATGCTTTGGCTTACCTGGCTGCAGGACAGTGTGTTTGTCTGTAACTGAAAACAGACTCGGTGTGCTTGGAATAAAGTCAAAGTCAACAGCAGAGTCATAAAATATGTCTTGTTGTGGCTCATTTTGCTTTAGTGTCGCTAAGGAAATAACAACAAAGTTTCCATTGCGAGGACATGATAAACCATGAAGATGTACCTGTTTTTCTTCATACTTTGATATTGATTTATGTCTAACTGTGAGACAGCAGCCTATCATCTTGGATTAAACCATCCTTTTTCTTTTCCCGGTTCCATCAACAGCCCGCGGCTGCACTCCAACAGACACTGACTTTTTTATGTGTTTGGGCCTCTCATTTTCCCCCCAGAGACTGCAGATATTTTTGAAAACATTTGAGCTGAGCCAGCTGGTTCATGTTATCTGCTTGGTTTTTGAGAATGTGTCAATCTACCTTTTTGTACTTGGCAATATAAAGCCCCTAATCATTATTAAATCTTTTATAGCACACAGATGAATAAAATGTTAACAGAATCTGGCAGATTGTTGGCTTTGAAGTAGTTAGGCGTCAGCTGACTAATGAATGGCCCATCGATTAAACAACAGGGTTTTATCTGCGCAGAAACATCAGAATATGTCTGTTAATTCCACAGACTTTGCATAAAATGGAAATTAACCTTTAATGGTGAGGTGGAGAGGTTGTTGCTGTACAAAGAAGAAACCGAAATAGGAGAACGCCTGCAAAAAGATCAATCTTTTGCACAAAGTACAAAGTTCCGTACAAGGGGTTTGCTAAACAAGAACTTACTTTGCAAAAGCAGCTGAAAAGGGAAAAACGTTCAACCTAGACTCCTCCCTGTATAATTTCACAAAAAAAGAGAATCGATGTTGAGGCCCATCTGAATTGGCATTTTTAAAATGTTTTAAATGAAATAAAAAACAGAATCTCCAGGATTTAAATTTAAATTAAGTTAAAAATATGTTGTTTAAGAGTACCATCTGCTTTTCTCGCACAGACGAATCTAGTATGTAAATGTGTGCAGATAGAACATTTAAAAAGGCTTAGATTCTTGTAGTTTGATTGATGGAAACAGTTACCAGCACAGTTACTACTCCAGGTTTAGGAACAAAAAGCTGTGAACCTAAAACAGCTGTTGAACTTAAACGAGTTATCTGAATTTTGACAATGGCTTAGTCACTCCAGTTTAAAGCCTGAATGAAAGGCCACAGACTTGCTGCATTATATCAAATCAGCTGACAGCTGTTCCTAATCTTCCAAAAGTCTTGTTTGCATTCTTGATGCAGTAATAACAAAATAAAGCCAGCGGGCAAGAACCACTTTTAAGGACACATTTTTCATGTGTTTGTCAAAAGCAAACACTATTAGTCCTCCAGTCTCTTCTGATTGACTGCTCTTTTTTTTTTTGTTTTTGCTTTAATTGATCAAATTCTGTTTTTTGTCAAATCAGATTTGATCAGAAATACTCGTTGTTGGGGACATTTGTATTCATTTTTTTGCAACTCTAAAAAGTTCCAGAGAATAACTCAAAGAAACAGTAAAGTTACCAGTTTGCAGAACCAATCTTCAGAAAATAAACTTCATCTTTTCAGAGTCTAAGCTCTAAATTCATTTTTTAAAAAAGGAATGTCTTTCTGAATGATGCTCAAAATGTGTCATCTGATAAATAGACTCAATCAACTGAACAACATTTTAGTATGCTGGGTAACGCTTTTACAAGAGGTACAGACTGTTCTGTTCCACCTCTCACTCCAGGTACCTGAAAAGATAAAAACAAAAAGCAAGGCTGCACAGTCTGGAATGCTAAAAAATATGATTTTACTGAAAAATATTCTGGCAAATGCTGCTGACGCTGAATCATGTTGTATTTTTTTCATTGATCATTGCTCTATCATTTAAAACTAAAGGATGATCCCTGACATTGTGTTGTTTACAGCCTCTGTCAAAGTTTAAATCTGTAAACATAGATGGTTGAAGCATTTCAATTGGTTTATGTCAGGCTGATTTGAAGCAAATTTTAAATAAGAAAGCAAAACTCAGCTCTTAATCAAAAACAATAACTTGTACCCAAGTGCGATTGGGATCGTAAAATAAAGCAAACTAATCAAAATTCAGTTTGCTCATTTTAAATATTTAGTATAGACATAAATATCAAAATAAACCTTTCAGACCCAATATCTATGTCCATTTCTTTTGCAAATTTGGGCATATGCACACTGCATCGGACAGGTGACCGGTCCAAAGTGTATCCTGCCTTTGCCCAACAGTAGCTGGTATAAGCTCCAGCAACCCTGACCCTGGAACAGATCAAACAGGTTTGGAAAATAAATTGCTGGACACATGAACACTGAATGAAATAGCTTCAGTTGTGGGATGAGCAATAAAAAAAAAACAAGTGGTATGTCAGTTATTTTTGTTTCTGAAATGGCTTCAAACAGGAAGTCATGGGCCACTTCATCAGAGCCACTTGGACTTTAAGGATGACATACCATGGAACTCAAATTAGAGTTCCAAAGTCTAATTTGAACTCATTATATGGGGTTTAGCATTAGAGTTTGATCATGCTGAAAATATTAACTGTTTTCATTGCTGACGTCAGGTTTAAACTGGTAACATATGTTGATGCTGAAGTACATGTGATGTGGACATTTTCTGCTGTGAGGAAGAGGGTGTTTGTCGGAGCTGGGGAAAGCGTGAGTATTGGGTTTTAGAACAAAATCACAGTTTATCCCCAATCAAGCTGAGAAATCTGCCCTTATCCTTGGAATCCCAGCAGCACAGAGGCCCCAGTCTGCATTTACTTTCTCTTAAGGATTTTCGCCTGCATTACGACATATGGCTTGTTTATAAATGATACTCCAAACTCAGCCTGGGCAGTTTTACACTTTCACTTTGGCACCAGATGGTCACAGATACTTAACACGAGTCTAATCATACTAAATGGATCTCGGCATCTTCAGGCACACTGAAGCTCTGAAATAGTTATGTTGAAATGTCGCTTTGCTTAACAAAGGGCTGGCACCACCGTTGTGTTTGAAAATTGGGACAAACACAACACCAGACACACATCAGCGCTCATTAGTCTGACTGGTTTAACTAAAAATGATCTATCTGGGTTAGGAGGCAAACTGTACATTGCTGCATCAGGAGAACACTGTGTTCATGCCTTTAAGCTCAGTGGCCTGAGAGTGCGCATTAAGCTCATTAAGTCTGTTGTGCAGATTATAGTGTGCTGCAGTCCGGGCACCAGCATCCAGTAGCCTGGGTGTCTTATCATTTCCAGGGCAGGGAGGAAGTGGATAGAAGGATGGGAGAGCTTCTTTAATCCATTCTGTTTGATGAATGCTTGTGGAAAAAATAAACTAACTTATCCGGTTTGAAATGTCTTCTAATGATGAAAAAGCGTTCAAACATGCAATCAACACATCTAAACACTTTACATAATGTGGACAAGAGGGCAGAACCTGGATGAGCTGAGCTTTCATGACAGTTCAGAACAAGTTCACAATATGAGGATCAGCATGGAGCCAGCAGCTTGTTTTAAGTTTGCCATCACGTCTGACTCTGCTCCCCTGCTGAGCTCTGCCATGCTGTCAGATTGCTTTTGGGAAAAAGCCTCCCCAGGTAGTAGCTTGTGAGTGGTGGGGAACATGCTGGAAACAGTGGCAATAGCTTCCAGTTTCCAGCATGAACGGAGCGAGAAGATGCTGGAATGGGGAAAAAATACTTGACAGAATGGAATCACTTCAGATGGCGTTGACGTGTTTTCCAGCTAAACAATCAAACACTTTTGTGGTAGTGTCTTCCATCTGTCTGTGCTTTCTTCAAATATCTATCGTATCAACTGTTTGGTCCTGTAAGCCAAAAACGTCGGTATCAAGTTCTTTGTTTGCACTGGCGGCCGACAACGTTTATGTTTTAAGCAGAAGCTCCACTTGGCAGAAGATGGCAAACAGCACATCTACCAAACATAAGCAAACTTTTTCACTCTCTGTAATTCAAAAGGACAGGCAATGAGTTGGAAATTTCCAACACCAAGAGACAGCCAAACCTCACACACACTGATGCACCATGAGCGTGCATCTGCTAGAAGCTCACTTGTAGAAACTTCTGCAGAATTTCCACAAAACCATCAGCTGGAGTTCTATGTTTTTTGTGAGTGCATTTGAAATAAACAAGCATCTGCAGCAAAAAAAAGGAGGAAATACTTTTCTATTTTTGCACTTTTGGGCTTTACGCAACATCTGCACAGACCTCCAAAAATTGCTGTGCCATGAAAATCAAAGCATTTATAGATTTAATACAGATTAAGTCTAAATTTCTGGCTGAGAACCAGGGATTTTTATCCATTTGTCCTCTGTTCTATTTTTGGACTTATATGCCACCTCATTGTACATAAAGTTGCCAAATAGTATTGTTTTATACTTTACTGTTTTTGTGGTTTGCTTTCCCTGCCTGGTGTCCTAAAAAGACACTTGCACTCCATAAACAAGATAAATTAATTTAATTTCCTCAATCCCAACTTGATCTCATATGACTTGGATTATTGATATTATTTTTTCTAATATCTGCTTTGGTTGTTTTTCAACAGGGAGCCTTCCTTGTTCTGGTCATCCGGACTCTGACTTCACACATGGCGAGCATGCAGATGACATACGAGTGTCTTACTTGTCTCCAAAGAGCCGCACATATCTTTCACATTCCCGATGTAAGTAAAGTGAACTTACGTTTCAGAACAGGGTGTATTTAGAAAGATGATGCATGCAGAAAAAGCATTCAGACAGCTGCTTACCTCGTCCCTTGTGACAGACTAAGCACTGACCTCGGATCAGTTTTGTAATGTATACTTTTTAATAATATCCACCTCAGTCACATGCTTTAGCAGTAGTTTTATGGCACGTTCTTCAGATTTTCTTTGTCTGTCATGGGAAATCCGTCTGTTGTCTTTTGTCACAGGAGTCCACATCAGGTCAGGCTGAATAAAGTTTTTTAGTAAATGAAATCCAGAAGAAGAAGGCTGACCTCAGAGGAGCTCCAAAGATCAGGCGCGCCTCCTCCCTCTCGCAGATCGATTATCGCCTGGGTGTTTTTTTGCCACTCACTTTGTCAGAGTTGTCGTTTGGAGGGACGGGCAACAGAAAGCTCTGTTTTGGGTTGCTTTATCAAAGCATCTCTGTAATGGTGTGTTCTGTTGTCTGAAGGAACGGTTCAAAAGACTGAAGCTTATCTCACAGGAAGTCCATTAGGAGATAACACATTTAAAAGCTGAGAAAAAGAAACTCACCCCTATGAAAGTGTTGAGAAAAAAAACGCTAATGTTTGTGTGCTAACACTTTGCAGCGCCTTGTTTTGGTTAACTTCACTCCTGTTCCGATGTTTATTTTTACGAGTCAAAGGTGGCGATGAAGATCTCCTTATATGGTTGATCTACTGAAGAATGTATTTGCTTTTAACTGCAATAGTCTAAAAAAGTATTGTTAAATAAAAACCCTGTAGCAATCCTCCTCTTGAAAATGCATTCACACACTCGCGTTTAAACCACTTTCAATAAAACGGCTATGTAAACCCACGTAAACCCTCGTTTCAGGCTTTCGCGTCCAGAACGCTCACGTTCACATGCGCCGCAACGTATGTTTTTAAGTCAACCTGTTGAACTTTTTTGCTAGCAAATTGCAAAAATGCTGAACTTTCTCCAATCAAGAACTCGGATTTGTTAGTGACATGCGGGTAGCATCTTTTTTATAACATGGAAGTACCAACCGTTGTAAACATGATCACAACAAATTTATATATTTGCCTTTTTCTGATCAGCCAGAATTCTATGACACCAAGCTTTGAACAGTTTGAATCACATAACACCAAGTCTTGCATACATCAAAATAGAGCTGTGAAAGAAAAAGCCTGGATCAAGATTCGGGAACTTTTCAGCGTTTCCCCATTTCACACCAAGCCTCTCCCAACTGTGTGTACATGCACCAATATCTGGTAGCAACAGTCCAGTGTGAACACGATATGCTAAAAGCACATTCAAGAGTCAGTGCCTTTTTGAATGGGCATCGCATGCCCGGTGTGAACGCAGCTTTTGATACTTTCCTTTTTTTGAGGTCTCTCTGCTGGACAGCGGGGTGTGGCCTGATGCCAGAAAGACATGGAGTAAGGGCCCCTGGGACTCCTGCTTCATGGGCCCCCTGGTGCATTCTCCTGTGGTTATGAGCCAGGATTATTCTGCTGTTTGCTTCCACCAGATGCAGCAGTGTATGTGTGCTGTCCTGCTGCCCGGCACTGATGAGCAGATCTAAGAGGGATTAGTGGGCTGTTGTGGTGGACAGCGGGCGGCGGTCCACACACAGCTGTGTGTTTGTGTGTTTCATAATGCTCTGGCCTCTGGTCCGCCTCTGGCTCTGCTCCCACCCTGAACCACCTTTCCCTCCCTCTGACCCTACAGCTCAAGGAGCTCTTGGATTGTGGACAGCAGTAACTCCCAAATTTTTGGAATGACATGAAAGCTTTTAAAGAAATATGACTCTCCCAGAAGATTTGTGGGAGAGAAGTGCTCAGACACACACCATCATCTGAGAGCGTTGCCCTTTTTTATTTTTTCTGTCACCACAAATGCTTGAAATTTACTCAGCTTTCCAAACATTCTTAAATGTGCAACACATTTGGAGTGGAAAATTACTGGTTTATCAGAGCAACAAAACACAATAGTCTCTGCTTGGGTTCTAAAGCTTCTCTTTACTATTAGATCTGCTGCTGCTGCTGCCTTTCCTGGTAAAACAGAAGGCGTCTGCTGGTCAAGTCAGAATGTTTTTGCCCTTTAAGTGATTTGAGGTCATATTTCACTGTAGAGACCGTCTATTTACAGAAAACAATTCCTCGTGGAGCAACGTCAGATGAGAAGCGCTTTGTGGAAAAAACATCAGTCTAGCACAGGTCCACTTTGCAAGTTTCTAAAATCAGGAAATTTCCACTGAGTCACAATATTGTGTAGAAGTTGTGAAACCTTGGAGTCAGTTTTGGAGACACGTCAGCTTGTGAAAAACAAATTGCTTTCTATTTCATTACAAATGCTTTGAAAAATGTCAAATGATCTTCAAGCTTTTTTTTTAATGGAAAAAAACAAAAACGTGTGGAGGCAAAAAAAACCCCCCCAAAAAACCATCAATTTCAGAAACGCTGTCAGCATTGTTTTTCTTCAAACTATTTTCCTCAAAAGCGTTCCGGTTTAAATTCAAAAGTGGAGTGTTGGTAGAAATTGCTAGCTTTGTAAACTTTTCTAGAAGGCCTTGGTCTGCACAAAAACACTGCTAACAACTGTCTGGCTCGAATCTCCCTGAACTCTCACTCTCTGTGTGTGTCTGTATTTGATGTCGTGGTTTGGCTGTCCTCTAAAGTGTTCATTTCAAAGTGGTTACTTTGGGCCTCAGCTTGACTTACTGGCTGTCTGCCTACACCCTGTGGTCTGCCATCCACTATAACAACTGTGAGTGCATGCGTGTGTGAGTGTAATGGCATTACTTATGTATACGTGCAGGTACTGTAAATTCCACAGTAAATTCATTCTTTTTATATACGTCTGTCTATCTTCAGAAAATGTTTGTTTGGTCTAGAAATCTATTAAACTATAAAAAGTCCCCCTGAAGTTTTTTGAATTATGGCTAAAAAAGCACCCAAATTTCAGTTTATTATCCTCAGGCTTCAATCTTAGAGACCCAATCTGATAAAAGTCATGCTTTCTGTGTTTTACATGTTCTTGTGGTATTGTTCTGATAGGAGGACATCTAAAAGAAAAATTATGATAACCTTAAAATATCATTTTTTTAGTATTTCTTTTTTCAAATTGTTATGAATTAGAAGTAGATGAAAAAAGGCTGTTTGAAGAACCTTGTATTGAAGCTACAATGGTTGGGCCACTTGTAGATAAATAGATCCATATATGTCTTTGTTTTCCTCGTATGAGCTGGTATCTGGCTCAAAACTGTACGGCTGGGTATCTCCAATTTTGCTGGTAATTTTGTTGCACTGGTAATGTTAGCTTTGGATGTAAGGGGCTGTAAGTTATTGGGAGAGCATCTTAACAATTGGCAAGGGAAGGGAAGAGGGGGCGGGGTTTCAGAGATGAATTTCTGATGAACCACTGCTGCTCTGTAGGAACTGTGTCCTTGAAAACAACAAAGGTTTTTTGGATTTTGGCTAAATTGGCATAATTGTAATAAAAAGACCACTGGGAACACTTTTGAAATAGCTTAAAAGAGGATCTAAGTGGGGCTTTAAGGATGAGAGATTCATGTAGATGATCAATGCAGCTTCTTGTTTAATGAGATTTCCAGTTCTGCTATAGTAGCAAGAGATTTATTAAACCTTATAAACACACCCAAATCCAGCTTGCAGGTCTGATTGATTATGGGCAAATATTTAATGAAATAATGACGACAACGTCCATGACACAAAAACACCTTTAAGTTCAACTTATAGTAGCAAATCTGACCCCTAACATTTCTATACTACAATGGCTTCAGACCAACTTTCCCACATTTCCTGCATTTAGACCAATTCAGCAACGTTATATAACCACAAATATTCCCCTAAATGTAGAGAGAAAAATGTGATGGTTTCTTTGTCATTTTTAAAATTCTGAGGTCCTGTCAAAGGAAAAAATAATCAGTTTAAAAAAAAATTGGGAAAATTACTTCTTTAACAAAATGAACCTCTACCATGACCTTTAGTCTGATTTCCTTGGAGACCCACTTTTTATTAGATCTTATTATTTATCTTCGTATTTAGATCTTTTGATCTAAAAGCGTTCACAGTGGTCTTTTAATTTGGATTATGCCCTTTTTTAGTCAAAATTAAAAAAAACCTGTGTCATTTTTTAGCACATTGTTTTTGCAGGGCAGCAGTAGTTTATTAGAAATTCATCTCTGAGTTGTAGGCGACACTGTTGGAGCAACCCCGCCCTCTTTCTCCTCCCCGTTGCTCGGAGGAGGGAGCTTGTGGCGTGACCATCTCAAATTCTGTCACAAATAATCTTTTTCAATCTGCATTTCTTTTGTCTGCTCCTGAATCACAACGATTTGAATGAAGGGATACTCAGAAATGCAATTTTAAATGTAATTTTCTATATACATTTCCTCAATGATGAGAAAAATGCTAGAAAAACATGTTAAAAGCACAAAAACAAGATTTTCCTTGTAGCTAGCTTTAAGCAAACATGTTAAGCTATGAACCATTTTGATAAAAGCTTCTGTTGGGGGTCAAACTAGATGATAGTCAATTGAGGGAACAAGGTCAGAGTTTGCATTAGAGGAGCTTTAAACCCTTATGTATCACTCAAACAGTGTTTTTCTTCTTTTCACCAAAGCTGTACCAATTGAAAAATTGAAACAATGATTTCCCAATTTCACGTTTTGACACAAAAGGCAAAAAAAGCGCAAGCAGACAAAATTTGGATTGTTCGATTTGATTTGAACTGAACCTGCTTTTATTGACTTCAAAAACTCAGTTAAAAACACCTTTCGTGGATTGAAACTCATCAAGTTGAATGAAAATAACACTTGTATTTCCTGCAAAACAAATATGTTGCATCAGAAGCAGATTTAAGATCGTTCTGGGTAACTTTTTGATGCAGCAAACTACCATGAAAGATTTAGCAGACACAGCTCTTTAGCTCTGATCACAAATTTCACGACATCCATTTGATTTCAATGTAATGATGTGTTCTTTCAGATTACAGGGCTGCTTTTTATGATTTTACGAGCATGGACTTTCTGCTGTTTTCCACTGACATTGTGAAGGCATAACATGAAATGACATGCTGATGTGTACAGAGATACAGGGATCGTATAGGAGCTAGCTGGAACACAGAAGAAGTGCTCTCTTTTAAAACAGAACAAAGGCTCCATGGAGCTCAGAGTCTATGACCCTTGATCAGCACATGGAGTTTGTTCTTTGCTGCTTTGTGAGCCTCCGGTGGTGAATTAGACCTGCCTCTCCGAGCATGGAGAATTGAATTGATTTTAGTGTTTGTAAAGGGAAGGAGGTATGGAGGGAGATGCAAATCATCCTTATAGGTAAAAAAAACGGGACATTTGTTTTCAGGTTGATTGATGCACATGACCTTTTGAAAGATTTAGTTATGCTGGATGAGCGTCTGGGGAGAACTGACATCAAATGGTCTCTAAAAATGAAGCAGCGTTGAGGAAATATAGAAAGAAGAGAGTCCTGAGTTAGAGTTAGATCCTTTTTTTTTTTAAAGACCACATTGTTTTTGCGTTACTGAAAATGATTTCATTTTTCCAGATTCAGTCAAGAATTTACTGACTTTGACGTAAAATATTTAGAGTAGCTCCAGGTGGCTGGGCTCTCCTCCAAAGGATTATTGATCATTCTTCTGGCCAGCTTGTTTGCGTAAGGATTTTTTTCTTAAAGAAAAGGAAGCTCTGGTGAAAGCTTCTGAAGGAGGATCTCCACAACTCATGCTGCAGGTTTTAATGGAGCAGAAAACACCCATCTCTTGTGTTTTTCTCCCTCAACTCACATACAGCTTTTTTTTTCCTTCCCGCCTTCCATTTCTTTACCAGCATTTGATTCTGCATAACTTTGGGGCCTCCTCATATGTAAAACTCCTTTAATGTATGCAATTACAATGCACAATCATTATATACTTTCAATGTAAAGCACTGTGTACAAAAATAAAAAAAACTTTTTTTGTTTTTGCTTTTGAGCTTGCAAGAAAATAACTACTTTCTAATCAATAACCAAGTCTCACCAATGTTCTCATTTAACTCCTGGAATAAATGAATATTTATCAAAGAATTTCTGAAGGGTCTGTGTTGCTGAACAACATATTAGATCCATGTGTGTTCTAATCAAAAAAGTCTTTGGGGTTTTTGATGTGGTTAAAGCTCACGGGTGAAAGTATCACAGTTTCCAAGGAATTTATCTTACCAGGCTGTTGTGGTGTACCAAAAAGCAGTCAGGGCGGAATCAAACCTGACTCAACCATTTGTTGTAAATAAAGATTCAGAGTAAGTGGGCATGTTTTACAGTCACATGAAGTGCAAGTTACTTGCAAGTGCAAATAATGATTTTGACATGGAAAATCGTTCTGACATGTATGAAAGTAGTAAAAAAAACAAAAAAACAACTGTTATACCGTCCTCACGCGTTAGCACGTGTCTAAAACAATTTAAAAAGCAATGTGACTTTAAAGCATTTGAGAATGCACAAATACACGTTCTTGACTGCGTGTATATCCCTTAGTGTTCACACTGGACAAGCAGGGAGGGGCTACTTCTTCTTTTTCTTTTTCTACTGTTTACTAGCACAAGCCTGTCATACAAATGGAAGAGGCTTGGTTTGAAATGTCAAAACGGTGCAAATCCTGCTCCAGGCTTTTTATTTCCAAGCTTTATTTTGAGATGTAAGACTTGGTGTCATATAAATGGTGTCACACAAATTGCAAGTATTAATTTATTCTCCATGATCAATTTTCAAGCAGTTGGCACTTTGGATGATTAAAGGGGGACATCATCCATTCGTCACTACCAAATCCCAGTCTCTGAATGGTTAACGTTCGACCTGGTCTAACTTGCAACATGCATTCAGTGGCTGCACATTTTGTATGTAGAGCCCAAAAACTGTTGTAGAAACTTACATAGCTACACGCGAATGCGATAATTTTGAATGCAGAAGCTCAAAATACGCGTTAACATAGACTTTTCATTGAAAGTGGTTGCCTGAATGCGCTGTCAAGGATAATGTGAACGGAGCATATCACGTTAGATCATAACATGTTTGATCTTCATTGCATCCTTTCTGGGATCATAGGGTTGTTGGAGATGTTGCAGTTATTGTTAGGCAAAGTCAAGGTCCCCCCGAACAGATCGCCAGTCTGTCACACACATGGGAAGCTGAAATGCCCAGAGAAAACCCACACATACACAAGGAGAACATGGAAAGTCCACTCTTCACGTTTCAGCTGCAAACCAGGACAATGTCGCTGTGTGTACTATCCAGCGTGCAACTGTATAGAGCTCAACAAGGATTCCATTTTTATTCCAGCAATATAAAAGGTCTAAAACACCCAGTAACATCCACTATGGAGTGTAAAATCAGAGATTGATCCATCAGTCTAATGATTTGAGTTTCTCCATTAATACATTCTTAACTGAATATTACTTTAAAAAAATGAATTCAATCAAAAAGATTTTGTGTTCAGAACTGTTGGTCTTTCCTAGATCGTAGAATGCTTTAGCTATTAAGAGTGTCCATGAGATTTGTAATCTCCTATGTACGAGCATAATGTGCTCTGACTTACATGAGAGCGAAAAAAGAAAATCAAAGGAAACAAAATATCTGATTCTTTGACCCAGAAAGGTCATAAACTCAGCTGTGGGCAAATCTTGGGTCGCTATGACTCCAGACTCTGAGAAGAAAGTCTGTGTAAATTCAAAGAACACAAGTGTCATTTTTCAAACGTTTCCCCGCTGTGTATAAAAATACTCATATTTATTCTAAGATACAAACTCCACAAATAACCAGTTGTGCTCTTTTCTGTTCATGACTTATTCTCGTTTAAAAGCATCACTCATGATTCCCTGTTATTGATAAGAGGCAGAGTGAGGTCTGTTATCATTTTAAAGTAAAGTAATGAGTTTTTTTAAATGAATTTTTATAGGCTTGTGTGTGTGTGTGTGTTCTTGTTTGTATTGTAATAGGCGCTCATGATTTGTTTTTGACAGATAGTTGACGCCACAGCAAACAACTTATTAGTTTAGTGACTCATTTTGATGTGAGGGGTCTGAGCTGTTGCGCAAAACAAATAATAATGTCCATTTCTCATTAAGTGTGCATTTGCATCCTAGTTTGTTAAGCGTTAAACTCTTCCTTTTCATATTTGCACTGATATGGAAAAAAAATCCTTGAGCTAACTCTTTTTATTTAGTAGTTTTTGTTTTGAATTTGATTAATAATGACAGGTTAATAACTAAAATTAACTGTGCTATTGTTGGCAAATCCTGACCATTTCAGCTGTGTTTACTGAGAAGTTCAAAGTGATTCATTTGTGAAACAAAATGTGCTTTGAGTCACTGTTTGGTGAAGTTGCGTAGGAAAAAGTGGCGATGAAGCTCGCTTCAAAATTGAGCAGTGCCAAAAATGGTTTTACTTTAAAAAATTAGTATAGCTCAGGGGTCTCTGAAATTGACAAAGCCTGAACCGGCGGAAGACGGTTGCTTTGCGAAGTGTAATTAATCAGCCTTTAATATGTATTAAAGTTTTATTTATTTATTTTTTTTAATTAATTACGTGTGCTAACGTTGACATCCCTAATACAAATGCAATGACGCATCTTAAAAACTTTGCATTTGAACAACAACTACTTGACACTGTTGTGCAGAATTACGTTCCTAAAAACAGTAGATGAAACCCTTTACTATGATTTCTGATATGTTAAAATCAAAACATACATAAACTTAAACAAATGAACCAAAACTACAAACTCATATTTATTCCAATAATAAGCATTTTTCTCTGAAGCCAAGGAGCCATAATGGAAGGAAAGAAAAACTGCATGTGACCCTCAGGTAGCAGACCTATGCTATAGTTACAATTCAAGAATACTGGTATATTAAGAGCCTGATGCAAACTATTCTAAAGTAAAATAGTTTACTTTACCTCTTGCTTCACAAGAAATTTATGGCATCTTGATCATAAGCAAAAACTTAAGTTTTGGTTAAAAACAGTTTATAAACATAAAACTTTTCCATAACATATCTGAAGAGAGATCTCTGACTTGCACATAAATTAGCTCAATGCACATAAATTAGTTTTCAATACAAAATTTGGAGCTGTTAAATGTGAATAATGCTCTGTGAAGTTATGACATGAAACTTTCATTTATTTAATCTGCAGGAGGGAAAGATAGACATGTGGCAGTGCCGAATAAATATGCCTTCTGGCTTTAATTATACATATAATATGCTGGAAGCCTGATAGATATCTGTAATAAAAGCAAAAAAATTCCACCAATGTTCAGATTTTGCCAAATCATACTAAAGAAACATTTAAAAAAATTGTGCAAACTGTTGTCAGCACTGTGTTGTTTGTACGGTTGAAGAAGCAGCCCAACATTTGATAAGTTTTATGATGTATTCCTGAGCTGAACCATTCACTCCAGAAACAAGGTTGCAAAATACATGAACAGTGCGTTTTGAGCCGTGCTGCCAGCGTGGTGCTGAGTGCCTCACTCCCTTTTATTACTACACTGTGGGTCTTTCAGCTACCCCTCTCTGGGCCCCCTTTTCCACCAAAGCCCTTCTACTCTCCATTGTTCCTGCGTTTGCTGCTTTGTCTGAGGCCTTCTCTTCATCAGGCTCCAACTATCCTATTTACTGTACAATCTCACAAAAAAAGTCGTGTCTGCTATCGGAACTTGCATTTTACTGCAACGTTGTGAAACCATTTTTGTCATAAATTGACAGGAAGACAAGTGGATTTGTCTTCTGCCATCACATCGTCTCCATTTTCTTTCTTTTTTTTTTTTTTTTTTACTGCTAAGCAGTGATACAGGCTTCTCTTGCCAGAATCCATATTTATTGTCCTTTGAAAAGTATTTTAGGCGGTTTGTGTGAGGAGGTAGAGCTGAGCTGTCGCCCTGTCTGGGAGACTTGTTTTTATAGGAAGTCTGCATTTACCACACAGGATTTTCTCAAGAAATACAGTGTTAAACAAAAGGAAATAAACATTTCTCTCTCAAACACACCTTTCTTTGGAAGCGCTTGAGAAATATCTGTTTTTCTGACACGTGTACATTATTTATGTAATCAAGGTTGTGCAAGGATGACTTGAAGGAGATGGGATAAATTTAGGTGGAATTTCATGCTTATTGTGAATAGGATTAGTGGAGCAGAAAAGTACAGTTAAACATCTTCCAAATTTCCCTTACACACACACACACACACAAGAAAAAAAGCATCAAGCAAAAACAGAGTGACTGTGCTGGGAAGCAAAGATGGACCATCTGTTACAGCCCACACAGACTGGGTGTTATAGGACCCGAAACATAGGAGACGAGGCTTGTGGCAGAAACTAGAAGCTTAATAAAAAACTAGAAACATTTCAACTCAAACACCACAAATCTATGAACCAAAGACAGAAAAAAAGGGGGACAAAGCTGTTGACCTGCCAAAGCTGAACTGAAAACCAGACACTCAAACACAATGAGGATGATTAACTTAAATGAAGACAGCTGTGGATAATTAGCAGCTTGAACTTGGCATGACTGTGACAGAGGAACACAAAAACCTAAAACCAGAACAGAACATGAACCAAGAAAACAAAGCAAACAAGAGCTAAGTCCTCACAGTGTCAAAATGCTCACATCATTCACACCACATTATCTACAAAAAAAGCATCCGGAATAACGCACATGTGAATTATTAAAATATTTAACTGCAAGTATACTTAGTCTGTACTAACTATGTACTACCAGTACTACCATATAACACCAAAGGGAGGGCAGTATACTGTATTTTTGGACTAAAAGTCGCATCAGCCAAAAAATGCATAATAAAAAAGAACAAAATTACATAAAAGGAGTGTAAATCGAGAGAACATTTTTGAGAGAAATTTATTTAACAAATGTCTGGAAACAAGAATGGACATTTCATCTTGAAAGACAAATCATAATAAAGGATAGGTTAACAATAATAGACTGAATGTATGTATGCTTCACTACCGTAACTCATTGATGCCTTTATAACTTTATAAAAAATAGGAGAAATATAGTTTATTAGCACAACAGTTATATGAACAAATATTAAGATAACCATAAAGAACATGCTAACAAGACAACTAAACTCTTTATATCACTTTAAATCACTAAATCTGTGGAATTCTTGCACAGTGCTTCTTCTTCGGCATTGCTGTTAGTTGCAAATACCGATATAAACACATATAGTGCCCTCTAGTGGTTGTTACTATTTATAAAAAAAAAAAAAAAAACTCACATATAAGTCGCACCCGAGTATAAGTCGCACCCCCGACCAAACTATGCAAAATACTGCAACTTGTACTCAGAAAAATACAGTACTTGCAGTTTTACTTATTATATACTACCTATACGTTGCAAACTTAAGATCTTCCAAATTTAATATGAAGATGTAAATAGTATAATTAATACACTACATTTACATGACCTATGTGATATACGTATTATTCAAGCATGCTTGATAAAATAAAGTTCAAGTATACAACTTTTTCATAATGAAACATTCTGTCGACATACCTAAAGAACTTTCAAATCAATATCCCTATTCAAGCAACAAGACAAACTACATTTTTTTAATTATGGAAGATGTTTTTTCTTTTAGAAAACTATTCTTTTTTGTTTTTAACTTTGTTGCTTTAGTGGTTAATTTCAATTAGAAATACGTAAATGTGCTTATAATGTAAAAAAAAAAACTAAAAAACAACAGACTTATAGTGTTATGAAGTTTAGCTCTAAATCTCCACACATACATGTTCTCAGCCTGTGTTACAAAAATGACAAGTGACAGCACACCATATTCCACCTGGAACCATTTTTTTCTTCATCAGGTGACACTTTAATCACAAATAACTGCACATCAGCTGGGATTAAGGTCCAAAATCATTGCTTGTATGTATAAGAAAGCCCTAGTAAATGCAAAGGGCTGCCTGTTCTCCTTTAATCAGATAAGAACAGGCCATGGCCATCTCTCGGAGCATTCCTCTGCTGACAAGACGGCTTGTTTGCCTTCGATGTCTCTTGACCAGGCTATGATACGCAATGTTTTTTGAAAGCCATGAATAACAGATTTGCACCATAATGTGTTACAAAAAAAACTACCATATTCTTTTCCCAATGAGGTGACCGCAGAACGTTGCATCAGAAAAACGACACGGAGAACAGAACCTGCAACCCCGTCCACCAAAACGAGCCGACGTTTTTGTCTTTGTGTTATAAATTTGTTGTAGTCTTCAGCCACTGCAGATTTTGATTATGAGTTAGGGGAGTTCAAATAAACCTGGAAATGCTAATACTTTCCAAAACATGAGCTAACAGTATGTGGGTCAATGTTTTCCAGAGCCACAAAGAAATTGTATCATTTTTTTCAGAGCCCTCTGGGGCATTTTAGATTCCTCTATCTTACTGTGTTAAAGCCAAAGAAAATGTGCTGCACAAGAAAAAACACACAGACCCCTGATTTATTTCACCATGATAAGTAGAAAGTCAAGAATTGCAAAGTGGTGAAAGCAGATGATTCATTCTTTGTGATTTCTTTTAGTCTTTTTGGTGCCCCAGAAGTGAATGAAGCATGACATTTTATAATAACATTTTAGATAAATCCAATTATATTTGCAGTTATATTTGATAGATTTTGCATGATTAATGTTTAATATTTTTGGTTTAAGTGTTGCACGTGTCTTGTGCTCTCCAGGACTTCTGTTGTTGTTCAGAATGTACGTGATGCAAGTTTTATTGCATAAATAAATTAAATGAACAAAAAACTGACTGGTGACCTGTCCAGGATCTGGCAACCCTGAAATTGATATTGCAGGTTAAAAACATGGATGGATGGATGAAATTAAACAACAAAAATTAGTAATAGCTCTTGTTTTTAACATTTTAACAGGGCTAAATGAAGGTCTTAGACAAAAGAAGCCTTATTCTACCCAGCATTTCTTGATTTAAAAGGTACTTTAAAAAGCTTAAATGAAATGAATAAAAAAAATCCAATTTATGCATGTTTGCTCATGTATCACTTTGGGGGAAAAAATGAATTATTTCCGTCAAAATTCTCAATTTTTTGTGTCTATCTCATTCCAAAACTCAAACCAACTTTGTTGTTTGCTGGTAAAATGTGTTCATTCGAACATAACCGAGATAAAGGGACAAATTTAAGCTAACATAATATTTTCCCATCTCATTCTGTCATTTTAGCATTTTTTTCCCTGCATTAGTTCCACCAAATGGCGCTTTTACAACGGTTTTGATTATAAGGTGTCAGATCTTTTAGCAATGAGGTCATTCAGCCGCAAGCAATTTATGACCCGGATTATTTTAAAAGTGTGTGATTTTGAGGTAACGTTTTTCATGAAAATCTGCTTTTATTAAAGTTTTGTAAAACATCTGGGTTGTGGGTATGTCACTTTTTGATAAAGTATTTGTGATCTGGCCTAAATTTGCATTGTTTCAATGCAGAAGTTCCAGAACGACACAAATCTACTCTGCCAGAGCTGCATGTTGTGGTGTAAACTGCATGATGGTAGTGTTGTGTAACAGCTGAGGGGTTGCTTCCAGGATCTGAGTGAAATAGAGGCTGTGCATATGTTTTTGCCTGGCTGAACTGGTATGTGCAAGCCTTTGTGTGGGTGGGTGAATGCACTTGATCTGATAAAGTACAGTCAGTCTGCTCACGCTCTGATTATCTGTGTGGTATTTTCCATCAAGGCTTTTGGAATGCAAACAAACAGTTGGTTGACCCCGATCCTCCCTGAACATTAGGTTGTGTTCTGACACAGGAACAAAGTGATGCAACAGAAGGACAGGATTTTTTTCTTTCTAAAAATATTATAACAGGAAATGAATGAATCTAACTCATTCTGTCGGATTTCAGTGTCTTATGACCATTGTCATGCATTAAATACAAGCAGTTTAGTCAGAAATACTGTTCTCCCTAAAAATTGTAAGAGAAACGCAGTCAAAGCTAAGATCACTAGGGGCTCTTAGGTCTAAAAGGAATCAGTCGTGTGCTTTGTGAAATCCATACAAGGGTATAGGATAAGACAGCGCTGGTATTCCCAAATAAGAAGCATCTGGATTGAGTTTTAGCCCAGAGGGGCACGGTTCTCAGCAGATGGTACTCGCAAAACAAGCAGGTCTGATTAGAACCAGAAAGACAGGCCCCTCATGTACTTCTCATACATGCTCATCAGGTGGCCAGTTTCTGCAAAACATTTTCAAAGGCAATGAGTTTTAGCTGTAATAGCCAACGATGACATGTCTGGACCTTCCGTTTCTATTAAATTTAAACATTTTCAGCAGGTTACAATTTTTATTCTGGGTCAAAACGGAGGCAACCAATTAGTTTGTTGTGGTTTAGAAAGAAAAAAAAATGTAAGCAGATGGTGTTGTGTAAACATCACAGCTGAATCTCAGAAACGTCTTCCATCAAGCTTGCCAGCAAGAATAAACAAGTGAGATGTTGCCTCGCTGGGAGCTGGCACGCAGACCCGTCCAGACTTAACTTGCCCTTGACTTATAGAGTCAAGATGCTTTTCAGAGGAAGGTGGGAGCACTCTGCTTTTATTCTGCTGAAATACAGTTTTTTTTCTTGTATAATCAGCCCACATGATGCAAAAACATACTATAAAGCTGGCCCACCTTAGCCACAGCTTACTGTCTGTGTGGGAGCTGATGAGAGTGTTGGCAGCTTCCCTGGTGGTCCCGGAGAATCAGTGACGACATCCACAAGGTTTTGAGCTAACTTAAGTGGTTGAATGTGGGATTTTGGTGGTGTGGAGCATTTACTTGTGTGGTTGAATCCGCAGCAGACTGTCACCTTCGATTTGGGAGCAATTGCTCTGAACTGACGTCACCATACCACTGACGCGGTGACAGCAGGGGAAATTTAGGGAATGATGTGTGACCCTGGAAACAAGTCCAATGCTCCAAGTGTTGGGCTGTCAGTAACAAAAAAAAAATAATGCATTGAAGATTTCACATGACTCATTTGTTCTCATTTGCTCTCAAATGTCTGATTTGACGCCTACTCTGTGTTTTGGCTCTGTGGGTCATGAAAATACTAGAATAGTCCAGTAGACTGCTCTGCTGGGTGATAAAATGCAGAAAAACTGTTTACACATTCATTGGAATGGGTTTGCTTTCACACTACTCCTGAATCTACCTTAAAATGTGATTAAGCTGCAAAAACTACTCATTTTAGGGCAGTTTGGCCAAAAACCAGCAATGACAAGAAAGTAAAAAAGCACTAAGATGAACTATTCCCTGCATCTTCCAATCTATTATACTGATATGGCCTTTTACCACACTGTTTACTTTAGACATTTACATTTTGGGGGATCTACACCACATTGGGGGAGCTACACCAACATTCACTTGCAATTTTAAGCAATGAGTTATAGACAAGAGTCGCCATGCTAGCTCGTTGCGTATGCAAAGTTGGACACCATATTGGAAAGGGCCAGACGTCTTACCAATGCTGTGCAATAATTGCATAGAGCTGGAAAAACAAGGGTGTAACTTTTACATGTACATTTTTTACTGAAACCTAATAAAGGAACACTTCTCGGATACATTTTAGTGGGATCTGAGTGTCTCTTAGTCTTTTCAAAGTCAATTGTGGATTTAGACTTTATTATTTCCACGTTTTCCGGCAGGACCACCAATCTTTGTTTTTTCTTTTTTTTGTTTTCTTTTTTTTATAGGATGACCCCCTGAATTGAAGCTAATGTTGGAGGAAAAGAAACTAACCAGGATTCCCTCAGTGGGGGTAAGTGAAGACTGCCGGGCGCATTTCCCTCGTGACGGTGCATTGCGACTGGCTCCGGCTTGGCAAACCCTGGCTGCTCTTTGATTTTACGCTTCAGTCACACGCACCCATACAGGGTTGACTTGAACCAAAACCCTTGTATTTCAGGCACACCAGAGTTCTCTGATTTGGCCCTCATCAGGTGAGCTTTCGTAACTGCCAATCAAAGCAAACTTTCTAAGAAACAAACCTTTTGTTCTTTGCTGGCGCTCACCTTCCTTCAGTTTCCTCTAACGTTTCAAAGGAACAAACGGCTGTGGGGTCACATGTTCTGTTTCCGTATTGTGGCGACCCACCCACAATCAAAATACGATGTTGCAAGCAGGGCTCCTGCCTCTTGTGATTTCTGTTCAGGTCAAGACTGCCGAAAGCAATGAAAGAAAACAAGCGACAGCTGAGTTAGTTGTTGAGCACAGAGTGGCTGGAGAGAATGATAAGATAACATTTTAACAGCTGTTCAAAAGCAAACACACAACTTGAAAATGCCAACAGCCCCATCACCCAGCCTCCAACATCGACCTCCTGATGTGACTTATTTAGAGGCCCGGGGGCATGAGAGATTCGCTGACATTGCACGCTTTTCTTCATGCTCACACAGTGTACCCGCAGGCGGAGAAACCACAAAGCCTGTCTTTAGATTTTTGTCTCACCCTTTCTCTCCTGTGGGACGACGTCTTTAGTTCATTCCCACAGTCTGCATGTGAGGGTCCGGTTCGGAGAGGACTCGCTGCACCTCCCACCCTGTGATGCTGGGTGACTTTTATGGCACTCCAACAGTAACACACCGCAGGAATGTTCTCCGTTTTCACAAAGATTCACGAAAACAAGCAGGACACATAGTCTCATGCGAATAATTTGCAGTTTCTCGCATCCATTTCTTCTGCTTCATCGCATCAGCTTCTCAACCGTCTAATTAAGTCAAAAATATGGATAGGGGCATGAGATCTGCCACATGAGGAAACAGGAAACCCTCCAAGAAGAGGGACTTCAACCTGGAGAACCCTGATATGAAGCATTGATGTAAAACCAAAGATATTTTGTGAAAAGAGAGGAGGTACTCTGCTAGGAAATCTCCAACCATGATGAGACATAGCATTAATTTTCAGGAATCCACAGGGACTTAAGTGAGTTACATAAATCTGCTCCAACGAGGTTTGAGAGGTGTGAAACTTTTGTTGACCTTGGATTGAACTAAGATTTTTTAGCTGCAGCGATGACTCACATTCTCTGTGTTTCACAGCTAGTGACCCGGGATACAGTCGTCTTTGTTAGTTAGTGGCCATCAAAGCCTTCAGAGAAAAAGCTGTAGAAACACATCTACAAGAGTGAACACTTGACCCTTGGTTGCCCCGTTCATGGAGGGCTTTGGCAGGAAATTACCTGAAACTTATTCCACAATAAGTTCACATTCGGCCTTCGTATCCGAGGATATTAGCCAGTGTAGCAAGAAAAGAGAAGAATGCACCACTCAATCAAAAGTAAGAACCAGGGTGGTGGTCCTGGGGATTCAATTAATACTGACTTTGGGTGGCATGGCGGCCTTTTGTGAGGATTTTTGACGCTACTAGTTTTTTTTTTTTAGCTTTTGAAAAGGGCAGCAGGAACAAGAAATGAATAACAAGTTAACAAGTGGACTAAACAGCTGTAGTCAAAATGTCATCTTTAATGTCATTCCGGTTGTTATTTTCTCAAACATATGCATATCACGGCAAACTATTTGATACTTGCAAAGAATTAAAAACCTTCTTTTAAGACATTCAATATGTTTTACCAGGTTTTTAATTGTTTGAACTCATCTTTACATCTTTCCAGGCTTTTCTCAAGATTGTCTCAATAGAGGATCTAGAAATAAGGAAATTATTAAGATGAGTCAAAATCCTTTTGCTCCATATTCTTGACAATAGAATTATTTGATTTAAGACCTAAAAAAACTCAAATTGCTCAGTCATTTTTATTGAATTTTAAGAATGTCATGTTAAAGTTCATTACATTTTGAACATATAATGCTACCTTGAGATTACATGAGGATTTATCAGAGACCAACTTTTAAAAAAAGATTGTTTTCTCATTTTGCGCACATTTTTGTTCTGAACTTAGTTCTGAGTTATTTCCACTTACTACACTAGTTAGTCGCTGGAATCAAACTGAACTATAATTAGGTAAATATAAAAAATACAAACCATATCTCAGAACTAGCAACAAATACTTGTTGCTGTACAACATTCAGTTATATTTTTTGCTTATTTTCCCCTTTTTAATTATTTTCTGGAACTCCCTGCTTCTAGATTTTGAAGTCTTATTCTAAGATTTCTTGCTAAGTAAAATTACTTGCTACATTGACAGATAATTTCATTACTTTTTTGTGATTTTCTTTCCAAGATTAGTGTTTTCTTCCTATTTTCAGGCCACCTCTTTTTGCGTTGCAGTCCAGCCCAAATATTTGGATTTTTTTATCCTCCCAGAGAGGCTTCGAGCATTTGTGTACAGCTAAAAGATTGCAGTGCAGCTTCTGAATTCTGCCTTGTCTGTGGGGTGTTGCCATGCAGAAAGCAGCAAATTGCACTGGCGTCATTCTAAGTGCTCTTTAAATACTACCAGACTAGTCAGGAACACTTGGACTACCTATAAAAAAAAACAACAACAATAAACTGCCAACAAAAAAAGAAGAAAAAAATCCCAATGTGCTAACTATAATCCCCATAACTTAAGGAGAATACCCACAGAGGTGATGAATAACAGGTAATGTTCACTGGCAGTCCTGTAATTACTGTGAAAGCATGTGTACAAAGAAACATTCCGGTGCAGAAACCCTGCCATTATTAACGCTAAATCAAGCAAACATTGACTCAAGACAGATTTTTGTGCACTATTGTGGATTTGTTTGTGAGCTTAAGGACACTAAAACTCAATTTCCCTAAGGAGTGAAAAGGCTTTCCAAAATGCAGCTGAAGTACACAGTAAAGGGTTGGTTGTGAGACGTCATTTAGATGATTGTTTCCACCCCAGGAGTTAAAACCTCTAAGTATTCAACAAATGATGCCAGTATTTTAAGTGATTTTGTCAAAACAAAGCAAAAAGAAACCAACAGTGACCTTTTAATGGATTGGGTTGAAGAGACCTTTGAGCCACAAGAAAACCCGTTACAATGTGCTCTCACTCCTTTTTTAAATGCCCATTATGAATTTCTTAAAATTGCTTAATATATCATGTATTTTTGTGCTGTAGTGCAGTTGCACAAGACCCAAAGAATCTGACATTTCTCCAGAAATCCTAAATCTTCAATCCGCACAGTGTCCCGATTACCTGATAGTTTCCTGCATGGGGCTCTGCCCTCTGTTATTCTGCGTGCCTAATTTCCTGTGGTGTTCCTGACCCGATCATCTGTTCCCTGGATTACCAATAAGCCTAATCCTTCCGACAGGTAAGTCTCTGAACTTTTACCTCCAGGATTCTGACCTCTGGACTGATTTAACACCTGAAATTGGATTGTGGGATTTCAGATTTTATATTTCCAGCCAAAGAAATTTCCCCAAGTAACAAATTTGCAGATTTTCTAAACGTATTATTCTGATCCTCCCAGAGAACTATAATTATCACATCCTCACCTTAGTAGGAGAACATAGCAGTTGCTACAGTTTGCTCCAGCACTTCACCATGCTGAAGTGGAAAATCCAACACCTCTGCTGCTGCTAAATTAACATTTTAGTAAAAATTGAATGTTTTCCAATTGTTCTAATTTTTGGATTAGAACAATCTGATTTATTTTTACTGCACCGCTACTGTTGCTTTGATAAGACCCAGGATTTTTTTGTTTGGTCCAGCGCTTAACCCTTAGTAGCCCTTTTATATGTTTTTTTTCTTTATAAACTCATCTTTAACACTTTTTTTGTCCCTCATATGCATGTTTAATCACAGCAGCCTCTCATATTTAACTCTGAGTGGTAAATTTAGTCATTTTTTGCATCAAAATTCACAAAAACTGAGATCAAACAGTTTTATAGCAAAAGAACAAACGTAGAAACAAAATAAAAAATGTTTAAATCCAAAAATAAAGCAAAGAAAACGTCAAAACTATATGAAAATTGTCTAACAAACCAGGTGAAGCTCAACTGAACTGTGCATGCATTGTTCCAAACATTTATTCCAACAATTATGTGTCATACATTTTGTTATGTTTGTTTTAATCTACAATTTTCAAAGCTAAAAACCTTTTTAAAACTTTCACGTTAAATTTTGAATCAAAACTATACTAATGGAGATGTTGGTTTCATACCAATGTTACTGAAAATAGCCGATTTGATTAATAAACTCGCTGGTGAGGTTAAAGTTTACCAAGGGTTAAAAATAAGATGCTAGAGCACACGACCACACTGAAAGGATGGATTATGATAGAATAGGTCAAACTTTTGGCTGATGTTTTTCTATGCCGGTTTCTGAAACTGCACACACACGAGCGAGACGACAATTCCCCACATGGCTCACCAAAATCCCAATGGCAGATTGGAAAAACGTTGCCTGGTGTGATGAGTCTGGATTTTTGCCACAATCAGTTGGTAGGGTTAGAATTTGGCATCAACAACGTGAGAGCATAAATCCACACTTTGGGTCCCTTAGTATCTATTGAGCATATTGTCACAGTATATTGTTGCTGACCTTGTCCATCCCTTTGTGGCCACAGTGTACTATCTTCTGATGCTATTTCCATCAGGAGAAGGTGCCATGTCATAAAGCTGGAATCATCCCAGACTGGAACATGACAGTGAGTTCACTGGACTTAAATGGTTTGCACAGTCACCAGATCTCAACCCAATTGAGCACCTTTGGGATGTTTGGAACGGGAGATTAGCATCATGGATGTGCAGCCAAAAAAATCTGCTATCATATCAATATGGACCAAACTGTCTGTGGAATGTTTCCAGTACCTTGTTGAATCCATGCCACCAAGCATTGAGGCAGTTCTGAAGGTAAAAGCAGGTCCAACCCAGTACCAGCAAGGTGTACCCAATGACGCGGCTGCCAGGTGCATATGCAGCTCAGCTATTGAATGTTCCACCTCAACAAGAACTGAAAACCTTAGAACCCCAGGAATGTCTACATCTGATTTCGTCTTTCAGCATCAGCTGTATCTGTTTTGAATTTTCAGAGCTAGCCAGTTTTCGTGCAATGACTTAACCTTCTATTGTTTTCCAATGAGGTAAACATCATCAATCTTAAAGGAACTTCCCCTGGGCTGTCGCTGCTAACAACAATGACTACAACAAAGTCAGATGGCGTTCATGTGATGACTTCTCTAAAAACACCCATTCAGTTCCCTTCAAAGACATCAGATGATTTTTTTCTGTACATAAACATCTTGATACAGCTGTCAGATTTAATTACATAGGGCCCTTCACAGCTTCCAGTGCATTCATTGTGTGAGCACACAGGAGACAGTTGAACAAAAGAGTGAACAGAGAGAAGCTGGGAGCCAAACTTTGAGAGTGAATCAGCAGGGAAGGAGCCTAGGAGGAAGAGGAGGGGGTGTATGCTTGATTAGTTTGTTCTTTGCACAACTGACACTCCTTTAAGGGAGTACAGAGAAAACCGCTAGGAGGCATTTAATGTGACGCACTTGTGGACGAAGAACGAAACGTTAAATGAAAACACAAAAACGGAACTGGGCTTGACAGTGGAAGAAAAAAAAAAGTATCTTTGATGTGCAACAATGCCCAGTGGCTTGAGCTTTTACAAGCAACCCATCCGAAAGTGAAGGCATTAGGGTGTGCAGGAGTCAAGGAGAAAGCTAGCACTCAAGGTCCTGCATTAAATAAACATATGGAAAATCTCCCAAATGCTTTAGTGAGAATTTTGTTCTCTCAAAAGCATCTAAACTTTCAGAACTCCTTTAAGAATGAGAAATGCTTTTTTGAGATTTAAGGAAGTATTTCTCCAAATTTTCCATCAGTAGTGTGTTTTAGGGCTCATTTGCTACTCCCCTGGGTTGAAGCAAACCAATATCAACCACTAGAAGACAGATTTTATCTAGCAAATGTAGTTGCGCCAATCAAATTCTTAAGTTGTTTTACATTTATATGGGATTAATGTTTACTGTCGGCTGCAGTGAATTCCCTAAATTCAGCACTAAAGGAAGCAGCCAGTGCATAGTAGGACATCATAGATTTTTAAAGCTCCATTGTGTGAGATTTCCAATTCTTTATTATTCTCTCTGCAAATCTAGACTAATCTTTCATGAAAGGACGGGAAATAAATCCCTGCTACAGTTCATCATCACCTATAAAACGACGTGCAATTTCTGTCTTCATATTTCATGCATTTCAGATGGCATGAAATATAGTTTATCCTCCCCACAATATATTTATTTTGCACATAGGTGGGGCTCTCTAGAACTGCGACTAATGAAAATGTGTTGAAGCCCCTGAGTCCTCACTGATGGACTCATTCAGTCACTGTAGTTGGATGTGTCTGCCCATGTGCAGATGAAAGTGGGTAACTGGCTAGCAACTGGCTGTGGCCCAGTCATTTGCCCATTTGCATTCCTCAAGGGCAAGCTGTCCAGCGTTATCTCTGCTCGCTCCAACAGAGGCCCCTGAAGCCACAAAGACGGCGCTGTGTCGACTTCTTCCAACAAAAATGAAGGGCAGAGGCCGGTTTCAGAGGTGGTTAATTACGCTGACCCCCTAAAGCAAGAGCTGCACCTGCAGACGCAGGTGTTTACAAGCTTCACCTGTGAGGAATAACCCTCAGGTCACCACACGTCTCCATTGGAATCTCACAAAAGAGGTGCATCGGTGCTCACAATCTCATCCTAACTTAATTTGAATGAAAGTCTGCGGTAGTCCTCCCCCAGCAGGTGTGTCAGGTTTGAAATGGTAAAACTGAAAGTGTGTGTGGGGGTCCAGGCTGAGCTGCTGCTGTGGGATGACACGTTCTATGCAGTGGAACATGTCTGAGTAGAGGATTAAGGTTGTTTGAGGAAAGATAAGACAGTGCAGGATCAGTGTGCTGCTAAATGTATCTGCCAGAGCCGCCGGAGAAGCAGCAGCAGCAGCAGCAGCAGCGCACCGACTCGGCCAACATTCCTTTGGATCAAAAAAGAACAAAAAAATTCTCCTCACAAACTCCAAAAACTTCTGATAGAAGCTCAGAGCAGCTTCTGAATCCAATAAATCCTTTAGTTATTTTGCTTTGTTTGAAATTGTTTGTCTGGAGGAAAATTATACAAAAGGAAGAAATGTGTTGCAGTGACAGTTTTGGAAAGTTGTTCAGCACAGCTGACTTTTGTTTACGGCAAGTTCTGAGGCTCTGGTGCTTTTGGATTTCAGCTCATCATTTCCTTTTGGAGCAAAATCAACTCTTTAAACTGTATTATATGTCAAATGCTCTCAAACATAAGGTCCAGAACCAAGATTTTTACTTGGATTATCGTATAATTAGAAGAAATCTAATAAGCTAGTGAAGTAAAAATAGTTATTGGCGGCTTTCAACCATTTACTGATTACAGTAAATTGTTTAGAAAAATCCTACATTGATAAGTTTATGTTACTCTAATGATGAAAGTGTTTAAATAATCTTTGTGGTCCAGGGTTTTTGGGGATTTGTGAATTTACGAGGACATCTACTGGTGAGAGCTGGAACTTCCACATACGGATGAAACGTCTGAAAAGATTTTTCCAAAACACACAAACACAAATGTAGGAACTGGATACTGTTTATTAAATGTTATTACCAGCGGTAGAACCAGCAAGATCATCACTGAAGCTGTTGAGAAGGGGGAGGCCAGCAGATACACTGAGATCAGGCCAGGGGCCATGAAGGCTCCATTAAATGACAATCCCCACCTCAGCTTTTCACAACCGTTCTGCCATTTGTCAATTTAAAATCTATCGACTTCCATTCAGTGGAGTACAGATGCTCATATCCTCCAGCCATGACAGCAGTCATGCAGCTCTGTAATGTCACAAACCCCAAACGCTGCTGTTTCTGAGAGTTTAGACGTGACGTTTCTGCAGAGTTGCTGCTGAGCTACTGGATGTTTATTCTCTAGCATGCTGCTGTGGATGGAGGTGTAATTTCTGAAAAGGTTATGGAGAGCCATAGACTCAACGCTGAGAGGAGGAGACCAGGAAAGGCAGGTGAGAGATTGACAGCAAAATGAATAGGTAAAAAGGTCAATGTGTTCAGGGCAAAAAGTTATGCAATGTTCCTGCAAATGCAAAAGTCAATGATCAGTATGGAACGCACAGCTGAAATTTCAATAGAAGCTTTATTGGAGGGGGTTAATGGACGTCTCCCAAAGGCATAATTCCATAAACAGCAACACAGGCATTTATAATTCAAGGACAAAGAATTCACTTTTACGATAACAAATTTAAAGTGTTTTACATTTTAAGCTACTTTTCACCAAACTGTTGCCTTTAGATCTGAACTCAACCAGCAACTTGAAACATGGTTACTTTCAAAAACTGAGAGAAAGAAAGAAATAAATAAAATTCCGGGGGAGTCAGACTATGAAGCTAAACAAAAATTCTTTTAAACTCCTTTTTTTTTTTTTAGGCAGATGCCTCTGAACATCTAATAAATCTTAATAAAATGCCAGCAGAGAACGTTTGATGTGCTTTGATTTTTCTAAAATTAAGATTTTGTTAGAAATTGTCTTTGGAAAAAGTTCTTGTTTCATTAGGCTTATACTTAAAATGAGGTCGTGTTGCCTCAAAATATCAGAAGCAGTTCCCTATAATGCTAGAGAATGATTTATGTAAACATTTCACCGGTGTTGATCTAAATTGACCTGAAATATCTGAAAAACAAACCCCAAAAATGTTATTTAGATGGATTCCCTGATGTGTAAACAGTCTCTGTAATGCAGCACTTTCTCCAGGCATCGATATATCCTTTTTCTTTTTTTTTTTTCTCTGTTTTGCGTGCTTCACCCTCACAACTCTACGGGGTAACGACAAAGCACAACACGAGCAGCTACTGTAAAGTTACATCACTATCAAAATGCTGTCGGTGTGAGTGTTTTGGTGCTAGATTCTCAGTACATGCTACAGTGTTTTCACAACCTGTTACTACGGTACGCTGCAGTCATGCCGTCTGCCACAATCCTTAACTGCTTCACCAATGCTTCCTGACAAACTGTTCAAAACTTGTTTGTCGAAGGTTTCTGCTCAGAATGGAGCCTCGGACAAACTCGTTCCAGCCTTAAGAGTCAGTGATGAACAAGCTGTGCAATTACTGTTAGACGGCGCTCCTAAAGCTGTTTAAAAATCTTGAAATTGCATATGTGTTTTGTTTATTTTTGTTTATTTTTCTGGTCTTTTTCAGTCAGATTTGGCATACGGAGAACAGATGAGGTTGAATCCTGCCTGTCAGATCAATGAGAGCTGCTGCAAATGCTGAGGAACAATCCTACAACTGCTCAGGTTCATTCTTCTCTTTTCTCGCTTCCCAACACACCTTTGATTTCCAGAAAAGCCTAATGATGAGTCTTTTTTTTATTTTATTTATTTTTTTTTACTAAAAGTCAGCAGAAGTTTTTCTTAAATCAGTTTTTGGTTTAACAATACTTGTCATTTGTTTACAAAAAAGCTTCGTTCACAGTCTGAGCACGAGGCTGCTCACCGAGACTGAGTGCATTTGATTATTTCAGAAGATGTGACAGGAAATTATCCTAATCAGATGTTCCATTAGGGAATTTAATTTTGATATTTTCTACTTGTAATGATTTCTGCATTTTTTCTTTTTACTTTCTGGAGCTGAACATTTAAAAGTGCACATATTATCAGACAACATTAAAGATCAATAGGAGCTCAAGGGATTAAAAAAACAACATAGCTGATTCCAGCTAAACTGAATGAAAACATCTTTAAAGATGGCTTATATTTATGTTTTTAAGGTGAACATATTTTTTTGTTGTTCTCACATCTCTGAAATGCCTTCAGTTAGTACAGCAGTGGGCAGTAGGGTCGTGTCTGGATTCATAAGTGTGTCTGTTGTGCTACTTAACAGGAAATCAAGTTTTAAAAAACTTTTTTTCTCTCTTTTTTGCAGTGAAGGATAAAGAGGAAGGTTTAAAACAGTATTTCATTCAAAGTAGCAGTGCATGTAGCTTGGTTTTGGGGAGAAGGTCATGGCTGGGGAGGTTTTACTTGTCTGGATTTTTCAAATCACAGAATGAAGCTTTAAGCTAAATCTGCCGCAAAGCTGCTTCTTCGATTAGGTGGTACTTCAACAAAAAAAACTGGAGGGTCAGATTTGTGTTTGTGACAAACACTGAAAAAGTAATTTTGAGTAGGGAAAGTTGTTAGAAATATATTTCTTACAGACCTTGTCCCGCTCATTAGTGTAGGCATAATGTATGGGGCCAAAGCAGAACCCGCTCAAAGTGAATTAAAAACTAGATTAGTACATTTGAAAAACTGACATTAAAAACAAAAAAAAATAAAAAATAGAAAATTAAAATTAAAAGTAAACATTGTAAACTTGAAGGAAATATGGAAAATTGAAAATATAAAATTTTAACCCTAAACAAATGTTGACCATTTGACAAAAACATTTAAATTTGATCTTTGATTTAAAAAACAAACTATAAACTGAAAAATATTACCAAATGAAAAATAAAAGATTCAATTCAGAATTTTCGTTTTTGCTGCTGAGCCAGAATTTTTGTGCGGGTGGGGCTTTCTGCCCATTGGCTATGGAGACAACATTGTTGTCAATTGCCTGAAACAGATTAAAAATTATGGAGAAAAAAGGAGAGATCATAAGGTTCCAAAAACACAATAATGTAAAAAAAAAAAAATAATAATAAATATATTTCGGTGAAAAAAAACGCCAAAAATGGCTTTTTCCAATTCACAGCGAAGTGACTTACTGCCACAAAGAACTGACAAAAAAAACAATGAATCTAGCTGGCAGGAAAGTAGCTGCGTTTTGTCTTTCCGGTGACCTGTGGCCAGCTGTGCGAAGAGCAATCAGAAAAGTTGAATGAACCTGAGCAGTGCTGTCCGTCTCAAGGGAGTGAGGCCTCCCCGTTGGAGATCTCTCCAACTGCCCTTAAACCTCCACGTCTCTACCTCCCAAAAGCTGTGCTGTCTCCGTGATTTATGCCTTCCTGATTCTCTTTCAAGATGTGTTTGCTCCTTTTCATAACTGCTGGCTGGTAAAGTGGCCGTATAAATCGAGAAATAACTGTGCAGTCACATCCTAGACAAGCTTTCATGCAGTGCATCTCCAAGAAAGTGAAATGTCTCAACATCTGTTAAACTCCTCTGCAACAAATGAACACAACTGAGGTATAGATTTTAAGACTTTAGACTGATATCCATAAATTTTTGTTAGCTACGTTCACAAAATAGTTTTCTACTGTTAAATCTAACATTTTAAACGTTATACAACAAACATAACAATTAGTTAAAAAAAATAGACTAGTGACATTTAGCATCAACTATTCAATAAATTCTGAAATATACTTTAACTTAGACAGTCAAAAAAACAGAGAGACTTCACTGTCCTCCTTATTCTCTTTTCATTTTGATGTCATTACTGAACAGACAATACATTGGAAAAATTTGTAGATATTGTAAACATTTTACCAGTACAAAAGCACACGACGTGATCAGAAAACACAGACACAGCCGACACTGACAGCTTCTATTCCTCCTCCATTGACTTCTCAATCTCCTTCAGCCTGCGGACAAACTCCTGAGCCTCTCTGTCGCCGGTGCGAGCTTCCAGCATCCTCATGATTGGCTTCTCTGGAAGAGGAGAGGAAACACATGAGAGGGGTTTCTCTGGATGGAAAGACCTTTAATGTTGTAATGGGAATCCAGATTGAGCTTCCCGATCTTCAGAAATACAGCAGCTTTTTGTGTGAGAAACAGACACCGTCGTATGTACCGCTGGGTTTACTGCGAGACAGGTGCAGAATGACGGGCTGGACGCTTTTGCCCGCCGCGGATGCGTTTGGCCTCCCTGGCCAGCAGAAGTCACTCAAAGGGGCGACGGCTTCGCCGGCGAAGTCGTTGGTGGACAGCCAGTCGTAGTCCATCACAGTGAAGGTCAAACAGGCATATCTGTGTCTGTACTGTTCAGGACTCACATGGCTGCAAGACAAAGGAGTCAGTCAGACAGTAATACAAACAGCTAAACGCAAAGAGGGAAGTTTGCACTGACAAGTGAAAAAGTTCATCGAACACCGGGTGTAGCGTCTTCAGTTTCACTTGCGTGCGCTGGCTCTTAGCTGCTGGGAAAAGGTGGTGTGGACAGAGCTCCACTATGACGAAGGGGTCACTCAGACCTAAAAAGACCAGAAAACATAAAATATTTCTGATTTTCGTGTTTAGAAACATTCTTTAAAAGGTTTATATTGCTTTACCATTGGCATCCAATGCAATAATGTCTGCAGCATGCAGGATCTCCACGGTCAGTCTCTGCTCTTGAGCGTCATAGTAGCACTTCACACTGATCCGGCCAAAACGTGTGTGCTTGAGTGTTTTCTGAAACATCGCAAAAACACTTTAACCTGCAGAAACATGCTCAAGTGCTGAGAAATTGCAGAACTTTTCATCTGTCTTTCTTCATGCTGTATTATCTGATTGCTTGAGGAGTTCAAGAAAGGCATAATTTCAATCTGCTGGCGGTAAAACAGCAGAAGACAGAGGGATGTGCTGTCCAATCGATTTCCTCTGTCCGCTTAAATGAGATTGTCTGCCTTGCAGGATGAAACGCACCTGGTGGGAAATCTTCTCCAGATAGTACTGTTCAATCAGCTCAAAGGAGGGACATTTATTCAGCTTTAGCTCTTCATCCAACACCTAAACAAGATGTGCAGACATAGAAGGAGATAAATGGCGTTGTGGATGAGAGGACATAAATCTAACAGGGAGTCCTCAAAAGACTGGGCTGCCAGGACGCGACACACCTTGTAGTCTCCGCTCTTCATGTCTTCCAAGCACAGGCCTTCTCCCTTAACATGAAAGAACTGCAGCAGCATCTAAAACAGGGAATATACAAAATGGACTGAAAACAGACATTTTCACAGAGACAGTATAAATCTTAATTAGTGGAGCGTATTTGTCTGACAAGGTACAAACTCAGACCATAGCTCCACTGTCAAAGTGCTAGAACGTTTGCTAACTACAGAAAAACCACAGCCTCACACACAAAACAACATTAGCGGTGTAACAAAATGGGGAGAAATACCACAAAAAAGCTCTTTTTCAAGATGCATTTTTGTCTGCTCCTGATTCACAACAATTTTGCTTCGTGTTCTCCATCATCAGAAAAATGCCACAAGATTGAAATGGGTTTTAAAGCAGTGGAGCATTTCTCCAAACTCCAAAGCCACAGCGCCACTGCCAAAATGCTGGCGCATCTGCTTACTACAGAGAAGAAAGGCACGTCCACGTTTATCATCAAGTTTTTTTTGTTGCAGGGGTCACTGACCTCCACTGTGTACTGGAATCGGTTGTAGAACTCCACCTGGACGCCCCTGTTTTCTGCGACAGCATCCAGGATCATTCGCAGCAGCAGCTCCCACAGGCCCTGAAGAACTCTGGAAAGAAGCAAACGTGTTTTTGCTTTCTGGTAGGCCCACTGACTGTATATGAGAACAGGACCGAGTGACCCTTAAACAGGAAGTTCCAACTGGCTCCAAGAAGCCAAAATCCCAAATAAACTCAGTCTTCATATTTGTCAGAATTACCGTTCTTGCTCTGTTATCTTTTTTTTAACATGTTCTTGCTAATCCTAATTTTTTGGGGTGATATTTTTTCTGTATTGCAAGATATTTACGTTGTCCAATGGCAAACCAGAATGGAAGTATGTGGTTCAAAACCTTTGACAGATTCTCCTGAACCCACTTTTAAGTGGTAGGGGTGTGGCCTTTCAAAAAACTCACTCCTGACTGGCGACTCTGATCACTTTGATTTCTAGTTCCAAATAAAAAAAATATATGTTCACTTAGTCCGGTTCTCACATAAAGTCAGTGGGTACGCCTCAAACCAACTGTTTCTATCATAGTTTTAAAGAATATTATGCACTACTCCATCAAAATATTAAATAATATTTTACTTGGTTAGGTTTTCCTTGACAAGGTGTTTAGTCAGGATGCCCATAGTGTCTTGAAGATACTTCATTAGAGGTGCAACAGCCTGAAGGAGAACCACATGTCACGCATACAGACTGTCGCTCAGCTGATCCACAAATAAAAGATAGAGATGGACTAAAGCTCCTTTCATACATCATCATTGTTGATAGAGTCTGGAGACAGGCTGATGTGTTGGATGTATCTCCGCAGCTCAGGTACCATCTGTAAAGGAAATGCACGTTTCTAAACCACCAAATCTAAATTTACATTATCAAAGCGCACATGTCACATTTAATAGCAGCATATTTTCACCTTGTCAGTCAGCAGAGTGATGAGGCGTTTGGCTTCTCTCTGCAGATCCAGGTCCATGTTGAAAAGCTGTCCATTCAGAGCTTTGTACACCTGCTCTTTGCCCTCCACGCCGCACGACTCCTCCATGGCTCGCTCCACACCCAGCCAGTCCAGGTCACGGGGCAGGTGACTTAGGTACACGCGCACGTGCTCTGTGTTGTTCAGCGCAATGCAGAGCTAGCAGAAAGCCAGGAGAAGCAAAAGAAAGGAAACACAGGGTGGTGGAGAAGGAGATATAAAGGAGAAAAAGAAGCAAAGCTACCAAGAAGAAGAGGGAAGTGGTGTAAATACTGTCATCCTGCACCCTCTAAGCTTCAGTTTAGAGACAAGCATTACCTGCACAATGAAAGCCTTGTGGTCTCGGCCCAGCTGGTTCCTCTCAATCTTGCGTGTGATCATCTCAGAGTAACTAACAGCTTCGCTGCAGAAATTCTGCGGGGAATAAAGCCACTTGTCTTTTTTTTAAGCTCAAGTTTTGACTGCTGCAACCTGCAAACTCCGAGTCATGCTTGTATTACAGCAGGATATGAGTATGTGTGTGTGGCAACACTAGAAGTGGCACTCACGTCTGTCAAACGCGTGACAAAGATGAACGCCCCCGCAGAGTCTGGCCAGGCCAGCTGGAGCCACATCTCCCGTACCTGGCTGAAGCAGGCTGTCACTTCCACTGCGGAGGAACTGTGCTGGGCATGTTGAAGAGGCTGGAGCTGCAAAAAAATCCCAAAACAAAACAAAAAAAAAAATTGGAATGACCCACGAGGAACAAAAACCTAGTTAGAGCAGCTTTCAGAAGGTTTGGTACAAACATTTTCTTCATAAACAGATATTTTAAAGCAAAAAGGATCCCTCCAAAACAAACCCACAGTAATTTTTTTCCATTGTAACAACAAAAAAACGCATTTGTTGACTGATTTATTGATTGAATGCTTAAAGTAGTGGCACCAACCACAGCGGCTGTTTTCATTCATAATACAACAAGAAGGTTTCTAAAAAGTTAATCAAAGTTGGTTTCAAACAAACACAATTAACGAGATCCTTCAATTGAAATGCAAAACATTTTTTAAAAGACCCCGCTGACCTTGTTTGCTGTGCTGAAGTTGTCAAAAATAAGCCAATCGAAATCAAGGATTTTAAACACAGTTATTCCATCACAATAAAGTTGAATCAATGAGTAGATTTTCTACGTTTTGCTGAGGGTTTGTTACTGCATCTGTACGTGAGTCAGCTAAATGTATAGTGGCAAAAAAACAAACAAACAAAAAACGGTACGAATGCATTGAAGTATTTTGATGAGATGGAGAATTTAGAAAAAGATTTTATTTCTTTGGAATTTGAAACCGATGCTGTGGTGGACGATCCTTCTCATTGGGAAATCTTTTTTTTTTCAAGTCATTTTTACCAATAATAAACAAAGGGAAAAAAATTAAAATACATAGATATGTCAAATCTATTGATTAAAAAAATAAATAAACAAACAAACACAAAAAACAAAAAAAAATAATTCAATCTTCTTTAAGTCAAAATTGCTCCAACTGATAAATAGACATATTTACTCTTTTACACACAGGACACATTAAATAGATTGAATATTATATTATTAAATAGTTTGATTAAAAGGCAATAAATGAAATAAAATGAGTCAACAAATAAAAGTAATGATAATAATAATCCAACATCCAAGTAAGAAGTTGATTTTGATATAAATTTAAATGATATCCTAATGGAAACTAATATAATTTTATTAAAAAATGTTTTCAATCATTCATTAAAAATTACAATTGTTTATTTTATAACTACAGTGCTTTGAGCTACATAAATCCTGAAAAAAATGCTTTGTTAAAATAAAGCTGGATTTGATTTGATTTGATTTGTTATTGCAAATGATTACCAACTTTTTTCAAACTGATTTAATCTCTGTTTGAAGGAAAAACCATGAAGGTAAAAATGTAGAATTTCTTCCATTGTGTTTTACTTTCAAGCAGAAATGATAGATTAATGTTATGAGAGCTTTTTTATTTCAAAATCTACCTCTAAAGACCTTTGACTGTGTGATGTGCCATAGAGAGCATCAACAAAGAATGAAAAACTGCTATTGCATTACATCCTTTAATCTTATTTTTCATTCATTCACCACACTGCAAATATATTTAGCGATAACTTTTTAAAAGACATTTGCGTGGTTAAATTGTTAAGAGCTTCTGTAACTGAAACTGCGTCACTAACCTAAAAGAAACTGATTGCTCTGCTCCCTAACGCCTTTATTGTTAGCAGCCATTGCCAAAGCACTGAACAGCGCTAAATAAAGAAAATGTGATCGATTTGTCCATGAATTATGATTCACTAAAGTAAAGACCTGAACAGAGGTGCCCAAGCAAACCTTTTCTTGGTTCTAGCAGAGCTTGAACCTCACAATGCATATGCATCACGCTTGTATGAATGAATGAGGGCAGGATGTGGGAGGAGAATACCACGCCTGCAGTTGTGCACCCTATTTTTTAGAGACACCAGCAATAAAATATCTCAAAATTCTGCTTATTTTTCAGATTTGCTATGCTCTACACTAAAATCCTTGCAAAGTTTTATACATGAAGTCCCAACTCATGTTGCTTTATTAATCATGTTATGTGACCTTGGAAGTTAAGTGTTTTCTCCTCACCTTGTCCGTCTCCACTGCTTTGCAGATTCTGTCACAGGACCTGTCATGAACAATCTGCAGCCACTTGTGAATCGAGGACTTGAACCAGTTATTGTAGCCGGTCAGGGCTAACATTTTAGCATCTCTGAAGAAGAAAAAAAACATGTAATTTACATAAAAGAAGAAAAAAGGATGAGATTGCTCCACCCTGTTGGCGTGGGATTTTTTTAAGAGTTAAACGGACTTCAGAGGAAGAAATTCCCGAAAGCCTTTGAGGATTTTCAGGGACATAAAGAGCTCAAAGATGGTTTCTCCCATGGCTTGGGTGAGTCTGGTGCTTTCCTGTTCCAGAGTCCCACACACCCGCTCCATGGCTACATTGACATCATCGGCTACCTGCCAGAACACAAACCTTCAGTGTGCCTGACATAATTGAAGCAACGTAGATGAAGCTCACAAAGAAGATTTCTCAAAGGCGCACCTGTTTCTCCAGCTGCCGGTATGACACGCTAAAGAAATCTACTTTGACCGCGCTGAGAAGAGAAAACAAACCAAAAAAATGACATCAAGTCTTTAAAGGATGCTACAGTGTTCTCACACAGGGAAAAGATTTTAAAAGATGATGCACACCTGTAAAATAGTTTGTTGTAGATGTTCTGGGCTCTCTGGACATCTGCACACACGGCATCGATGATCTGAACCAGCTTTTTCAGCTGCTCCTCCAGAGTCTGCAACAGTAAAACAATAGAGTTGCATCCAAGATAATAACCCTCACAGCCAAAAAAAAGTCATAAAACATTCCAAACGTACCCCTTCTTCTGGTTTATAGCGAGCAATTAAGCTTTCATACCACTCAGACGCTCCTTTCTGTTGATTAAACACAAAAAATTTGCATGAAAGGACATTTGAGACTACAGATTTAAAATCTTTAAGACCTTCAAGATATTTTACCAGGTTTGAAGTACAAATAATTTGATTTCATTGCAGTTTTTTAAAAAATGTTTCCAGTATTTTTCTTTTTAAATTAACAATTCAAATAAGTCTTTCTTTGTGCGAGAGGAATATTTTTTGAAACATTTTCCCTAACATTTGTATTAAAATGTACAATTTTTCAGTCTTAGAGGTCCAAATCTGATTAAAAACAATTTTTATGATTTTTTTTCCACAGATAAACGTTTGGTCCAGCTGAGAAGGAGCACATAAGACCCCACAGTGGATTAGGCAGCATTGTGCACCACGTCACCCCTGTTTTTCACAGCACAAAAGCAACAAACTGTACAAAAGACAGTTCGAATCCTCTCCACCCAACTCCCAAACAAATTTGAAATTGCACGCTCATTGTTACCTTGACAGCGGTGGTGATGTCCAAATGCAGCTCATTTCGCAGAGGACAAACAGTCTTAAATGCCCTCATGTTTTGCATGTAGCCAATCCCCCTGGCATGCACAGACAGGAAAAAAGCAATTACGATCCAAAAATTGCTCTTCAACTCATCACGCAGGAACATGTGGTTCATAGAATTTAGCGAGGATAAAAGGGTCCATCTCGGTAAATGTGTTTCAGTCTAATTGTATCCCGGATGCTGGATTATTTGTACGTGAGAGAAAAGATACAGCTCAGACTGTCGGCTGAGTCACCCTGTGTACTTTTGATTGTTTTCATATTATTATGGAGTTCTGGAGAGTTTACCGACCCACGGCTAACCTCCTGCAAATTTTAAAGTCAACTTTGAGTTCATGGAGCTCTGGAAATACATTAAAGGATTCAATCTTGAACAGAGACTATATTGGGCAACCGTTTGTTTCTGTAGGAATTACTGTGAATTATGACAATTTCGGCTTGATTCCAACATAAAAAAGGCAGTTACGACATTTATATCCACACATTTGCCCAATTATGCTGCGTAGACAAATACATATGAATGTATATTCACAGTTCAAGAAAAGCATTAAAAATTGAAATATTCAAACAAGTCAGGGGCACAAAGTCTTTGCATCTATGCAACAGCATGTGCAGCGAGGAACAAATGTTTATGATTCTATTTTCAGTTGAGCAATGAGAAATGATCAAGATATTACTGTTGTAATATTCCTGTGGCGAGGATCCCAACAGTGCCACTTCCACAGAGCGTGACTGACCGGTTGTAGTCTCTCTGTGTTTGTTGGGGGTGAAGGGTCAATGTTTCCGGTATGGGAGCAGGAGCGAGGTGCGTGATGTGATGGCGGTGTGACTTTACCTCAACATGAGCTCGTAGCGTGTGATGGCAGCGGCGCTGGTGCACGGGAAAACCTGACGCATGTTCTTCATCAGGCACAGGCAGTGCTCTATGTACAGCCTGAAGCTGTCTGACAGCTGCCTCTCCTGGACACAGGAAGGGCCTCCAGTTATAGCTTCCAGTTTGCAGGCTGTGAGACATTTTTGGCTGAACCAAAAACCTTGATGAATGCCAGTGAGGGGCTGAGCTAATGAGGTGACAGTTTCCCCGAGATGAGAGGCTTTCTGCCTTTTCTTTTTTCTTATCTCGAAGCTATAATGTCTGACCTACCAGGTCTCCCCGCACAGCTTGCGGATCCCACTCGGCATCGATGGTCCTCAGGAGGCGCAGCAGCAGGGAGTAGCACAACCTCTGGCTTCGATGGTGGCTGCTGTAGCACTGCCAGCGGCTGCACACCGAGCAAATGCATCTTCAGCTTTCACATTTGGCTCCATCGATTTGATGCAGCATTATTACTTACATAATAGCCTGCTGGAGAGGTGAGAGATCAGTTTGCACAGCATGGTGAATTAGCACAGTCCAAGCTGCAGGAGAAACCTGCCCGTTCCAGTTATAGGGCTCTTTCTGTGGATTCAGAGATCAGGCACATTCAAAACTTGGCATATATATATATATATATAAGTTGTATATATTTCCAACCAAGATCATTTAAAGAAGTCTAATCCAATAATGTGTTAATTCTGTGCTTTAGTACATAGGAGTGTACGCAACAATTTGATCAATAATTGGAAGTTTGTTTGTTTACTTTGATTACTGTTTGGATACATGAACTGGATACTGTAGGCTACATTGAATATATATTCAATGTTTGCTTGTTTTTTACTAATACATTCTAAAGTTGTTTTAGTTTTTTCCCGTTTAGAAAATAGTAAAAAGTGACTTGGTTGGTTCCAATTTTTGGGAGCTTGGCAAAGAAAATCTAATCAATGAATAAATCTTATTTTATTCTGCCATTCGTAAAATATTTGATTCTTTTACTTTACTTGTAGTCCCTGAAATGCCCAATTTTTAATTATGAAAGAAACAAATACTGCTATTATTATTATTATTATCATATTACATTTTGTTTAAAATGCTTTAGTTTTTTATAACTAAATGCATTTTTGACTCTGGGCTTTAAACAGTTACACATTTGGCACACATGACACAAAAAAAGAGGTATCTCACCTTCACGTTTCCATGTTCAAACTCTACAATCCTACTGAGTAGTTTCTTATGAATCGACACGTTTGTATCCTTCTTAGACAAAGTTGTTTCTCTCTGATGTCGAAGAAGAAAACAAAGTAAACATGTGTTTTGGCAAGAAAAGCAAAGGGAAACTTGAATTTGCTGTAAATACCTGACTGGTAAAAACTTTTAGAATCAGATGACATTCTCCCTGGACTTTAGACGCGCTCGATCGAGGCTCCAGTTTGAACCAGGTGTCTGAACCAGCAACAGGGATCTCCTATGAAAGAACAAGTTTTTTTTAAAAACCATTGATCAATAAAAGTAAAATAAAATCAGAGAAATGGTTCAACTTTTCATTAAATGTATTCTTTGATGTCTTGTGGAGGTTCTGCAGTGAGGCCTCACGTTCAGAGGGATGTTGATGCATCCCAGGAAATCATCGACGTTCTCCTCAGAGCTTGATGATGCAGATCCATTAGCTCGAACTGACTTGGCAATTTGTTTAAAATACCTGAGCGGAAGAAAGCTGTACGTAAAACAAGAGCTAGTTGTTACTTTTACACTTTATGATTTTAGCATCTTCCAGAGCTGAAAAATGGGATGATCATCTTGGATAAAACAGTTACTCTCATTTCCTTTCAACTGTTCTTTCATTAATTTCTACTTCTGCTACTTTATTTTCATGGAAATATCCCTTTAATTGACGGGTTTAACAACTCACCTCCGTAGTGACGCAAACCCATCTGGATGAAGGAGCTACTTAACAAAACTATTAGAGTTGTGCGGAAAGCGGCAACCTGTTGGCCTATATGTGTCGAGACATGCAAACAGCGGAAATTCATAAAGATTTTTTTTTTTACTGAAAGTGTCTCTTTTTAATAACAATAAAATATCTATACATTGTAATTTTGTTATCGTAAACATACAATGCATGCAGCTGAGGAAGTCCAGCTTGGGTTTTGCTTTAAAACTTTTCTTAAAAAATGTAGAAAAAGTCCAAAGAGACTCCTTCATGATGAAGAGAAATGTTCAAGATTTTATTTTGGCATTTTTAAACATTTAAGTAGGTTTCCAGTGCGAGAAAACAGCAACTTCAGAGCTACTGCAGTGATTCCAGGGTGAACATTTTCACAAGAAGCTAAACTCTTCCTCATTAATGGAAGTCCTTAGAAGTCACTCAAAGGTTTCTGACTCCTCAAGAACCTGTTAGCACTAAAAGGATTTGTCTTTCTGCTACCTGCTGTTCAAACTAAGTTTCTACAAGCTGAACACTCTGTGCAGTCTTTTTATGTCATTTCAAGGCCAACACTTATAAAAAAATTGCTTAGCAAAGTTTTTAACGTGCAAAACACTTTTTAACAATTAAATCCAGGTTTTTTCAAAGGTTTTTCAATCTGGTCTTTAAGAGTATACAGTAATTTTTTACCAGCATCATTTTTTTATTATTAAATAAAGATTTTTGAGCTAATGAAAGAGTCCTTTGGCACATTAATGGAAATCAGCAGCAGTGTTAACTTTTACCTGCCCATCCCTCGAAGTCCACTGACTTCATTGAGTTTTTTGCAGGCCTCTGCGACGGACACGTCATCATCATGATCCCTGAGGATAAAAATAATAAATCTGCATCTAAAAAGAATTATCTGTGTTGTTGCACCAAGAAAACTGAGAGTGGGGTAGTAAAAGACTGACTGATTGATTGATATCCTTTTATTTTCAAACACAAAATAAGTGAGCAGAAGTAATTCGTTTTAATTCCTGACCACAATCTTACTATATTTCATGCATTCGTTTGTACACATTAAACATCATTATTGTCACACTGGGTCTCATTTTTAATTTATACTTTTCTATGATTTTTATTTAGTATTTTTTCTAAATTGTGAAACCTTTTCACTCATTTTGATACTTTCCTCCACAACCTCACCCCACAAACATAAATGCACAGATTTCTGCTTTTGTTGTCCTCACACATGGTTGTTTGATGTCATTTTTCTTTCTTAGTAAATAATCTCCTCTTTTCTGAAGCAATTTTTGTTTCTTTTGTGCAAGAAGTTTTTTCTTTTAGCTTTGTAAATGAGTTGCATGTTATGTAACATACTGGCGTCCCCTGCCTTCGCCCATGAGTGGCCAGTTAGGCTCCGGCGGCGCCGTGACCCCGAAAGGGACAAAACGGTAAGGAAGATGAAGGAGTGAACTATATGTTATTATATATTCAGCCTTTAATCATTTCTATTTATAGAATAATTCTGGTGCGCTCGTTATAATTATGAATTATTTTTATGGCTCATTTTTATAATAGCATAATGGCTTTGTGGTGGTGGGGGGTGTTTTCATATACCTTAACACCATAGCTGAGGTAGGGCAGTACTAGTACATTATATACATAGTATTGTAATTGAGAAAATATCTGACCGTACTTAGACTATGGTCACATATCCCAGAATTCCACTGTTTTGCAACAATGACAATTTTTACAGCAAATTTGGAAGGTGGCCACATGGTGGCAGTCGCATTTTTACACGCTGTGCAGCGGTCACAGAGGTTTTGAGAAAAAGTTCAAACTAAACAGCGAACTGACAAATTTTTTGACATTGGTCAGTGGCCGCACATTTGGAGGTCGCACGGTGGCAGTCCAGTGACAGGCGGGTGGCAGGAAGGCAGCAGCGCAACAGACTGATGTGAGGATTTTCAAGGTTCCTGAAATAGTCTGATGATCAGCCGATTACAGACTGCCATCCTCCAGCCACCCCCACCCCTGATTCTGCATTCCTACTGCGATTGTTAGATATCCTACAGTAGCAGCGTGGGCACGCGATGAGGGCTGTTGACATGGGCTGCAGGTCCGGCGATGACCAGATGTCAATCTGTCAATCCCGGCCACGAGACAGCATCAATGCTGCTCAAATCTCAGACTCTTCATTCAATGAAGACTCCTGCTGTGGTTTGAACGCTTAGCTTTCTTGAGTGCTGGGGCTTTCCCTTTGCTTGGTTTAATGGGGGACATTTTGTCTTAAAATGTGTAAATTGACAATATTATAATGTGTGCTCAAAATCTGAGTTGAGAATAGCCAGTGGTGCAGAATGGCCCATATTTTATAAACCCCTGGGTTACCAAACGGCTGGCGGCCAGTAGCACTTGATTTATATTTTTTCCCGCCAGGACAGGGTTTATGAGTTTTTCCTCACTGAGAAGAAGAGTCTAAAGGCAAGGATGTCAGTTTAGCTTAGTCTGTTTTGTTAGTTCAGCAACCAGCTATTGCTTATATTTTTATGACTGACTTTAGTAGGGCGGTCGTGGTGTGTGACCGTGGTGCGTAGGGCGGCCGTGGTGCGTAGGGCAGCCGTAGTGCGTAGGGCGGTCGTGGTGCAGTGGAAAGGGCAGTCTGCCTGTGATCAAAGGATTGCAGGTTCGATTCCCGCCATGTCTCGAAGTGTCCTTGGGCAAGACACTGAACCCCACATTGCCTCTGATGGAAGGTTGGCGCCAGTGTTCGGCAGCAGAGCCACCATCAGTGTATGAATGTGTGTGTGAGTGGGTCTGTGACTATAAAGCACTTTGGGCCTTCAATGAAGGTAGAAAAGCGCTATATAAGTATACGCCATTTACCATTTATGTACTTTGCATAAATACCGGTGCGAAGTCCATTGAGACGGCTATGGTTGGGATTTTGGACTATGTAAAAAAAAATTAACAATAATAATTTTCACAACGCCCAACCAGGGCTGCTGCCGGCCGTCACCCGATTACGTAATGACATCATTCCCGCCCAGACTGACTGACGCCTGACAGCCGCCAGACAGGGGCACAAAACCTTGATGATTCAGCCGATGCCTCCCCATCACGTGGTGGTAGATGTATTTATGATCGTAGCATTAGAATACCTATTCTCCTTTATTTTTTAGCAACATTTTTAACTTGGGCTTTCCAATTTAGTCTATGGTCAATTAAAATACTTAGGAATTTACCCTCAAACTTTATGTTACGCCCTTTTTGGGGTCTAGGTATCTGGAGAAGCATAACATAAAAAGTGTCATTTTTGTTGCCCTAAACAACAACAAAAACAGAGATTGTCTCCATGAAATAGATAACAAGTTTATTTACTAGAAATTAATAAAGAACAACCAACAATAACTTAAAGGTTTTGCCAAAGCCTTCAGGGTGAACCAAGGCCAAAAAAAAAAAATACCTGTCTAAACACAAATCTTGTAAAAGAAAAAGGAAAACAATTACAAAACACTAACCTCCCGAGACTAACATGAACAGGAGAAAATATGTACTAAGGAAAATAGCAGGTCATCCCTACAGCTTCATCTTAAAATTAACTAAACAAAAGACAGAGTGGACCTGAACACAAAAACACTACAAAGAACCACAAATTGCAACACAGACTACAAAAGTGGAGAAGAGCGCCAAGCTGCAGTGGAGACAGGTTGCAGCAAAGCTCCCTTCTCGCAGGCTGGAGGTCCGCAAGGTGCTTTTAAAGGCTGCCCCCACCAGCTTGGGTTCAATGGAAGCCACACACTTTTCATCACCACACCTGAAAGAAACGAACAGACAGACACACAAAGATCCACAACAAAAGAGGTCCCACTCTGACACAGAAATAAATTACACAAAACACAAAAGAAAAAAACAAAACTGACTACGGCCACAGCCGTAACACCTATGTAACGCCCATGATAAAACTTCTTCCCCAAAGAAGTATTTATTCTCAGAGGAATGTTCCACACAGAGGACTAGCCACACACACACAGATAGAGCTGCTCTGTGTTTCTTTAATCATCAATTCAGCTTTGTGTTGATCTTTCACTTACAGTCCTCTGAGGTCTGTATAATTGTTCGGTCAGTTCTAAACAATTTCCAAACCAAAATAAAGCTCTTGCATTTTTTTATAGGGATCGTTGATTCAAGTGTGTCATTTTATTCCTATATTTTAATAAATTACATTTTCAAATGAGTGCTTGTGTCACTTTGCTTATTTTTTCCCCTGGCAATTTGAAGGTTATTATACTTTAAAAAATGAAAAAAAAAACATAAAAAAGTAAAAGACAGTTTGATTATTTTGTAAATTAATTTAAAAAAATGATCACAGAGTTTGGTGTCAGAAAACATGCATCACATGTGATAGTCAAGATACAAAATATAATCTTACCAGATGTCCAGATGCAAAAGGTCACTGTTGACATCGTCTATCTCACTAAATAACAAAACAGAAGTCATTCATGAATCTGTTGTGTTTGGGGGAAGAAGGCCTGTTTACGGCTCTGCTCTGATAATTAACAGCTTTAGGTGTTAGTGCGAAACAAAGAAACTGTAAACTTGTTCTGTGATGCTAATGTGAAAAAAAAGTTTGTGTTTTACTCACAACACAAAGTGCTCATCCCACACCGGGTTAAGAGTCTCCGGCTTGACCTCGGTCACCTGGATGCACCGGGCAGGCAGCGCCTCCTTAGTACTGGAGCGTTTCTCCAGCTTTTCCCTCCTCTTCCTGAAGCTAAACTTTCTCTCCTTCTTCTCCTCCGTTTCCCGGGGGCTTTGGCCCACCAGGATTCCCAGCATGCAGTAGGGGTCACTGTAACCTGTCAAAGAACATGAACTTTCACTCAAACTGCTCTGCAGCAGGAATGAGACTTCACTCTGCAGCAACAGGTCACACTAAAACACATTTACTGGTGCATGTTATCATTTTCCATCAGAAAGGCTTGTTTTTTCTGCTCACCGTTTGCATCCTTGGCCATTAGATTCTTTGCTTTCATGACAGAAACTCTCAGTGAAAATGTGGCTCGCTGTAAAAATAATAATAAAAATAGAACATTTAAGAAAAAAATAAAATACTTTCAGTACACAGCGACCACCACAACGCCACTGCAGCTCCTCTAAAACCACACCAGCATGCACCACGAGTCAGAACGAACGGAATCAATTTCTCGTGTAACGAAGAAAAACTCAGTGTGTGACCATTTCAAAAGCCCGCAGTTCTGGATAGTTATTATCGGAGAATCCCTGTGCTTTGAGTAAAAACACTAAAATCTCACTAAACGAGGCTTTATGGAAATTATGGTGTTCACAACAAAAATCCTCTTTGCAGGAACCTCTACACTCCGGCTGAGAAAATAACATGCTAAAACCAAAGTAAAAAACACGTTTTTGATAAATAAAAAAAATTCTGTTAAATATTTACTAAGCATTAACTAATATATACTCTGTGACACTTTCATTTAAGTTTATTTCATTTTTGGGGGGGCTTTATGTTAATTTGAATCTGGTCGAGAACACCTCACCTTTGATTCTTGAACTTTCTGAAGAATGATCTCTTGTTCTTCTTCACCCATATCAAACACCTTGAAAAGATATGGGATAATTGTATTTATCAAAGCTGTTCCTTCATTAGAATCACCTCGTAAAGTGAACAAAAATCCACTCAAATAGTCAGTGAAATGTCTGTACAAGCTCTTAGTTCCGTCTCGGTGCTTGTTACAGGAGGCTACAGTTTTCAGTGTGACACCGTCACAGCTTAATATCAGTACACAGTATGAGTGGGCTTTGATGTTTAATCAGTTTTGAGCCAAGGACATCTGCTCGGATTCTTACAGCCTCCTCACAACAAATAATGCTTTCTGAAAGGCTGCCACCGTTGCCTCTGACAGATATTTAACGCAGCAGCACAGTCTGCTCGGCAGATGAGTTCCTTAATCATGCAGGGTAGGCAGATCAAAAGGCAGACAGGTACCTTCAGCAGGTAAGCAAACAGCTCGTCGTCACTCTTCACGTGTTCAGGCGAAGGAACGCCGACCCTGTTGACCACTGTGTACACAGCTTCCTCATAAAGCAGATCCAGCTATGTAAAAAACACACTCAACTTAATAACCGCCTTTCATAAAGTAAATGCAGGCTTTTTCGTTCTCTTCATGCTTTTTGCTCTGCAGCACATCGAGAGCAGGGATAAAGGCTGCAACTGAGCTTTTTGAATGTAATCACTGCTGAAGAAGAATGAGGAGAAATAAAGAAACACAAACCTCCGTCCTGCTGATTCTTTCGGGGATAAAAGACTGGTCCACATGCTCTTGAGGGGGTGCCACTGTGCTGGCCCCTCTTTGACACTAGGAGGTGGGGAGAGACAAAGCATAGAGTCAAAACAAAACGTGAACTTGCTGCAAAAAAAACGTAGTCGATATATTACGCTGCTCGAGGAAAAAGAAAAATTGCCACAATTACACAAAAGGCAACCTGGACAAGAGAAACAAAATAATGTACAAATGTCATCAGAGTGAACGCATTTATGATACAAATTCTTCAAACATTTCTTCGCTGTGTTCAATTACCAAGGAACCCATGGGTAAAAATTGCACAAATGATTTCCCTTCTGACATTTATATTTCCACATGGATCCCTTCTGCACAAATTTTTGTTTGACACTTCACGAAGGCTGACAGTATTTCTTTTTAATTCGTCCCAATAGAAAAATGCATTTACTTGTTGCACAGCATACGGGTGGGAGTGTGATGGTTTGGGATAGGTTCACAGCTTAATGCTGTACACCAGGAGTGTTCTTCAGGCCTTAAGGGCCAGCCACCCACTGGTTTTCCAGAAATCATCTTTCATCTGCTGCTGATTATCTGGACCAGGTGTATTTGGCCAATAAAGAACTGGTTGAAAAACATATAGGACACCGGTCCTCGAGGTCTGGATTCTGACAACGCTGCTACACTCATCGGCCACTTTATTAGGTACACCTTACTAGTACGGGTTGTCCCTTTTGCATTCTCAACTGCCATATTTCTTGGTTACATAGATTCCACAAAGTACTGGAAACGTTCCTCAGAAAGTTTGGTCATTTTGGCATGACGGCATCATGCAGTTGCTGCAGATTTATTGGCTGCACATTCAAAAACTACATCCCAAAGCTACTCGATTGGGTTGACTGTAGAGATCATTTGAGTACAATTAATTCATTGTCATGTTTAAGAAATCAGTTTGAGATGATTCTAGCTTCATCCTGCTGGAAGTTGCCATCAGAAGATGATGGACATGTTTAGCAACAAAACTCATGTAGGGACTCGATTGTGTTTGATATCGTGTTGATACCAAAGTCTGACCCCACCACCCGAATCTCGCAGCAGAAATGGAGACTCATCAGATCAGACAATGTTTTTCCAATCTTCTATTGTCCAGTTTTGGTGAGCCTTTGCGAAATAGCCTCAGTTTCTTGTTCTTAGCTGACAGGAGTGGCACCCAGTGTGATCTTCTGCTGCAGTCCATCTATAGCCTAGTCAAGCAATCAGAGATGCTCTTCTGCAGACCTTGGTTGTAACCAATGGTTATATCAGTAACTGTTGCATTTTTATCAGCAGTCTGGCTTTCTTCTCTGACCCCTGGCATCAATAAGGCATTTTCTCCCACTGAACTGCTGCTTACTGGAAATGTTCTCTTAGTCAGACCATTTTCTCTAAACCCTAGAGATGGTTGTGGGTGAAAATCCCAGTAGATCAGCTGAAATCATTTTCTGAAATACGTAGACCAGCCGGTCTGGCACTAACAATCACTTTCAATGTCACTTCAATCACCTTTCTTCCGCATTCTGATGCTCGGTTGGAACTGCAGCAGATCATCTTGACCATGATTACATGCCGAAATGCATTAAGTCGCTGCCCTGTGATTGGCTGATTAGAAATTTGCTCTAAAGAGTAGTTGAACCGGTGTACTTAAAAAAAAAGTGGCCAGTGAGTGTGGTCCAGCTCTATATTTAACAACTAAAACCATACTATGTATATACTTGCTGCACAGCATGAGGGTGGAAGTGTGATGGTTTGGTTTTCTAGAAATCCTATAACTAAAAACTACAATCTATAATAAAAACTATATATTTAACATCTTTTCTAACATCTAAAACCACACTAGGAGTATGCTTAACAGAAGAATGAGCCTTAACAAACAAAGAAATCCAGCAGGAGTTATTCCTAAAGGGAAAACTGTGGGGTTTGAATGGAAAGAGATCACGTCAAACTTCACAGAAATATTCCAGAGGGATCTAAATTGAGCAAAACATGAACAATAACCCTTAAATATCTGAATGCAAATACAAAAGTGTGGCAAAACATTTCAACGAGCCAATTACAGCGACAGGTGAGATTTATGCAAAGTGCATGCAGGAAGATGCAGAAAAGGAAGGAGTCTGACACACTCACAAGAAAAAAAAACACCACAAACAAGTGAAGCAAATGTTCACGAAAATAACAAGCAACATGTTTACAAGCAAAAAACAAAAACAAAAAGGTGTGTGTGGATGATTATGGTTTACAGAAACTTTCAAAATTAGCAGAAGAAAAGGGGACGTTGGGATAACTTTCATATTTTAATGAAATAATAACTTTATACCATGGGAACAAGATGTTTGATGTCCAATTTTTTTAAACACAAACTTTTTTAAACACACTTATATCATGTACTATATCAAACTTCTGGATGATTACGTTTATATCATTCAAAAAATATTTGACAAAGGAAGATTTCTTTTTAAAAAAGCAGTTTTTTTATTTGTTAACTGGGAACATGAATAAAAAAAATATTCCTCTGAGGTGTAGACGACTGAAACTTGGGATAAATTAGGGAAATAAACATTGCAGATTTTTAAAGAAAATTTTGATATAAATAAATATAAACTGGCTATTTGAGTTTTTAAACCTGTTTTTCTTCATTTGCTAGTGATGAATGGGATTATGTGTGGATCTGTTGATCAGGATCAACAGTTTTTGGAGCTGACAAGCGACAGTTTGAGTGTGAAGTTATGACTTTCTTTCAGCAAAACGTTGCTGCTTCTGGCATTGGAGCCTGAGCATATTCATGGACAGCAGCTTGTCACAGCTGAGCTCCCAGTCCTCTGAGCTCCCCGTTTAACACGCTCCTTCTGTCCACAGACGTCATAGTGGCCACGGTGGCGGGCCGGGAGACAGCTGAGGTCCGCTCGTGACACAAGCTGTACATGTTTGAGGCGTGCAGCAGATGGATCGGTGGGAATCGGGTGTGGGTTACCTCCACCTGGGCGGCCCGCATCATGTTCTCCTGTTTCTGCAGGATGGCGTTCATGCGCCCAAAGAACTCCAAGCTTTCCCCTGAAATCCTGCCAACAAGAAGGAGGAGGCTGATAAATAGTCTGAAAAGTGAAAGAAGTGATAAAAAAGTAATTTCTTTGTAAAAAGTTTATGATTATCAGTGACAGCCTTAACATGTAACATGTGATCAGCTTCTGAACTACTCAACCGTGGCCCCTGAAGGGTTCGATTATTTATCAAAGTGACTTGGTCCTGCACTCAACCATTTCTAAATTTTTACACTCTGCATGACTCATCATGTGATTTCGCTTTGACGAGTAGGGCTGTGTGCAAAATGCAAATCTCTGTTTCCTCCAGGTGCAAGTGAATCCCTGGTCTCCCACCAGCCTGGGTTGTCATGGTGACTCCGGCATATTTGGGGGCAGAGTTGCTGGCTGAACACCTTGGGAATCCCCCTTCCGAAAAAGCAACTGCACCCCAACCTCTGCCTCCTCTCGGATCTCCCAGTGGGGGAGGCCTTCCTCCTGGCCTGTATGGAAATGAGCGCGCCCTGATGTGAGCTGCAGCAGAACCGCCGGGATCGGTTGCCGTGTCGGTCCCACCCTCCCTGATCCTGCCCTCCTCCTAATCTGTCAGCCAGCAGCATCACATTATCCAGAAGAGCTCTCCACAGAGACCCAGCCCACTCTTTTCTTGGCGTCATGCATCGTAGCAGGCATTGTTAGCAGCCCATTCCGGCAACCCACCGACTCCAACCAGGGTTTGAGGGTGGGGGTCGAGGTGAGGTGTCATGGCAGCCATGAGGAGGGGAGCTGGCTCCGTGTCCCTGGTGTTGAGCCCAGTAAAACTAGAACTGGACATTTTTATCCTAATTGAGTGAAACCGTGTCACAAATCATGTTCTACAAAACATGTTTTAGTGTTAAAGACCCACTCCAATGAAAATTGTGCTTTTAAAATGTTCCTGTGGCATTTTTCTGAGCATAGAGGACATATATTCAGAATATTACAATTAAAGTTACATTTCTGAGCCCTTTTTTATTCAAATCCCTGTTAATCAGGAACAGATAAAAAGAGGCAGTTTGAAAAAGAGCGTATTTGTGACGTAGAACATATGCTTGGTGGGGCACAAAGCTCCATGTTCTACTTCATTCCGATGCATCTACTTGTAGACAAATAGATCTGTGTACTTTTTTGTTTTTCTAGTCCAAACTGGTATCCGGTTCAAAACTGTACGGCTGGATAGCTCCGATATTGCTCCATATTGCTCTATGTTTTGCTCATTTTGTCTAAAACTCCCTTTAAATCTCAGATTAAAACTAAAAACCTAATCTGTCTCCTATCAACTTTGCATCCTCATATCCAGGAACATCCCACTTCCTTGCACATCGGATCCTTCTGAGCTCTGGACAATCAGCAGAATGTAAAGATTGATCGGTGCAAAGAGCAGGCTGACTCTTTAGATTTCATTTTTCCATACATAGACGTACAGAATATACATATCTCTTTCAGCTCTTCTTTTCTCTGTCTCTACACACACACACACACACACTCAGAAGCACAGCAGCAGAATAACAAAATGATTTGATGTTGCTAGGAAACAGATCTCTCTTTTTTTTCCTAACTCATTTTATTCTAATTTATTTTCAGAATTCATCCAAATGCTTCAATCACGATTTCCTGCATAAAGTAAATCAGTAGGAAAGCATAAATAAAAACAAAAGCTTGCTGCACCTCTTTTTCTTCTTCTCTCCATTTTAACCACAGACTAATTGAGCATCTAAAGGTGACAGCAGCAGCCCCCCTCCCTGCAATTTTCAGCATTATATGGCAGAGCACAGATAATAATTAATGCTGTCGACATCAGTGTCATCTCCGGCATGACAAAGAACTTGACGTCTGTTTGCATTCCAATGAAACGCAATGATTTTTTTAATCTGATTTATTATGGCTGTCAGCCAATACTATAAGGCTCCAGCTTGTATCATGAACAAAGATCTCCATGACAAGGATAAGCCCCCCCCCACCCCCAGTAACACAAAAGAGTGTTTGTTTTCAGTGATTACATGTTTGATTAATCAACGTAACATTACAGGTGGAAAGGCTTCACTTTGGATCACAAAAGCCTCAATTAGAAGGCGATTCAGGTGAATTTGGCTTCAATATCCAATGTTTAGCACACATAACTTTTATAAAAATCCTAGTTTTTGAGTCTTTTAAAAGCATTAAATCTGACATATCTGATGAGAGATCAATGCTTCTTTTCTTCTTCAAGATCTCACAGCTGATTTGACCTCACACAGTGAAAACTGAACTATCCACCTATGAAACAGCTCCATTACTCCACAATGCAGGAGGCTGGGAACCATCAAAAGACTTCTTAGACCTGATTGCACGGCAAAAGTAGATAATTAAGGACGAAGGACTTTGGTCAGACAGGTAATCAGCAAGCTGATGGTCACTGAGATTTGGATCTTCGCTTTTGCAGAGGCTGCACTGCAACAAATCAATATGGTAAATTGGCGTGAAAGAAGACATTCGAAAAAGGAATCCACCTGAAGATGCATACAGGGAGCTGAACTTTGTACAATTGTCATGAACTTTTCTTTAAAGTGTCACTTTCTGGTTTGAATAAATTGTTACATTTAAGGCACTGCAGTGACAGTAAATGCATGTTATTGAGCCCTCATTGTGTTTTCAGGAGCATTTTGTCACCACAGAATGAGAAAAATTCACCTCACTGGCACTTGTGACCAAAAACCCTAGACGTCTGCATCGTCTCTCTGTCTAATCTGGGAAAAACAATTGATATCGACAAAGACAAAGGCTTTTCAAGTATCACTCTAAAGAAAAAAGTAATTAAAAAGAGTGATATCAAGACATTTGAAGATCTTTTCTTGGACTCGACATCTGAGCGAGATTATCTGAAGTTCACTTATTGAGATTGGGTCAAGCATTGGAAAATTCTTTCCATTTTAAGCTGTTAAAGATTCTTAAAAAAAGTAAAACAGACAATAAATGTTTGCTCATTTTTCTTTATGACAGCTGATTTTAAGATATTCAAAAGGCCAAAGGTTTTGGGTTTTTTTTCTTTTGCATCCTAAAACAGAACATTTTATTGTTTTTCCATGACCGCATCATGAGACTGCCATTTCCAACTAAAAAAGTATTATTGCCTGTTCTAATTATACATAAATAAATAAACAGTGCAGAGGCGAGGAATCTGAGAAATCATTGAGTCATCCGAGTGATAAATAAATGAAAAGGTGAAAGCTGGGATTCGTTTAAAGAGCTTGAGGTATTCTGCATTTTGAATAATAAAAAAACAAAAACACTCAATATAGAGGAGATGGAGCCTTTAAGGACACGGAGATGCGAAACACAGTCAAGTCAGGTGTGAAATATCAAGTCCGTTGCTGCTGAGAGAGATCAGAGGGAAGAGTGAAATGCGCAAACAATAGTAAGCAGGAATATAAATCCTAATAGAAATCCGTGTGGGGTTTTGCTGTGTATACTCTCAGAGGTATGGAGCCATAATTTGCTCCACTGAAGGTGACGGTTCGCCTGTGATTCTCTGGTCTCTGTTCTGACAGGCAATTGTAACGCCAACGGTCAACAGCTGCAGACGGAGCAGCCCAAATCCACCCGACCTCATTTGCAAATTCTCAATTAAAGCCGGAGTGCAGGCGGGTCAGCCGCAGTCTGACTGGATAACAAAGATCAACAGCCTGCCTCTAATGATGAGCGCTCCGGCTGAGGCGCAGCAGGAAGGCTGCAGCACCGGGGAGCCGGCCTGGCAAACGAGTGGAAGGTGAGATGCTGTCAGCTCGAATCAAGTCTATAACCAAGAGCACATTTGATCTGCATAGAAACAAAACTGCGCTGTGGGAAAATTACACATGAGACGAAGAGACATAAATGACTTAAAAGCACGAGCCCTTTAAATCCAAAGTTTACCAATGAAAAACAGCTTCCGACACCTTCCTCTATGGTAAAAATAGAGACGGTTGTTATTACAAGTATAAGTTCACTTCATGACAGCAGGCTGTGTTTAGGTTGCCATAGAAACCTCAGGTTCATAAGATGACTTTTGGCTTTAAACAAGACTGACAAATAAAACCCCACATTTTTTTGTAAGAAACAAAGAAAACTTTACCCACTAACTCTCCAACAAGTAAAAAAAAAAAAAAAAAAGCTTCAAACAAACATAGGTTTAAAAGGAAATAAAACATTCCAAAAACCAATAATAAGATCATGTCCTAAGTCCCAAAATTGGATATTAGGAATTTTCTATGATAAAGATTAAATAAGTAATGTCAGCAGGAGCAGCACATTAGTGAACTTTGGGAAAACTGGGAAAACCATTGAGTGCGGATATTGGATTGGAGGATAATAGGGATTACAGATTAAAAAACTTTTATGGAAAACTTTAAAGCTTTGTGCAAACCGAGCATGTGTGGCATGTTCAAGAACGCACGAAATGTTGGTTTTTACTGCTCCATATGGTGTTCACACAGGTCTGGATAAGGATAAGGCTTAGTGTGAAATGGTTAAGCGGTGCAAATCTCGCAAGTCTTTCTCCATTCACAGCTCTTTTCTGATACATGAAAGACTTGGTGTCATGCCATTCCAGCCGGGTACAAACCGTAGTTATTAATTTCTCCTTCATGAATGATGTTTAAGTGGTCGGCGGTCTTCCTTGTTTTGAAAAGGACGCTTAAAAAAACGCCACTGCCAAATCTGAGTCCAACTGGTCGAATTGTTTAACTTTCAGCAAGGGTTCAACTGCCGCGCGTTTTGTACGTAGCATGAGGTTTGGGTTTTCAATTTTAGTTGCATTTAGTGTGGAAACTCTTTCGTAAGAACAAAAGCTCACAAAATAAAATGTTATCACCACCTTTCAAAAATGTCGTTACTTTAAATGTCGGGGCATCCTGAAATGAGTTTCGAGAAGGCGCACTTGAAAATAACTATAGTTTTTACTCAAGCTTGTAGTTGAAAATTTGCAAACTTTATCATTTTTGTATTTTTAAAGATAAAAAGAAAGAATTTCAACTATTCAGAGTTGATAGATCAGCTGCCGTATACGATTCCAAAGGATTGTCCAAATGTTCCTGTCAAACATCAGTTAAAAGCCACATGAAGACATAAATGACTTCGTGCCTTGTGCTGCTCAAAGGCGCCTTCCCCAGTCGGATAAAACTAGCAGGCATTTGGGCACCATAACCATGTGCTGCGAAGCTGAGATACAAGGAAGCCACATTTGCTCTCCCTTAAGATCCTGCCTGTGCATGTAATGACGTGGCTGAGAGGTCCTTTGGGACCAGACGGCTTTTGAGCTGCCCTCGCCTCGCAGCGAGACGCAGCCCGGCTACAATCCAGACACATTTGAAACCATCTGCTGACAACAGTTTATGACCTGCAGCTTCAGCGGGACGACATCGAAAAGCAAATAATTAAAAGATGCACGTTATTACCTCAAAGCTTGTCTGGATTTGTTTTGAAGGAGAAGCTGCCGTCGTTTAAGCGGCCATGACTGACTGCACTTCAATTTCCAATAAAATGGCTTATAACCTGAAAAAAGACTTATCCTAACAGACAGAATTAAAGCAAACCTGAGTTGTGAGTGTTTTTGCTCAGTCCAACATGGATTTTGTTCAGATCAAATCAGAAAAATGTGCAGTGCTCACAAAACTCACTTTGGTCCCAGCATGATAAAGGAGACAGAACCGAGCATCATCTCTTCTCAGACCATGAAGCCATGTGAGTGAGTGTGTCTGAAGGTACAGCAGTGACTCACCTGCGAGGTAACGGCTCAGGACTCTGTGTGAGGGGGCTGCCCACAGTGGGAGGGGGCGGTTCCCGCCGGCTCCTCAGGGACTGGCTCCTCTGGACCTGCCTCATCACGCTACTCTTGAGGTCCAGCAGGGTCGTCATGATGCTTTACTGAAAGCATAGGCAAAATGGAAACATTAACCCAGTTTGGTCCACTCAAATTACATTTTTATTTTATTTAATTTTTTAAATAAGTTAATAACTATTTAGATTCAGAATTATTGTCTAACGGTTTGATCAATTTAGAAGTCAAACATATGACTATGTACAGTGTGGGTAAGGTCCCCTAAAGTTGAATAAATCCCAATTCTGTTTAAATCTGGAGTATTTTTAAAAGTGAAAAACCAGAGTATCCATTTAAGACCCACTCCGGTTATTTTTTAATCTATATCAAAAGAGTTCCCAGTGGTTTTTTTAATTATGATGATTCTGTTTTTAGCCAAAATCGCAAAACAGAAATTCGCCTCCAAATGTCTACATCACATATAAGCTTTTTTTCAATCACATTTTTTTTTGTTAGAAAAAACAATTTGAATAAAAATTCTCAGAAATTATTTTTAAGCACCAGGCTTTGATCCATCTGAGTCTGTCCGTCCTTGAGCTGTACTCTAGAGACATTTGAACCTGTGACTGTCTTTTTTAGAAGTCATAAATCCACGAGGCTCTTTTCTGGATGCTTTCACCCCTCGCTTTTTTTCTCCAGCATAGGGCAGTCAATCATTATTAACACCAGTCTGTCTACAGGTACCTGTAAGCTTCAAACATGCTGTTGCTAAACTCCTGATTAAAAGACCAAACTTCGACAACTCTGACCTATAGGTTGCCCTTTCTCTCAAAATATGTGGAGAAGGTGGTTTACCTACAGTTGAACTCCTTCCTCGATAGAAATAATGTCCAGGAGAGGTCCCAGTCCGGTTCTAAAACCCTACACAGCACAGAATCTGTGCTGGTGAGGGTTTTTAATGATATTTTGCAACTGACCGTATGTTGTCCTTCTTTTGCTGGACTTGTCCACAGGATTTGACACTGTGGACCAGGTTAGAAGTTTTGGTTGGGGTTTGCAGTACTACACTCCACTATATTTGTGAGCATGATCCTATTCTTTACCTGCTTCACTGTTGTTTGGGGTTCCACAGGGCTCCATTTTAGAACCACTTTTATTCTCTTTGTACCTCCTTCCATTTTCTGGAGAAAACACTGAGTTTCCTTTCACTGCTACACTGACGATAGTCAGATTTATTTACCACTAAAGAGAGGTTACTGCGTTAAATCATTACTGTCTTGTTTACAAGCCGTCAAAGACTCTAAGTTTTTTTAGTTTTAATGACACAAAAATGGAAGTGATGGTGTTTGGTCCAAGCAGCTCCTGTGACCCCTCCTCAGTGGCGTTAGGTCCCTTGACTCCACATTTAAACAATCTGTGCCAAACTGGGTTTAAAACAGACAGTGATTTTAAACTTGCCTGTCAAATTATATCAGTGGTAAAATCCAGCTTCTTTCATTTAAGGCAGTTGGTAAAAGTGAAACAATTTTTACTGAAACATCATTTTGAGACAGTAATCCATGCTTTCATGACATCTCCACTGCATTACTGTAACTCGCTTTATTTTGGAGTTAAATGGTCCAGAAAGCTGGTCCTCGGGTTCTGGTCGGAGCGCGTAAGAGGGATCACATCACCCCCATTCTGACTACCCTTCATTGGCTGCCTGTGAATTTTAGAATTCATTTTAAGATTCTTTCATTTGTTTGTAAATCCTTAAACAATTGTGCACTGCTATACCTCTCTTAGCTGATCAGCTAAGCTAAGGGAAACGAGCATTTTCAGTCTGCTGATGTGTTTTAGTGTATTGATTTGCTTTGCTTTTATCTGCTGTTTTTACGTTTTTATGGCACTTATTTATGTGTTTTAATTATTTTAACCTTTTAGCTGTTGTTTATATTGTTTTTTAGCTTTATGTACGACGCCTTGTTTGACTGAGCTCATGTTAAGGTGCCGTATAAATTAATTAAACTTAAACTTAAAATTATCTTTCATATGATCATCAGAAAAATGCAACAGGAACATGTTTAAAAAAGCAATTTTCATTAGAGTGTTTTTTTTTTTTTTTAAATATAAAGAAATGAACCAATGATACACCAGGGCTGATAAAAAGGAATTAAAAATGTCTTGTAAAAACTGATATTTTAGACAATTTCCAGTTAAATGACTACTTTGTTCTTAATCAAAGTTCAAAACATGTTTGTTATTTTTTCTAAAAAAATGTTCAAATTTCCTCCAGGCATTTACAGAGACAGCTATTCTTGGATTATCTTTTTTTTTTTTTTTTAAATGTGCCAGAGACCTTCCAAAGATTGGCACTGTGTTGCTAAGCAATTCAGTGAGACTGAGTAGGTCATTGTCAGGACCACTTGCTTTAAAGTGAATTCCTATTTTGGCTTTAGGGAGCATTCTGGGTGTAACTAAATCGAATGAGAGTAACCATTCTCCAAAGGCAGAGAACTAAAAAATATATAGGATAAAAGGTTCTGCAAGAAGATAAACAGGAAAACTCTTTTCCTTACAAAATACACGTTTTTTTTTGCATTAAATCAATTAGATCTCAGGTCACAGCAACCCTTAGCAGTAACATAAAAAATATATAACAGGTTTGAATATTATTTGTTAGGGCAATGCCCTTTTTGTGGCTTTTTTTTTTTTGTAAATGTCAGACAAAGACCTTCATTATTTAGAATGTGCAGCAGCTCACCTTTTATTACGACTTAGTCCTTTAATCACAATGGAAAGGTGGATGTCTATAAATACCAGCAGCTCATTATTAACACCTGCCCCCTCCCCAAACTGCACTGGAACAGAATAAATATTTGAAAATCTCTTAATTTTGCATTAAAGCTTCTATTTGATGCAGATTTGTAATCACACGAGGAGTTAGTGAAACTGTTGGTGGCCCTAAGCAAAAAGGCAAATGCTGCACACTTAAACGTAGTTCTAAATAATGCCACTTCTTTCTTAATTTAGTTTTAATGACAAAATCTACAAACTTAGCTGATTGGATTGAAAAAAAAAAATCAAAAAGAATAATTAATTCCCCATTAGTGTATCTGGGGTAGCAATAAACGAAGTGCATGATGAAAAGAGAAGTCATGCCTTGTTGAACCTGCTGGTGGATTGAGGGGGTTTTATGGAGCGGCTTTAAAGCTTCCTTCCAAGAGAAAATGTTGTCACCTATGACAAAGCTGAGGCTTGGGCATCAGAGGGGCCTCTGCTGCACGTCAACGATAACAAACATACCTCAATGTGGATTTGGAGAAAGTTTTAGCTGCATGCAAACCCTGGCATCCATTTTCTTTGTGAAATGAGATAGGATTCCTGCTTTTATCAAACAGTGCATCTTAAATGCATGAATATCTGCAGCTTTTTTGAGGGCCCTTTTTTCTTGATATCTACAAAGCTGTGCTCCCCTACATTCAGAAATAAATCTGAAGGAGTATTGATTCAAAAAAGCACTTAAGACATTTATTCTGTCCAGCAGAAGTCCTGGACTGCAAGGACAATTTTGTCTTTGCAATTTTTCTATCATACTGTGGCTTAAAGCAAAAACTTCAACCCCACCACATTCTCAACAACTTACCAAAACCTGCACATCTTTTACCGCATGAAAATGAATTTTAGACATATTGACCCCAACAAAAAAAAAATTAAATTAAAAAAATGTCATCACAGCAGGCGAAACTTTCAAGAGAAATGAGATACAAAGAAATACAAAGGAAATGGATATGAGATGGCCCCTGGACCCACAGCTTGGCAGCCATTTTGTTGCAGTGTGAAATTTGGCGATTTTCATATTTTCCCACAATTTCGGAAAAGAAAAGTATTGTTGGAAAAATGTTCTTAAAATTTCGCACACATATTACCAGCATTATAATTCTACAACTAGAACCAAAGCTTCATTGACCACTGGCTTCGAGAAGAGCCTGTTGTCTTTAATCCCTCGGTCTAAATAAAAAAAAAAAAAAATCAGCTTTAGTGCCTTCTAAAAATTGAAACTTCAAAGGATTTCAATCTATTGCCTCATAAAACATAATTGAGAAGCCAGTAGGGCAGAAAATGTTGGAAATAAAGTTTGTAGATTTTGAATGGCATTAGCTTGGCAAACTCTCAAAAGTGGCGTTTCGCTGTTGCCTGCACAGTTTTTACTGCAATATTGTGAAACTTTAAAAAACTAATCCCTGGTTCAAGCTAAACAAAACGATATGGCACACGATATGAATAAATTTGGAATGTGAGCGTGGTTAACAATAAACCTCAGTTGCTAAGGAAATCCAAAGGTTTACTTTCACCGATTCTTTTAAAAATTACATGGATCTGTTTGTCACACCCAGGCAACCAAAAAATAAAATGGTTGCTATGGAGATAAAGCTAAAAGAAAAACCATTTTTAAAAAATAGTATTTTTCATGAAAATTGCCATGTGCAGGTTTGATCACGCTAGAAGAGGGAGAGATTGAGGGGCGTGTAGCTGCAATTGACCCACTGAGGTTGGATCAAGAGGGGGCACGTAGCGCCTGCAGGCCAAAAATTGATCCTCATGGGTTTAATTTTAAGAGGATTCTAAATTTTGTCAAAAAATAGACCTCACAAATAGTCTTTATAGTCACACACAGATGGGTGGATCATGGGCAGTGATGAAAGGGGAGGAATGGGGGGGGCTTTGGTGTCTTGCCCAAAGACACTTCGACTTATTGCAAGTCAGAGGTTCAAACAGGCAAATGCTTTACCATCTGAAACAAAGCTCAGCCTCGCCAAAGAGACGAAGCACAAAAAGAGCGAAATGACAGCGACACGACAGACACAGGCTTTGATTGATGGAGCACTCCTTTTAGAAGACAGTCAAACCCTCCTCAGACTCTTTTCAACACATGACAGCTCATGTCTGCACATCTCTGCAAAAAAAAAAAAGCAAACAGACCATATGGGCCGGGACTTCGCTCTGACTATTCCACACAGCGGAAGAATCATTAGTCACTGCAATTAACGAATGGTAACAGAGCACAATTAGCTTCTTGAATCTGTGGGAAGACAGGCTGTGCCGACGTAGTACGGAGGAAAGCAAATGCCGATACTGTAATGCTTTTTTATTATATGAATAAAACTAACCCATTCTTTAGTAAATAATAGGGTAACTACTACAGGATGTAAAAAAATTGAAGGAAAACGTGCATTTTTGAAGAGAAAATGTAATTAAATGGTTTAAGGTTTGCGATAAATGTACTTAAATACTAAAATACTTGATATAATAAGTATAATTGTTTACATTTTTTAATAAATATCTGTATATTTGTAGCTGTTACTGACTTCCTAAAAAGCAGCCTATATGACTGATGTGAATTTTCTTTTTTCACCTGTTTCTGGATGGCACAGTTGAAGGGCGCCTGTTTTCAATTATAGGGCGAACAACAAATGGATCCAGCAAATGAAACATATTGGCCGGTACGAGTGAAACCACTCAGTTCTCCGGGCCAACTGCTCGGAGTGAGCAGAATGCACTCGGCTTTCCAGCCTGCAGTGTGCCAGAGAAACGTGGTACGAGTTACGTTGAGCCAAAGAACAGTCTGTCACCATTCAACCAGGCTGTCATTGTTGAAGTAATCTGCCTGGAGTGTCCCCAGTTTGTTGGAATTAAGTGTCAGTACTCAGTCACTGTCAGATATCATCAATGTGACATTTTCAGAGATCCACAAATAGAAAGCTTTTGGAATTTCCCCCATTTCCTCGGACATGTGACAACAGATTAAGTGTACATTTTCCAAGCAAGAGAAATTTGTTTTATTCAATTTACCTTTTAGAAATAAAAGCAAAACATTTTCATGACTCTATTACATCAGTGTGGCTAGATCCAATGTAAACACAATATTACAATCCACAATAAAGTGCATTCATTAAGTTGACTGTCTTCTATTCATGCAAACACCCATTTACACCAATCATTCCTAAACAGAAGCACATTTCAGGTACATAGACTAAAAAACTGCTATTATTGAATGTTTGACCAGCTAAAAGTCTTTTTTTAGAGGTTTTGGAGTCAACAAGTGTAGCAGCAGTCTCAGGACAGCAAAAAAGGACAAAAATTGAATCTAGACAAATAGCGGCTGGATGGCTTAGTTGGCTGAATGGGAAATCAGGGTTCGTCTCCCAGGGGGCACGATGAGCTTAATCCAGTGGGTTAAGCTCATCGCACCCCCTGGGAAGAGATGAATCCAGTGTGGGTCCCCAGGCGAGACCCTTAACACCACTGCCTACCTATGTACCTAAGTGAGGGTTCAGCAGAGACAAGACAGGAGCCAAAATACAATGTAGGATGTTCAGTGGAAACATGTTTGAGGTACAAGCACATTAGGAGACCCTCCTTGGCTTCAGTATTTTCTGTCAAAAAAGGTTTGTAATCTCGGAGTCAGAGACATTTTTTTGCTGTAATTTCACTCAAGGAGTTCCATATGACAGAAAAGATTAAGAAGAAAAGTTGAAATGTTATGACGCGTATAGCAGAAAACACTGTGAAGAAAAGAAGGTGAACAGTTATGATGCTGTGTAAAGAAGTTTTCTTGCTTTTTTTTGGTGAATGCAAACAGATATATATTTTTTTCTTCAACTTGTATTTAAGTTGTTTATTTATCTGTTAGTTTGATGGTGACTTAGTGGACAAAGAGGAAGAATAAAGTCATCAGTTGCAGAAAACTGTTGTCCAGTTTATTCATCCGAGAGAGCGACAGTTACCAAAATAAGTCTTTTTGATGCATAAAACTCAACATATTCTCTAAATATGTTCTCAACAAGGAATCGAGGTATTTTTTGTAGTATTTTTTGTCTGCACCTGATTTACGACTAGAATAAAGAAATACTCATAAATGATATTTTACCTTTACCTTTCTTTAAATATGTCCTCCATCATGAGATAAATGCCACGAAAACATGTTAAAAACATAAAAAAGACCAAAGATGACATAAAACACTGAAAAATCAGTTCAAGGTTGCAAACATCAAGGCTGTAATAACATTGATGTAAGCAAAATCAATGACACAGGAGCTGCTGTGTGATCCACAGACAAAGACAAACCAGGTGGATTTGTGGTCAGGGGATCCCGCAGAGACAAGAGGAGCTGGGTTTTTATGAGAGTGCATTTTATTTTGACGAGGTTCTGTTAGAGTAATGCCACATCCCTGAAGTTGTATTTAGGAGAGCATCAACCAAAGACTATTTCTTTACTTTTTTGAGTGTATTAACTGATAGCTTGTATGTGGTATTTTCAATTCTTCATCTTCAAAACTATTTGCTTTTTTTCCCCATCTAGTTAGGGATACAAACTTTTCATAAGAAAAGCACATTCCTTGCAGGTGTTTTGATGAAAACTAAAGAGACACAGACACAAAACACAGCTAGTATTGACCAACTGTTAGTCATTTTATCATAAATTCAATCAAAAACAAATCCTTAGTGACTTAAATGAACCTGTTTGTTCAAACTGGAGGAAAAAAATACATTACAAGACCCATTATTCTCCATATTTGGTGTTCCAGATTCATTTTGTATACATGTAGTTATTGTTTCTGTGTGAACCTGAACAAATACAGAGCTAATACAGCAATTTGTCACCTTGACTCCACCATGGCAACAAGACATGAGCCAGAAAAATTGCAGATTTTTTTGTTAGGTCTCTGAATATGGATTGTGTTTTTTACTTTGTTGTCATTTCTTTTCTCAGGGATCTTCAAAGTTTTGGAACCTATTCTCTCCTCCAACCCTCACAGCTACAGTGTTTCTATGGTGATTCCTTGTAATTATTGCCCACTGATTAATGAGCATGCAAACTCAGGATGAATGATATATTCTGGCTAGCCTGGGAACACCTTAACGTCACCCTGGAAGACGTGGAACAGGAGGCTGATGGGAAGAGGGAGGTCGAAGCTTTCTTAAGATTGCTGAGCCCGAGAATAGTGGAAAATGAATGAATGGAAGGACAGACATTTCAAGTCTCTATGACAGAAAACTGATTTCTGCGTTCAAGATTTTGTTGTTTTAGAACCTATAATAATGATAAATTTGTGGTCATTCCAGTGCGTAAAAAAGCTTGATGTCTCTGTAAAGTTTACCTCAAAATTCAAACTGGTTGAACCTGATGAAAATTACAATATGGATGGACTAGAAAATCAAAGAAGCGTAAACTGTTGCTTTGTTCAAAGTTTTTAAGAAGATGTTTAAAAAAAAAACTGGCTTGTTTTTTACTGGACGTGTCTAGAGGAGTCCCACACAAAGCGAAGAATGGTAGCTTCCATGAATCTGTTCATTTCTGATAATGCACACTTCGATGAGCATTATCCTGCTTATCCCATGTTCACTTACAAAAGAAAATAGGTATTAATTTAATTGTTAGTACTTTAATCTTATTATTTCTTAGATTTAAATCACTTTTTCCCAAAATGCGAACTATTACATATGTGGTGCCACTTGTTGTCATGGTAACGCCACTGAGCTCACACCGCACTTGAAGTGTGGCAGCGGCGAAGAAAAGTGGTACGTTAAACATCATGATAAGTTGAACAAAGCATCAGTTCAGCTCAGTTCACTTGTTATGGTTTCCAATTTGCATTTAGGTCAGGGCAATGACCTAAAAAACTTGGGTCATTTGACCAAAATTTCTGTTTTAGGTGTGCATTACTTTTCTAATTTACATCACTTTTTTTAACACACTTTGCAGTCAATCAGAATCAAGTATTGAACCGGACCATGGTAAAACCACAGTTAGCGTTATGTGGCGTCTCCAAACGAGTCCCAAAACATTTAGCTAAAGCTATGAGGCTTTTTGTCCACATGGCCCAAAGACGGTATTTATCTTTTTCATTCAAATGATCCTACGGTAGAGTCTTAAAAGTAAAAACTCTTTGTGAAACCAGTAGGTTTCTTTTTGCATTTGATGGATTCATTAGATATGAACTAGCTTAGTTACAACACAATGACACAGTTGCTCTTTTTTGCTCTCTTAAAAGCATGGGGTTCCAAATGTGGAGCACAACTGATATTTTATTCATTTCAACGGGATTTATCAGTGGGACAGGGCAGAGTGTGCTTATTATTCACCTTTAATAAGGCAGTGCATCTGGAGTGTGTTTGCTCATGGTGGTTCAGTCTCTCAACTTCTAATAACAGTGTCACTGACAAAATAATACCTGCTGTGGAATTCTGTCATTTCTACTAACCTACATACTATCAGCCTGCGCTCGCCGACCGCCAGCAGGTTCTGCAGAGCAGCTGTCTCCCAGGTGAACTCATTTCAATTACAGGGGTGGATTTCTCCCAGCTGGATTTCACACTGTCTCGAGCGTCAACTCACAGTGACAAAACGGGGCGACGCGACGCCATCGCCAGGACACCGGCTACCAAGGAAACCCTGTCAAAGCTAGGTAGATGCCTTCCTTGCTACATCGGTTCTGAAGTCGCGCCAGGAAGACACTTGCTTACCAGTGTCTCTCCTGTGAAAGCCAATGAGCCCTGCAGCCAAAGTCGACTTGCTGATGGGGATGGAGTGTCTCTATGGTAACAGTAGAGGGAAAGGAGCTGGTAAATACAGGTAAATGGAATTCTGCAAAGGCTAAAAAAAACCCATCCTTGATGTTGCAATCTGTTCACCTACAGGCACAGGTTCCACTGACAGCTTTAACAGTCGACAGAGACAACAAGGTTTGTAATTCTGCAAGTGTCAGTCATCCTGCCTAAGTGGCAATGGTTAATTTGCACCTCATAACTCCTCAGCGCTATCACTCCTGGTGCATAAATGCAAGGACAAAAACAGAATACAAATCCTCAAGGTAAAAACATTTTGTTCCTTGCTTAGTGATTAATAGCAGCTTCAAACATGGGGACTCATCTTTGGTGCTTTCTTTACTATTCCCCTATTAGCATAATAAGAACGGTGGATTAAATATATTACATCTCTCCTATTGAGCAAAATAAAAGGAATCTCTCACAATCTCTTTGCGTGCAGACGCTGACACTTTGCGTAATTGAATAAAACAAGACTTGCACTTAATGATCTTCATATTCCTCCAAACTTAATTTCAGCTCTGCAGCCAGAAGGCAGACACATTCAAATCATATCATAACTGGATTACGAGGTAGCATTGCTTTCAGGTGGAGCAAAAAAAGGCCTTATCATTGACCATTAATGCTGTTAGGTGGCAGCCCCCTTTGGGACACACAGGCCAAACCAATGGAGCTGCCAGGTCTGTGTCAAGTCTTTAATGAGCTTTCCGGAGGGATGGGTGCAGGAAAAAAAAAAGAGTGCAGCCATAACCACATAATCTATAATCCAGCTCTATTCAGACAGCAGCCTAGAGTCCGTGTTGCTCAGACACATGACAGGCACTTTGGCTGGAGAATTGATTGCTGGAGAATATCCTGAGGAATTGATGATTGCGAGCTTTTGTAAAGAGTGTCTGCAGCGCAGCCAAGCAGGAGCAAATGACTGACAGAAGCACACAAGATGTAAAAACTCGTACAATGGCACCAAATCCTTGCTTATTGAACCCCAGATAATACATCCTTTGTCACCCTGATAACACCCCAGAAGGACCCTCTTGTTGGGATGGAAAAAAAAAATAGGCACCAATTGAGTCTTTCTGCAGGAACAATAATGTAGTTTACACAAAAAACATCAGTCTGCGTTTGTAAGATGCACTGCTTACAAGACGATGCTCTGAAGTCATGCAACTTCACACACACTGACTGTAATTAATGGCAACACACGTAGCTGCCTTGTACTGCACTGCTATAACCTTTCAGTCATGCCTCGTTGTGTGTGTTTTTGCAGACAGGACTTGGAGTAATGACCGAAAATCTACTGTTTAATACAAGGTTAAGACCAATTCATGACTAATGGGTCTATAATGACAAGGCTAAAGTGGTGCTTTGACCTGCGTCTGCAAGAAAATAAAAGGAGACTCAGAGAAATTATGACCCGCAGATCTGCAAAACCCAAACATTTACAGTGATTATGTTCAGCAGAGAACCGATCTTCTGCTCTATTAGGCTGCAGCTTGATTTGTTTTAAGGATCATGGAAACCTAATCCAAGAATTATGCTTTTGTGAATACAGACAGGACACTCAAATGTTGGTCAGTGAGTAGGAGGACGGAGAGAAAGAAAGGCTTCTCTAGAGCTTAAGATTGATCAGCACTCAGCGTGAGGCTCGCTGAGAATTGTAGGTCAGCCGGTGAAGTGGCTGCAATCGCATCAAGATCAAGACGCCCCAAACCTTTGTTCAGACGTCAGAATGGCTGCCGACGACCTGCAGACCTTCAAAGTTGGAGAACAAACCCGGCTAAGATGCACCAACCAATTTCAGTTGATGCGATGCTGCATGTGCCTCATGCAGGTTGCATACAGGGTGTGGAGGCTTTTATTTTTTAAATGAATCTTTTTCCACTCCTTCTGAGTGTGCTCATTTGTGATATTTCATGGATTTGTTGCCACCTTTTTAGTTAGTTTTATTTATTAGAGTTGTTTATTTGTTTATCACTCGCTGGATGGGATTGCAGTCGGTCTGATCTCCCACCAGACAACTTGACCTACTGATCAAGCTTCAAGCATCAAGCGTGAAATCTAAATGGAAAACTGAAGTGGAACTTCAGAACAGACTGCACAAGTGCAGCAAGTCGGATTCCTGGTCATAATATCACACGTGCTCCATCATTTCTAAACATCTGAATAAACATCTGAACTTTTATCAGCCTCATTATGAACACATTTGATTATTTTCTTTTTTTTATTTTTTTGTATCAACAGGTGTCAGTTTGCATGCATATATGAAAATCAGCTGATATTTTATCTGCTTGGAAAAAAAAAAACCACTATAAATTATTTAAAGTGTTTTTGATGTCAAAATGCGCCTTACCTGTGGCTCTTGACAGTTTTCCAGTGTCTTTTTTTTTTTTTTTTTTTTGGCTGCTGCGTATGTCAGAGTTTTCCCGGGAGTCAAAGCTGTGATCCGAGCAGCGGCGTGGCGCTTCTCGCTGTGATCGTGGCGCAGTCAACTTATGAAAAAACAACGTTTGGATCTTTTTCTAGACATGGACCACAGACAAAAGCTCATTTTAGCCCCTCGAATTGCTTTCCTGGGCTCACGCTCCCCGATGCTTACCCAAATATGGCCATAGGAAGTGCAGTGACACTTCACGTGCCTCGGTCCACGTCGGAATTATTTCTATTACACGAGGAACGAGCGAAAGACGGAAAACTAGATACTTGAAAGCAAATATATTCGAATTAAAATGATTAGAATGTGTTATCAGCTTAGCTAACAAAATCCTTGTTTTGAAGTTGTTTTTATTTTTTTGATAAAATCAGGTTTTATGTTCTCTGTTGGCTTAAACGACACATTGAATTTGTATTCTTAATGCTCCAAAATAGATGACCTCGCACACGCGCATTTTTCTATATCCATCATAAGATAAGTAGTAGTTAAAACACCTTATTATAGAACAAATGATTATTTATATCTGTATAACTTTTTCTTATTAAATTTCGAAGTGAGTTTCAGACCACAAATCGTTTAAGATATGCTAATAGGTCAATGTTTAAGGCACAAACCACGAAATGAGAAAGTATAGCAATAAACGAGCTGCACCTGAAGGCATCGCTTGACTGTTGCTGAGGGATGTCGCCGAGAAAAATCCTCATACAGGTGGGAGAGAGCAAGTTCACCTGTCAATCAAAGAGACCCCCCCCCCCCCCTATTTTTAAAAATATTTTTTCTTTCCTTTTTCCCTAATTAGCTCAAAAGCTCTTGACACCATCATCCCATTAAAGCACGAAATATCAGAAAGAAATCAGAACTTTTGCAACGGGTTTGAAATGTAAGAAAATGGCTAAATGAAGACAAATAAATTCACAAAATAAGATCTGTTTCAATAAAGAACACATTTTTCGGAATTGTATGCAACAAAATTCGATAATACACATTGCATGAATTAAACAAACTCCAATAAATGGCCTAGAAATCTGCTAAATATTCAAAGACTGGGTGATGCTGAGCAGAATTAATAGCTGAATGATTTCAAGTGTATTTTTAATACAATCTATCATTCTGCATGTGTCCTACATGCAACAAAGCTTGTTGTGACTGAATATTTAGTTTTGCTGAATATTTTATTTTTGCCTATTAGGTGAAGGTGTTGCCGTAGGAAAATGACCCAGATTTCCCCCTCCTCTGCCTCTTGATTAAGAGAAGTAAAGCTGTAAATGGTAAATGACGGGGGGTGTGCACAATTGCTTTAAATAGGCACATGGACATTAATTAAATGCCTCCAGGGGAGGGGGTGCCTCTCTCTAAGTGTAGAAACTATTTCACACATGACCACTGTGACAGAAGGTCCATACATCATCTCATAGGCTAATACAAGGTTGATATTTAATGAAGTTATTTATCATTTTCTAGACTCACCTCTTAGCCTTATGAAAGTACAAGTTGCCTCAAAAGCCAGAAACAAATTTGGGGATTCGTAAAGTACTTTTTAATGAACAAAATTAATAATATAAAAAAGGATCTAAACTCTTTTCATTAATCAAAATATGATTATTGGCAATTGAACATGATTATTTTTTGCATAGATTGCCATAAATTTTCGTTTTTTTCATGTGAAACTTCATTTTAATTTTTTAATCATGATTTAAATATTCCATTGACTTGATTGTCGTGTTCATTAAGTGAAGAGAGACATGAGTTGTACGTGGAGGTCTGCAAAAAGTCAAATTGAAAAATTGAGGCAAGGAATCTGAAATGCCACACAATAAAAAAAAAAAAAAAACGGAAATACTGCTCTGTGGTTTTGACATGCTTTTCTATTACTGTAACGTCTCAAGCAGGGGGCTTTTCCTGTGTTGAGTGAGAGAACATGTGTGACCAGTTGCCCTGTTTCCATGGACACATCATTAGAGAACTTCCCCAGCTGGTTCCAACTGCTTGAAGTGTTGATGTCAAACAGCAAGTGAAGGGTCTGGCCATCACACTGACAAATCCAGAAATGGCTTTCACCAAGATGTGAGATAACAGTATGTTTACATTACTGCAAATTCTGTTATTATTCTTTTCTTATTTATTTTCTAGGCAGTTTTTTTCAAAAAATTATGAACTTATCTAATGAACAGGTGAATTATAAAACATGAATCCGAGGTTTTACAGGAGGATATATTCAGTATTCACAAGCTCATTTGAAAAAAAAAAAAAAAACATATCAGATGAGTGATATCTATTAAAAAAATAATGTTAAATAGGTTTATTAAGTCTAGTTACCATGGGAATCAACAAGTGAAGCCGCCTGGTTATGATGCTATGAAACTGTTATGTGTGTGGTCAGAGAAAAGTCTCTAGTTTTAAGTCAAACAAGGCAGATCTGAAAAAGATTATTAAAAAACGATGGAGTAATATGCTTAAATTTAGCGTTCATCTGGTCTAAACTGAGGTTGAACACTCATAAAAATACTGTGGTCATCCTCCATAAAACAAAAAAAACATTGGTCTTGCTAGAAAACATGGAAGTAGTGCAAAGTCTAAAGCTATCATTAACTTTGAATAGGCTACAAGATCAGCCTAAACATTCACTATTCTGAGTAAATTTGCTGAGATCTAAAATCTAAAATGTTTTCTAGAAGTTCTCCTTTATTGGTTGACAGTAAAAATGTAAATGTGAAGAGTCAAACCCCTGTCTTTTCCTATTTGAACAATCGTAGCACAGCAGCAAAACGGCATCTGTACGATTCCAATATGGCGTCTAACTTTCCATGTGCAACAAGCTAGCGTGCAATCTCTGGCATATATATAACTCATTGGTTTGCAACCTCATATTAAGCTTACCTTAGGTTTTTTTTTTTATTATTTTGAGACTTGTGGAGAGAAAATTGAGAATGTTTCCAGATGGGTTAAAGACACTTTGGAATTGTTTTCAGAGAAACACCTTTTGCAAATTGTTTGAAAATCGTTCGAATGAAGAAGGGAAAAAAATCAGACCTTGCAACTCATCCCAGAGAAATTAGAATGTTTCACTACCACAACAGCATGTTAAAATGTGTTCTAATCGAGATGAAGTGGAATGACCAGATGTGCTAAACAAATGCTAACTGCTTTCTTTGAAAGAGCAATGAAACTAAATATTTGAGGTAGAGGGGAGCATCTGGTTGGCTTGCGTTGTCTCAGAGGTGCAAACATGTATTCATTATGCTCTAACATTTGGATTATTACACATTCATGTTCTATTAGAGACATGTCTGCACCATCAGTCATCTTTTCCATGACTGTTGTGCCTCCTTCAGGTTGAGAAAAGAACTAAAAGATTAACCATGAAGCCCAACTTCCATACATTCTTACAGTTTTCCTGTTTTTGCATTGATGATGACAAACACTATAGAACTCTCAGCTCCTCTAAACACTCTGGAAGGTGCAGAAATCAAACAGTTCAACGAGGAAGAAACAGAAAACACAATAATCTTGCAGGAAATTAAGCTCCATAACAAAGAGGACAGCAGCAGAGAAATAGTAGTACAGGAAACCTACACATACAGGCCAGTACCTGCCAAGGTCAGTGGAATACTCCATTGTACACATCTGTCAGTTGTCAGAACACTGTAGGAATGGACCTTAATCATTATAGACAGGTGCAAGGACAGACAGATCCAACACACACTGGAATTCTGCCAGGAAGCAACATCAGACATAAAAAAAAGAAAAGCAAAAGGTAAAAAATAAGAGAAAAAAACTAATAAAACAGCCATTAAAGGTGGAGAATCTAAGACAAAAAACATTCCATACATCAGGGGAAGTAGAAGGGCTTTAAGAAACACATAGCAGCCGAACCTCATATGACACTCAAGTATTAGTTTATCCAAAGGAGAAAACAGAGGAACAAAAGAAATGCACCGACATTTAGGATAGACGGTATAAGTCCTGTGGAAAATGTCGCAAAAACAAGACTAGGGTTTAGCACAAGCAAAAAAAGAAAGAGTACAAGAATAAACGAGAAGGAAGGAAGGTTTAAAAGTTCAAAAAGTTCTAAAATCATCTGCAATCATTCTTCCAGTGTGACTCAGAGATAAATACATGGGTACTGAACAGTTCAGGTGAAGTTTTCCAGATCATTGTGTTTCTTGTGAGATAATCAAGTGTAAATTAAATATGTGTACAAACAAACAAGTAAACAAGAAATAATGGCTAATCCATTTACATTATAGTTTCATAAAAATTCGCCCCACTGTTGTTTTTTTCAGGTAACAATGATACAAAATGCAGTGTTATTAGAACATTATGCCACACTGTGGTCACGTCTGTAATGATGGTTTGATCATTTGTTGCTGCCATCACATGTGCATTGACTGCTATGATGGTACTTGGTCATTTTTACGTTTTAGTAAAAGAAACCTAAATGTTGCAGTCCAAATGGTGTTTTCCAACATTTATATTATTAATTAATTTGATGTAAAAAAAAAATATATATATATATATATATATATATATATATACAAATACACAAATATATATGCAAATAAAATAATTTGTATATATATATATATATATATATATATATATATATAATATATAATATACATAAATATACAAATATATATGCAAATAAAATAATTTGTATAAAATATATATATATTTTTAAATACAGGAAATAAAGATAAGTTTTGAAGGCAAGAAAACATTACGAAACTATTATTTGTATTCCAGTCCAGTAGGGGGCAGTAAAGTGGTAGTAAATTGAGATATATCTTTTATCACTGTAACGAAGAAGACGGAAAGCTTGCCTCTCTTTAGCCAGAATGTGCCTCTAAATTTGCTAAAATGTGAGGGAAAATAAATTAAATACGCTGTTCACCTTAGGTGTCGTTTTCTGCCTACCATGGCAGTAAATTGTTTTTTCATGAAATTGCATCATTTTGACCGAGGGAGACTGTCACTGCTGCTTTTACCGTGATTGTTTTTGGAGCTAGCGCTAAATTGTGCAAACAAGCTAACTCTGCTGTTTTTTTCCCCCTAAACTGCTGTTGATTTGCTTCTGCGAAGCAGGAAGCCACAAAACGAGGTAACTTCAAAACATCGGATTATTGAGCGTTTAGGTTTCAGCTTTGATATGTTTGAAAAGTAAAAGTGTGTTAGGGTAGGGGAAATGCTGGCATCTAAGGTCAGCTAACATGCTGCTCCAAGAGAATCTGATACCAGGTTGTTGTGAAGAATTGGAGATGGAGCAGCAGGCAGTCCCACGACTTTCCTCCAGTAAAGGACATCTGTCTGAGTGAAATGGAAATCATGTCTTGCAAAGCCGCCACGAAGGACAAGAAATCGGGCTTTGGCAAGAAGCTGTTCAGGCGAGGCTCGGTTCGCTCCGTGGGCAGTTTCATGAGCAAAGTGCTGCGGACGCTGACCGCTTTGTCCCATTTTGGCTCCGAAGTTCAGTCCGAGGATGACAAGGATGATGGAGGCTTTTCCGCCTTTAAATCAGGAAACAAGGATGTCCGAGTGGATGATGGCGACCTTGGAGGGTTGTTGTTCGGGGAGAGGGTTCCCGGAGTATCGGGGCTGAAGAACCACGGCAACACCTGCTTCATGAACGCCATCCTGCAGTGCCTCAGCAACACCGAACTCTTTGCTGAGTACCTGGTTCTGGAGCACTATCGAGGAGAGGAGCTGGATGAGAACCGACCAAAGACTAACGGCGTGCATCTGCAGAGAAAGGGTCCTCTGGGGAAGGGGGAAGTGACAGAGCAGCTGTCAGGACTGGTTCGAGCTCTGTGGACGTTTGAGTATACCCCCCAGCACAGCAGGGACTTTAAGGTAATTCAAATGTTTGTTGACAACAGGGATGCTCACTATCTTTGGCATGCAAGATACCTTTGAGACAAGTACTGAAAGATCTACCTATATACATGCTTATGTGCAGCCTTTTTAAAAAGTACACATTTAATCAGTTGCGCGATGAACAAAAGGACAATTTCCAAACTTTCTACAAGGATGAGTTTTATTTTTTAACTCTTTTTAACTCCAATACAGCAAACGAAGGTGAATAATGTAACTCAGATCCCAAAATCTTCAGTTTTACTCAAATTGGTTGAAGCAAAAAAATGTATTCACCCTGCATCGAAAACTACTACATCTAGTGTTTTATGTGAGAACTTTGAATTTTAAGGACAGCACCAAGTCTTTTAGGCACTAAATGAACAAGTTGGCAACATTTATCTTTTTCCATTCTTCAAGAATAACCTCTTTTAGAGCCTGGATGCTGGATGGAGAGTGATGCTCAACTTACTTCAGAATTCCCCACGTGTTTGATTGGAATCAGATCAGCAGACATACTTGGCCATTCAATCACCTTCACCCTGTTCTTCAGAAATACAACAGTAGCTTTCCATGTGTTTTTTGGATCATTGTCGTGTTGGAAAAGTGCACAGAGTGATGGCAGCATCTTCTTCTTCAGTAAAGAGCACTATATTGTTGAGTTCATGGTGCCATCAATGAAAGGCAGCTCCCCAACACCAGCAATCAATTCTTCTCATGTCGACAGTTGTTAATAGGTTTTTATATTTTCTAATCCACATTTATAGGACATGGGTCCAAATCCAACTTTGTTTTGTTGATTTTTTTTTTTTTTTTTTTTTTCACTAAATAACCTACACAGTATTATACATATTAATCAAAAACATCAAGATAATTTTCTAAATTTTGGATGTCATTAGAATGTCTTTTCTTCATAGGCAAGTTTATTTTTTTAGTAATATGGAGTCAGCACGAATAAATTCAGTCTATTAAACTCTTGGTTTAATATTTCTTGTTGCCTAAAAAGAAGTTCAAATTAATACAAAAAAAGGTTCTTTATGCCTAATGAAATGCAACTATTCAATAAAAAAAATCTGCTGTAAGATTTGAAACCGAAATCATTTGCATGGCAGCACAGCACAAACTGTCGTTACCACTTGATCTACTGTCATATCCTCTGCGATCGATGTAAAAAGCACCCCTGGTTTACTAGGTGATCAATGAATGCCTTTATAGTTTGCAAGCAAATCTTAAAGTATTTTTGTTCAAATTGCGTGGTCAGTATGCACACAGCGAAGAACTTCTAAATGTTACTAATAGATTTCTTATTGCACTTGTATGTTGCAGAATGCCGTGTCCAAAAATGCCACTCAGTTTAAAGGAAATTCACAACATGATGCCCAGGAGTTTTTGCTGTGGCTGCTGGACAGAGTACACGAAGACCTGAACTCTGTGAACCCCATCAGTAGGCCTGCTGTGAAGGTAAATTGAAAGGTCGCTTCAGGAATGGTATGCTAAATGACGCATACGCTTTACTTTTAGCATTAAGGCCTAAAGCACTCATGCACACATACATGCTGATAGTGGCAGAGCTGCAATGGAATGCACTGACTAGACCTCAATTTAGGATCACCTTAAAGTGAATGAAAAACCAGATTGCACATTTGGAAAAAAAAAAGAGAATTTGAATAGAAGACATTGTAAGTTAAAATTTTTTTGAAAATTTGAAAACATCTTTAAACTCAAATGTACACATTGCAAACTTGAAGGAAATATTGTAAATTTGAAAAAAAAAAAATTCAAATATAAAAATTGAAAAAGAAGAAATATTTAAACCAAAAATGTTGTAAAATCTTTGATTCATTCATAACACTTCAGTCATCCTGGTGATTGCCTGGCAAAAATGAGCAAAATACTCAATTCAGTTCCTGGAAACCTTTGACCCTTTCTTGAAAAACTCCAAGGCTTCACACAAAAGACACCATTAAACACAGTGGATGGTCAATTACAATTAAGTCCAGATCATTAAATTAAGGCCAAATTGCCTAATTATGTATTAACAGTATCTTCTAACTAATCAATTTTGATTCACAAGTTCACAATTCAGTTCGGTTTCTGTTTCTACTTAGTTTCATTGTGTATTGATTTGTTGAAAATCCATCCAAATACTTTTTTCTTGATTAAAAAAAAAACTGGATACTTCCTTTTCCTTTGTGAAACATTTTAGTTTCTATAATAAATTCCAAGTCTGTTTTTTTTTGTGATGTACAAATGAGAGAAATAAAAACTAATTCTGTTCCTCAGCCTCCCATCGAAGAAGATGACCAAAGCATGGAGGGGCCGTCTCCTCCCCTGTCTGCCGGCTCTTTTGTCCAAGAACTGTTTCAGGCACAGTACAGGTTGGTTTGGTGCTCCCAGCGTGTGAAAGCACATCATTCTGTCTTTCAGTTTTATTGAAATGGCTCACATTTTCTTCACAGGTCGTCTCTCACCTGCCCTCATTGTCAAAAGCAAAGCAACACGTTTGATCCCTTCCTTTGCATCTCCTTGCCAATCCCGTTGCCACACACTCGGTGAGTTTCTCAGTTTGCTGTGAAACACAATTAGGAGTTTATGTATACATACATCTTCCGAAGTCTGCATCATTTTTGCATAGCCATAATTTTTTGGGGTAAAAAGATACTCAGTAGATATTAAAATTGTGTTCCTTTCCTCCCAGGCCACTCTATGTGACAGTGGTGTACCAGGGAAAGTACTCCCACTGCATGCGGATAGGAGTTGCTGTTCCTCTGAAAAGTACAGTCTATCGCCTCAGAGATGCCGTGTCACGTGAGACTAAGATCCCCATGGACCAGGTGCTATTTCTGTCTTTTATCAGAGTCTGACACAGTGACAAAGTGTCAGCACAACGTTTAGAAGAACAAACAATTTAAGCTGCAGATAGAATACTAGACTTATTGTCAACACATTTTTCCTGTGGAATGATGGCAGCTTTTGTACTCATGCAAGTAATAACAAAGACAGAATTTCATTGTTTTTCCTAATTGAATCTTTATTTTCCTGTTTTTTTGCTCAGTTTGTTCTGACTGAAATGTACTATGACGGCTTTCATCGCTCGTTTTGCGACGATGACGATGATCTGGACATCATTCAAGAAAGCGATTCCATCTTTGCCTTTGAGACACCAGAGACCTTCAGACTGGAAAACATTCGCACAAAACGGGGTAACTCCCACTTAGTGTCACACTCTGCCTTTAAAACCTTTAAGTAATCTTTTGGGAATCATAGATATTGGCCTTTCTTTTGTTCCAGGAAGCCTTTTGGCAAACCTGAATCACAACAACTTAAAGTACGGCGGAGAAATCAGCAGGACTCCATCATTCATGCAGGGCGCCATGACTCCTGTGAGCGGATCACCCAATAAAAACTTGGGCCCTGAAAGAATCATCCTTTTGGTGTGCAACAGAGCATGCACTGGCCACCAAGCAAAGAGGTACTTACTTTCTAACAGTTATTGTCCTGTTGCCATGATGTCATATTTCTGTTGGATAATTAACAGTTTAACAGACTTCTGGAAACAGCTTATAGAAGTCTGCATTGATGTTTTTTTAGGTTCGGCCTCCCCTTTGTGCTTTATATGGAGCGCTCTGTGACGTGGGACGCTCTACAGAAAGAGATCCTGGAGAAAATGCGTCATCTTTTGAGACCTGGAGTTTATATTCAGGTAGAAACGTTGTTTCAGACACAGTTCTGGATCACCATCTCTCATTAATAACATTTTTAATAAGGATTCAGTTTTATATTGGTTATTTGGATGCTTTAACTTTGAATATATACTAGGTTGGACCTTTTAGTCTCCGGGTGGTTGGTGTTGTTGGCATCACCTACCTTCTTCCCCAGGATGAGCGACCTCTGTGTCATCCAACTGTGGAGAGGTCAGTCCTCATGTTCAATGCTAGATCTTTCATGAGCTCAGTCTTCTCTTAGTTTAGATATTGACAGAAGTTTTAAAGTAGTAGAAACTTTTATTATGAAGTAAATAATCTCTCATAAAGGGAAGCCAGGTTATTGTATTTCCTGAAACAAGTAAAATGCAAGTTGAAAGATAAAATAACAGAGCTCGATCATAATTAATTTCACTGAAAAAATGGAGAGTTTTATGATTATTATGCACAAAAAAGTAAAATAAATTACATTTAAGAAATACAGACTTAGAGATTTAGATGGATTTTGATGTCGTGGAAGTAAAAACGTTAAGTTTCACTGAAATGTTTGGAGGCTACAAATTTATTGTGACTTTATTTATTGGTTTTTGTTGTTTCCAACAAACAGTACCATTGGTTCCCATTTCAACATGAATTAGATTTTTGAAAGTATGGTGAGCTCTTTGTTTCCAAAGGAACACAAGAGCTGCTTGGTTTTTGTCAAACCAGTGGATCTCAGAACACATTAGAGGTGTTCTTTAATCTGGCTTTGGTTTACACGCGTCATTACTCAAGGACCTGTCTTAACAGGGTTTTAATTGTTTGTCAAAGCACCAGTTTAACTCGTCCTGTTAACTCTCAGGCTTTTACAATCCTATTACAACCTTTTCTATCCACAAACCTACTTTTGGTTTTTCCTTTCATGCTTTTGCATACTTTAGTTGTAGGACAATGTCCTACTAAAGATATGTACAAAATAGGAAGTTGATCATTTGTTTTTTTTTGTTATGAAGTGAAAAAAATATGCCAGAAGAAGCTCCTCGCTTTAAATTTTGCCTAATTATTGTGTTCCATGCAGAGCTTTCAAGTCTTGTGGACAAGGGGGGCCTCCACATGTGAAGATTGTGGTGGAATGGGACAAAGAGACCAAGGACTAGTGAGTAAAAAAGAATTGATGGCTGGTGCAGTTAAATAATCTGAAAGAAACAAAAATGTAATTCCTGGTGGAATTAAACCTCAAACTTGTGAATAAGATATTTTTACTCACTTTACATTTGCAGTTTGATCACACTTTATTAAAAAAAACATAAACTGAGACTCATTCTATTTTAATAATCTGTTTTCTGAAAACCCATTATTAAGCTATATTTATGTCATCGTTCTTTTAAACACTAACCTTGAAATACTCCACAAGATTTTCCTTTGCTGACTTTCTTCTCTGAGGGTCAGATTTAATTCATTGTAAAATAATGGTTTAAAATGAGCAAGAAGCACAGACCAAAGTTTTGCCAGAATGAGAAAGGTGTCTGCTGGTTTTACCACGAATCTTGGGTTACGTCTTGGGCGTCTCAGTTTAGAAACAGCAGCCAAAAATGGTTGGCAATCAACCAATTTTCAAGAAGAAACTACCTACGCATAATTTTGGAAGCTTGTGAACAAATCACATAACCACTGTTGTGTGGAATACAGATTAACATTTGACTTTCACTCAAAAGTTCATGTGCTACTTCACTACTTCCTGTTTTAAAAGTGTAAAATTAAACTCTGAGGGCAAGAAGAAAAGATTTTCCTAAAAAAACATTCCTGAATCAATCTGTCTTGGCAGGTGCTTGTTCATGTTGGCTTTGATTAACAAAAAAACAAAAAGAAAAGAAAATCTTAGATTTTCCTGTACTCTTTGTTCAGGCGCTGAGCTTACACTGCTGTGCTGCCTGTCACTACAGATTTAATCACCAGTCACATTTCTGTGAAAGGTTAAACTGCAGTGTCAACACTTAAAGTTGCAGGAAAATACTCTCCTCTGATGAAGGGAACCTCACACGAACAGGATTTTTTTGGTTTTCCTGCAGTCTTTTTGGGCACACTGAGGAGGAGTATGTTCCAGATGCTGAAAGCGTGTATTTGCACAGAGAACAGCACCATCAACCACAGGCCTGCACTTTGGCCCAGTGCTTTCAGCTGTACACCAAGGAAGAACAGGTAATTTACTAAATCAGTCTTTTGTGGCCTGTGGTTTTGTTTATGGTTTTGAGTTTTTACCAGTTGAACTCAAACATCTGGAAACTCTGTTTATAAAAAGTGGCAATGTTTCTTTTCCTCTGAAGTCAGCTTCCAGTTTTTTGGAGCATTTATAATAAATGTGGTCTAACTTTTGACATTGCTCATACGGTCTTCATTTTGAGTACGACTCAGGTCCTCAGTAGTGTTTTGCTCTCCCGTGTGTGTATTTTCCAGCTGGCCCCAGACGATGCCTGGCGTTGTCCACACTGCAAGCAGCTGCAACAGGGCCGCATCAAGCTCAGCTTGTGGACACTGCCGGATGTTCTCATCCTGCACCTGAAGCGCTTCCGGCAGGTATTTCAGCTCAATGAGAAACAAATGCACAGAAACTACATTTTTTTTTCCTTTTTGGTTATTTAAAGTCCCACTACAACTATATATTTTAATTTTAAAATTGTTCCCAGTGGTCTTTTAATTATGTTTATTCAGTTTTTAGTCAAAATCAAAAAGCTTTTGTCGTTTTTAATTAAGACATTTTCTGTACATGGGCAGGAGCTCATTAGAAATTTGCCTCTGAGTGTGTGAGACAGTTGGCGCAGAACAACCCCGCCCCCTTCCGTTACCGTTGCTGAGGGCTCTCTTTGCAGGCTTCTGCATAAGCCTAACCCAGCCCCAAGCTGACATTAGCCATGCAAAAAAATGACAAACTGTATCCAGCCATACAGTTTTGAGCCAGATCCCAGCTCAGACGATGAGGACAACGAAGATGTACGTTAGGGAGTGAGGAGGAGGAGGAGGAGCTGAGCAGAGCATTGAGACTTTGGCCCACCCATGTCAGTTACTGTTTCACAAATCTTATCTTTTTCAAACTGCATGTTTTTATCTGCCCCCCGATCCATCACGATTTGAATAAAGAAATACTCAGAAAGACTGTTTTAATCTTCAGTTCTTTCATAAATGTCCTCCATCATGAGAAATGGTACAAGAACATGTTAAAAACACAAAAAACAAAATTATTTTTGGAGTGGATCTTTAAATTCTGTTGTTGAAATTACTGGAACAATCTTCACTTGGTTTAAATATTACCTCACAAGAATGTATTTTATTGTTAATATAAATGATTCATCATCTGGGAGACGGAGACTGATGTGGTGTGCCACAAGGCTCCATCCTTGGTCCCTCACTTTTGAACTTTTTCAAGTGATCAGGTGCAGGTCTGCTGCTGTTCCCCAAGGTCAGAACAAAAAGCCAATTACATTAATACAAATTAAATTAAACCCTTTAAAGTCAGAATTTGGTGGCGATCAATATCATGTGAGCGTTGGATAAAAGACATTTTGTTTTTGTTTGTTTGCTTGTTTTGTTTTTACATCCCATTTGAAATTTTGTCAGCTTTTGCTGATTCATAAGTAAAATGTATGAATATATAATGATTCCAGTTTAGTAGTTCATGGTCTTCTCTGTGTCTACTGCAGGAGGGGGACCGGCGGGTAAAGATGCTGAACATGGTCCGATTCCCACTGATGGAGATGGACATGGCGCCACATGTGGTTAAGAGAAGCCAGAGCAGCTGGAGTTTGCCTTCCCACTGGTCTCCATGGAGACGGTCCTATGGGCTGGGTAGAAACCCTGATGACTACCTGTACGACCTGTATGCTGTGTGCAACCATCATGGCAACATGCACGGAGGCCACTACACTGGTGAGCGCCACAGCACTTTTAGGGTCTGCGTGTGTTTTTTAATGTGTTTGATCATTTTTTTTTTTATTGCTGTTTGTGTTTACAGCCTATTGTAAAAATTCCATCGATGGGCAGTGGTACTGCTTCGATGACAGTGAAGTTTCTCCGATCGCCGATGAGGAAGTGTGTCAGCAGAGCGCCTATATACTGTTTTATCAGAGGAGAAGTGCCATTCCCTCCTGGTCTGCCAACAGTTCTGTCGCTGGTCAGTAACAAACCACAAGTATTTCAGGGAGGAAATGTTGTGTTTTAGCTTCAGAGCTGTAGATTGGGAATGACGGTGCTTTTGTCTTGGTCCACCTGTCCCGTCCACTCAGGTTCGACAAGCTCATCTCTTTGTGATCACTGGATCAACAGGCTGCCCGGCAGCAGGCCTGCTAGTTTGGCCTCCGGAGCTTCATCCAGACGCACTTCTTTGGCTTCACTGGCAGAGTCGGGCGAGTTTCCAGGAGAACGGATTGAGGACGATGGTGAGTAGAAGCTCAATTCTCAAACCTTCGATTTTTTTTTTTTTTAGATTTGATAATAAAGCTTAAATTTTTTTTTGCCGGTATATATTTAACACACTATTCAAATAGTGTAGCAGAACTTCATGCACTTACCAGGAGCGTCTACATTTAGGAAACAACTTTGTGACATTTTTGTATCTATGTGTATAGATTTAAAAGCACCTTAAAGGAGTTTGCCTTTTTAAAAGTTTTACAACTCTCCAATGTTTCCAATTTTTCCTATAGCTTCCTATAAATATCTAGCACATGTTTGTTTCACTTTCTCTTTCTGACTTCTTTTTACAACCATTCCATGGCGTTCTGCGCTGACCACTCCATGTCTCCCATGTTTACAATTGTATTCTATTTTACTTGTGTAGTTCTGTTATATTTATCATTATGTGTCATATCAATGGAAACTTCATGTTTCTGTAGATCGTTGTGGTATCTGTGTTTGTTGAGAGGGAATCTCACTCTGTACAAATTACTGACCTTGGAAGCAGCAGAACAGCTCCATACCATCACACTTTCTCCTCCATGTTTGACAGTTGTTTTCTTTTTCTGTTGAGCTATACTTTTGCTCTTAACACAGCATGCAAAAATACTGGGAGATGAAGCAAGGTTTCAGATTTTGAATAATCGGTTTATAGCATCTTTTTCTGATCTTTCCTCCCTTACAACGCCTGTTGGAAACAAACTTAACAAAACAGCTCTTGACTCTCTTTGCCATTTTTCTCTTAAGAAAAACCTACAGTTTTATCAGTCCTCTGATTCTCTCTCTGTTTTTCATTACTAGTTCCCTTTTCTTTTTATTTTTGAAACAACCTATGGCTTTTGACAGTGCAATTTTGTTCCGCTAACTTGGTTAGTGCAGTGTTTCACTCGTTATATTAGGGTTCTCCTTTTGCAATCTTGCTGCTTTGCTGATTTTTTTTTTATGCTTTTCTTTTTTTTTTTTTTTTTAAACAACCCATTGTGTTTTGAACCTGATTAGCTTTAGTTAATCAGTCTCCCCTGTGCTGTGTCCCCTGAACCAAATGCATTCACTTTTCCAAATCTACATAAATCTTCAATTGTGATCAGATCTTTGGTTTTGTCCTGTAATATTAGACTATGAAGGATTGAACTTAAATATAAGAGAAGAAAGTGTGAAAATGTTAATGTCTATGTGAGAAAAGTGTATCACGTGTGTAGTGAGAAGTTTATAACCTAAAAACACCTAGATTTCTACTTTACAGATTTCGACTATCGCGGGTTATTTTTAGAACGTAACTCCTGTGAAAAACGAGGGGAAAAAAAAAAATCAAGAAAAGTTGGAACAAAAAACTTAAATTTAACTTTGATTAAGTTCCAGGAGACTTAGTGCAATGCTAAAATATACAGTTTCCCAGGTTTTTTTTTTTTCTCAAAAGTTGTCTACTTCATGCTCCTTTGTGAGCTTTACCACCTTAAAATGACACAAAAAAAAAAAACAAACTTGAATGCTTGGAATGTTCTAAAACTTTGGACTATTAATGTGTTTTAAACATCTGCTTTTGCAGTAGTAAATCTGTTTTTTTGCATCTGAATAATTAAAAACCAACCAAAGGATGATTTTATAAAATGATTTTTGCTGCGTACTTTTTCTTAGAAACTGTAGACATATCTTCTAGTGATGATAATTACACTGACATGGAAAATGTTTTTTAATTTGTGGTTGGTGATGCATAAACACATAAATACAGCATAATAATGTGATGCTAATGCAAAAACTGATTGGAGTTAGTAATGTAAAATAATGCATAATGACCTTCAGAACGCATTTTTGCATTTTATGCCCATTTCTCAAAGCTTATAGTTAAAAAAATATGACGAAAATGTAACCTTATGATGCACTTCAAATGAAGTATTTTGAGATTTATCATTTCTGAATTCAATTATCTTGATCTTCCTGGTCTTATCTATAGGAGGATTCTCCGTTCGGCCTTTTGTGAGGAGCATTCAGCGGCAAAGCTTGTCCTCCAGGTCATCTGTTGCTAGCCCATTAGCCTTCAGCGACAGTGGGATAAAGCCGTCGTGGTCCCTGTCTGCCAAGCTACAAATGAGATCCAATTCCCCGTCACGGTTTTCCCTGGACTCTCGGTGCTCCCCGCCCCTGGAGAGGATAGGGGAGGCGTGCGACGACAAGGTTTCCACATCCTGCTTTGGTAGCTACAGCAGACATGAACGATATTTTGGCAGCAGGACCCCCCTATCCACGATGGAGAGCAGCTTCAGCAGCCAAGACAAAAGATTCTTAGATATGATGTACTGCCGAGCTCCGACTCCAGTGGACAAGAAGAGCACGAAAAACGAGGCGAATGAAAACAACAACGAGATTACAGCTGTTGACCAAAACATATTACCCACTCAAACTGCTCTTCCCAAAGAGCAGAAATTGAAGAGTAGCATTGGAGGATTCACTTTAAAGACCGAAAGCTCTGGCTCAACAAAGGTTTCCAACAAAGTGGAGCAAGACAAAACTTCTAGAAAGCGACTGTGTGCTACTAGTAAGAACTTTGCTTCCGAGACGTCTTCCAGTTCTCCTGTGAAGGGCAAGAAGGTGAGCAGCACAAAAGAGAAGGGCGTGAGTGCTAAGAAAAACACCTCAACCCCCAGTGGAACTCCCTCAAAGACAAAAGGCTCCACCCAACCTGCAGAATCAACGCCGCTGTCTAAGCCATGTGTCCGCTCCACACCTCAGTCTTCCGCTTCTCCCTCACCAACGGCAAAGAAGAACCAGAGCTTCGCTGACAAAAACTCCTCAAGCGGTCGGAAGCGCCTGGTGGAAAGGAGTTTCAGCAGAGATTCCATGCACACCAGCCCTCTAGTTGACAGCAGCCGCTGTGCGACCCGATCTTCTCTTTCCAGGAGTGGAGATGTTGGGCGGATGGAGAGGAGATCCGTGCGGAGTTCCAGCAGCAGCTCATCCGTCACCAGCCTGCGCTCGCCCAGCGTATCCACCAGAGACCTGCAGCGCAGCAGCAAGTCTGAAGAGAAAGGCTTGTCTTTTTTCAAGAGCGCCCTTCGGCAAAGGGAAAGCCGCCGGTCGGCTGATTTAGGAAAAAGCACTCTGCTGACCAAAAAGAACTCGGACAAAACCCTCAAGCAGAATGGACAAGCCAAGGAGATCGGAAGAGAGGAGGAAACGACCCGGGAGGGCAGTTCTGCACAGACATGTGTGGACACTCAAGGAGGAGACATCAAAACAGAGATGAAGGAATCTTTCAAACCCCCAAGCTCTCTCAGTCGTACTCTTCTCAACGTAGGAAAATCCAAGTCTTCCCTTTGCGATGTTAGCAAGTCTCCATCAAGCGGGAAGAAGCCTCTCGAGAGGATGGCGTCCTCCCGAAAGCTGTCATCTGGGATGCAATCTCCTGCACGAACAACACAGAGGCCTCAATGATTCGTCTGTGGTAACTAATACTCAGCAAACAAGATGCAGCTACTTTTTTGTGCCTAAGTTTCACAGAACACCTGGTGTGTTCACGATGTTATGGTTTTGTACACTGGCTTTGAATTTGGGCTTCGAGGTTTCAGAGTTAAATCGGCCCCTTTTCAGTGTTTTCTGCCAGTTTTGATAGTTTACATGGTTTTCTGCTTACTGTAAAGCCAGATTCTTTGCATGGGATGCTGCCAGTATGTTTTTTTACTGTTCATTTTTACACATTTCGAATGATAATTTTGACTGACAGGAATGCATCTCATTTAAGTTTAATTTACAAATCCTGAGCTCGTTTGCATCCCGGAGAACACGAACCATTTGAGGAAATATTGAAATTGTCCAGATCAATATTAACTTTTTAGGATAGGCGAAAATGTGGTTGCTGGTAAAGGTTGAACAGAACCATAACATCATTTTAATCTCTTGGATGTTAAAGTCGAAAACTCGTCAACAAGCAGAAAAATGCAATTCCCAAATAAACAAAATTTCTTAGTTTTCTTATTGTTTTAAAAATTAAGACCTTTTTCTGTCACCTCCATCAGCCCTGTACATTAGGCAAAATAAGATCATCATATTGTTTTTTCGTTTAAAGCTATAGGAACAACACAGTTATGGGTAATTTAACACTAATACTCTGAAAAGATAGAAGAATTAAAGCAGTGAACATTTATTTTATTAAAAAAAAAGGATAAATTCAAAGCCCTAGACCAAAGCTACATTATAAATATCTTTTGAGTACCTTTTTAAATAAATATTTTATGGAGTTGCCCCCCCTCCTAAAATAGGTGATTTATTTTGGAATGAAATCCCTTAAAACTCCTATAGATTTATTTGTACAGATATTGAATGAAAGGAATGTCGTTTTTTTTCTTTTCAAGATGAGAAGCATTTGAGTGATGGTGCTCTTCAGCTGTGTTAAAACGTTTGTGGTTCGCACCTCGTACAGGTTAAAGCAGTCTAGTCATTCTCCTGTAGTGGGTTGAAAACATATCTTAAGGCAGTGGCATAAAACATTTGCAAGGGTACTTTCATCTTAAAGTTTCAGGGGTCATTTTTCCATTGCTGGTGCTGAAACTGGCCTCGCATGTTCTCTTAGTAAACATTTGTTCAAGTGTTGAGGTAAAAAGCAGTTTGTAAAAACCTGTAGTACATCATAGGAGGAGGAGGAGGAGGTGTCTACCTCTCTTTATCTTATCTGAGTGTTCCTCCTGAGCCACTGGATCTACCTTAACCTCCATGACGGAGTAAACTCCATCTGTGTGACTGCACTAGTTATTTTTGAACTGCAATACTCTAATTAGATCCCATTCTGGTCCGTTTGCCCTCACAGCGTTTAAATGCATTTTTTTTTTTAGGATGCATCAGGTTTACCGTTCTTCTCAGATGGTTTGTGAAAAAGCCACCAAATTAAGCATTATTTATAAAATGTCTTTAACAGGGTTTAGAATGTAGTTTGTCTTGACATTTCTGGCATTAAGAAATCTGGTAATGTTGATATTTTGCCCTTCAGTGCTTCATAACAGTATAATGAATGCATAATTGCAATTTAAATGACTAAAAACCTTCCAATTTGAATGTTCTAACACAGAGTGCTCATGTTTTTTTCTGATTTGTTTTCAGTAAAGTAACATAAACATTTGGAAGTAAAAGTGATGGATTTGCAAATTGAAGTCCCTAGAAGTTAAAGCACTTTTCAGTGCTGCATTAAACCAACACTAAGTGTGGTACTTTAGAGTTTTTTTTCTAACAGGAATGCTTTTGATATCTGTACACTTGTCACTTTACTAGGAACCATTCAAAGGAAAAATATTTTTATTTCATTTTTTTTCTCTAAATTTGGTGGCTCCTGCAGCTTTAGTTTACTGTTGACTCAAAAACATGTTTGTGGCGATTTGGATCCGAGCAGAACCACCTGTTTTTCACTCTAACTGGCCTTCACCTGATGTCTGTAACGGTTTTTATGCTTGAGCTGGTTCTAGTCGGAACGCAGAACCCTCATTCAGCCATCTGATTACTGCAAGAAGAAGAAAAATCCATATCGCTCAAACTGTAGTGCATTAGGATGAATGCTTTTGATACTTAATGATGTAGAATGAATAGGAAATCTATGTAAGCATATGTATGATGGAAGGAGGAGGCTCTTTGACAATCTTGAGTTGTACTGTACACACTTTATTATGAAAAACTACATATGCCCCAGAGTTTTACAACTTTGTTATGTTCATTTTCAGCTTAAAAAGTAAAAGCATCACTTTGGTTCCAAAACTTTTAAAGGAAAATTACAAGAAGTTGTGCATAAGTTCATAAGTGTCATGTCATCCTGGAAAAATGTGTGTCATAATGACACTTTGTTTAAATTATTTATTATCACAGAGGAAGAACAAGAATTCTGTTTTTTGTTTGTTTGTTTGTTTTTTTATTGATTCACTTCAAAATGATTCACTTTTGAGTAAAGATCCACCGAGTGTGTTTCTGCACTTTCAGAGGATCCTGGTGATGTAAAACTTTTTTGTGTAAACTGAAAATATTAGCAATTTTTAAAAATAGAATTCTCGTCAATGTACAAATATGACAATGGTTTAGGAATGCAGTAATGCATGGAAATGCTAATGCATGTATTGTTTTTTTTTTATCAACTATGCAACAATCTGCAGCTGTGTAAAGTAGCAAGCAGTGCATGGCCCGTATATCCCATTGCTCAATTTGCACACCATTGTGATATTCAAAAGCTGTAAAGCGCATTATTTCATGTGGACATAAGAGCATTCAAATATAAAAATGTGTGTGTAAGAATATATCTAATGGTATAATAACTATTATTTTCATACCATTTCAATATTTTGTCTGACTTTTTTTCTGCTAATGTGTGTTCTATTGGTGCTTCCCCCTCACCAGTGGGTTTTATTGTGGTGGTAGTTTCTTACTTCCTGTTGTACACCAGCAGAAACGCTCTGGTCATCTCTGCTCATCAGAGCCATCACCTGCATCATTGTGAAAAGCCTTCCATTCATTTTTCTTCAATGAGGCTGTTGAACCTGCATTCGACCATGCAGTCGTTTGCCAATATTTCAACTCATGTAGCTAAATGCAATAAAGATAGAAGAATTATAGTTTTTTACTACAATCATAACAATAAAACACATAGATGAAACTGTGCAGCATTCATTGCATATCAGACATTCAATGTAATTTATTTGTATTATTTATAATCCTAAAGGCTGTGTATCAGTTGAAGCAAACACATTGATTGAACTAATTGTTGAGGAGCTTACAGGCTTCCCTGCAGAATTCAGTTAAGATTGTACAACTCTGTATTGAGTACATGTACCTTTTTACATTTTTTTATTCTTAGTTTGCAAAGCACTAAAACCTTCTGTTTCTCGAGGTGAAACAGGAGAAATGGCAGTTTTGAGCAGACGGTTTGCTGAAAACCCTTCAACTAAATGACTTTACTGTGGCGCTTCAAAGTAAAAGACTTGCCCTTTACTGGCTTGAACACTAGTGATGTTTGGAACGTCGTTTAGAGACTTTTATATTAGAAATAAAAAAATCCACAAATGGAGGACAGCAAATTTTTGAGCCTTTAGCAAACAAACGGTAGTGGATAGTTTGTGTTGGGGTTAGAAACTGTGTAAGGAATGAATGTCATGACTTTCACTTTGTTTTTAAAGCTGTAAAGAAATTGTGTAGTGCTAAATGCACTTTTTTTCATATTTCTTTAAGTTTTTGGTAAAGAAAAGAAAAGAAAGCTCATTGCAAATACTGGAAAATGTCGTGCTTTTTAATGCATTGCAACTGCATTATATCAGAATGTTTTTTTATTTTTGAGACAGATTTTCTTTGTTTTTTTTTCTCACTTGTGACAGGATATACATCAAGTTCTTACAAGTTCATGAACTTTGTTAATTTATTATTTTTAAATAAAATATTATATGCACTTTAATTTTTATCTCTATAAATGGACAATTGTACATATACTTCGCTGTCTATCCATTCCAATTAAAGTCATCTCAATCGAAGCATGGCTTTGTTGTGTTGTGCTTGTTTTTCCGCTAGAGGGCGCTTTCCTTAAAGAAATCCAAAGTGTATCAATGGAGGTATTAGTTTGTCATGAAGAAATAATATAGTTCCAAAACTAATTAAAATATGAATATTGTTTCAGACTGAAGAAAATGCTTGAAAAGTTATGGTTTCAGTTTTCTATTGAAGTTTTCAGCCATAGAACTGCTTCTTCTACATCTGAGCAGGCAGGAAGCAGGATTTGAAGGTCTTGTATTTTAATGTTGAGATAAATTTCTCTTTTTCATTCTATTCAGAGTCAGTTGTGTTTGCTCACCCAGGTGTACAAGCAAACAAATCCACTGCTCATTGTCTTGCTGCTGCAGAGGCCGTTATCTGAGATCTCAACGCTGTGCAATACACGAGAGGTCCTGCATTTCTGGAAGACCTATTATTTCAGGCTTTTCATGGCCACACAAAACGGAGGTGTGAAGATGTGCAGATGCAAGCCTGCCTGAGCTGAGCTGTTATTGGAGCTTTTATAGAAGGTAAAATAAATAATAAAAACAAAGCTACACCGAAATATTTCACTCACGGCAAGCAAAGGGCTTTACTGAAAGAATGTTGAATTACACATTGTAATTGTATAACTAACAATAAAATCTAAATAAAATTAAAGAGAACAGATACAAGCCTGTAAACTTTAATACACAGCTTAAAAGAAAAGTGTTTAGGAGGAAAACATGAATGCAAGAATGTACAGTATATTTTATGTTTTCTGGAAAATGCAACAGCAACTAGTAATTTGTGTTTGCAATTAACAAAAGACAGTACAATGATGCGTAAACACACTGTGTGTGTGTTTTACATGTTCTTGTTGCATTCTTCTGATGGCGGACATCTAAAAATAAAATTTAACTTACAATTGCATTTCGGAATAATTCTTTATTCAAACCATTGTGAATCAGGAGCAGACGAAAAAAATGCAGTTTGACCAAATGTGTAGCTGTGACTTACGTGCTACAGTTGGCGGGCCACAATCCCCCCTCCTCCTTCTGATGCACTTGTTGACAACTAGATCTATAAGCATCTTTGTTTGCCTTGTCCAAGCTGGTATCTGGCTCAAAATAGTACGGCTGGATCGCTCCGATTTTTGCCACTTTTTTTTTTTTTTTTTATACCCGTAATGTTAGGTTGGGGGTGTGAGGAGCTGGTAGCAAGTAGGAAAGCCTGTAAAGAAAGGGATCATTGGAAATCAAGGCAGGCTTACTCCACACAAATAGTCTCACCTACAACTTAGAGGTGATTTCTTAAGGAGTTACTGTCATTTTGCATAAACTACGTCCTAGAAAATAAACAAAAGTTTATTGTGGGGCAGCCATGGTGCAGCAATCCTCTGATCGGAAGATTGCAGAGCCACCATCAGCGTGTCAATGGGTTTGTGAATGGGACTGTGACTGTAAAGCGCTTTGGGCCTTCAATGAAGGTAGAAAAACGCTATATAAGTAAGTATACGCCATATAGAAAATAAACAAAAGTTTTCAGTCACTGCCTAAAAATGCCAAAATCAGAGTTTAAAGACCACTGGGAACGTTTAGAAAATAGATCAAAAGATGATCAGAGTGATACTTTTACGAATCATTAAGAATAATTTTCATGCAATTAATTATGTTGCAACAAAAGACTGCGTAAAAAAAAAAAAAATATATATATATATATATATATATATATATATATATATATATGGTTTTGTGTCCTGAAAACAGATTTTGCATCACATTAAAAAAAAAAATAATAATAAAGTTTTAAACTTTAATGCATTTGGTTTAGTTGTTGAATTTGAAGGTTTAGCAAAAAGGTACTGTTAGCTAAAATTGAAAATGTATCCTAAAAGCTATATATGTGTTTTGATTAAGTTTCTCTATGGAAACTTATAATCTATAAAGCAACAGTTTACACTTTTTATTAAACACAGTTTATGAAAACAACCATAAAAACAAAACACCACACAATGAGATTCTAAATCAATTATACTAGAAATGTTGCGAGTCGTGTTAAACTTGCAGGTGAGCAGCAGGTGCCACTTGGCTCTCATCCTTAAACCAGCATCCTCTGGTGATAGGAGCAGAGCCCCATGGAGCTCCTTTGGAAATCTTCCCGTGGTTTTATCTTCTTTGTCCCTTTCTTTTGACTCAGCCCTCGAGAGTGCAGAGAAATCAATAGTAATTGATTTTACATGGCAGGAAAAGGAGGTTAGAATTCAGGGGAAGGTGTGAGGGAAGACAGAGACAGAGAGGTACCAGAGGAGAGGTGAGAGACCCTCAGCGGTATATGTATGTGCTGGCACGGATAAAGGTCGTCAACATGAACCTGTCTGTAACAACAGATTATGGAGTGTCTGAGCCTCACAGTTACTCAGGGCTTCCACAGAAATTAAATGGTGACACCTGCTAGCAGGGGGAGCGTTCAAAAATGAAGATAAAAACAAAGTGGAAAACATTATTTCTGTTTTTACTTTGATCCTTTTGCATTTGGAAACAGACAAGAGATGCTTCCTGTTTAGTCTCTTCAAATTAATCTTCACTTTCATAGAGCTAAAGCCATCTGAAAGAATTTCGATGACACTCTAGACTTCTGACTGCAAACACATCATTGAGATGAATAATGTAATAAGTGAAAACCCTACAGAGAGAGAACTCCTGCGTTGCAACGCTTAGCAGTCAAATGTTCTCTGTGAAACAGTGGCTGCATGATCATCTTCTTCAGAGGTGTTGCAAACAATCTGCAGGATGGACCGTTTTACACAACAAACCTTTTCAATTTACAAAAAGAGGTTTGACTGATTTTGGATCAAATAACAGAAGCAACAACCAGACTTACATCAGCAAGAATATAAAAAAAAATTTAAAAAAGTTTTTTTTTTCTATCCAATCACATCCATCTGTCTGAGGCAAAATTGAATTGAATCAACTTATACTGTTAAAAAATCATTTCAAAATTAGATAATCAATAATCAAATCGATCTTAGAAAATACATTTGGATTCAGACACGGTACACACGTGGACAAAATTGTTGGTACCCCTCAGTTAAAGAAAGAAAAACCCACAATTCTCACTGAAATCACTTGAAACTTACAAAAGTAACAAAAAATAATTGAAAATTAAATAATCAAAATCAGCCATCACTTTTGAATTGCTGATTAACAATTATTAAAAAAACCAAACTAATGAAACAGGCCTGGACAAAAATGATGGTACCTCTATAAAAGACTGAAAACTATTTGACCAGACTGACATGATTAACTCAGGTGTGTCCTTTAATTGACATCACAGGTGTTACCAAACTCATAATCAGTCAGTCTGCCTATTTAAAGGGAGACAAGTAGTCACTCTGCTGTTTGGTGAAAAGGTGTGTACCACACTAAACATGGACAACAGAAAGCCAAGGAGAGAATTGTCCCAGGACATCCGAAAAAAAAAAAAAAAAAAAAAAAAAAAAAGATAGATAAACATCTTAAAGGTAAAGGCTATAAGACCATCTCTAAACAGCTTGAACTTCCTGTGACAACAGTGGCTCATATTATTCAGAAGTTCAAGACCCACGGGACAGTAGCCAACCTCTCTGGACGTGGCCGCAAGAGGAAAATTGATGACAAATTGAAGAGACAGATCGTTCGAATTGTATCCAAAGAGCCCAGAACAACCTCCAAAGAAATTAAAGGTGAACTCCAAGGCCAAGGTACATCAGTGTCAGATCGCACCATTTGTCGTTGTTTGAGCCAAAGTGGACTTCATGGGAGACGACCAAGGAGGACACCACTGCTGAAAAACAATCCTAAAAAAGCCAGACTGGAATTTGCAAAAATGCATGTTGACAAGCCCCAAAGCTTCTGGGAGAATGTCCTTTGGACAGATGAGACCAAACTGGAGCTTTTTGGTAAGGCACATCAACTCTATGTTCATAGACTCAAAAACCAAGCATACGAAGAAAAGAACACTGTCCCTACGGTGAAACATGGAGGAGGCTCAGTCATGTTTTGGGGCTGCTTTGCTGCATCTGGCACAGGGTGTCTTGAATGTGTGCAAGGTACAATGACATCTGTAGACTATCAAGGCATTCTGGAGAGAAATGTGCTGCCTTGTGTCAGAAAGCTTGGTCTCAGTCACAGGTCATGGGTCTTCCAACAGGACAACGATTCAAAACACACAGCCAAAAACACCCAAGAATGGCTGAGAGAAAAGCGTTGGACTATTCTAAAGTGGCCTTCCATGAGCCCAGATCTGAATCCCATTGAACATCTGTGGAAGGAGCTGAAACATGCCATTTGGAGAAGACACCCATCAAACCTGAGACAACTGGAGCCGTTTGCTCATGAGGAGTGGGCCAAAATACCTGTTGACAGCTGCAGAACGCTCATTGACAAATACAGAAATCGCTTCATTGCAGTGATTGCCTCAAAAGGTTGTGCAACAAAATATTAAGTTATGGGGACCATCATTTTTGTCCAGGCCTGTTTCACTAGTTTGGTTTTTTTAAATAATTATGTTAATCAGCAATTCAAAAGTGATGGCTGATTTTAATTATTTAATTTTCAATAAATTTTTATTTATTGTTACTTTTGTAAGTTTCAAGTGATTTCAGTGAGAATTGTGGGTTTTTCCTTCTTTAACTGAGGGGTACCAACAATTTTGTCCACGTGTGTAGGTTTATTTCACTATAACATAAAAATGACTAAATTCCATTACAGCGGACAACACACAGTGACATTCACGTAGAGTTTTTGCTTTTCTCTCCTGCAGTCAACCTTCACAAAGTGATGCTCAAAGCTGGACAAGACAGCATCAAACTTCCTCTACAGAAAGGCTTGACTGTTTGATTCTGCTGCAGGATTCTAGTGGGGTCCTGTGGGGGGGTCAGTGATCCTGACAGCTTGGAGATTGATGGTTCCGATTTTTCCTAGACGGAAGTGCATTGGACAGCATGAGCAGTGATCCGAGGCTCTGAGGAGGGGCGGCCGCACACACTTGTGCACGTGTGTGGTCTTTGTGCTGAAGGCCACGTCTCCGCCTCGTCATCAGCACTGCTTTATGGTACTTAGTACCTGACGGCTCCCATCTAAGCACCATCTTGGGAGCCATCTGTGGCTCAAGAGGGGTACGGCTTCAAGAAAAATAGAAAGCTATTCTTTCCTACCTTTACTCGTTTTATTTATTGAGTTTTTCCTCTCCAATCATTTCCTCTCCTTCCTTATCTGCTATATTCAGACAAAACAAACACCTCAAGATGGCAGGGAGATAAATCGTCACTCTTCCAGATTTTGATCTGAGCCATCAAAACAGTGAAGTGATTTTAATATAGATGCATGCAGACATGCACACAGAGTCATTTTAGGGCTGCTCCTTCTCATTTGTCATCTGCAGCATTATGAGCATTGTAAGAGAAATTCTTGGAAAAAAAAGCACCTACAGATGTCACAACAGCAACATGTACTTAAGGAGCACACAGTCGTCTTTTCTGTTCTTACAGCTGAATAATTTGACAGGCATAACAACCCTTCACACAGCTCTCATAATTTGTACTGACATGTTCAGTGTGTTCACATTTATCCCTCAAAATTAAAAGTTGGGTAAAACATCAAAGAAAAATAGCAGCGGTTCAGCGGTTCAGTATGCACAAATTAGCAATGTGTGGAAATAGTTTAAGATTTTGTGCACACAAACCAGTATTTTGTGAACACAAATTAGATTTTTTTTTTTTTTATATTTTGTGGAAAAAAAAATGTGTTTTAGTGTCTTGAGTTCATACTAATTTGTGGCCACAATAAAGTAATTTTTGCACACAAAGCATTATTTGGTTTGGACAAAATACTAATTGGTGCCCACAAAAGGCTAAGAAAATGCTACTTTGTGGCTACAAAATAAGTGTGTACAAAATACTAAATTGTTTGTACAAAAAACAAAAAAAAAATCCTACAAAATGTCAATTTGTGACCACAAAACAATGGTTTGTGTAACACAAAATACTAATTTGTGCACAAAATAGGAAGTTGTGATGTACATCATACTGATTTGTGCCAGCAAAATGCTGAAGAAATTCTGATTTATGGCCATAGAATACTAATTTGTGTTTACAAAATGCTAATTAGTGCTCACCAAATGAGCATTTGTGTCACAAAAAGGCACAAAATGCTGTGTGCCACAAAATGCTTAAAAAAGGCTAATTTGTGCCCACAATTTTGGCCAGTATTGGTATTTTGTGCTCATCTAAATAGATATATATAGTGTGCAATGTATGTAAATATATTTTCCAGTCAGTTTTTGTGTTGCCACAGCAACGGAATTTCCTGTCATCGAAAAGCAGGATAGTTAAGTTGGATAAACACAATGACAACAAAAAACATGCAATTTACATTTCAAAAGTTAAGTCTTTTTTTTGCACAATGTCAAGGTTGAAAAATAGAAGTAAAATCATGCTTTCAAGTTCTGCCTTTTTGTGGAGTTATTGGAATAAAGTGAGCTTCATCCTTTGGTTGGTCACCTACTCTTGGTATTTACATCTCAACTATACTTACAAACAAAGAAATTGAGCTTCTTTTGTGCAGAAAATGAAGATGCAATGTTACTGCTGTCTTTGTTTTGAAATGCCTTTAAATTGAAGCTGAAGCCGAAGCTGAAGGGCACCACAATCAGGATTCCTGGAGAAGGTCTTTCTATGTACACCTTTGAAAGCTTCGCCTTAAGCTGCCACCTGCAGCACTGATGCAGGCAGGATTAATCTCCCCAGCTCTCAGATTTCAGCTAATAGCACACACTGTAAGTCTCAGTAGTCAATGGTTTCCAACTTTGAGGAAAAGAGGCTCTCAGTCACTCAGTGAAAGGACATTATGTTAGGTCTGGGATGTTTAGCTCCCCTTTCTGCAGGTATGTTTGATACCATTCTAATCAATAGTATCATACATTTAAACACAAACATTAAAATATTATCTTAAAAAGATTGTTTTACAAGATAAATAATTTCACTTTTGTTCAAACATGCATCTCTCATGTGGCCATTTGTTTTTCTCTAAGGTTGTAAATCTGTGAGTTTAAAATGTTTTGAAAAGAAGAAGGATCGTATTTTTCTAGTCTCAATTAAAGTTTAACATCCATTTCCTCTCGAAAAAAACCCAAACATTTCCATTGTATAAGATAAAAGCACACCATTCGTGTTGTGCTTTTCCACATGAACAAAAGTCTGGAGCAAACCATTTTTTAAGGAGACCCAGCGCTCATGAATCCTGTTTATCATGATACATGGTTTCATGAGCAGAGCCGCTAATACCAATCCAGCACCAGATGCCCCAATAAGCTGTTTCACCATCATTTATTTATGAATGAATATTTTCCAACTGCACTAATATGTCCCTGGGTGTTGGGGAAATGCTGTAATATATTTGTTAAGCTCGGCCTGGGATTCTTTATTGCCTGTCACATCTGTAAAGGTAGCACTTTGTCATGTGTTTTTATTTCTTTTCCTCCCCACAATGCGGAGGATCGGCGTGAGCTGACAGCAGCTGATAGCTGAGCACAAAGGTCTAAAGAAGTATTTTTCATAGTGTATGTGGCGGCTGCATTATCCAAACTGAAATGAAATGGTTAGGACATTTGCAACCCAAGTAATTTATCAGACGACTCTTTGACTGGAAAATGATTGTTTGAAAATATCAAGAAAATTGAGCTTTCTAATGTTCTTGGCTCCAAAACAAGAATAAATGGGAACGTTGAAAATGTTCACCCACTTACATATTTATATAAAAACAGAACCATGGGAATTAGAGATGAAATGCTGCTTTGCTGTTTTGCTTTGGGCTTTTGAGGAGTAGCGGTGTTTCTGCAACAGAGAACATTGTGCAAACAGCTTAAAATTACATAAAAAAAGCTACCAAAAGGAATAAAGAGTTAGAGTATTTCTCACATCTGGATGTCCTTGAATCCTGAAGACACGGGCACATCTGGCATGTGATGCATGTTTACGAATGCTCTAAATGTGCAATCTTGAATGCACGAATGACTCATGGTGTTCACACTGGACAAGCAGGTTGGGGCTTCCTCTTCTTTAGCTTTTTTTTACTGTTTACAAGCGCATGTTTACTGCCCAAAATTGGAAGAGGCTTAATGCAAATTGTCAAACAGGGCAATTCTTGCAAATCTTGCCTCAAGCTTTGTCTTTCTAAGCTATATTCTGATATATGAAGGATTTGGTGTCACATAATTCCAGTTAAGCCCACATTCGTAATTCCCTCTCCATGATCAATTTTCAAACAGTTGGCACTTCCGTAAAATAGAAGGTACGCCATCCATATGTTACTTGCAAATCCAAATCCCTGATTGGTTAAAGTTTGACCTGTTAACTTGTAACACGCGTTCAATGACCACGCGTTTTGTAATTAGAGCTCGAAAACGGTCGTAGAAACTTGTGTAGCTACATGTGAACGCGAGAGTTTTAAACGCGTTAGCCGAAACGTGCATTCACACAGACCTATTATTGGAAGTGGCGCTGTGAACGTAGCTTGACAGTCAAACAAATGTAAACAGCTTGAGAAAGTGGAAAGAAATTAAGACTTTTAAAAGCACTAATTTTACCCTAACTCTCCATTTTGGTACTATTGGATTTAGCTTAATATGCTAGCTTCAAAACTAGTTAAATGGAGGAAAAGAGGGAAAATCCGCTGTGCTAATTAACTGAGAGAAAAGACCCGATCACATTCGCTATGCAGTGTCCTTTTCACCAATAGGAATAACAATGAACCTTGCAGAATGAATTATAGATTGCCCACACCGAAGAATAACTCTCAGGCTTTAGTACACAGTAAATTTCAGTGACTGTTTAAAGCTCTTTTGGGCTCTTGACTCCTCATAAACTGACTAATGAATTAGTCAGTGCTGTAATGAGTTAAACAAGCACCCTGAAGCCGAGCCATGCTGCAGCAGCACTACTTTGCTTTTTTTTGTTGTATTTAAAGAAGGCAAAATGTTTTTTTTTCTTTAAAAGTTGACTTAGTTTATAAATGTATTTATAAAATGGGTTTGACTCAAATGATTGGACACAACAGAATGTTTTTAGACACATTATTCAGATTCACAGCTGGTTCAGCAGCTGCTTTAAAGAGTCCACTTTAAATTCCTACACAAGCTACCTTTAAAATCCCTTTCCCTTTTAAATCATACACATAAAAACACATTACTTTCCCAATTTTTCGTTTAATTGATATTTTTTACTACTAAGAACAACAATCTGGAGCTAAAACAAACGTTATTGCTTTTTCTATTAATCCTATGAAACTAAATCAGTTTTATTGCTTCATTATGTAGCAAATGAAAAATGTTTCACATCACATTCTGCACATTTCTGACCAAAAAAAATGACAGATCTTAACCTTTAGAGAGCAAAAATGCCCTCCAGAGTTCTCTTAGCTTTTGCTGTGAGAGATGATATGAAACCTACAAGAGCTGCAGAAGATTCACTGCATCATAAAGTAAGAAATGTCAGCACTGACTTTAAGGCAAGCACCCAAAGTCTACCTCTGCAATTATGATGTGAGAAAACCCATTAATGCATAAAATATCAAACTGTGCCTGGAGTTTATAAACCTAAAACCCTGGGGCGACTCATGAGAGTCTTAAAACTATCACTTTCATGCATTTTTAATTGCTGGTAAAATAAAGCAACGGGAAGAAAACAGACCAAAATGAACTCTGTGAAAAGTCTTTACATGTAATGCAGGGGCAATTTGCAGCAATTTAGTGTGGCTGCAATCCAGCAGCCTCCTCAGGCGCCTCTTTTATTTTCATAGAGGATTCAGTGACAATAATGAATCATAGTTAAGACCATACTGCCGCGTAAGCTTGCAGTTTCATAAACAGTCAGCAGGTCACTGAGTTTTATCCTTTCGAGTGTCATTATAACTGATTAAGGTCCCGAGCGTTGATACTTTTCCAACTCACCCATTGTTGGCATTCTCTTGCCTTCATGATTCCCAGATCTAAATATTTTTTTTTTGAGTGGACTCCTTAGCAGACAAACCGACCCAAAGAGTCATGCATTGGAATGTGAATGCACTGACCTTGACTTGTGTTATCCTCTGGAGTGTTGAAGTTCTCCGTGGCTGAAGGCAGGAATTTAATCACCGCTTCTTTTGTCTCCCAAACAGGTTCAGTCTGACATTCTGCTGAAGGACGAGATATGTTTGGGGGAGACTTATCAGGGCTCGCGCAGAAGCGGGTCATTTCAGCCTCACTTGACTGTAATATTTATGATTGCATGATTGATGTTTATATCTGCGTCTGCCTGCAATCGTTCTTTTTTAATTATTTTCGACATTTTTCTCAAACGCCTCAGAACTGAGTCAGAACGGGGTTATTTAGAGGATTAGCGAGCCGGCTCTGGCATAAATGATGCCAGTCAAGTTCTCTAGTGTTGACCCACGAGTCAGTGCTACGTTTCTGGTTTTATCTGGGAGACTAGAAAATGTGACATTGAGAAACTTGAATAAATGAATAAATCAGGCTTTATTGTTTTCCTTTAACAACATTAGTAACATTTATTTAGGTGAATTTTGGAGCTTATGCTTCTGGTCCTCTGATGGACTGGTGACCTTTATCAAAATGTGACCTACCTTGGCTCCAGTGACCGTCAGAAAAAACAGGGTCAATTAAGTTTTTATTTGATGACGCATTATACATAAACTCACAGCATAAAGTCAATGTTTCTGTGAAGAGAACTATTCATATTGAAATGTTGCCATATTTCTTCCCAAAGCCAAAGTAATAAAAAAGCTCATATAAATTATATTTGCAGACTTTCCTATCCATATTTGGTGAATTGGCTCCTAACTTTAAAATGAATGAAACGCATAACATAAGCAGACCACTCAAGACAATAATTGCCAAAAAAAAAGAATTTTACTTTATCTTTAGCTTTGTAGTATCTCTGAACACCCAAATATTGTATTTTATAAAAAACAAAAGTAAAAAAAGAATCATTAAGATGTTGACTGTAATATTTTAATCCTTCTGTGTTCAAAAGAGGAACAATTTTTTGACAATGTGTGTTTACGAATATCAAATATCATTTGCATTGTAGAAGAACATTTAAATAATAATAAAAAAAGAGATTTACATTTTAAAGCAATACTACTAATGTTAAAGTATGAACGGTTTCAGCATAGACCATTAAAAAATGGGCAGTCAAGAAAAATTAACACAAACTTTAACCTCTAGACCCACAGCGAATCTAATATTAAAAATAAAGTTTTTTTTAATTTTTTTTTTCTTATGACTGGGTCTGTTTATGAGTTAAAACAATACATGCATCTAAATAACAGAGTGCAGATATGCAAGAATTCACAAGCTCAATTGAGATAAGGATATCTTAAAAAGAGATAAACAACAAATATTTCTGAAAAGTTTTGATTTAAATATTGTAAAATTTAAAGCAGCAAACAGAAAACTACCATACTTTTCCTCTCAGTTTAAAAACGAGTAAAATGTTTGTTGAACTTAGAAATAAAGCAAATTTACTCCCATTTAAGCACTCTTTCTCATATTCTAGAGTTATAAGTACAAACATTTGCTTTTACTTTTTTTATACTACAGTGAAAAAGCAACAAACATCAATTATTGACTTAGATTTTAATTTCAATTTTAATTTCTCTCATCTTCTTTTTTTCATTTAATTTATTTTATCCAAACTTCTACTACTTCTTTATCACAAAGAAAAGCACAATTTGAATTTCTGTTACCATAAGTTTGTTTATAGTTATTGGTTGTGTCATGACAAAAGATGAAAACTGAAAAAAAGGCAACCAGGATTTACATATTTCTTATGAAATGAAGTTGTGGGCCATGCCTGCTTCCCTGAGTTTCATTTCAAAGCTTCTGTCACCTCTGTCATCTTGAGTTGCCAGAACCCTGTATGTGTTTTGCTGCTTCTAAACGCCCCGCCGCCCACTTGAAGCAAATGCATTAAAACATGCCTTATTTCGTCATGTGTGTAAAACGGCTTAGCGGCGCGTTGCAGTCACCAGCTGCCCATCCCTGTTCTCATGCTTGGTGAGAGGGCTGAACACCTTCAAGGACATAACACATCCCAGATTGCACAGCAGAGCACGCACGCTGTAGAAGTGCATGTTGAACAATGAGGCGCTTGCATTACATAACACGCCAGCTGCTCCTCACAGCTACCAAAGCAGGATTTCTTCCATGGTGACGCTCAGAGAGGAGAAGCGAGAGATGCTGCATATCTGGTCCAAGCTATGTCATCAGCTACATCCAAGTTATATGATACAGATGTTCAAAATTGGTCAGCGAAATGTAACACTTGAATAAGTAAACGATCCCGACAAGGATCGTAAAGCTTAGGACTTCCATGATTTATCATTGCTTGGCCCCGCCCTTTTAATTCCTGGCCAATGACTGAACAGAGCTTCAGCCACGTGCTTTTGTTTACAAGCTTTGGTTCGGAACTAAAATGTCTGGTTGACAACAGTCTGAATAGAAACCAAACATAAGGTTCAGGATTTGACCAAGGTGGGCACACTCAGTCCAGACCAATGGACTTTTCCAGTCTGAAGATAGCCTTGGTTGTACTGTTTTTTTTTTTTGTTTTCTTTTTTAAAGAAAGTCCAAAAACACACATGTAGGTTATGTCATTACTCTTGTTCATAGGTGTATATATAAGTATATGTGTGTGAATTTATGCCCTGCGACGAATGAGCAGCCTTTCCAAGATGTACCCCACCTTTGCCCAACATAGGTGGCATAGGCTCCAGCAACCCCATGACCACAAAAGGGATTCAGCAAGTTTGGAGGATAAACGGATGATTCTGATGTGTTTAAAATCTCATTTTGGATGCTTTAAAAGCCACCTCCACCACGAAATCACCAATGTTTCTTTTCTCTGTGGGGCAAACTTACCACCAGCTGTGCGTTACTGTTCTCACAGCACTGGGGTACGCTCAGTCACAGAATCAACGGACATGCAAAAAAAGAGGTTTTAATCAGTGTCATTATGTCTTCAGTCCACTGTGCCGAGGACTGTCAAGCTCACACTGCACAGAAAGACAGTTGGTCCTCTACTTCCTTTGCTCAGCATGAATAAATGTGAGGGCAATCTAAAAACGCCACTTCTGCTAACTGAAACAGAGCGTGTTTCCAGGAGCATATCATTTCCCGTTTCAGCGTTTTAGCCTCCTGTGTAATTAATCTTAATTTAGGAACAGGGAGTGGCAGGGAAGAGGTGGCACAAGTTTCAGAGGTTTCTCTCCTTTGAGGTGGATAACAAACACAACAGATTGTTGACAAGTCAGACAGAAACATTTTGAAGTAACAACTAGTTTATTTCAAATGTTTCCGTTAACTTTTCAGTGGATTTTTGGTTCTAAAATTTGGGTTTATGAAGATTTGAGGCCTTTTTCTTAGCAGAATATTCATCTTCACAAATTAAAATCCCTGCTTTTTTTTTGTTTCCAAATAAAAACCAAAAAAACAGAAGCCAATCTCATCATACTCACAACCTGGCTGTAATGCTCAGAAGACCAAACTGCTCCTGCCCTGTTTGCCCCCATAACCAGGTTTCTATTCAGCAAATTCTTTATAGCAAAAGCAGATGCTTGTGTAGTTTTTAATTAATTAGATTTAGTCTCCTCATTATGGAAATTGATCCCTTGAATATGTGCTGGCCTGTCATTAACATCAGACACAGCACATTTAGAGCGTGCTGCTGAATAAAATATGGCCGTTCATGTTAAGCAAAACAGATGAAAGCAGCATGAATGATGACTCAGCGCTTGGGAAGCGAAGCCTAACGTGTTTACGTCTAATTGCGGCAATATATTATTAAAATCTATTAAATGATACAAAGCAGAGTTGGACTTGGCACAGGAAGTGGTGACTTGAGGGACACAGAGGAGGAGAGGACAGGCATGCATGAATGGGGGCTTGAAGTGTGAGGACATCAGGTTTTTCCATTTGAATGTGGAGCTGCTCAGTGGGACCACATGATCAGATGACCAGATGATCCTTTCACAAACATTTTTAATTTCTACTCTTTTAAAACACCAAGGAATTCTGAAATCACTCATCCATAGATTTGACAGAAAAGTTATTTAATCAATAAAACACATAATATACATCTTTCCCTTAATACTTTTTCCCTTTGTGACTCATTTGCAGCTTTCTGCAGCCATCTTTGAAGTCCAATACTGTGCCTCGCTTGGAGGCTAATAAACCCAATCTTGTAAGATTTGCGTTTAAACACACAGTTATGTAAACACACAAACGCATACATGTAAAATCCTTTGAAAAAAAGATAAATACACAATTAATGCTTTTTTATTTCAGTGTCTCTTCCCTTAAACGGACTCTTTCATCCCCAATGCAACACTTCAAATATTTCTTCATTAGTATTTCAAAATAAAGCAAAACCAAAACTTTGATTAAAAAACCAATGCCCTCCCTGAAATGTTTTTTTTTTTTTTTTTTGTCAAAAGAACAACACATACAAACAAACTATTGGGCAACTTTTTTGCATACTGTTAGTTTTTTTTTAATATTTTTATTTTTTTGAACATATAAATGTTCTTGAGAACATGAAACCATTTAGGATAATATTGTAAAAATATGAAAACATATAAAAACTCAAAAACTCAAAGTTGAAATGTCCAGAATCAGTGGGCAGACTTTTGTAATGTATGCAGAACTGCAAAAAAAAAATAGAGGGAAAAAAAAAAGTTAATGCAAAAAAAATTGTGCAGCGATCCAAAAAGTTGGTCTCACACACACGGGATATGACAAGCAAAGCAAATGCAACACGTGGTTTTTTTTTTTTTTTTTTTTTTTTTTTTTTTTTTTTTTTGTCAAAAAAATAGGCGAACGGCTGTTCAAAGACTGAACTGATTAACCGGAACACACCAAAATAAAAAAAATTAAAAAATGGAATTGCTTTTGATTTCTATAAATATGACCTCCTAACGTCAATAAATGAGCATTTTCAGTTCTTTAGAATCGATCGTATGTTGTGGAACTCTGTTGTGCGTAATAATGTGGAACAGTTCATTTGAAGTAAATACTATTATCTTTAGGAGGTTTTTTCAATAACATTTAATAAATAGCCTAATGGTTAGTGACTGCCAATTGTTTTGAGCATTCAGAAAAATCATAGACAAATATCATTTGGATAATGATTTGGGATGCACTGTAATCAGGCAACTTAAATGGCTTAGGGAGGGGATGGGAGAGTGCATTTGGAAAGATGTGATGTCACTATTGTTGAGTGTTTTGTGCTTGGGTATTGGAACAGATTGCATAATAATATTTTTCTTCAACTGTTCCAATTATTCATAGCCTAAAAGAATGCTATCTACATTTTTGTCAACTAGCATGAACAATAAACAAACAAACAAACAAATCAATTGTTAAACAATATACTGCACACCCTAAAAGGTGAAATCAAATAAAAAGACCTAGATCTGTTATGGTTTTATGTTTCAAATTTTTGAAGCTGGTGAAAAAAAGGAGAGCTGGAACATTTTGGAACTTTGTTCTGTACATGCATTTCACATTTCTCAAACAAATAGGTCACTAATGCAAATACTAGACACTCATTAAAAATCCAACATAAGATAACGAAGAATCAGTTAAATGGAAACTAAAATATAAAGTCCATACGTGCTGGACTCTTTGTAGTGTAAACAAACCATCTGTGAGATGTTTGTCTTCTGACTTTTATCCTTGTTCTGACCAGTTGATGCTCAGTTGAATGAGATCGCCCTCACTAGCAGCCACACTTTAAAAACTTACATCATAAAACCCTGATATCGAATAACCGAACAATCTAATTTTACAATGAAGCTTTTTTTCATTTTTGTCGCATTTAAGTTTTTTTTTTCAAGTTTCCTTGAAAATTCCAGAAAAAAAAATTCCTCTGACTTCAAGGTGCAAAATTCAACCCATTGATGTATTTTTTATATTTAGATGTGCGCTTTCGTCAAAGCTTCCGTCTTGTAAGAATACACAGCAGTGGAGCTGGACGTGCCTTTGTGCCTGGAATAAAAATCTTTTATGTTTCACAGCGCAGCCTCTGAAGGACCATCTTAACCCCCAGTCTTCTGCTTTGTAAAAATGACAATCATTAAAGGTAATGATCATTATTCTGTCACTTACAGTCAAGGGTAATTAGCAGACTGCACATATCCTGAAAACGCCCAGCAATTAGTGAGCCCTGCAGTGATTTTCAAGGCAACGGAATGGGCCTCAGAAGGCTGCTGTGAACATCTAAAACATTGCTTTATACATCAGATAAATTATATAAGACATCCTCTTAGACACGTCAGTTCAAAAGCATCTTCTGCACAATGCCATTCGCCTTTCAGAATAAATGCCCAGAGTCTTGCTGAAACATCAAGGAGGAGACAGCCATCTCAAAGAAAACTTCTTGTTTGCTCATGTTTCATGCACACTTCTTTGTTTTTTTTTAATCCATTGGTGCACCAATAAACCTCTCACTTTGAAACATTATTTAAAATGTTCCTTAATCTAATCAGAACAACAAAAGAAAGAATGATAAAAATAATAAGGATGTCGATACAAGATTTCACAACACAGCAGACTTTAACTTTAGAGAATGCAGCATTCGTTTTTTTCTATGTTTGTGTTTTTGGAAAACAGAAAGACCCCAGGGTTTCAATTGGGGAGCCTTTATGTTGACACTAAACTGCTCAATGTCTTTCTTCATGTCTTTCTTCAATGTTTTCTTAAAACTGAATGTGAAATGCAAACATCCATTTTTAAGTTCCTTTGATCAGGATTGAAAATCTATTTTCAGTCTGGATTTCTAAAACAAAAAAAACAAAATTGAAATGAACAGAGTAAAAATGAGCCTTTTTTACATCCTCTACTGTTAGTAAAATATCATATTGGTGCAAGAGATATTTTATCTGAATTTTTCAAACAATTGTTTGCCAATAACAATAATTTGAGTTAAGATGAGGCTTCATTCAGTTGTTTTAGGCCTCGCCTGTGGAACAGTCTCCCAGAAAGCCTCAGGGCAGCAGAAACGTTTCCTATATTTATATTTATTTATATTTCCTATATTATACTTTTAGCTCAAATTTAGAAATACGTTTATTTTACACTTCATTATTTTTATCCCTACATACTTTTTTCATGGTCAATTGATTTTGTGACTATTTTAAATCTTTTTATTAAGGTCTGCTTATTTATTTCTTTGCTTGATTATTTAAATCTGCTTTTACTTTTTCAGTATTTTCCTCTTTTTAGATTCTGTTTTTACTCCAGTTTTGTCCTCAGGGGGATCCTCAACACTTTGGTCAACCGTTCTCGTGGAACAGGGTCGTTGCAGTGGTATAGTCCTGGTCTGGCTGCTTGCCTTGATCAGGGGGTATCACATGGTCACATCTTCTATGATTATGATTAGGTCTCTGGTGTCGAGAGTTCCCCACATCAACAGGTTTCCTTATCGGTTTCTATTTCTACTTACCCTTTCAGTTTTATCCGTGTGTTATTCTATGTCTCATTATGTTGTGTGCGGTGGGTTGGGAGGGCATTCTGTGTATTTTGTCATTTTATTTGTAATTGTTTTAAACCTGTAAAGCACTTTATGCTGCTGCTGTTTGAAAAGTACTTTATGAATAAAGTTTAGATTTGAATTCAAAAACAGCAGCTTTTGTTTTTGGCTTTTGAAATGTAAAAATATTGCTGAATTGTCAAAACTGACCTATGTTGTAAAGAATATGATGGCACATCAGTCCAGGGGTGTCCCCTGCCTTCGCCCATGAGTAGCCGGGTTAGGCTCCGGCAACCCCGTGACCCCGAAAGGGATAAAGTGATTCAGAAAATGAATGAATGAAAAAAAGGAGATGAAATGGCTCTATGATGAAATAAGATGAGACAAAGAGGGACAGTAGAGGATGGAAAGAAACAGGATTAGATTAGATTAGATTTATTATAAGTGCTTGTAAGACAAAGAAATTTATAACCAAATAATTAACTGCGAAGGTATGTTTCTTAAAATACAGATACAAGAAAAATAGTATGCAAACCCTTTGAATGCTTGTTTTTCTTCAACCCAGTTCTTGGATTATTCATCTTGGGATATCATTTTGGATGATTTTATTGACCAATACAGATTTTTGGGGTTATAGCGTTTTCTTTTTAACTCAGTTTATGTTTTGTTTTTCTTTTTTGCTATAAGTTAGTTGCTTTGTAACCTAGGAGTTGGTATGGAGTTCTGAGTGTGAACCTTCAACATCCTCAAGGGTCAACTCAATCCAATCAATATGATGAGATCAGATGTGTTGGTTAAAGTCTTACTCTATCGAAAAGAAAACACGGGCAGCCTTACCTGATGTGAACAAAGCTTTGCACAAAAAAGTTTCTACAGGACCTTCAATCAGGAACAGTTGCCTTGCCTTGATTTGAAAAGGTAACAAGAGAAACTAACAATATTTTGTCAAAAGCCTTGAATTCTTGTGTCCACGGTAGGACAGACTGTCTAGAAATGGAGAAAGCTTAGCACTGCTGCTTCTCTCCCTGGGCGCAGTCATCCTGTGAAGAGAACTGCAACAGCACAGTACAGAATACTCAATGAGCTGGACATGCAAACGTTTTTACTGACACAAATAAAATATTTAAAACCTTAAACAAGAGTGAAGTTTTGCTGGCAAACTGTGATGCGGACAGATTCAACCAAAGTTGACTTGTCTGGGAAGAACTCATAGCAAAATAGTGGGCAGAAAAAAAACAAATTATATGCACATCAGAACTTTGAAAAATGGTGGAGTGAGTATCATAGTTTGGGCTTGCTTCATTCCCTCAAGGCATGAGTGTATTGTTATTGTTGATAGTAAATATTGAGACAATTTGTCGACTAATAGACGAAGCAACATATGATGTTTGTTTAGTACGAAAGGGGATTAGATCCCTGAAGAAAAAAAAAATCTTTTTGGTCGTTTATTTTATTTCTCCATGGCAGTAACCATCTTCCATAGTAGTTCTTTAAGCACACAGTTTTTTTTCTAATTGCATGACCTAGATAGAGATCAGAGCACATTGTGTCAAATTTATGAAGAAATTGATCCCAAAAGGTTCACATATGTTTTCTTCTTGTATTCAATATATACTATATATATATATGCACAGTGTTCCCTGATGTGAGGTCGGAAAATGTCTTTTTTTGCATTTGTTTTTTGTGATTCGGTTTGCTTTTGTGCTCTTTTGCAGCCTTTAAATAGCAACTCGTGAGGTTTAGTCGCCAAAAACAACTTCATATAAGTCCCATTTTCCTATTCTGCATGTACTGCCCTGCAATTGGCATAAATGAGTTATTCATCAGGCAGCTTTCTCCTGTGCAACATGTGGGCCATTCAAAACATGCCCTTATCCTGAGACAAACATGTACAAACACTCCTGTGATTTAGAAGTTTGTCATTACACTCAACTTAGTTTGTTCCAGCAGTTGTAGTTTCTGCTGCATTTCTGCCTGCAGCTTGAGATTTGAGATATCATCATACAAAAAATCAAAAGGACTACGTAAAATTACTTTGAATGTTTATACTGTTTCTAAATAAATTGGGTAGTCTTAGATTAACACATAACTTACATTTTCTTTTTCTAATTTCTGAATTGTTAAAAAATTAAAATCACAGGATATCTACAGTGGTATCAAACAGAAGCTAATCATAACTTTTCTTGCTATTGATATTACGATCACACCATCTGTGGCAGGTTTTTTGAGAAGTTTCTTAAGGAAGCCTGAAGCATGAATATTCTTTGAACGCATGAGATCAATTGTCTCTAATGATCAAAACCCCCAGTGCTGCAGTGATTTCCTTTGAAGTTTAAGGCAGTGCACCCGACAGCTTCTGATTTCTAGCTTTGCTGAATCAGTTCCATTTCAAAATCCCTGCAGAGTATCATCACCTGTAATCCATTTTTAACAGCCCAAGGACAGCCTCTTACTAGGATTGTGACAATGCAAAAAAGAAATGTCACTGTGGGAAAAGGAACATGATATAATGCAATGTTCTAATGAAGGTAATGATTTGTATTTATAATGTGTTAGATTTTATGCTTGGGTGTCTTGCTGAATAATTTAAGTGGTCAGATATTTGCTCATTATTGTCTGCTCACCGATACTTATATTTATTTTTACATGTTTTTTTTTTTTCTGGCTATTTGACATTTTTAAAAGTAGTTCAAGGGTTTGTCATTTGGTTTTGATGTCCTGTGCAGGCTGTGGAACGACAGCAAAACGAATTGCTTTTCAAGATTAGACCTAAAAAAAAAAGTACATAAAATCACAAAATAATGATGCAGAAAGCCACCAAATAAATCAACAGCTTGCATAGATTTGTTAAAAAGCTTATGTTTAATACAACCAAAAATAGAAGGATTATAAAACTCTTGTAACAAAAATTAAAAGGAAAAACTGCCTTGGCTTGTTAAAGGCTGGCCTGCGTTGCTGTTGTGAAAATGGATCCTCTCAAGACTGAACAGTTATGCTCACATGTTTGAAGTAATTTTTGCAAATTATAGCGCACACACAAAAACATTCCTGGCAGAACCACTTTGATCAACTTCAACTACAATTCATGGAATTGATGTGATAATATTAAAAAAAGAGTTTGGCTGCTATTCCAAGGCAGCAACTGACTCAGTTTTAGAGAGGTTGGGGCATATACATATTCAATTTCAGCAAGATCTGAAAAACTTTTTCAATAATTTGTTACTACAGTACTTTTAGTGGTTTTGTGAAATAAACTCTTTTTTTTTTAGAACCTCTTGGAAGAAAAAGCCTGTTGTTTTTGCTTTGGTGGCTTCAAAACAACAGCATCAGCATTTCAGCGTGTAAACCTTATTATGCCCAGCTTAAATGTGTTTTATCTGGGGCTGTGTTGGTGGGCCAGCTAAAAGGTCACCAAATAGGGAGTTTAGGCTGGCAATCATTTTCCAAACAGAACGATTATGCAGTGTGAAATATGAGCGGCTAAAAAGTGAAGCTAAGCTGTGTTTTTCTAATAATCTGTACCAAACTGCAGCGTTAAAAGGCAGCTCCTGTCGACTTAACACATCCTTTCTCTCAGGGTGCTCATCAGCCCCTCTGTGCAGCATTATCAGTGACCTTTACGTGATGAACCATGTGGGGCTGCAGTTCTGACATATCGTTTTGTCTTGGGAGTCTTTGGCAAAGGGGGCCAAACTCTTGGCGGTTCAAGAATGCCAGCAGAGTTCTGAGTTTTCTGAAAGGCCACAATCCATTTTCACAACATTTAACAAGCAAGTATAGGACACAGTATCTTCTTGGCCCCATATGTGCTCACCCACATCATTCGTTTTCTCTAATGTGTTTTTGGGTGGAGGGGAAGAGAGAAACCGTTGAGTTGTCTTGAGGACAATAGAGTCGTCTGCACTTGGTTCATATTGATTTTATCAGTTGCCTTGTTTTTCCTGAAATGATCTCTTAAAGTTCTGTTTGGTTGCTATTACAGTTTTTCCCAATTGCTAAAACACTAAATGCCATTCTCCAAACCAGTTCATCAACTGCTTTAACTCTTTTATCAAAAACATCACTCTTTGGTCAAAAGGTCAACCCTCAACTCAGCATATTTAAGTTTTTAACTGGCATCATTCATATCAACAAAAAAAATAAAAGTGGACCACGTTTTACAGTAAAAAAATAACAATAAAAATTATAAAAGATCCTGAATACTATCTTACTCTATTTTTATGGGGGGTGGGTTTAAGTGAGCTTTTGACTTAAGAGTTAAGTATTTTTAGTGGCCAATTTTTTGAAAATTGTTTAATGTTTTGTTAAATTGGTCTGATGTTTCCGAAAATGTCTTTTAGCAGTTGGGAACAACTGTAATGTAAATTTTGTTTTGATGACTGATGCTCCATTTGTATACAGGAACAAGTTTCTTTGAAAGCTTTTAATAGCTTTAATTTGATGGTTAATGGTGCAGATGCTGATGGAAAGAATTTCTTTAAAGCAAAGCTTTTGACTCTGATTGCGTATGTGGAGCTAGTAAGGTCTTTATTTGTGTTACATGCATTTTTAAAGCCTAAAATCTTACAAGCTGATTTATTTTGTCATCTCCATGAGCTGAAAATTGCATATTTAAGAACTCTAAACAATAGGTTTTTCATTAAACAACAGCTCGCTCTGATTTATTGGATAAAAACCAATAGATGTCGTCTTTGTCTTGTCTCGAAAGCTCATCATCGGTTAACAAAAATACTCATACTAACCTCCCACGCTCTATCCCACTATTTGATTTAAAAATAGTTTGACACTGCAAGATTGTTTCATTGTAGTCTGTGTTACAGACATTTTGGCTGTAAACTTTTCGTCTCCAAATTGACCCCAGCAAGACTTCAGATCTGTAGAGTGAAAAACCTCTGATTCAAAGTCCCCTTCTTTTTCTTGCATGACACTAAAAGTTAGATCTGACAATTTTGGCACATCCCAGATGGGATTTTCACCTTTTGACTTTTTCCTTTTAGTCGGGCAGGAAGACCAGAACAAGGTGGCTGTTTGTCAGATTCAGCCAGATTTCAAAGGTAGATTGGACTTCCTTTTTGCAATAGATCTTGAATACATGAAGCGCTTAGTTTGTGGCTAAAGTTAACTATTCAAGCAAGGGTCATTTGCACCCTTCAATGGCACTACTCTCTGCTTGATAGTTGCCACGAACTAAACTGGGGTTCTTCTTTTGGGGTTTATTTTGTTGCATATTGCTTTTGTTTTAATGCTAAAATTAATTTTAGTTTGTTTTATTAATCCATTTTAAACTACTGAAATATGTTTATTTCAATTTTCTTTCAGAAGGACCACATATTGTAGATAGCGGCCACTGTGAGTCAAGCTAGTAAACAAAGAACTAAGAAACCTTTCTATATCTCATTTAAAGGGGACGCAAAGATCAGTTAGACCACACAGCTACAGAACGGTCAGTGACTTAAGACCAGGGAAGTTTGATGAAAAAAGATGGATGAAGACTTTGGGCTTTAGACCCATTTATGGACTGTTTTTCTGACTTATTTGGGAAGTGATCATCTCTTCCTCTGTCATTCATGTTATTAACTGCCTCTTTCCTTGCAGTATTGATCAGTAGTACTCCTGTCTACATCTCTGTTGCTGGACCCCCCCCTCCACACACACACTCTCACATGGATCTAGATTAATATGTTTTAATTCCTGTATTTCTCAGCATTCTTCTGTAGTTTGGCACCAACCTTTCTGATTATTGTAGTTTTGTTTGGGTGCATTTCTGTTTTAGCATTTCTTTTATTGCTTTCTAGTCTGTTCATTTTCAGGCAGTTTTTTTTTTTTCATGGTGGTCCATTGATGCCTGTTACCCCCCTATTTAGTGACCTAAACAGGAAGCAACTTAAAAGTGAGGCCCCATCTCTCTCCAGTCTCAAAATCCAGCACACTTAAAGGAAGTTAAGATATTTATTTTGGTTTTCTTGTTGGTGACATGATATATTTATATTGATGATTTAGATTTTTATTGTAACAACCACAGAAGTACTGCGTCCAACTCCTCACATAATTAAAGTTTGTTTTTTTTAATAAAATATAGAAGCTTAGTTTTAAAACAACTGAGGTCTCTTTAGTGTTCTTTTAAAAAAAAAAATGAATTTCATGCAGAGAAAAAAAAACATTCCAATCAGTGAAAATAAAAGCCTCAAAATTCTTGTTAGAATCTAAAGTATTTTGGTTACAATCAGATGATTTGTGATCTGAAAGGGAAAAGCACTTGCAGTGTCCTTGAACTGTGAAATGTTTTCTTTTGTTGTGATTCTCGCTGCAAAATGACTTTTTCTTTTGAGTGAGAGAAAAACTCACTTGGAAATCTTAATCTTCAGCCCCTCAAAGAACCATGACAACGTTGCTGCATTTGAAAGACATTTGCTTCAAAGTCAAGCAGTAATTTTAGGCTGTGTCAAAGCAACAGCAAGACTTCCACAGAGACAAAAATGGAAAAAAAAAACACACACGCACACACTTGTTGTTAACACTCACAGAAGTTGACTCAAAAATTGGAGATGACTGTTATTTAAAAAGCTCAGAGTGGTGGTAATAATCTAAAAGTCTTTGCCTCAGCTCTGCTGGAGCTGAGCTTCCTGTCCTATGAGAACAGCATTTATCTGCAGAAGCTCAGAAATGTCTACTGTTCACAGAACACATCTTTAAAAGAATCATTAAAAGCTGAAAGTTACTTCATCCCAATCCCTGACCTAAAAAAAAAAAAAAAAAAAAAAAAAAAAAACAGAAGATAGCAAGCTTCCTTTTCATCTATAAGAAATGTTTTTAACTGAAACATCTTCCGACTGAACGCTGTTCATAAAGCATTTTTAATAATGCAAAACTCCAAAAACCTTGATGTTAAGACACCAAAGCTGCCAATTCCAGTGGCGCTCACTGGAAGTCCCAGATATGTCAGCAAACAGCATTAATTCTTCTCCAATCTGGACCCTTGTCGTGCAACTTGTTATAGTTTTCAGCCCAACTCCTCGTTGCCTGCCCATCGCCAGGAGCTTCACAGCCATAGAAAAATACTTTTCTCATCAGATTTTTAGTGAAAGGAAGCCAGTCTCACAAAAATGTATCTTTTCTCAACGATAAAATACAAAGTTAAATGGGTTGTTATCTGTCATTTAACAAGATGATGACAGACTCTCTGATTTTTTTTTTCACACCATTTTCAGCACTTAACACATAATTTTGAAAGGTGGCAAAATGACGCTTGTGCCCGTAATTACACCTTTTTTTTCGTTTTACTTGAGGTTGGTTATAATTTCCTCAGAGCAAAATCCTTCTTATTTCTCCTGGACTAATTGTCTGCAGCAGAACCTGAAAGTGTATGGTGGAAAGATTCCTCTTTCAGATGCATGAATTCACTCTAAACCCATTAAAGCAAAAACACTAAATTAATCATGTTGCCTTGCTTTAAAGCTGTGCACTAAAGAACGTTGACTGCTCTAAATGTTATTTAGTTTCAACACATTTTTTTTAAAGTTCCCTCTCTTGATAACAGCGAAAACTTCCTCCTGATCTCTTAGAAATCTTTGTGTCATCAATGATTGCTATTTCTTCTGCATGTTAGTTCATCCTGCTGTGAAGAGTTTTCTCTAAGGTTTAAAGTGTTATGCTGTTGAACATTTTTGTGAACTTGTTTTTTTTTCCACAGTTTTTACAGAGCTGAGAGGGTTGACACATTTGTCACATCTGTGAAGTTGAAATCCATAAAATATTGAAAAATAAAGCAAATGTTTTACTCATCAAAAGGATTACATCTTAAAAGGATCATTGGTACATAAGAATGTTGTTTTATGTGATGAATTTAAGAAAATGAGATGGTAAATAAAAGATTATGGTATAATCTGCTCAGTCTCTGTTGTAACAGAATAACTTAAAATAAAACTCAACAAAAGAGGATGATTTACCAGAATTGAGAAGTTCGTAAACAGGAATTTTCCACTCTGTGAGAGGGATTGCAAACATTCTGACTTAGCTGGATTGAGAATGGTGAAAATACATGCAAGACCTTTAAGAAGAAAAATCAGGACATTTTAAAAAGTTGATGAATCAAAGTATATAATTTACAGCATAATCACCCCAGTGCTATTAAAACTCAACTGCTGTCATGTGCAGCTTTTCCAGATACTTCTCCTTTCCTTCTCTTTTTGTGTACAAAAAGCAGCACAAGCACCGTAGTCGCATCTTCTGCATAATGCTACGTTCACACTAAGCATGTGACGCACATTCTTAGATGTGCATTTAGTCTAAGGTGTTCACACTGGACAAGCAAGGAGAGGCTTCATCTTCTTTTCCTGTTGCTACTGTTTTTTAGCATGTGTCCACCATCTACATTTAGAGGAGGCACTGTGCCACATGTCAAAGTGATGCAAGTCTTGCTCAAGGTTTTTTCTTTCATTCCAATATAAGAAAGACTTGGTGGCTGCTCCAAGTCCAACAGTTCTGGTCCCGTCCAAGTGGGACTTTTTCATTTTTTTCCCATTCTATCCCATTCTAAAAATTAAGGTAGCCTGAGTTTTCTTACTTTTGCACACTTAAACATGAAAATGAAAAGCTGTTGTAGGATAAAGGCTGGAGCCAAGCACACAGGTCAGGGTCTGCCTTAAATGAATATAGTGCGCACAAAAACAAAATTAAACCTCTGATCTTTCATCAGTTATGTTATCACATGAAAAATGTGAGTTCAGTTTCTCCTTTAAATTTGCAACTTCATGAAGGAAACCTGTTGTATACTTTTTAAATATCCATTGACTCTTATTTGTTTTTGCTTCTTCAAGTTGAAATTCTGTGCAGCAGATGCAAACGGCAAGACTTCCCCTCGCCTGTCTCTTTTTAAATTCTTCAAACAAGTTTAAAAAAGAAAATAAAAAAAGCAAAAAAACCTGCGTCCACAGAGTTTTTCCAGCCTTCAAAAGGAGATGTATGCTGTAAATTCACACGGTAAAAGTCTATGAAAAATCTGAAAAATCAGAGCCAAGAGCTACTGAAGTGAGCTGGAAATGTCTTAAAATATTTAATGTGGGGGGTGGGGGTAGACGCTTGCAGAAAAAGGAGAAAGGGAAAGATAAGGGAGTGAGATGGACTGATACTGACTGAATGAGCTCATTTTCACTAAAAGCAGGAAAGTAATGACACAATGGAAATGCTTTAATGAGTTGCATTACACTGGAGCGGAGTCGGGGTGATTGCAAAAAGCTTTGAGCAATCTGTGATGATTTCCCTCTGAGAATCTATCCCAGACGCCATCTCAATGGTTTCACATTTGCTGTGGTTATTGTCTCCTTTTCTCCAGAGTGAGGCCATTAGTTCCACAATTACAGCGGGATATATTCAAAACTGATTTGCATTTTTTTTCCTTAAAATGTTCACACATTAAGGGTCAACAAGGCAATTCATCAGTGTAGCACATCTCCTATCTATGTGTATGCCACTGATGGCAGTTACTTATACGCTGAAAACAACAAAGACAGTTTTATGATTTCCAATTTATGAGAGATGCTTTCATAAATCTCTACGTTGCAGCTGTAATTACAAACAGCACCGTGATGCAGAATTTATTAAACAAAAGCGTAATTCTTCTGATGAATGAACACATAATAAATACCGTAAGGGGTGGGAATTGAGGTGCAATGGAAGATGCAGTATTTTTTACATGGTACTTGTATTGCTTTTGTGTTTCTTTTAGTGTGTTAACTTACATTTTATTATCAATATCTTTGTTTAAAAAGCCAATAAAACACAAAAAGTTGAAAACAGTTCACAATAATAAACAAAAGAGAAGAAAAATCAATCAATGAATGAATTTAAAAATTGACTGACATTCTTTAATATACAAGCAGGAGTTAAATATTGGGCTGAAGCATTCTGCACTAGAAGGCTTTAGCTGCGCACAACACAAGTTGGTAAGAAATAATAATAAAGACCTTAAAAGTTTAAGATATTGCCTGAACAAACTGATCTTGATCCTTGAAAACTTTCTCAATTACAAGAAGATTTACGTCAAAATATACTTGGAGTAAATTTTAACATCCATTTGTACGTTCTTGAACAGCAAAAATTAAAAGTGTGAGGGGCCATACAAGACATATTACTTTGCACTGATCTCCTTCAGATTACACTGTTTACACAAGATGTAGTCTATATATGTGTGCTTCTACTTCCACTGTTATAGTTCACCCTGTGTTCTTGCCCCTTCTCAAAGAATGTATCCACAATAGCCATTTCCATCTGTTTTTGCAACATCAACTGCCATCTGTCCTTCTTCGCTCATCTCCTGGATACCAAACTTGCCCTTCACCTCCTCATCACCTCGCTTTCCTGCACCAACATGTCCATTGAAATCTGTGTCAATGACAACTCTCTCACTTCTCAAGATTTCATCATCACTTCATCGAGGTCCGACTAGAAATTCTCCTTCTCCTCCAGCTAACATCCTACCTGTTGGGCAAAGCCACTGACAATATTAAACATCACACCTTTGATTTCTATCTTCAGACTAATCACTCTGTCTGACACTCTTTTTACCTCCAACAAACTCCTCTTTTAAGATAACACCAACTCCATGTCCACCTGGTCTCCTGGACACACAGCACGTCTACCTTCCTCCTCTGAATCATGTCAACTAACTCTCTACCTTTTCCTGTCATAGTTCCAACATTTTGAGTTCCTACTCTCAGTCCAACACTCTCTTTTCTCTCTTTCTACAAACGTGCCTTCCTTCGCTCCTTCTTTGACCAACAGTAGTCCAATTTCCACAGATGATAAACAGCACAGATGGCGGTCGGTATTAAACCTGGCCTTGACCAATCCAGTATGGATAGGTCTGATTTACAAATTTGGTTTGGCAAAGACTTTATGTCAGATGCCCTTCCTGACAAAACCCTCTGTTTTTTTTAGGCTTGGGACTGGTGCAATGAGACCCTGGCTTGGGACCCTTCATCGCTTTATTCATTTATTAACTATTTATAACAAATAGTTGTTATATAGGGTTACCATCTAGCCAATAGGAGTATTGGGTTTTCCTCTCCTGTACAAATAAAAAAGTGTAAGGTTCTTTGGAACCACTCAAAGAAGCATGTTTTTTTTTTTTTTACAAAAAGTCTCAAATTTACTCTTGTCTAAGGAGACAGGATAAAAAAAAAAAAAAAAATTCATACCCCATAATAGCAATAGATTTAAAAAAAAATTAAACTTTCTGTTTTTTTTTTCCTTTTTTCCCCCAACTTTTAGGGGTCATCTAAATATTTGTTTATTGTTTGGATAAATGTGTCATTTATTGAGCCACCTATACTTAAGGCAAATATTTATTGGTTTTGACAAAAATGATAGATGTAGGAGAAGTCCATCAATCCTCTGGCAGAGCTATTTCTTGTTCACTCCTGAACTTGCTGCTGGGCACATTTGCTCAATTGAGTGAGAGTTTATTAATTTAAATTATAAATTCAGACAGGATGCATTTCTTAGGTATCCCCACGAAGTTGTAAGTGATTGTTACATGGCCTCATGTTTCCTGGGGGTTTCTGGGGGGGAGGTCTTGTTTGGCGAATGAACTTCTAGTTTCTTACATTTAAATGGAAGGCATCAGGCTGAGCATCGTCTTCTGCCCACACATAGCAAATGTTTGACTTGCAAAAACACAGCCTCCAGAGTCAAGCTAAAATTTTCAAATTGGCTTTTTTTGGACAAGACATTGTTGACATAAAAATAACTTTTTTCTATAAAGACTGTCTGTTTCTATATAAATTATAATGACACACCAATACAACTTTTTTCAGCTGTGTTACGAACGAATATAAGGAAGTTTAGTGAAAACAGGCTTGTTAGTAATCTAACGAGTGCATAACAACTGTACTTTATAACTATAACTGACACACAAAGAACTACAGCTGGTAATGAAACATATCTGAGATATCAAGAAATAGTTTGTGAAAATGTCATTGTTTTTGGAGGGGGAGGTGGGTACCAAAGTTCCTTGTGACCATAAATGTCATAGAGTCGTCTCTTGTTGCCAAGCAACTGCCATAAGAAACATTGAATCACGTTAGGTATGAACAGACCATAATGCCAACACTACCATGTGAACTTGTACCATACCTCTAATGGTAGCAATGCTCATCATACAGTCAAACTATCAAGCAGGACACCATAGGGAATCGAACCCTGATCTGCTAAACCAGGAGTACCATTCCCTGTTTCTTTTGCTTTTTGGTTACACATACAAGGGAAATCAAAGCCTGCATTCAAACTTACAGGTGAATTATTTAGTCAATAGAAGAGGAAGAGCTTTAAGAAAAGGGAGCAAGACATATTTAAAAAGGCTTGACCCATCCTCCCGCTCTGGCAGCACTATGACCCTGACAGGGAGGTTCGGAAAACGGATGGATGGTTAAAGGAAAAGAGAGGAAAAAAATGGAAACAAAGTAGAGGATGTGTCTAGAAGGTGTGTCCATGCTTATGACTTATTCCAGAAAAGGTAAGTACTATGGGACATCACTGATTTGATGATGACGTTTGAGTCATCATCAAATCAGTGAGAGAGTGGGAAAGTAAAAGGACTTTGATGGAGCATTCACTGAACTTTTGCAGTGTATGTGGCCAGAAGCTTAAAGAAATTTCATTTTTGGAAAATACCAGATGAAAAAAGTGAACAAACATCATCATCTAATCAGTGAAGTTCAATAACGTCCCATAACACCTACCTTTTCCAGTTTCTTATTGTTTCAGTATTTAACATCTCATTTTGATTTCTGGAAATTACTTTCGTTTACAGAAACTCTTTGTTTTTATTTGGTTTCAATTTTTTGCAATTGTGGATGCAAAGAAAAACAACTTTGATACACATTTATATTACATTTATACCAATTATTTAGATGGAAACAGGAATTAAAGCTCTAGATCAGACAAGTTATTGTTGTGTTTGGGAGCACATCAATATCAGGGCAGTTTGATCCACACCAGAGGTTGTTTATTTATTTAGTTTTCTTTTAATAGGATAAGTGTGAAATCACATCAAAACACTGTGATGGACCAAACAACTGCTAGAAAACAACAGTCACTCAAGTGAACCCTGATGCTGTTCAGCGACAGTATGAATCCAGACAGACTATTCAGCAGAAGAAAGGATTGGCAGTGAATGTACCTGCGAGTTTTAGGTTGAGACAAGAAAACGAAACAAACCAAAAAAAAAAAAAACCACTGCAACATGTGAAATCTGAAAAAAACACGAGAAAGAGTTTGAAAAAGTCTTGAAAATAATCACGTTGTGAAAATTGTTATATGGTTTGCAGATTTCCTTATTTACATTTTTTTTGTCCACTGGATGATTTTAGTATGAAAGTGCCCTCAATCTTACAGGAAAGAAGTTTTAATATTGATCTCTTTGTCTTTAGTTCTCCATTTTGCCACTAAACGTCTATGTTGACTGAAGGGATGGTCAACCCTTTAATATTGGAGCTTCAACTACCCCACCTTGTCCCGCCATAGCTCTGCCCTTGGCTAAGTGCAATACTTTACAGCAGTGAAGTACTTATACAATCAGCTGATTCTTTATGGGAGGAAAAGGGTTTGTGCACGGCTTTACGATGTTTTGTGTATCAGTACAAAGCCGATGCGCAAAGTTGCTTTTCTCCAAGTCAAGATCAGCTGATTCGTGTTGGTCTTGTAAGCTCGAGGAGCTACGATATGTCAAAGATCATATGTAATTCAGGTGTTGTTGGCAACATCACATTTACACATCTACATTGTTAAAGGGTTTATAAAGACACCTTTTGACTTTATGTTTGTTTTAGAACTACTTTTTTACTTAATAAAAAAAACAAAGTTCTCAGATGTTTCTTGGGCAAAAACGCTGCACAAACCTTCATTTTAATTTCACATGGAACGATAAAGTTGTTACTCAGAGGGTAGTTACCAACCACAGCGATGTCCCAGGAGCGTGTAAGTATCTTTCACCGCTGCCGTTTAATTAGTTGACTGCGAGCCTGGAGACCCGATCTGCATTTGACCTTTTCTGAAGGTAAGGCATGTTCAACAGACCACAGGAAATGAGATGAGGGGAAAGGTTTTTACATGGTTTCTGGTGTGTGTCTACAAACTGGAGACATTTGTTTGTGGGCATGAGCTTCTCCAACTATGCAGGGTTTCTTTAATGGGAAACTTTTCATTAGTATGGCGCAGAGCATGCTGCATGAGGGAATTGCAGACAGGCTGATATATTCTGAGAAAAAACTGAAATGCATCTGCAGGAAAAAAAAATCATTTTTTTTTGTACATCTTTAATTCAAAGCAACAGCTTCAAGTACCTGAAGATTCACGGTGACAGTTTCAGGAAAAACTCCTGGGTCTGATGACATATTCAAAAGGTGCATCGATGCAGATAGAGGTTACCTCGAATGCCATTTTAGTTTTTAATGAGATTTCTTCTGGAGGGGTTTCTGGCTGGCAGGTTTCAAATCATCTGAAGGAAAGTCTGTTCTTCTCATTGTCCAATGGAGAAAGGGAACATCCTCATTATCTTCAATGGCTTTGGCTCATTAAGAGGGACGAGGAGATGTCTCGATACAAATGTTTCCCATCTGTCCCTAAAACAGGGGAAGTTGTATTGCAGAGATGTGTTACGTCTGGAAATACCAACTTAGGAAATATAAAACAATGCTTCACACATGACATGTCACATTGAGTTGGTTGGTACGAGGTTGTAGTTTCGGTAAGTAATTCTCGAGTGAGTTGAAAACTAACCAACCCTGTTGAAGTGGTGTTTCTGATAAAGTTTTTCTTACCGCCCAGTCTTTGAAAGTTCATGACATTTACCAAAAGCTTTCTTGGTATTTATTCTGAGGGTGAAAATGCTCAGTCAGACAGCCTCTGGTTACCTTCCGTTTCTTCATAATGACAGGGTAAAACAAAACACACATCAGACGATCAGACAAGACTCAAATGTGGATTGTCTCACTCTGTGAGATAAATAGTAAAAAGCTTGCTTTCATTTCTATTCCAGATCAAGCAAAAATGACAACAAATATGTTTTCTCTACAAGATTTGCATTAACAGAAGCCACGTGATGGACATATAACAGATTCTTCTTAACTGTTTAACTAAGCTCCTCATATTCTTTGTGAGGACTTCTAATTAACTGAACAATGATAAAGTTGAGCTTATTGCAAAACTGCTGTGACTGATAAGTTGTATGCAGTCGTAGACAGCACTGACAGGTTCATCAAATGTTAATTAGGATTATCACATATGACAGGTAAATATTGCTTCTGGACAGCAATTTGAAGTGCTGGTAAATAACTTTCTGAAAGTGGAAGGAAACACTGTGACATTTTGTAATTGTGACTTAGTGAAGCCATAGCCATAGGGATCCATGGGTTTCAGTCTTAGTTTTATTTGGTTGTTGTTTTATTGAACACCTTCTGGTGCCTCTATACGATCTTTGATTGTGTTTTTAATATGTTCTTGTGGCATTCTTTTTAATGATGGTGGACTTTTATAAAGACATAATAAGCTTCTTTGGGTATTTCTTTATTCAAATAAATGTAAATCAGGAGCAGACGAAAACATGCCATCTGTAAAGATTGTTCTTGTTATGTAGAAAATACACTAGGAAGGTGACAAGCTTCCCTCTCCGCCTCATTCTGACGCATCAACTTGTAGACAAATAGTATGTACCACGTACGTTTTAGGTAAAGTTAGGATGGGGATGTAGGGAGGCTAAAAGCTAGCAGGAGAGCCTGTAAACAGAGAGCTCTCAGTTACGGGTATCAGTCTTGCCCTCTTCCAGGTCCAGGCGTTTCCCCTTTTTGTTGGCAGGTCCTGGTTGATTTGGAGTCTCCACCCTCTGGGCGGACCTGGTCAGTCCCACAGAGGATAAAGAAGCTCTCTCCCATCTGGTAGATGACGCTATATCTTTAGTAACCCATTTCAGATTTAGTTGGGTTAAATATATGTTAAAGCCTTACCCATTCTCCCTCTTGTTTGTCATGGCTTTTATTTGAGCCGGTCATGACACGGGTGATGAAAAGGGAAATAGGGACAGTCCTCTACACCACTTAAAAAAGAAAATGTAATGACCTTCTGCAGAAACTGTCCTAAAAACCAAAAAACCTTTTTTTTTAAAATTTAGACGCAGAATCGTAGTTAAAAGATCCCGGAAAAGCTTTAAAAATAACTCAAAAAAGGATCGGAATGGGATTTCACTGTTCGTTTGGCTCTTTTTTTTAACAAATTGAGCTGCCTCATCAGAGTCAGAAAAGTTTTACAACGTTGCAGTTCATTTGCTTCATGAGTTGGAAACTCACTCTTGAGCTTGAGCTTTTCAATAGCTATTTAAGGTTCTACCACGGAATAACATATTTTTGTCATCTTTACATTATTTATTGTTCTTACAGAAGCATTTTTTTTTTTTTTTATTTACGAACTTAAAAAAAATTCTCAAAATGATCTCTTACAGTTTTTTTTGTTTTCTGAAAACTTTTAGAACATTTTGTAGTTAATGCCCTTTTTTCAAAAAAGCATTTTTTATGCATGAAGGTTTGATAAATAATTTCTCCTTTTTTCAAGTCGGTAGCTGCTTGATGGTCGCTCACATGTTTTGCAGGAAATGCAATGATTTTCTTTTGCATTTGGTTGATGTTTCTGCTCTTTGTCATGTTCACACCTGCTCTGAATAGTAATCACCACAGCTGCTGCTTGTTTCTTAATTCCCCATCATGTCTATTTAACTCCATGGTTTCCATTACTTTCTTGCTGCTGATTGTGTTTTGTTCATCTGATAATTCTGTTAACCTTCTGCTAACCTGAATGTGTTTACATTCCACTAAAAGCCTTGGGTGAACAATGACAGGGGGAGTTTAGCTTATGAGATAGATAGATAGATCAAAACTTCAGAGTCTGATAAAGTCTTTCACTTGTGCTTTTGTTTTCAAATTCTCCCACTACAAGATCATTTAAAAGTGGTATATACTTAGTTTCTTAAGTTCTGATTTTTTTTTTTTTTTTTTTTTTAAGCTTTCATTTGACAACTGCTTAGACCTTTCGCCCTTTCATTTTTGTTTGACTTTTTGTTTTTGCTTGTTCAATTTTTCAGTGCATTTATTTATTTTTGTTTCTTCAATAAAGCATTTCTTTGGCATCAAGCTGCCTTGCAGCATTTTACCAAGAATCCAATAACCAAGAAGCCTTTTTCTTTAGTGAACTTTGGAAACTGTGATTATCACACGAGTGCAAGCTAACAGTAAAGTACTTGAGGCTGTCATCTCAAGAAAATGACTTGTTTCCTGATGGTGTCAAAAATGAATTGGGGATAAATAGAAGCAAATTATTTTGTTGTATTTTTGATTTTTACTTTTTCACATTTAACATATTGCCTTTTGATAAATTGTGACTTTTTGCCAAGACTAAATCCTTCATTTTTACAAAGTTTTACCCTTGTCTCATCAGTGCAAATCATTAGTGACAGCTCTGATTGGCTTCATAGAGAAAATTCCGAAGGTTAATATAGCTGCTTGGTATGGGGAGCTGTTCAGTGCAGCGGCACCATCAAATCCATCAGAAAAGAGATTAAAGAAGTTAAAGAGATCAATGACATGCAGTGCAGCACCTAGAAGGGAATATTCCTTTTTTCAACTCATCAAGAAAGTGATTTTCAACTAAAATAAAAAGCTCACTATGTGAAATTATGATTACTATATGCAGCTGTAGGTTCAATCTTAAATGGCCACCTCAGCTTGTTATATGTCGTCAGGCTTTTACAGCTGAAAAAGCTTCAGACCAATTAAGTGCAAACCATAGAGAGATTGCTTTTAAATGCAAAAGTGTTTGACGCTTTGCATTTCATATGAGTGTTTGATTTTAAAAACAGCATTTCTTTTCTATAAAGAAAAAAAAATCACAAGTTCACCAATGGGTGGTTTTAAACATCTGTTTTGTTTTTGACCATCATTTTTGTGACACATAGAAATAGTTATATTGTTTTGGTGCTGCATCTACTAACAGAATATTCAGATAGAAACTCCACGATCAAGAAATCCTCATAAGGCAACGAATGGGCTTAGAGGGGTTCAGGTGTTGACATAAAACTGCGAAAAAAAAAGCTGGAAATTGAAAAGGAAACTTCCAATATTCTTCCACCAACTTCCACCCAAAATGGTTGCTTTATGTCATTCTGGATGCCGGTGTTTTCTCTAAAATGTTTGGGAGTCATCATAAATGATCGTTCAGTTTAGTTTACCTTTGCCAGAACGTAAGTCTAAAGACAACCATGAGGGTTTGAAACAAAATCATGCTTCCGGCATGTACTGTAATCTCATTGATCGTCTCTGCTGTATCTTTGCTGCATATGAAGAATCCCCGGAACTTGTCAGTTTCTTTAGTTTTGTGTCTTCAGCTATTGTCAACAATTAAAGTGAAGGAAGATTGTGTCAAAGAGAAAGCTTGCAAAATGTTTTCAACCATTTAACCCAAAATAGTTACAAAGTCCAACTCTACAGTGACAGATTTTTTATTTAATTTCAGTCTGTTGCTAATTTTAAGTGTTGAACAAATTTGTAGATGGTTATTTTCTCTCAAATTATTTTGGGATTGGAGGAAAATAATGTCAATCTAAGATTACAATAAAGTGAGACTTGTGTTTAAAAAAAAGTGCAAAGTGAACAGCAGAAACATTTTACACACAATTTGCATTTGACAGTTAATGCAGCATTTCTGCAGCATTTCTGCATTAACTATCAAATTCAATATACAAATTCAGTGTTACTTTAGGCGAAAATTGATGCTACATCTAACACTCCTGTCACATAAGATAGCAACCTCTGGTGTAGTCATTGAAGTATGTGATCAGATTAGTCAACCCCAAAGAAAAAAATCATGCAGAAATATTTTGAATTTTTTGCATTTTAGATTTTTTTCAATACAAAAAAAACACGTCTTCCAAAAGTACTTTGATTTAAATATTAGCCTTTTTTATTTTGGTGGTCATAGCAGAAATGTAAACATAAAGTGCAATTATAAAAAGAAACAAAAGGGAACTTTTTAAATAAACCCAAAACCACTTTTCTTAAATAAACTCTCACCTCCATGTGACTTTTCCAAAGCTCTTTTCTGCTAAGTAGATAAATTTAACTGCAAAGTAATCAGACTGATTTTTGATTAGTTTGACATTTGGAAGGAAAGTTATTTTTACAAAAAAACACCACGTAATCTTAGCTAAAAAAAAAAAATTAGAAATAGGCAATCAAGATGTTGAACATTCACTTTGTGTCTTCATTGTATGTGAGAAAAATAATGCAATGAGTTGCCGGTGAGGAACCAAATGGTCTTTTGGTAGCACAAAATAAAGGGGGGCGTTTCAGAACGCTTTACAATAAGAGGCCACAAAAAATGAAACTATTACCAGACTGAGATGACCCACATCATGATACATTCACAGAATCAAACTTTATATTGTGACTTCTATATCTTTATAATAATTTGAAATTTAAATATACTTTAGACAATAATTTAAGTATAGCACTATCTATTTGTATCGTATCTGTGGAGGTAGGCTTTTTTAAACACAGCACAGCTTTATATTCAATCCCACTTAAAGTCTTGACCTACAGTTTCATAGAATTTGATGTTGAATGGCCTATAAAACTCCTGCAGCTGCTCTATGGTGTCCTGTTCGATCTGCACGTGAGTCCTTCCCTTAGATTTGCCGAGGCATCGTGGCTGACTGCTGCTCTCCGGTTTCTTCAGACAAGGGAAACCTTTGGTTCGATTGAAGTAAAAGTGCTTGTCTGTGATGATCCGTTTGAGGCCTAAAAAGTCCTGAACGCGACCCATTTCCCCTGCTGGGTCTGTTATCAGACGCTCACCACTCACAAAGTGCATCTGCGACAGGCGGAAGTACTGCAGCCAGTTTTCCAGGTGCAGGATGTACATCCCAATCCTAATGGCATTCCAGGAGGTGTCCACGAGACCTAAGCTTCTGTTTGTAAAGGCCAGCTCCTCGAACGAGGGAATGTCGGGCTTCTTGGAAAGTGTTTGTGTGTAGTCTGAGATTGCTCGGGTGACAGGGTTGCGTACCACGACGATCAGCTTGGTCTCATGGGACATCCTGGAAATGCGTCGGGGGGCCTCTCTAGTGACAAAGTAGCTGGGAGTCTTCTCTAAAGTAATCTGGCTGTCCAGCGTCCGTGGCATTAATCCCCTTGTGAGAAAAGAATAGAGAACAAAACAAACATTACTCATTAAATATTAGAAACCAAAACTGTACAACATGAGCAGTTAAGATTTGGTAAAAATAAGTATCCAGAAGATGCTAGTCCTGGGCAAATACCCTGAAAGCAGAAGTGATGGTAATGTTTTTTTTGTCGGTATCTATGCCAAGGGCAAAAAAAGAACAAAACCAGCCATTCTTGAAAAACAATTTGACTATACATCAATCTGCACATGATTTCCTAAGAGATTACAGTCCATCTTTCGACAGGAAGATTTACAAATGGAAAGCATTCAAAGCATTTGTGAATCTTCCCTGGAGTGAAGGTTCCAGCAAATTTGCCTCCAGGTCAGACTGCAGTGCTTAGAGAAATACAGGGAAAAACCAAAACCCATATTTCAAATGCTACAAGCTTCACTGAGCTCGGTAAATGCTGAAGTCCATGACAGCACAATTAAAGGAGACTGAACAAGTGTGGTTTGTTTGGGGGGGGGCGCATGAGAAAGCTTGTCTGTGCTTTTGTCGGGGAGAACGTGCGCCTGACAGCTTCAGAGCTGAAATCCGATTTACCAAGACAACGATCTGAAGCTTGACATCAATCCCAAACAAAAAGGACTGAAACTGATATTAGTTGAAGGCAGTTTAGTACAGATACAATCCTTGGTTCTATTGAAATAATGAGATTTTAGAAGAATCAACCAACTTTGCATTCCCTTCATGTTCCTATCTTTGTTAATTTTTAAGTATCATACTATGTTCTCACCAGCCCCTGCAACATGCGTTCAGGTAACCACTTCCAATGAAAAGTCTTTGTAAACATGTCTGTGTACGTTTCAGGCTTCATCATTCAAGTTTTATTGAATGTAACCAACATGATAAATGAAGGAACGTTCTTTATACAGTAGTACAATGAAAATAACTTCATCAACAAGACAATTAGGAATAGTAGAAACTTTGTAGAGCAAAACAAAAGTCTTTGAAAGCAAAATAATAAAAAAGATTGCCTATTTAATAAGCTCAATTGCAAACTGATGAATGAAAAGAAGAGGGGAACACCTGGGTTCTAATTTTGGAATGACAGGTTTCCCTAATAATTGTGCTTTCAAATCTCATTCTCAGCAAACCCTCAAATGGTCCCTCGGTGAATATATTTTTTAGACACTCTTTGATGACAGGGCAGGTTGTAAAATCAAAACATGCATCACAATTATAATCATCATGCTGCCACGATAATGGGTTTGCAAACCACGAGAAAATGACTGCATTTGTCATATTTGTTATGAGAGGTTTCCATCCAGGTGTAATATGTCATCCAGCTTTGGCACTTTGCTTCATAAATGTTGATTAATAACCATGTGAGGCTGGCAGTTTAGAAAATGAATGCCTCATTTTCGATTCAGAAATCCGCTATACATGAATCGCTCTCTGTTTCCCTCAGATTGAGAAGTGACTCAGCTGCAGCATCAGCATAGTAATTCAGAAATTTGGGAGAAATGATGACAGTTTGTTTATTTAGTCCTATTTCTCTTGTAAGAATGGAGAAAATATTTCATCCAAACTAACATTTTCTTTTCTTTTTTCTTTTTTTTTTTTTTTTTTTTTTTTTTAAGCTCCAGCATGCCGACCAGCCTCTAGATTACAGACGCATTCCTGCGCAGTTCTGATGATGATAAATAGCATGCTTTTTTATTATTTCAGGAGGAAGGCTTTGATTAAAACCTAACCTTTTTCAAAGCTTTCTCTCTGAAGGTAGAGGCAGCCATAGGTTACTGCTAAAGTCTAAGAAATATTGATCCGTTTAGTTTTATTTATGAATCTAGAGCAGTTGGCCTGGGTGCCTCAGGGCCACCAGGGAAGTATTATTCTTTTATGGCAATGGCCCCTATACAAGCAGCTCTTCTGTGGCATGGATACACACACAAACTCTGAAAAAATGGAGGAAGATTATATAGCATATAGTGTGCGCGCTGAAGAAAGCGTCCTTGATATCTGACTTGTTACTTCCTTCCCGAGAAGACTCTGTGTCTGAGGGATCAAATAACACAAAAAACAGGCAACGTGTCACAACACAAAACCATGCTCACAACACTTACAGTGAAAGGTCACATATGGTTCTGCTCAAAATAGCAAAGGCAGCTGGTGTCGGCAGACATGTTTGCACAAATGCAGGAAAAAGGGGAAGAAGCTGGCTCTGCAAAGCTGATGCTAAATTGGGAAGCTAAATCGCACTGTTTCTTTCCCTCATCCTGACGGCTTTGCTGCAAAAAAGGGAGCCTGTCCATCAGGTGAAGTTTCAGCATCGCCTAACTTGTCTGGAGTTTTTGATTTTTACAGTTGCTGTGTTTGTTTACTCCCAGGGAGTTTTAGGATTGGATAGATTAAATGACTGCTACAAGGGCGCCGTGAAGCACTGGGATAAGGAAGATGTGTATGACAAATACACCTGAAGCACAGAAGTTTGCAGGATATTGACTAAAAAAAAGATTAATTTTATAGTACATTAAACACAAAAAGAGAAAACAATTTAAAGATCAATTTAACAGAGGAAACCTTTTTGCAAAGACTTGCTTAGACACATGTTGGCACAGTCAGTTCCTGATGAAATCCTATTTGCATGTGGTAAAAAGAGAACGCGATATGGGAAAGCTCATTTTCAGAGGATGCTCATCTATTCAAAAGAATTTGAAATGCATTTGGCTTGGATCCAGTGGGGTCTGACATACTGAGAAAATGAAGATACAGAGAAACTACTCATCAACAGCAAAAAGTAAAGGAAAAAAAAAGAGAGAAAAACATGGGCATATCCATGTTCCAGGGGAAAAAACCCAGTGGACTGTGAAGGGATTTTTCCTCCCTCACTGTTGGTCTTCTGGAGTGATGGGGGGAAAAAAGCAGCTGTGAAAAAGTTAAAAACACTTTTCTGAGGTGAAAACCAAGTGATTAAGCAAATTAAACTAAAAAAAAAAGTGAATTTAGTGACATAATTAGCTGAAACAGAGTTTGTTAAAGAAATGCAAATGTTTTGAAGATTAACATTTTTACTTAAAAACCTGGACTAATTAATAGCTTGGATGATGATGAATCTCTGTTAAATTAACCCATTGCATTGGATATACTAAGTACCTTGTACTGCCTCCCCTTGGCAAGTATCACAGCTTGTAAACGCTTTTTGTAGCAGCCAAAGAGTCTCTCGATTCTTGTTGGAGGTTTCTTCATCCATTCTTCTTTATAAAAGTTTTCCATTTTGTTGAGATTTCAGGGATGTCTGTTACGCACTGCTCTTTTCAGGTCTCTCCATAGATTTTCAATGATGTTGAGGTGATTGGGAAGGCCGCTGCAAAACCTTCAGTTTATGTCTCTTACTGTAAAACATCAAGGATTTTGAGGCGTGTTCAGGATCATTTTCCGTTTGTAGAAGCTATCCTCCTTTCAACTTCAACTTTTTCACAGATGGCATCAAAGTAGTGTCCAAACTTTGCAGATTTTTTGTAGAATCCCTTCTTCCTTCTACTGGTGAACTGTTTCCTGTGCCGCTGGCTGCAATACGAGCCCAAAGCATGATTGATCCACCTCCATGCTTAACAGTTGGACAGAGGTTCTTTTCATTAAACTCTGGACCCTTTCTTCTCCAGACATACCTTTGCTCATTTACGGCCAAAATGGATCAGGCTTGTTTATAAGTTCATTTGTGAACTTCAAACGTTGAATTTGGTAGTGAGGAGGTAGAAGAGGTTTTCTTCTGATGACTCTTCCATGAAGACCATATTTGTACAAGCATCTCCTGACAGTAGAACAGTGTAGCACAACTCCAGAGTCTGCAGGTCTTTCTGGAGGGATGCTGCAGTCAAACATGGGTTTGGATTTGCTTTTCTCACAATACTGCAAGCTGCTCTGTCCAAGGTTTTTCTTGGTCTTCCAGATCTTCCTTTAACTTCCACAGTTCCTGTTGACTGCCATTTCTTATTGACATTCCAAACAGAGGCTATTAGCATCTGAAAGGCTTTGCTATCTTCTTATAGCCTTTTCTTGCTTTGTGAGCATCAATTATTTTCAGTTTCATTGTTCTGGACAACTGCTAGGAAAACCCATGATGCTGATTGTTAGGACAATGTCAGATGACTCAGATTATTTCAGATTTTGAGATTGAAATCTGCTGGTCTTTGCAAACGATGACTGTGAACAATCTATGACACTGTTAGGTCTAAGCTTTTTCAATAATTGCAAACTCCATTATTTTGTTTTCTGTTGTTTTAATGGAAATAAAGCCTAATTTCTCCGACATAATTAAAGGATGTCTCATCTGTAAACTGATTCCTTTAGGAGATTTTTCAATTTTTCTTTGGGTTCTTTATGCACAATAAAAAACATTTTATTGGAGGTGCCCAAACTTTTGATCCTCACTGTAAATTAATAGTTTCCAAATAAATTAACAAGAAATTGGTCAGAATGAGTTGTTTTAAGAATAAAATATTTGCAATAAAAGCTCTTCACATGCTCTTTTGGCAAAGGTTCTTGTCTGTTAAAACCCACTCAGATGAAAATCATGTTTTCAATGTTTTTAACATGTTTTTGTGGCATTTTTTCTGATTATGGAGGACATATATACAAATAAAAATCTGGATTCAAACTGTATGGCTGGATAGCTTCAATTTGCTTGCCATTTTTTTGCACTACAAATATTAGGTTGGTTAAAGCGGCAGAGCGGCTTTTAAAAACACATGGGTGAAAGGAAGGGGGGCCAGTGGTGCTCCCTACCACTTAGAAGCAAATTTTGATGAAACTACTGCCGTTCTGCAGACACAATGTCCCAGACAATGACACAGGGTTTTCTTATTTGGGCTAAAAACAGCATAATCGCAATTTTAAAAGAAACACTGGAAACACTTAAAATGTATCAAAAGATGATTAAAGTAAGACTTTAAAGTAACAATTCTATGTCTATCAGTTGTTTTGTTTATCCTTTTTGCAAAAATAATCGTATCTGCTCCAGATAAATGTTTAACCGTATGATATTAAAAGAAAGTTGCGGTTATAACGATTTGAAAATTTGAAGAAATTTAAGCAGGAGCAAAAATAAAAAAAACAAACATGCATTTTGTCTTTTGTATTTAGGATCCCTCATTATCTTTGGTATCTTTAGTATGACCAGCTTTTCTGGATAAATGAGTCATTACTTTAACCCATTCAGATTAAAACCTAATTTCCCTTGAACCCAATGCTGTTTTTGGGATGCATCAAAATAAAATTTAAAACAAATCAAATAAAAATAAAAACATGTTTCTCTCCTTTCCATGAAAGTAGAAACACAGACTACAGAAAAACACATTGCATATGTTGCTAATGGAACCAATACAGGAAAAAAAAGAAACCTGGTGGATATTATTTTAATAAATCACTCTGGCAAACAGCAGCTTCACTGAACTGTTCCTCACTGAGATAACCGGAGTCGGGTCAGAGAGAGAACATGTAATACCTGAGGCAAATGTCAGAACCGAGAAATCACAAATTTCTTTTTCACAGCGACAATTTCAATCAGTGTGCCCTGGAGGAACTATCTGCCCTGTGGAAATCATCTACAATAAGAAGATAAAACTGACTATAAGTTTGGCTGTGCTTTCAAGTGGCTCTAAGAGGATGACAAATATTCCCAATAATACAGTCAGCGCAGTGGAAGGATGGCTGTTTTTGGAAACTTTTTAACATTTTGGTTTCTCTTCTATGCAGAGAGCTGAGAACACCCTCACACATGCTCACACCCAAACCTATAGTTGATTAACTGACATTTGAGTGAAGTGTCCCTATTGATTTCTCACTTAGAGTCAACTGCAAATTTAGTGGCAATTTCCAATCTTTTCCACTCATCTTGGTTAAAGTTGACGTCAGAATGCATTTAAAGCTTTGCTGTGACATTTTAATTATTTTTGTAAAATTAACACAAGTGCAGAAAATCTGAAGCAGTAATTGAAGAAGTTCCTATTTGGCTTTTTATTTTTGTATCAACCCAGACTGATTAAACATGGAATCACAGAAATTCACTGTAATTGGATGGACAGCCACTAATACTTAACGCACACTGTCTTCATTTCATTTTGAACTGTCGGATGTTCGCTTCTTACAAATAACCAAGCGGTACATTTAACACAGAAACTTTAATGGTTAAGGTTACAAACAATCACCTCATGTCTTCACACAGTGGACTTGTGTATGGACTTGATTTGAAGAAGCTAATTGTGGTTTTCTATCATACAGACTTGAAAATGTAGCCAAAGTGACCCAAAATCCCATCTTAAGTAAAACTGCTACAGCCTGACATATTAGTTTATTTTTTTCTCGACTTTTTTTTTCATTTTTTTTTTTTTTACTCTCACTTTTGTGGTTGAAAGTTCATCTCACTTCATTTGCAAATGTTTCAGTGTTTGTTCATTTTCTGTTCTCATTGGTTTACTAGGTTTGCCTCTGGTGCAGGTTTAGTGCCACACTGTTCCATTGGTTTGTTTTGGGCTTATTTACAGCAAGTTTCTTATTTTTCACTCTGTCATTTTTACCATCTTTGTTGTCTCTTGGGCAAACTTTGAAATTTATGACAGTGGTGGTAAAGGTGAAACAAAGAAGTGCCTTGATGGTTGAAATAAACTTTCTAAAGCGGTTGTGGAGCTCCATGTTGCATGCCAATCTAAAGATCAGGTCTCATTTAAAAGCAATGTTCATCTCAATTCTAACACTTAGAGTTTTCACTCTGTTGAACAACAGAGATGAGAGTTTGTGAAACCTGTGTGGAATTATTAGTAAGATACTATATTTAATACAGATGTTTATTGCACTGAATAAGGTTTTACATTTCTTATCTACATAAGCTTTACAGTTTTGAGGTAAATTCAGAGGAAGGGATTGAAATCATTCTCCAGCAAAGGGCAGTGAAAAGCAAAGCCCCTCCTTTGAGGACCAATCAGAGGATAATATTCAGGGTATTTTGCTGAATTTTGTAAAGCAATTTTTTCTGAAGCCAAAAAGAGTAAACAGTAAACTTTCTCTGTAATCCAGAAGTGTCCTGTCTTTTCATGGAGATTCATCTAATTTGAACTCGGATATCATCTTAGACCAGACGGATTTTCTGATGTAAACTTTTTATAATGAACCAAATAGAGAATGACGAGAGATTAGGGCTAAATCCTAAATTGCTTCCCTACCCCTTTGACTCCTCCCAAATGCTTCCATTGGAGGGGCATTTGAAGCTGCAGTGGTTTCCGAAAGTATTTTTTTAAGGAGGGGGCTGTAGAGACTTACGTCTGGCTATCCCTCTGATGGTAGGGTGATCTGCTTTGAGCTTGTGGCACAGAGGAGGAATGGATTTCTGGCAAGTAGCAGCTATGCGCCAATATAGATGACGAGCAATTACTAATGAACATCAGAGTTTAAAGACACTATTTTTCCCTATCTCTCCACTTGGAGGGTTAAATGTTGGGGCAGGGAAGCAATTCGGTTTCAGTTTTAGTGGCTACCTGGCAACTTGACCTGGCTCCAGTTACTTCTGTTTTTAACCCAACAAATTCATGGGGTTGTCACTGGTTATTTCTTGTTATGAGGAATTGTTCTTCAGTTTTTCAGAATGAAGGTTTGTTGGATGATTTGCGTTTTTAATTTAATTTTTCAGCTTCCTCCCACAGTCCAAAAACATACTTCAAAGGTCCAGGCGTTACAAAGGAGAACTGGTTCTCAATTGATTTATTTGGTAAAAAAAAAAAAAAAAAAAAGAAGATTAAAAAAAATAAATTAGTAAATAAATTGAAAAAAAAAAGTAGCCTGAGTTTAGTTTAATAGCAATTGATTTTTTTAAGTAATTTATTTCATTATTGTCTTTAGACTGTTGTAAATTGATGAGTAATAAACCATGTAAACAGATTTTTTAAGGCAGAAAGAGAGTATGTTTAAGATGTTAAAATTGTCAGTAAGGGATGAAAATGCTAAATGTAGCTGCAGTAGAATATCCCGCTGTCCTGAAGAAAGTCACGTCAAACAGTTTAACACTTGGATAGCGGGAGAACTTGGCCGTCATATCAACACAGATCAGTGTGCCTCTCAGTGAACCGTTCAGCGCACTCCAGACAGCTGTCTCATTGACCCGCTTTAACTAAATAAGAGCATCTCAGGCTCATCAGAGATGCACATCGTTGGAACTGCAAAGGTCAGCATTGATTACCGTTCTTCTTCCGAAAATGAACTCAGAATTTATTTATCCACTTTGAAGTAAGAGCAATTTTTTCTAGTTTTTTTTCTTTTCAGAATGCCTAATTTCATAAACAGCAAAAAATCAGAAACTACAAAAAGTGTGTAAATTTTACTTTAAATATACAAAAAATCTTGCATAGTACTTCTTTGCTAGAATAGCCGAACACATTTGAGTGAAGAAAAAGTCAGCTTCATGTGCAAAAACGCATTTTTTAAACATTACAACGAGTCAAAGCCTTTTACCCCTATTGGCTCCATTCTATAGCACTAAAAAGGAGAAAAAAATCCACCATAGACTGAATATCCTATCCCAACATGAGGGTTTTTCTTCCGCCAGTGGGGAAAAAACAGACAGTGAATGACCTAACGTCCCCCACTGAACAACAACTGGTCATCATTACAAGCTCTAGTAATGAACTTTAACCGTTAAGTAGTGTGGAGATTTGCAGGCTTCCACATAGAAGCCCAAATCAAAGAATCCATTACATTCCATGTTTGTCTGGTCTCTGGGGTAATTTAACAACAAAACAGCTGCACAATAAATCCTAACTCTTCACTGCTCGCATTGTTCTGAGCTGCATGCAGAGTAATGATTATCACAAGCTTTGGGAATACAAAGCACCTTTGTAAAAATCAGGAATTTTGCTTGAAACTTAAAGGACAGATATATTCTAAAATACAATTATATGCAATATTAATAACAATGGATAGTGAAAATTCATTTTATTTTGTTAAGCCTCAAGTGTTTTAAGAGTGATTTTGATTGCTAGATGAATTGCACATTAAAAGACATTTAAATTTGCTCCCTTTTTGTTTAAAGATGGAAACATTGGTATAAACTATTTGCTCCAATGTGTTGTGAAAATTCCAAAATTACACCCAGACCTGCTACCTGCCATCCAAACCCATTAACAGTTTGTGATACACAGACAGACAATGCAGACAATTGCTCTTGCGCTGAAAGCTTCTCATAATGTCTCTCCCACAGCACTCCTAAAAATGGCAACCCCTTTCTTCCTGACATGACAACATAGATCTACTCCGGCGAGGCTGCTCCATTATTAAACTATCACTCACTTAGATTACAGCTGTGATGACATGTGATCATTAATCACCAGCAACAGAAGCCTGCCACCTCCAGGAGGTTATTAAGAGTTAACAGTCCAGTAGTCCAGGTGATTACAACAATCCTGTCGCCATGTCAGCTCAGTGAGCAACAGAAGTGAATAACAATTCAGAATTCTAAGAGTTCAGGCTTCTATTTCTCTAATTTAACTGGAGACACATTGGCTAAAAATGAACTAATGTCTTAACCTATTGTTATCGTCATGACATCTCAGCCAGATCATCCCAGCCACACATGGAAACATTTAATAGGTTAGTTAGTCCACATTTGTCATGGTTTCAGAATCCTGGAGCAACCTTTTAGAATGTCTGCAAACAGGATTTTAATGCTTAACCCTTCAGCCAGAGACAATTTAACCCAAAATGCTGTCATATGATTTGATTGAACAAAACATGCACTGAACACAGCTGACTATTAATATCCTGCAGAATGACAAAATGTTGATTTAAAATATTCAGGTCTGAACAAAATCCCATTTAACTGCTGTCAATTTAACTTCAGCTTCTTGTTTTTCCTTGAAATAACAGTTATTCATGGCTTGACCTGCAGGGAAAAATGACTGACACTTGCTCTGCCGGAGCAATAACACGTTCAATTGAACTGATCTCTGAGCTGTCACATTAACATGTGGCAGAGCAAGGTTGGTGGTATGATAGCATACCAAGGTATGAAAGAGTAAGGCATGAAATGAAGACATTACAATTGAACTAAAAGCCTCTGAAATGCTTAATTGAACTATTCCAAAGAAGAGCTACTCCTCCAATCTTTTTATGTGAATTTTATTTATTTTTACATATGCGTTCATGTTTTAAGCAATCACCGGAATTCACTGATTAAAAAGATTCAATCAGGCAGGAAAAGGCTGTTTTGTCCTTTTAAAGCATCAGCTGTGCAACTAAAGCAAAACATAGTTTACAGGCTCATAATTGTCTTCAAATGCCTGCCTCTATGACTCTGTGACTGTCTAAATCAGCCATAGAGACCGATTCATGCCTGTCCCTGCTCACCTCCCTGCAGTTTCTACCTTTTTTAGAGCAGCTTCAGAGCAAAATCTTAACTGGCAACAGCACAGGAGCCCCTTAACTGCTCTTTATGGCTTTACAGTATCGCCTCCAGCAATGTGACAGTCAAGGACATTCACAAATGGAGAGCAGGCAAATTGCATAACTTTAGAAGTTTTTTTTTTCTAAAAATGTTGGAAAGAAAAAACAAAGATGAGGAACAGCTCAGGCATGATCTGATCTCTGCAACGCATTCGGTTTGCCAAAAGGAGGAGACTAAGATTAAAAAAAGTCACCAGGAAGTTGTCAAGCAAAGTCATTTACCTTAACTTGTTCATTGCAAAGCCTGTGTGTGCACAAGTTAGGGTCAAATAATAAAATAAACTAATTACATAAAACAAAATTCATCTCCTGTAAATTCATCGCCATTATTAAGTCACACAATTGGAGGACAAAAAATGTTTTCAAACTGACTTTATAACTTGTTTGGGGAAACAAAAGTAGGTTCTTATCTTGTTTTGTTTTTTAATCTTTGTTCATTTGTATCTTGGCAGAAAGTGACATAATATGATCAAGTGTCTTTCTAGAAATAAGAAATTATAATTCAAATTGGTAACAAAAGGAAAAAGGAAAAAAAAATCAGTTTCTGAGTATTTCCATTAATGTAAAATGAACTTTTTTTAAAACAAATCCCTAGTGGTTACTTGGTGAACTGCACCCGCCTTCAGTTTTTTTGTTTTTAAATGTGATTCAATCCAAAAATTGGTGACTTCCAACTTATTCTGACCCTGTGGCATTCATAATCCCTGGTCTTTCTAAAATAGATTAAGTAGATATTGGATGGATGGATGGATGGATGGATAATCTTTCACTGCCAGCAACAGGTTAATTTACTTTTAAGTGTGCTTCAGTCCATAAGTATGAGGATTTTCTCTTGATCTTATGTTTAACAGTTAAAATGTTTACATGTGAGTTAGCACATGGGTTTGTACCAAAGCTGAATTAATATTTTCCAGGTGTTGAGTCATGCACTGATGGCATAACAGTTAAGAAACCGTCAGCACAAACAGACAACTGAGACACTGTGTTAAAAGCGGTGGCCTATTACATCACCCATCAAATTACCATCACAGTTGCTATATTGAACTGACATGTCAGGTTGCTTAATTGACTACGAGATATGAGAGGATTAGCCTTTTCTCAGCTACTTATTGGATTTGTGGCATGATCTCTCCATTTCATTCTGTTATGATTCTGAAAACGTTTCAAAGGCCTGCTTTGTAATTGATGTTAACCAACACCTATCTCAGAGCTGGACTGGAATGCAGACAGCTCATTAATAATGCAGAGTTGGGGCTCACAATCTCTCATTCTGTAATGTATAGTTTTTTGGTGTTAAATGAGGACTTTCTCTCCTCATCAACCTTTCTGGCACTCCTGTTCTCCAGCTCTCTGCCTCCCTCAAGCCAATTAAAGGGAACTTGGTTGAATTTTTGTAGCTGCAGCCTCTCGTATAATTTCAACACTTTCCAGAGAAGCAACCGCAAGTGCTTTTTACTTTGGTGAAATCAATAGAGCTGAGATGCCCTTTTAAGTTTTGATGGTGTACACCAATGTGTTTCTGTTTGATCTTTGTGATTCTGTAGAGGACGGGGAAAGCATATGGAAGAGACGGAGGAAATTGGTGGCAGAGGAATGTATTTTTCATCAGGTCCTGCATAGTAACATGGATGCCCACATACAATACATGAGAGCAAGCCTTGTCTGTTTGGAACGTACATTAATGAACACTTTTCTTCACAGCCTACATGGTCTGTTGTATTTAATGTAACAAATTACACTATGCAGGATAACTGGTCAGTGCACTGAAACTTAAGGGACTTAATTTGGTGTCACTTGTTGTATTTTCTGAACTTTTTCAACAGACAACCCTTAAAAACCTTTGTTTTTTACAAAACAATGTTTGAGCTACTCAGTTTTGCACAAATGTAACAACCTGTATTTTGAAACATATTTTATTTTGTCAACTTGCAGTTTTGGGCCTTTATCCTTCAGCAGCAGAGAGGATACAAGGACAAAAGAGTTTTCCCCTTAAACATGATACAAGCTGCCAGACTCACAGTTCCTTTATCTGTCGAAGAATTGTGCAAAATCTGTCTGCACCCAGGACTGTGAAATACAGTTTTTAGTGGCATCCCGGTGCTGCATACTGATAAATTAAGGGAGCTATCCGTGGTGCTGAAGTTGCAGGGTGCACTGGAATCATTTCTCTCTTGGACCCTCCCTTTTGTCAGATTTATCCCGAATGAATGATATTCTTTAATCTTTAGGTGATAAATAGTTTGCTGTAGACTATAAATTCAGTAGAATTGAGTGTCAGTATGTCACAGTTGCAGAGAAGCAAAAGGATTATAGTGACACACAGTAGCTTATAGCAGGTTTTAATATTACTATAATCATTCAGGATGAAACAACACCTCACTGGAGGGAAGCACAGAGACAGAATTTTTCTGACTTGTATTTTGTGCAACTTAAAGAAAAAACTTAGTTTTCAGAAGTTTTAAGACGAAATTTAGCTACAAAATTAAAAAATGTTGACTTAAAATATACATAAATGATAACTGATGTATACTTAGATTCCCTTTTTCCTTTTAAGGCTCAAAGCTCTTTACAGTCACAGTGCCATTCATCCATGCTTACACATATTCACACGCTGACAGTGCCAGCCTCTAACCACCAGCAGCAAAGTGGAGTTCAGTGTTTTGCCCAAGGGAACTTGGGTTGGCAAGGCAGGAACCCAACTTGCTATACTCTGAACAGAGGTTGACTGCTCTACCTATGCACCACTTCCGCCAAAGATAATGAGTCTCATTAATGATCATATTGTATACAATCTGACTGCAAATAATACATTAAAAAAAAAATCAAATATAAAATATGAAATAAAAATTCTCAAAATATTTAAATAACTCATGATATTCAAGGGTGAATATTTAAATGTGTGTTGGTCAGTTTGTAGGAATAAAACATTAATTAATAATAAATGATTTTATTCTTGAGGACATAAAAAAGAATTGAAACTTGAAGCTAAATTCTTCTGCTGTTGTCAATTTCTAACTTAACTGAAATAAAACATGCATTAGATATTGGATTGTTTCTTTGCGCTAGGCCATATCTATTCCACAAAGCAGAAGCCTTGTATGATATGATAAATTAGATGCACTATTACTGTTTCCGTGGAAAAGGAGAGGTCATGTCGAAGTCGGGTACTGCTAGTCAAATGAAACTCATTTAATGGATCATCAGCAGATGTGGAGACCTCCATCAAAGCAGGAGTCATGCAGTTTGCTGCTCTGGAACTTTCAGGTTTGTGCTAACACAAGACATTTGCAGTGATCGTATAGAAAATAATTGCTGCTGTACTAAATCCAGGAAAGTTTCTTAGTTTATTTTGCTAACAACTTAAAATACACAACCATTTGAAATAACTGTTAAGGCAGTTTACAACAACTCAATGCTAAAATCATGACATTCAGGTTTTCTGAAAGAGTATATTACACAAAGAAAGTAGTTTGGAGCTATTTATAATATGTTCATGTAAAGAAATTCTCATGAAAATGTAGATCAGTAAGAAAAAATACCACTGAAACAATGTTTTGTAGACTTGGAGATCAAACTGATCTATGATCTATATAATCTACAATCTGTAATGCTACTCGACTTACACATCCCTAACAAACTGTTGGGCATAGTGGTGGTGGAATAATGGTTTAGGCTTTTTTGCTGCAAGAGATGGTTGCACTTTGCCAATCACCAAAAACAAAAATGGGAGTAATTTTAGAGAAAAAAAAAGAGGAAAAAATGAAAGTAGTTCCTAAAACTATTGTTATCAGCAATCTGTGATCATGCCTGAACAACCTGAGGAGAAAGGAAAGTGTTAAACTCTTTTCCGATCATGTTTTATTCATTTGCTTTCATATACTGCTGCCTAAATGCTGCATGATAATGCTAAATTAAAGATAAACAGCTTGTCAGTAAAAAATAGAATTATAATTTGGTTATGGCTCCTAAAACACCTCAGAGAAACAATACTAAAGCACATTCATCCAGTTGCAGCCAAACCTTCAAATAATCCAAAACAAATTGTCTCCTGTGTGCAGTTTGATATTTCTGTTTAAAGCATATGAGTTTGTGGCAACAAACAGAACCTTTCCATCTCAAATAGTGCACTTTGTTTTTAAGATTCCATTTAGATTCACACTGATTTAAGGGATGGATTTAAAATTGAGAGTGGATGAGTTGAGGAGGCTTAAGAGGTACTACAGGTGTATAGTAAATGCTCAAGATGCACTCATAATGCATTGAAAATGGTAATACATTTGTGTTTATCTTTTTTGACTTAATTAAGTGTTCAGGTAAGTTGTGAAAAAGCAGGTGACCTTGGCTGACCTTGATGTTCTCTCAATTCTTATTTTTGTTGTACTCAAGGACAAAAAAGTAAGCAGAATCTTGAACTGTTGTCAGGTTTTCAAGTTTGATTCTTGTACAGAAACTTTCTCTTTACAAGAAGAGATTTTTTTTTAAAGCTGATTATTGCTTTGTTGAGAAAAAATTAAATCAGCGAGGAGCTGCTTTCATAACTGAATGTGTGGCAGGTCTTTGTGAGATGGCAGTAGTGTTGGATGAAGTTTTTCCTGCACCTGTCTAAATAAAAACACATCCACAGCCTGTCTTTTTGGAAATATGTATATTTACAGTTATTTTGAAGATCAACAATTTTTGGTAACGCACACAGAGCTTTGTAATTTCACTGATTTCTCTAATGTGAAAATTCAAGCTTTGACTAAAAACTTAAAAAAAAGACATATATCTCAGAGATATGGCTCATTTTTTAAGCTAAAATAATCTTATATGAGCTGCAGATGCTTAGCTTAGATATCAGCTGAAAAGGGTACCATCATTTCCATTCACAGCATTCAGCCTGCATCAGAAACTAATTCCGATTTCCACAACCTGAGTGTGGACTTCCTGTAATTAATCAATGGCATGGAAATAAAGCAAACCCAGCCTGATAGAAATCAAGGTACATAAAGCTTTGAGTGTGGTGAGATCTGCAGCGATCATCAGCAGAGTCGTGATAGACGGTTACCCCATACATGTTAAATTGCTGCTTAATTCCACCAGAGGAGGCTGAGAACATCAAATGTGTCTTCTTTTATTTATTTTTCCTGGGAAAATAAATGCAGATGTCACTTTAGGTGTGAAAGGAATCAGTAAAAGGCAAAGTTAATTCAATAAAATAAGATGAATGTGTTTATTTAAAAAAAAAATGACAGAGTTTTAGATGGAAAGTAAATTAAATGGCAGGAAAGGTGAAAATATGGCCTGGACATGTCTTGCTCAAAGGCCGCCGGTAACATTTGGGGTATTTATGCAATTTGAGGTGCTTTCTCTTTTGTGTGTGTGAGTGTGTGTGTGTGAACTAAGACCTTGCATGTGCTGACTTGTGCACTGCTGAGAAAACATCTGAGGGAGATGTACAATGAAGCTAGTATCTCAGTTCTGGGGAAATGACAGCTCTGCGTTAAGGGCGTTTGATTGTGAAGCCACAAGTTACTGTGTTTGAGCTGTAGATCCTGAAAGGTTTTAGAATTCCTTGAAACTGGTGTCACAGCAGAAATCACAGAGAAATGAGCACCTGATGTGGAAAGGCAACATAGTTTTGACCAGGTATTCTACGGCGTTTCTCCTCACCTGTACCAGTCTAATCCTCTGTCATAGTTTCTGTCAAAAAAGTGCGGCTCCGTCCCCAGTGCGCGCACATCTGGGTGTATCCGGATGAACTCCAGCACCGCTCTGGTTCCTCCTTTCTTTACGCCGACAATTAACGCAGTAGGCAGCTTCTTGTTCCCATATTTCTGCGCAATGCTCATGTTTTTTGAATTCCCATCAGTCCATTTACCTCCAGCGGCCGTGGGGGTGTTTCTTTGCAGATGACTTGATCCTCTCTGGGCGGCGGAACTGGCTTCCAGTGAGGCGCAATTCTCCAGTTTCCCAAGAAGTTTCTTCCCTCCTGCGCTCTTGCTCGGCGGGCATTGTTTCCCCTCGTATCCCTGGTTCGTCATGACTGCGCTGCGATAAAAAATGATGTTGTAAAACAAGTACGTGCAAGATAGTGACAAGGTGAAGATGAAGGCGATTCTGGCGTTGACTCTGTTCGCAGAGAGGAGCCTATGTGCCATGTCTCCATGGAATCAAAGTGCTGCATGATGTTCCATCACCCTCTAGCTGGTCTGCGCTCCGCTCGTCTGGTCCAGATTCCAAAGTGAGGCTCACGTGCGCACATGAAGACAAAAAAGAAGTCCAGCGGACTCCCGAACTCACACAAAACTAGATTGATTGCAGCTCAGAAGGCTGGCGCAGTCCCCCTCTTTTAAAAAGAAGTTCCCATCTGGACTGATCGCCTTCTTGGAGCGCGCAGAGGAGGATGTTTTGCGCGCATCTTCCTCTGTCTTCACTGGGGATAGCAGGAGAAATAAGGACATAGAAAAGTCCGACGCGTCCTCAGTGTCCCTGAAACTCAGCAGCTCGGCGCCTCTGCTCTCCTCCGGAGGGATTTCAACACTCAGCCCTCCTCCCCTCCTCGTTACGAAGTTGTAAAGATATGCGCACTTGGACTACCAGGTATAAATATTTAATCAGAGCTCTGACGTCACGCGCTTGATCATAATTCTATATGCGGGGTCATATTTTAAAGGAACAAATGCTTGGATTTCCAACATTTTCGGATGAAAAGGTTTGATTCTTCTGCTTTGATGCAGGTGGAAACTCAGGTGTGAAGGGTCACCATCGTCGGGAAGCTCTGAATCAAAGTGCAGAAAAAAGTGGGGAAAAAATGGGATGCTGATGAAATAAGTGATACCTTTAGATACATTTATTTCCCTTTCTAAAATTGAAAATGACAATTGATTGTTGCTGGTCATGTAAAATGTATTTTTTCAGTAGAAAAAAAGGTATAGATATTCAGTTTTGCTCCTGTTCTGGTTTGAATAAACAGGACCATCATAATTACTGCAGAGAGCTGAAAGAAAGTGTCTAGTTTCTATAATCAGCCTTGAACTGTTTTGTCATCAGTTTTCCGCTTTTACCTGCTTCCTTTTGACTTGAAACAGAATGATTCATTAGGACTTGGAGATGATCCCTACATGCTGAGTGTTTTCTCTGCTTACTTAACCTCAAAAAGTCACTACATCGCTACACTGTTGCTGGGATGCAGACTGAAATACAACGTTCTGGAGGTTTTCAATGCGTCAAGATAAAGGGTTTATGTGAATTTTATTTCCTCCATTCTCTGGTGAACGGCATCATAGCACTAAAGCATGGATTCTTTTCCATTTGTTTGATTAAGGGGTTTTTCTTGAAACAAATAGATTTTTTAAACTCACCAAAGTAAGTTAATTTATTGGAGATTTGAACCAGGAAACAATACAAAATCTTGACAAATAGTTAAAAAAAGAAGTTGCAACAATGTCATAGTAAAAGATACTTCATAAATGCAGTTTTCCTCACATAAACTGAAGGAAATGGCTTTTCATTTGCCTCTGGCTCCCTTCTACCATGTTTTTCTGGCCATCACGAGTTTAAGACTGCATCAAAGCAACACAAGATAACAAACGATTCATTTGATGGCTTCAACAAAAGCTTACATTCATAAATTTCTAACTCCTGAACTGTTATGTAACTAAAGAAAGCGCGATTCCTATAGGATTTTTGCTTTACCCTTTGCTAAAAGCTCTTCACCTCTTTCTGAAATCAAATCTCCGAGTTTCATAAGGCTTCAGGGATGCCATCATTAGCTATCACCTGCAGAAAGTTGATGGTTAAATGAGTTTTGTGATTTAAATCTTAGTTTAAATGACTTGGACTAAGTTGTAGAATTTTTAGATAAATATATATGTCTTTAGAAGTTAGTCTGTGTTAGCATCCTTTTTTTATTATTATTTTATGTATTATTTTATATTAGAAAAAACAGAAAAGAGCTTTTGCAACTATTGGTTGCAAAAATTGCAATCCAGGAATGACAATGAGTCTTTTGCAGTATTGCAAATGAATTTTTGAGGACATTGACGGGTGTTCACCAACACAACACAATCTCAGTTATCTGTTGTTTCTAAACTCTGACTAAGCAAATCCAAAATCTAAGCCATTTGTTTGTAAATTTGTTGTATTTTTCTCGTCATGAATCCAAAACTAGCTTTGAGAATGTCACAAATGTTTGATCAGACATTTTCCACCAGGATTTTCAGATAGAGCACATAATTAATGGTTTCATAGAATAAAGCATACGCATTTGAAACTGTCAGTCAGATTCTAATGCTCTGAAATGTTGTGCTAGCTCAATAAAAAGTGAATCAGGATGCACAAACATAAACTGAAGCCTGCGTTTCAATAGTCCACAGAAGATTTGACAAAAAAAAAAAAAAAAAAAATAGGAATGATCAAAATGTTTTTGGTAAAATGTAAAATGTTGTCATTTTTGATTAAAGATAACTAAGTATTTTTTTTTTCTAGATTTGTTTCTCTCTTAACATTGCAGGGCTTTAAATGAGTCAGGTGGCGCCTGTGACTGTTGCTCAGGGCTTCATCATGACCTCCTGAAAGAGTCATTGTAGTGCACTTGTTGTTTTTTAGGTCAGTCACTCCTGTTAGTTAACAACAACTCCTACTGTGGTTCCTAGCATGTAGGATTTCTGTTACCCTTTTCAAAATCAACCAGTGGCTGTTTCTTGTCTGGTCTTGCATTTGTTTCACTCAATATTTTGATTCAGAACAGTCTCCTATTTTTGACAGATGTGTTTTTTTTTTAAACAATCCTTAACTGAATTTTAACAAGAAAAAAATGCCAATTTTAATTAATTTCTCTCTTTTCTTTTCCTCCATTTGTTTCTCCACTTTTTCCTGTCTTCCTTCCAGTTGTCTGTTTGTGTAGAGGAACAAAAACAAAAGCCATGTAGCCACTGAAAGACCGCTGAACAGCAGGTTACCTCTCTGTTCATCAAAAATAGTGTCTGATAATTGCTGCTGACATTTCGCCTGTGTTGTTTTTATCTCCACTTTTTTGGTGCTTCGCTTTGTCTCTTTCTTCAAAACGACCACCGCTTTAGAAATGCCATCTTTGCTGTCCGCTGAGAATTTCAATATTTAGAGAAAGCGTCTCTTGATTGGCACACAGTTTGCTTTGACAGAGCTCAGCAGTTTCCTGAAGGTGGCAAAAAAAAATCTTGTTTCAATGGGCAGGAGGAAAAATTAACATCTACAAAGACGGTGGCTAGACAAATAAAAGACTAAATAAATGTTAGTCTGACTGAATTTAATTTATATTAATATTTTTTTAAACATTTTTTATGATAGACAACAGATTTGGGGAGGTGCACTTGTGGCTTTCACGATCAACCCACCCAAGTGTTTCTTGCTCTTCAGAACTTTGCAGCTCATCGATTCATACAAACCGCACAGCTGATGGATTTTGTGAGTTTTATTTGGATCCCAGCGACACAGACAAAGAGCTGCTTCACCGAGTGATTGATCACTGTGTATTGAGGGCTACACTCTTGTTTCTGTTGCCTATATGTAACATTTTATTGATGGCGACGAGGCGGCGCTTCTGGTAGCTCACAAATCTGTATTCAGGCTGATTGGCAAAAGTGAACAAACAAGACACACCTGTCTGCTGGACTCCTTGAGACTCTCCAGTACTGACAAAGAAACCCATCTACAGTATTAGTAAAAAGTGAAACTTATGAAATACATCACTAAACGCAGTCACTGCTTAAAAAAATTCAAGTCTAACTGGGCTAGTTTTCTGTTAGTCAGATTCAGATGACTTAAAGATGTTGACAAAAATTTTAGTTATAGCAGTTTTCACGTTACTGACCCTCTTCCCCTTCACCACAATTACTCCAGGAGTAAATTAATAAGGAGAAATATCAATTGGAATGTCTTGCGGGTCTCGTGTCTAACTGAGATGAGAATATTTAATTTGGTGATATTCTGCTCTAAGGCAAAAATTCGGATTGTTTGATTATTATTTTTTTAGCATATGGATGCATGACGAGAATATTAGGTGAAAGACTTAAAAATGTGGTGCTTTGGTTTGTCAAATTGTTCAACTACAGGGATTGAAAAAGATCACTTTTGAAACATTAGAACATAAACTGAGAATGATGTACTTAAGTATGAAAGAAAAAGGAAGATTAAAATGTTAATGTTAACAGGCTTTGTTACCTTTTATAGTCCCACTCAGATTATTTTTTGATCTTGTGTTTCCAGTGCTTTTTTATATCGTGATTATGCTGTCTTTGAGCAAAATCATAAAACCTGTGTCTTCTTCTAGGACATAGTTTCTGCAGATCGGCAGGAGTTCATCAGAAATTGGCCTCCAAGTTGTGGGCAGGACTGTTGACGCAGAGTAGCTAGCTACTCTAGCTAGCTTACCGTCTTACTCTACTAGCTATTTTACTGTCCCCCACACCTCTTAATCTAACATTACAAGTGCAACGAAAAAGTTTAGAACCAGATGCCAGCTTAGACGAGGAAAACGAAGACGTACATGGATTTATTTGTCAGCATGATGATGTATTAGGAAAGAAGTGGAGCAGGGAGCTTGTGGCTTGCCGTAGTAACTTATACTTCACAACTACAAGCTTTTTTCAAACAAAATGTTTTGTCTGCTCCTTATTCACAGCAATTTGAATAAAGATGTCTTCAGAAATGCAATTTAAAGCTTAATATTCTTAATACATGTTCTCCATCATGAGAAAATTGTTATATGTCATATGGAACAATTTATCTGAGTATGTTCATAATTGAAATGAAGGATTATGTTTAAAAAAGAAAGCTAACTTATTCAATAAAAAAAAAAAAAAAAAAGATTTCAGTCAACCCAAACAATTTGGTCAGAATTTCACAACATCTTCAGACTATCAACTATTTTATTATTGCTTGTAAAATGGAATGTATCCTTCTGTCTGAAACAAGGCTGAACTGCAGCAGTGTATCTTTTTTATGGGATCAGGTTCTCCAAACATTTTTAAAAACACATTCCAATCTAATTTAAGAGTTGGGAAATGTTTGCTTTTTTAAGTATGAGATAATACAAGTGGTATACACATTTTTAGGAGCTGTTTTTTGTCATTTCTACACACATTGAACCCATCATGACAGCAGGGGATTTTTGGATTTGTGTAGACAACTTAAATGATCCCATTTACTCAGGATTTCTGTGAAACTGTTGAAATACCTGATCTGCTGGAGAGGCTCCAAGATCGCATTCATGGGCTCACATTTAATCTGGTTCTGATCAAAGATGTTGACGTTTCCAAAACTGTTGTCAGCAATGTGGCTCATTTATTTGTTTATACGATACAGATTTTGCTCAAAAATCACATGTGAATGATCATATCAGGGGTGTTGGTTTTATCACCAATTTTAACATCCGGTTGTGCTCAATGACTTTGCCTCATGTCCAGACAAGAAGATCCATCTCCTGCAGACTGGATTCCTGTAACTTCTTCTGTCAGTCCAAAAAGTATTGTTGGGAAGCTGCAGCTCATTCGGAATGTTTCTCCCATAGTTTGAACCAGAACCGTTCCTGTTCTCAGTTCCTCACAGTTGAATACAAAACTAATTTGTTAGCACTGTTGCTAGCTTTCAAATCACTCAATGGACCAGAATATTTCAGCCCAATCTTTTGGTTCTTCACAAACTTCTAAAATCTGCAGAAAACAGCCGGTAGAACCAAAAGACAGAACCAAAAGGGTTGAAGCTGCTTTCGTCGTCACAGATGGAATCTGAATAAATTTGATGATCATCAGCTGTATTTATATTCAAACCTTAAAACATTGCTCTTTTCTGCAGCCTTTGTTTATGTTCTTTCATTTAATATACTTTTGTTAATTCATTTATTCTTAATTTAATTTGTTTAATTTCAACTATATTCTTTTAATTTTTTTTCTGTATCTCACCTAAGCTCTTTGAATTATCTGTTTGTACATGAGGTTCTTTTGCGATAGAATTTCCTAGCCTTTATATCAATCTATTTACCTTAATAAAACTCAGAATAAAACCTAAAATGCTTATGTGGATTTTTTTTGTGGTTGTTAAGCCTTTCTCTTGTAACCAAAGCAGACAAACTAAGAACGAAAATCAGCTTGAATGTTACCAAAAATAAAATGAGAGAAAATGACCCACAAATTTTGAAAAATCTGATGAGCGTGACCTCTCAAAAAATATTGATTTCTCTGAAATTATTATCACTTGGAAAACAACATAAACACCCACACACCCCAAACAAAAAATAAGGAAAGAAAAAGAACACCGGGGAGGATAAGAGGATCCGATTCTTGCTTGAATTAATTACTATTAGTTCTGTACATGTGTACCATTAGCCATCTGCAAATAGTACTAGTTGTCTGTGAATTAGTGATACTCAGTTTGTCTTTGAAAGCCTTTGAAAGTGGAAATTTTGCAGCTCCAATATTTTGCCATTATGCTTTTAGTTTTGCTTCATTTTTTTTTTATATTTGTAAGTCTGTTTTTCTGCTTGCCTGTTCCTTTCTTAAATAAGAACCCTGACTGTCAAAATGCCAACTATTATCAGAAAAAAAAGACATTGTCTGGAAAAATAGTATTCTGATAATATGTTATCTTTAGCCTAAGTAGCCTAAACATGATTATTTTTGTCTAAGAAGGATTATCAATAAGAAGCATAAAAAAACAAAAGAATGTAAATAAAATACAGCAAGTGCAACAAACTGAGGGAGAAAAATAAACAAGTTCTTTAAATACGATGTAGGAAAAACACTTAAAACGTGCGTCTTTCAACAATTTTGGATACAAGTTTTGAGCAATTGTTTTTATTTCTAATCCTCTGTCTTATTATTTTTATTTTTATTTGTTCATTCTCCATTAAGACATAAGATATAGATGAAAAAAGAGCAACTCAGAAACTGAGATTGGGAATCTTTTACAAAGTTTAAAAAGATAGATCCTACTTTTCACCTCAACTCTTACCACTGATGGACAGTCAGGTAGGGACTATATCCACTCCACTTCCAGTGTATATGGTTGTCATGAACAACATTCTCTCATGCAGTGTTGTGAATATAATTTTATTTAAAATCCCAGCATCTTAAATCAAATATCATCACTAATCTGAGTTTATTCCATCTAAAATGATACAACGAACTTGCTTGCAAGGCTTTCTTTGTCCTATTTTTCAACGAGTTTTACTGAAATTTCATTTACATTTTGGTTTGCATTTCGGCTTTTATGATTTTTTGCCACATTAGTTACTCCCTCACTTAATATATGAGTTTAATTAACTTTTTTAAGGTGGAGAAACAAAATAAAAATATGAATAAGCAGTGATTCCTGTCTCATGAAGCCAAATACTTTGTATTTTCATTTCATTTGGTCAAGCTTTGCACTGGAATCTAGAGAGATTGGCCTGACTTGTGGCAAAAATTGCAAGTGACAGTGAATAAAATAAAGAATAAAGATGAGATGCATTTTCTGTAATCTTGGCTCTGAGCATCAATACATTAAAAATCCCCCAACAGTCAAATGTGATGATGCTTGATTTTAATGGTCTGAGAGATTCTTCTGTGAGTCCATAGAGTCATTTTGCAAAGAACAAAAAAGGAAAATCAATACAATGACCTTTGAAGAATTTGCACACTTTTCTTTTTCAGCACAAGAGCAAATGATATTTTAGACATTACTGCAGAATACGCCAGCTCTCGCCAACATCTCGCTATTTGCTGTCCTCACAACAAACTCGCACTTTCTGTGATTTATAAAAGTTTCTGCCTTTCAAGGTGAAATTTTTTTGTCAATCTTGTTGTAGCTCTTTTTTAAGCTGTCATCTTTCTTTAACAAAAGAAGAAAAAAAAACAACACTTTTTTGGAAATAAAGAAACTCCTTCTAAGCTTCTCCCACCTACAATAATTTGAACATGTTTGTGCCAAAAGGACAAAGGGTTCAACATTTGACAGAAGTGCCAGATGCACTAAATATATATATATATATATATATATATATATATATATATATATATATATATATATATATATATATATATATAGTGCATCATCTATTGGGACACACCAGAAATACAGGAAAAATAAAGCATTAATAAGCATTAAAATAGTTTCTTCCAATTTGGTGAGGCAATTAAAATGGTTTCATACACATGACCACCAGGTCATGGTTTGATCACCTCTGGTTTAGGTGAACAAATGAAACAAAGTAAAGCTGCATCACTGTTGGTGTTTGACATACTGGCCTGTCAGCTGTTTTATCCAGATTAAATGCATGTTAGTGTCCTGCTGCTGGATCCAGTTCTAAAGCTGATCTAAGATCTGGAGGCTCTGCCTGGGAGAGAAATCACATCTAAGCAGCATTATGGATAAGAGTTGAGCTGGTGCTGCTTTGAAGGGATTTTCTACCAATAACCTGGCTTCCAAAATGCTGAGCAGACTGTCTGATATGACTGAAGTGGCAGAGATGAGTAGACTATTTGCCTGTCTCAATGCATCAATTTTTTAGGATACCTGCCACTGATTCCCCTACAGCGCACTCCACCTTCAACAGTAATATTAGAGCTTCCTGGGAAGCCTTGCAATTCATCAGACATCTCAGTGTGTGATTTCTGCCTGTGCAGGATGAAGGAACTTAGCTCTTACAGAGTATTCCGCGGAAAAAATTGTCCAAATTTATATTTTCTGTCTGTTAGTGCAGATGCTCTGCCCTTGAAGATACCTTATCAAAATAAAACAACCTGCATTATAATGCATGCAGTTAAAGGAAAGTGTCAAGTCTCAGAAAATGCTCAAACTTATAGGTTGTGTTCCACTTGTCATTTTATTTTAATGTCCTCTGTTTTATGGAAAACAGAATTATTGGACATGACTTCAGCAAACACCAGTATTTAAATTCAGAATCTATATAAACTGGAAGAGTACTCAAGCGTATCTATTATTGAAGAGTGAGCAAGAATTTTTAGAACACTCAGAATTTCTGCCGTATTCATAATTTAAATTTAAATCCGTCTTGGTCCCCTCTGCATATTCACATCTCATTTGCTGTCATCCGTGCCGACTCGTCGCCTCTATCCTCCTGGAATCTAGTCTCAATTAAAGTTCTTATTGGGATTTAAAAGGGGAGGGGGGGGATTTAAAAGCAAAGGCAGTTGGCAGAGATCCTGAAAACCAGGTATCAGGAACAGTTTCTCCCGCAGTGGAGTAACTCGATCGGACGGCGGTGCTTTGGCTGTCACCGGAATCACACTGCGTTCAGCAAAATCCTACATGAGCTCAATATGTTTATCAGAGCTTTACAGGATGTGCACGCACATATAAAGAGGAAGCCGTGGGATCACTGCGTAAATATCAGAACAACTTTGAAATAAATTGGCTGTTGCAGATGATGAAAGAGGGTTTTTAATTTTCTGCTTAGTTTGTCCTGTCACAGAGGGCTGACTCCGTATCCATGCACCATCCGTGCACTGCAGGCTGTGCCTGTCAGAGGAGATAGTCAAGCTACAATATAATATATCAAAGGATATTTTTAAAAAATGGTCAGCAGGAAAGGAGACGTCAATCATTTGTTAGATGTGGCTGTGCTTCTGTCGCAGATGAGTGTTGAGAGCAAAGTTCAAGGATGCTCAAAGTGGAGCAAAAATGAGGGCTGTTTTAAAAGGACTGTTCACTTTTTTCTGCTACAAATTAGGAAATCACTTCACATTTATGTGTTCTGTTTCTGTATGAAATATTCGTCCTAGTTTTCTTGGGAAACAATACAAGTAATGTCAAATCTGCAGGCAGTATATACACAAGATGTTCACGTTTTTTCTTTGTTGAAAAGGACAAAAAAATAAGAATGGTCATTTGTTTTTTTTTTTTTTGCTTAACTGTTGCAAAATTAATGTTTTTACCCTTGTTATCTTTTCCCAAGACATGAAGGTAAAAAACGTCAAACAATTTTAAATTGATGAAGGGATTTTGGTTTTTTATTGTCTGGAGTTTATTCAATATTTTTTTATTTCTAGGGAATATTAAATTTGATTCTGTTTTTATACCTGCACAACTAATTCATAAATGGAAAATACAGCAAATATTTAAACATCAGGTATTACTAAAATCATTTAGCAACTGGAAAACCACCAAAATAAGTAAACTTTTCAATAAAAAAGTAGTAACTGTACTTTCCAGAGTATAAGTCCCTTTTTTGCATAGTTTGGCTTGGGGTGCGACTCCTATGTGATTTTTGAGAATAAATAAATAGCAACATCGGTGGAGCTCATGCTGGTGTTGCATCCAACAAGTGCTTCAAATGTCGGCAAGCAGGTTTCAAATGTCCCTCTGGTTCAAAAACGTTTTGTTCTTTGTCAATCTGTAGCTGTCATTGTTTTGACAATGTCACACGATCAGGAGGAGAATTTGATCTAGTGGATTTTTTTTTTTTGGATTGAGAGGGTGGGCAGGTTCTGGGAATCTTCACTGATCGCTTCATTTAACAAATTTACCTTGAATGCTTTTGGAAACATTAGTGTGAGTTGCTTTGTTCTTACTTACATTTTTATTCAAGAATAAACATATGTTGACATAAACAAAGGGTATTACAATTAAATAGACCAACGTCAGCATCTCCGACTCTTCAAAATCAAACGGTTTGTAGAATACAAACTATTGAATATGATTTAGCCATTATTCTTGTTTGATTCATGGTGATGATAAACTTGTATACTAGTGTTTTTGTTCTTTAAAGTTCCACTCCAATCATCTTTTGATCAATTTTTAAAGCGTTCCTGTTGGTCTGTTAAATGTGATTGTCGTTTATAATAATAAAAAAAAAAAAAAGTCGTTTTCTTAGACGTTTCTGCAGAGCAGCAAGAGTTCATCAGAAATTCACCTTTGAGTTGGGGGCGAGGAGCAACCCCGCTCCCCTTTCCTCTCGCTTTTACTGAGAGCTCTCTGGTTACACACTCATACCCATAATAAACTTCAACAGACTGCATTTTTGTCTGCTCCTGATTCACAACCATTTGAATAGAAATATTAAAAAAAACTATTTTAAGTTTAAAATTCTTTATACACGTTCGTCATTAGAAAAATGCCACAAGGACATGTTAAGGAACACCAAAAACATTTTTTTTTTCATTGGAGTGGGTCTTTAAACAAAACCGAGAACCAAATCAATGTATTAGAAACCTGCACACAAAGTCCTGATTGCTGGATACACTTAAAGCTTTAATGCAAACTCAGTTGCAGTTCCCTCGTTTTCGTGGCTTAGCAGATTCTGTTTGAAGAAGATTGTGATGAAGAAGATCTAAATGAGGGAGATGACACATCTGAGGAGTGTGAGCTGGGGTGTGACTCCAATGAAGCTTTTGTTTTTTTCTTTTTTTTGCACTATCAGTGTAGACCTGTTAATGATAATCCAACAACAACTTTGTCATCTCTGACTAAGAAAGCAAAGCATGGCATATTCAACGGAACTGCTGTTGTTTCCAAAACTGTCTCCGCTCAATTGATGCTGCTGCTAAACCAACCAAGTGCATCCAGGCAGCTGTTTTCAGCAAACGAGGTGAAGGAGGTGATGGCGCGCCTTCATTTAGAAGCAACGGTCAAGAGAAGAACCAGTTCATAATTTTCAGAGTGAAAACAATGACTCAACCCGTTGGCTCATTAGTGAGTGCAGATGAAACAAGATGGGTCCATCAGAGAGGGCACAAGAGCAGCAACATTACTCTGCTCTGAAAACACAAGAAAGCTAATCACGTCTTTATTCCAGAATCTAATGAGGAAATAAAGTGAGACTGATGTTCATTAAATCAGTCCAGCTCTTTGTTAAACTTACATTTTGGCTTAGAAAGACAGCAGTTCTACTACAATTAGAAAAATGTGTGAAAAATGGTAGAAAAAAAGGGGACATTCTTTGCTTTTTTATATATTTCTGTTTCTTCAGTTGAGGAATGCAGCAGTTTTTAGATCAAACGAGATCAGAGGCTACAGATTTTATCATCGTCTCAGCCCCCTTCTTTTGAGAATCCAGTCTAATCTACACTGAATTTGTACAAACTTGTGAAGGATTTTTTTTTCATAGAAAAGACTTGTATAAAAAAAAAAGCCTAATTTTTGGATCAGATTAAATGTTTTTTGCATTGAGATGTGGATCATCTTTAACATAATTCCACACATTATTGGCGATCACAGCCTTGATTTGTCCTGACAGAACCCCTAACTTCACTATCTTCAGCTGAGTTAATCGTTTTTATGTTTAGTGGAGTAACTTTTTCATTTGCTGATGGGTCAGCTGCTTAGTATTTAGCTTATGAGGTTATGGGAGGTGAGCAAAGTCAAGTCCAGGAGCAGAACCCCAGACGGCCGAAAGTCAGCGGTGCTAATGTGGGACCTGAGAGTGCAACCTCACTCTCAGTGTGCTCTGATTAAAGAATGATTTATAGGCCTGCTGGAGAACCCTCTCAGCAATCTGTCTCCTCAATGAGATTTTTTTCCCCTTTCAAGAGGTTTTGGTAAATCAAGCTATCTTCGAGTGGATCTCGGGTGGACAATGTCAATGTGTTACTATAAGAGAGTCATTAAACTCTATAATCATGAAAACATGCATGGGGGGCTCACAGGTGTGCAGAGGTGATATATTCTCTCTTGTTGTGACACTTGTGGAAGAAAAGAAATGACATCTGTATAACTGTTGGGCCTTAATGCGGCTTCAATGCCGGACGCGGCTGAGGTGTCAAGTTTTAATGTTCAATGTAATGTCGCGATGTGACGCGGCGCAGCCTCAGAACTCCTCGAGCAACATTGGGAAAAAATGTTGGTTTTAAATTTTGTCAATTTTGATCGATTGGCGTGGTGAGCTCGTAAAGTGGGATATCCCTGTTGCTCACAATTTTTTTTTTTTAATTTTATTTACCAGAATATTGTTATCATTGATTTAATCAACATTTCAAGATTACAAAAAAAATAAATGGCTGCTTTGGAGATGAAACCAACAGAAAAGCCACCATTTTGAAAAAAAACAAAACAAAACAAAAACAGTTTTTTGTTTGTTAGTTTTAAGTAATTTGTCACATGGAGCTCTGACCAGGGAGGCAAAAGCAAAGACGAAGATCAAATCACAATCACAATTGTGTAACATGTTCTTGTTTAATTTTTTTTTCTTTCTGTAATTTCTTCCAGCATGAAAGTTTTCTTCGTGTGACTTTTTAACAAGCAGAAACCCACATTCCCTGATCCTTTTGTTTCCCAATTATCTCCTCCTGTTTGCTCATTTATATTAATTAGAGAGCAAAGAATTTACATAACCCCCAACAAATAAGCCATCGAGCTAAACCTATTAGGCTCATGTGAGAATAATTAATCCATAAACTGTTGCCATTGTTTACAAAGTGTTAGGACTTTCACAAGCAGAAGGTTACAGGTTTGTTTCCCCAGCTGGGCGAATATTATGTATATAGGAATTGACAGTTTAGTGCGTTTATGGGAAATAATGATGTAAACAACCATGCAAACATTTCCACATGCATAAATGAGATCTAAAATGTTGTTTGTTTCTCATAAAAATTGGTCAACATTGTTTTCATAAACTCCATGTTTTTCATAGTGGACTTTCTAATGTGCCCTTTAACAATGAAGCCCACGTACCCGCTTGAATAACGGTGATTCAGTTGGCAAAGGGCTTGTTCATCATCATGGCACAAGGAGACAGCAGTCAGAGAGTGCTTTAAAGTGCTCAACGGTAACAGAACACATTATTTTTCCACAATGATTAGCTCACCCGGTGCAGAGGAGCACGGGTGACGTATCCCTGCAGATCACAGGAGCAATCTTTTGAGATGCAACAGAGCTGAATCTATAAATGTTGCGGTAAGCACCATCATTCAGCGCTGTTTGCACCATTTCCCTTGTTCCTTCCTCCGTCTCAAGCAAAAACACTTCATCCTTGACTTTTATGCAGAATGTGGAGTATCCTTGGCAAACACATAGACAGCATCTGGAATGTCAATCCAGGAGTGAGGAAGTTTATCAGTTTGCCACAAAACTCCCAATTTCGTCAGATCTGTCCTGGATAGAGATCACATGCTTGCTATGACATGTTATGAAAATATATTGGCTTTAAACGGTGAAAGTGTGGTGCCTTAAAAATGTTTTGTATATGTTCATGGAAAAAAGGGCCAATTATAATACTAAAGATGTCTGTACTGCTGACCTTTCTGCACTTGCTCTGTATGCTATTACACTCAATCAAAAAAGGTCAGCGATGGACGTGGGTCCCATGTAAAGCTGCAGTTTTTTTTTTCCTTATGTTTGTTCATTTTTTAAAATCTCATTTGTGCAATGCAAAAACACGCAAGTCTGCTTTCATTCATCACATTTGCACGTGTTTTCATCAAAGTTCATATTTTTCTTTTTTAATTAAAAAAGTTTGTTGCTTTAAAATCTACCAGAACCTGTAGAAAAAAGAAATAAATAAAAATGATTAAAAAAAATTTAACTGTGAGGAAAGATCATGAATAAATTACCCCAATAAACTGTCATTGAACCATTTTAACGACTCTACAAAAACAGATCCACCAGTTTGAGTGAAACTTGCTTAACACGAACATGTGTGGACAAAGGGTGCCCTCTTGTGGAGAGATTCTGAACTTCAACCTTGATATTCTTTTTTTCTAGGAAAAGAAAATCTACCAAATAAAAACTTTTACTTTACTTTACTTTTTTTTTGCCTGACTGCACATGCATTATTTTACTATGAATTTATTTTTGTCTGAAATCTTTTTGTATCAATTGATATTTGCTTTTCATTATGCAACTTATATCAAACATTAGTAATGTACATTACCTATACATCTACAAATATTCTTCAAAATGTTTGCATTTATTGTGTTTTTAGGTCAATTTAGTGAGTGTGATCTTGAAAAAAATCCTTAGGTGCAACCATTGATCTAAATAAATGAATCCTTTTATTAAATAAAATTGTAATTTTAGTCAGGTGGTGTAGTCCTAAATCTTGACTAAATATTTTTACTCTTTTCTGTATTCAAAACAAACTTAGATTGTGAATATTGACATTTTGCAGTCTTTCCTAAACCGATATGCTGTGATAATTTATATAAAAAAGTCTAAATATGCTTGAAAACACTCAACACTAAAGTTCTCTATTCTCATTGCTGCATTGGGGCGGCGTTTTCCCTGCAGCGCCTTCGCAACAGAACTCTTAAGCGAGCAGGAGGTGCAAAAATCCTTTTTCGCCTAGGGCGCCACGCAGCCCAGGGCAGGACTACAATGAAAGTTTAAAGCGGCTGATAAGAAAACTCTAATGACCCAACGGTTCTAGCAGCATTTAAAGGCATCACTTACTCACAAATCTTTTCTTTCTGGGAGACCTGAAAAGTCTCACATGAGATTTGTGCATAAATGTGGCTTTGTGTGTGCATAACAAGCAATTCATGTGTAATTTTCAAAGATTTGTGCCTGTAGTTAGTTTCAAGTAATTTTACGTTGTTCATATATAAATTTTATTTTATATTTTTTTAAGTTTGCAATTTTTATACTTATGCACAACATGTAATGTATGAGCTGCAAATTTAGAATAATGTACAGACAAATCCAAAGTTACAAACAAATCAAGAATTTTTAAGCAGAATGGCTGATACTATTTTCTCTCCATAGGTAATTCCAAACTACTTCTGGGAGATCCTTCGGTTTCAGACGAAAATGTAAAAAAGTAAATGTCATTTTGTTTTCCTGAAATGTATTTTTATTTTTCACATTTGGTTTCTGAAGGTTTGTTTTATTTTCTAAAATGTAATTCTGATAATTCTGAATATACATATATGGATATATATATATATATATACATATATCTTGACATCACAGTTGAGTTGATATTTGATTCAATTAGTGGACAATGTTATTTTAACTTTAGTTTTCATACTATTGTTTTAGTGTGGAAAATACATAAACAGTAGAAATTCAATCTCACATGAAAAAAAACTAAATTATGAATGTTGGGTAATACAGTTGACATTCATTTGATGTCAATTCAGTGGCTACAAAATAAACGTCAAAATGACATCAATTTAAATTCAAATTGACTTCCATGCTTCTTCTGTTTCTGAGGAATTTAGGCTTAATTCAATTAATTTAGGTTTAATTAAATCTCAGCATGTGGCTTAAAATTCTATTTGATGTTTTCTTTTCAGTTGAAACTGAATTAGAATGAACCCTATCATTCAAAGCTGCTGCATATCCCAGCAGTCGCAGCAGTGAGTCCAGAAATATCCCCGGTGTACCCAGTGGACAACTGATGGAACAAATGAGGTTGCATCAACATCAAAGCTCGACAACAAATTGTGGTCAAATTTGATTTAGATGGAAATACTTTTCCAAAATTTTATCATGTTCACCCAACAAAGGTTTTTTTTTAATATATTCCAATAAATCATTTATTGTATGTTTTCATTCATTCATTCATTCATTCATTCATTCATTTTCTGAACCCTTTTGGAGTCACGGGGCTGCCGGAGCCTAACCCAGCCACTCATGGGCGAAGCCAGGGGACACCCCTGGACTGGTCGCCAGTCTGTCGCAGGGGCGTATGTTTTCATACTATTGTTATTTGTTTTAATTTATTGGTCAAAATTTAAAATTCACATAAAAAAAGAGTAAATGTCACGATGTCAAATGTATGTCAAAGTTTAGATGTCCATTTAATTTGCACATTAAACTTGTTTTTGACCTCAATTTGATGTCGAGCTTTGATGTTGATTTGACGCCATTTCAACTTCAATTCAATCAATCAATCAATCAATCTTTATTTGTATAGCACTTTTCATATAAAACATAACACAAAGTGCTTTACACAAAATAAAAATAAATAAAACAAAATAATGATACTAAATAAGCAAATAAAAACAAATAATAATATAAAAAGCATAAATTAACATAAAGTCCCCTCCCTCAGATCTGTACACAACCCCCACCCCTTTCAGACCTCCTACCCCCTAACTGATGGATTTTGGCAATGAGAAACAGGCTGAGCATGACAGTTTGTTTTTAGAAACGCAATTAGTTGGGACCTCTCTCTCTGTGAGTAGCGGCACAGCCAACCAAATGCAGCGACACAAGCAGGGACCCGCCTCACCACAGCTAGGGAGCGATGCAGATCCCCATCCAGAGCCGCCGCAGCTGAACGGCAGCCGACCCATAGAGAGAGAACCCAACTGAGGAAGCACCGGAAACAAAATAAAATTAAATTAAAAACTAAACATTGCTAAAAGCTAAAAAACCAACAATAAAACATTATAATGAGGAATTTAAAATAAATTAATAGTTTATTGTAAATTGATAAAACATTATAAAATAGATAATAGATAAATAGGTAAAAAGATACAAAGTAAAAATTATATGAAAGCCAGGTTAAAAAGGTGGGTCTTGAGCCTTTTCTTAAAAATTGTCCACTGTGTAATACTCAGTTATATTAACATCCTACTTTGTGAAACCACATCACAACCGATGCTGTTGAAAGTATCCATCAATTCCATACAATCCATTTATTTTTTTCTTTCAATAATCTGACACAAATTTTACTTTTATTTACAATGTGGAACTTTTGGAGCCTTCAAAAACTGGTGAAGTCATTTTGTTCATGAAGACTTTGCAAATAAATACTACCCAGATTTATGAAAATCAATTTTCAATGTTCTGTACAGTGTATGCTGCATATTAGGTATGACAAAGAGCAGTTTTTATGCACACCAGATCAATGAAATGAGCTCACATTAACGCCAAGCTAAAAATGGGGCCTCAGAGAGTAGCATTCATGAGTGCTATCTAATTAAATGAGTTTCCTTGATTAGCTGAACCTCCCATGTAATATGTATCCTTTGGCAGATTTTCAAATCATTGTCAATGTTTCTTTAGCCTATTAGTGCTCTATTTGTTTTTAGATACAATCTAATTAAACTTTTATAGCATTCTCGGTTGGTTCATTAGCGTCAAGTGTTGATGTTTAAAATGCCCATTTAAACAGAAGGATAGAACACTGAACACACCAAGCTGTTTTTTTTTTTTTTATTTAGTAAAGTAGTAATAACATGGCTCTAAAGATCTTCAAAAGTAAAAGTATTGTGCTGCCTCAGTTGTATTCAATGACAACTTCATGGATTCATTCATCCATTAGTCATCCATCAGAACAAGCAGAGCTCAAATAACTTCTGCAACCACACAGGCCCACAGACATTTCTTCATGCACATGCAGAATAAAAGCTGCCCATAAATGCATCAGACTGCTGTTACATTTACAGTTCAAAAGAATAGCTATGTTAGCTTTTATCTGTCATATATATTTTTTTATTTTTTTAAGCAGTTTTTTTTTTAGGTGGAAAATATACATTTTATTATAGAAACAAATATATGTCATTAAGTTTCTTTTTTCAGCTCTAGTAAAATGTTCCCATTATAACCATATTTGTTTTCTAAGAACATATACATCTATATACAGCCATCTTTATTCTCTCCACAATGGGTGCGGATTGATCTGTTTCTGCAGTAATGGGGGAGAATTTGCTGTCAGCCTGCAGACGGTCTGTGGGTTCCACCACATTGGTTTTGCTTGATGGCACATGTCCTCAAGACCACGAAACAAAATAGTTTTTGAATGAATACTGGCAAATTGAATTCCTTCCTCATTTGCTGGATGCCACTGAAAATGGATGCTTATTGACACCCGTATTTTACAAGTGAGGAGGCCCAGCCCTCGACATCTTAGATCGATAACATTAACTGAGACATCCCCTCAGTGAACTTGTGCAAAAAAGAGGAAAAAATGTTGTTCATATATTACATTTATTGTAAATTAAATTTCTGTGTTTGTAACGTAATTTCAGCAACATTATCAATTAATAAAACAGTTTACATTCATATTTTGTTAAATTATGGTCTTTGCAATAATTGATTATGCAATTCTTTCACTTTTTACCATCACTTAACAAATTTGTGTTAGGAGTGATTGTCTTATACATTTTACCAAATGTTGTTGTTCTCTTTTTTTTTTTTTTTGGTAAAATTATAGATGTTAGTGAAGCATTTGAAGCCCCATTTTTTTTTTTTTTTTTTTTTATATCCACCCTGCTTTTAGATTTGATGCAGCACGGCAAAGGGAAAGGCCTGCAGACTCTGGAGGTAACTGGCTTTGCAGCTGTCACAGTGTAGCTGTGGCGAAGTGTAGCTGGAGACATGAAGTCAGAAATTATGCCCCCTGTCTCACTGCGTAAACAAGCCGGCGCACATTTATTAAAGAGCTTTTGACCGCACCTCAAATACCTATTGATCAGCTGTGGACAAATGGGATCCATTTCCCTGTTTGAGTCGGAGCTATTTGTTACAGTTTACGATTGATTCTTTGTCATGGCAACCGCCAGTGTGCGGCCATGGAAAAAGAAATTGCATTATCTCAGTGGAAATTGATGTAAGAGAGTAACGTCCAATCAAAATGTGACTGAATTCTTATGAGGCAAATCTGTACAAAGAATTGTTTTAGACAGTTATGCTTTTTTCCTGGAGGTGAGGTCAAAAGGTCGCCAGTTAATCCAAATTAGATTCAATGTGCAATATACAATACAAGTAAAGACTAAGTTAAAGTCCAGACGGTTACCAAAAATAAATAAATAAATAAATAAACTTCTGGAAAAATGGCAAAAAGCTAACAGCTATTGCCAATTTTTTCCAGGTTGCAACAAATCTGTTTATTCTAACAGCTTAATCCATATTTCACAACAAAAGACTAACTAGAGTCCAGAACAAGAATTTAAAAATTAAAAAATTTAGTAAAGCAAATTCAGTGACTGGCCTCTTTAGGGGATGCAGAACAGCATTAAAGCAACAATTTGATATTCTTGCAGTTCAAACATCCAAATGCTGCTAATAGATATTTGCACTGAAAAGGACAATTAAGCAAAGTCACTAATGATTGGACTTTGGCCTTTATTTCACATTTTGCAATAAGTGTCACAAAAAGTAATGTGCTGCTGCCTGTCTAGCATGTTGACCTTTACAGCTCCCTCATCGTCGTCTGCACTACATCCACAAGTTCAAAAAAAGACTTAAAAGTCACCCTTCCATGTTGTTTAAATAAAAAAGCACTTATATTTACATTTTTTTGTGAAAAAGGTGTTCGATCCTTTTTAATGTGTTCAATAAATATTAATTAAATACCTAATTTCCAACTTTTTTTTTCAAAAGGCTTTTTATGATTACTAGTGTTTGCTAAAAAAAAAAAAAAAAAAAAAAAGGACAGTGATTTAAGACCGTATGGAATAAATACCTTCAAAAATGAAAGCCTAAATCCCTTATGTCTTAGTCAAAACTGTCCTTACAGGTGGAAAAAAGAAAAAGAAAAGGGGGAAACTACTGGGCACAGAGGTGGCCTGCATGACATTTTATGATAGTAGACTACTCGTTGAGCAAAAATGTTCATACACATTTTTTTCTACAGAGTTGTAAGGGGGGAGTAGGTGAGACGCAGGTTTGTCAAAGGGATTTTTCCTTTTTTCAACTACCCCAAACTCTGCAGACTGTGCAGGGGGCAAGTGATAAGTCTTAGGATTTTGTAACTTACATTATGTTAACAAATACTTCACCAAAGACTCATACCCATGACCGTAGTTCATGAGTCCCTTAAGGTACACGAGCCTCAAGGGAGCTGCAAGGCACATCTGCACTCCCCTTTAGATGCAGCTGGTTCTCTCCATGACCCTCTATGGGCGCAGACAGCTCAATAAAGGTGCATGTGACAAAGCCATTACTTGTTTTTACAAATAATGTTCAACGAGTTAAAAAAAAAAAAGCTCCAAAAGTGCCTAAAACTGTCTCAGCATTACATAAACAATATAGTGTATGAATTTTGAACTGCTAACCTGTGATATAAGATGTGTGTTTACTGGTGAAGCCCACGCTGAAAATGTGCTGAAATAAAAGCAGTTTTCTTGAAACATCTTTTCATCTTCCAGCTCATTGCCGGAGTTGCTCTGTGTCGTGAAACCTTCTGCTGTGTGCTCTGGCACAGCTGAAACAAAGGCAGCATTTGCGGGGCCCTGGTGGGACCAGAATTGAGACGATCTCAGCAGGAACCCTAAATGTAACGAGCAGAGCTCTTTCTTCCTTCAATACAAAAGGCAGAGTTCTCCAACAAAGCAACACTGACACAGAATCAGTATTTCATTTAACACTGGTTTGGGAACCCATTACCCTGGCACATACTAGACACTTTTATTTAATCTACAAGCTGCTTGCTCTGTCCCCTTCCCAGACTGGCACAGCAGGTGCTTGTTCATTCAATCTGCAGTGACTGGAGGAATTTGATTATTGTTGAAGCCTGAAAAAGCTGGCAAGAAGTAAAGTTTACATTGATGCCTGCAAGTACAGTGTCTTTTAGGTTTGTTGTTGCAGTTTATAGTATTAACAGTCAATCTGGAAAGGTTTTAGCCCTTGAAATACTAAGATTTATTCATTTCAGAAACAAAAAAAAAACAGAAAAAGACGACAGTTTGTCGGATTTTTCTTCACTTATTTCCTCCAGAAAAAGTCACTCTCGGCTTGGCATCTGCAGCCAATGAATAACATAGATTGTATCTTTTAAAATCCAGCAGCCTTATCTGACCACTGACCTCCAGAACTCCAGATGCATTTTTATGTTCAGGTTTTAACTGTTGTGAAATGTGAAGATGTCAGGAAGCAGATGTAGAGCATGTGCAGCAGGTTAGAGGTTAGCGTGCACGCTGTGCGCAGAGATAAAGAAGCACCTCCAGTTTCCAGGACATCACCAAATAAACACACACCAGCCGAGCATATGCAAGCAACCAAACTTAATCAATAAATTTAAAGATAAGTACAAAATTTGGCAAAAAGCAGATCTTTAGCGTGCACACAGAGGGACAAAACCCACACAAAGACAAATGCAATATTTTTTATTTTTTTACACTGACAGATATTCTGATATGTGCCTCCCATTGCCTCTGTGGTCCCATTTCTGTGATGGACTGAATATAAATTGAACATTTATATTGTCTTTCTTAGATGTCGGATTTAAGAAAAGAGTCATTTTTTTTAAAAGTCTTGGGGAAAACAAAGATGGTCTCGTTTGAGTTTTTGAAATTGTTTCATTTAATAAACAGCTTTGGGATTTTAGCAGACTGAAGTTTAGACTCTTCTGTTTTTAGCTCCCTGCTCTATTAAACAGGACCAAATTGAACTGTTTGTTTTATTATCTCCATCAAAAAGTCTACATGTTTGCTGGAACTTTAAGGGATTTCTCTGCAAACTATGCCTGAGGTATGTTTCCTGTGTAATTATTCTTTCTCCACATTTCATGCTTGTTGGTTCTGCATACAATAAAGAGGCACAGCACGTTTCCTGAAGCTGTAATTGAAAAGGAAAACATGGCTGTGATGGTAACGGGCTGCAGATGGCAGTAGTTGAACAGACACAAGCGTGCAAATTCTCTTTCTTTCTTTTTTTTACCCTAATTTATTTAGTTTTTGTCTGAAACGTTAAGTCGTCCTGCAGTGACAGATGAGAAGACGACGCCTCCTGAACAGTACTTTTAATCTAGTTCAGATTCATGATATCAACAGAGGAAAATTCTCCTCTGCTCCTTGTCGGGGATGAAATGGAGAGTCTGCAAAGACATTAAATAAAGAGGAGGGTGCTTTTTGTCGGTATAAAAGGCTTTGCAGAGTATTCACTAAAGTCAATGCCCCGTGTGATTCATCCCAAAACCTTTTAGAGGTCTGACTGAGGGAAGCCATGAGTCGAACTGATAACCACGTTCCACATCAGACGGGAATGAATTGAAAGACAAAGTATAAATTGCTGTAACTCCAAGAGAGATGAAAGGCAGACCTGAAAAAAGTTCAAACTAGAGCTTGAAACAGAAAAAAAAAAAAAAAAAAACAGAATAAAAAAGATGAACAGCCAATGTGCATCGGCTCTATCTAGTAGCTCATTCACCATGTACACCCTGTGGCTGGTTCCTCATTTCCATAAAAGTCAAGGCCTTCATCTGACAAGGAGGAGAGAAAAAAAAGGCACTTGGTGCGGCTGAAGCAAACACAAAGCGTGACGGATGTTGCATCATAGCTTTATTCCAGAGACACCCTTACATTATGTGCTTACACTTGACACATCCATTCACACTTTCGTATGCTGCGTGGGGATGCTGTGTCCCGTTAAACATTGAGTCCATGAGTTGAAGTGCCGTGCACTGTTAATTGATGGCACATTTCCCTATAAAGTAAGAAGTGAAAATTATTAAAAATCAGACATGTAAGTACTCCTTACTTTAAATGTGAATCATAATCTTTAACTGTGTGAATTACTGCAGGATTTATTGTGCAGATCATAAACTAATAATTGGCATTATAGGATCACTTCACATTTGATAGATCATCAATTATTGATGGAACTGATAGATTGTTTCCTTCTTTCTATATTGATTTAATGATTTTTTTTACTACAAAAAATACTTATTTAATTCTAAAAGTCTAACAAAGAAACATTAGCTAAATATTTATTCATTGTTACTGAAATGGTTTCGAAGCAGAACTCATTTAACAATTTGATTCATCAAAGCAGGGTTAATACTTCTTACACTGAGGCTCATTATGGAGAAAAAACAAAAAAGAAACATGAATCACGAAGAAGAAAAAGGTCCAACTAAAGCAGCATCAGTTAATGTTTGAACAGAACATTTGCTTTAATGGACAAATGATTTAGGAATCTCTTAAGGAATCAGGTAAATCTGCAAATATATAAATTCTTGTTCCTGATGAGCAACAATAATTTTACAAACTGCAATAATTTGTGATTTCAATCATTTATTTCTTCACAATCTTGAATGAATGAGGTCTTCTTATAAGAAGATGTGGCCATCATAACTATAAAGTTTAGTTTGATTATCAAACACTTCTTCAATTGTCTGTTACATCTAGAAGTGAGGCTGACCTTAAAGATCTGTGCAACATTACGTGTCATGTTACACAGCTACTTGACCCAAGCCAGTAAAGGCACAGTGCAGGTTATATTGTGATTATGTGGGCAGGACTTGATACCTCTCCCGCGGTCCGCGGTATGGAATCTGACTCCAGCAGCAGAACACTCTGGGGAGCCTCGATGAGGACTAGGCATTTAGCCAAAACACAATGCCACACAGCTTTGCAATTTGTCTTCCTCTTCCTTCAGATGCACCTCATGAAAACTAACGACCTCTCACCTTGGCTGCTGCAGCCTGAAGGCGTGCAACATCGTTAAAGACAACAAAATGATGGTTCATGCAGGGTCTAATGCACTCCTTTTTTGTTGGATCTACACATTTGAGAGAACTCATGAAAAAAAATTGGAAAAGTAAAGTAAACAAATAAAACAGCCCCTGAACCAAATCTACTGATGTTCAACGTTGAGGTTTGTGAACTAGATAAAAGACAGTAAGAAAATGGAAAGTGTTGGAAATCACTTGAGGGTCAGAGGCCAGCTGCTGTATAAGCACTCGTGCTGCTAGAAGATCATAAAGCAGTGGGTGGTTTATTGATTTCAAAGTCTTTATCAGTGTTTCTGTGTGGCCACTGGCTGGAAATCTGTGGGAAAGATGTGTCTGTCAACCTACTGGAAACAGCTCCACCCAGAAGATTCTATTCAAGCCTATTATTTTCTATTAACTACAAACGACATCTGATTTGCTTGTTTTCTTCCTCAGCTGTGAGAATTTTTCCTTTGTTTTGTGCTCTGACAGCCTGTTATCAGTGTATGGTATTGGCCTTGAACCGCAATATTTTAGTGTGTTGCTTTTATAACCAACATTTTTTATGGCAAAGTTTGACACCTAATAACAGGGCTTCAATGAGAGACAGACATAGCAACCAGAGAGGTCAGACAAGCCCAGTTATTACTGTTTTAAAAGGAAACGTAAAATAAAAATGCTTCTGGTGAACTGCGTGTTTTATTATGTGACAAAGGTGTAAAAGCGGTGATGGAAGTAAAGGTTATAATTCCAATTTCTGTACAATTCCTTCACTTCTTTTTTTAACCCAGAGGGTCCTTTTATCAACCACTGACTTTTCTGTAAAACTCTAAGATGGAAGGATGGATGGATGCATGGGTGGATGGGTGGGTAGGGGGGAATGTAGATAGAGAGATTGATAGATAGATAGACAGACAGATTGATCATAAACTGACCAGTTAGTGAGATCAATAGAAGTATGTGAATATGGAAGCGGTGCGGTTTTCTAACAGGCTCACTTCTGACTGGAGAGAGTGGTTGCCATAGAAATGTGACTCAGACCAGCATGGGCCAATCACTATCGACAATTTCAGACTCCAACATGCCGACCACCGTATCGCAAAAAAAAAAAAAATCATTATCATCAACTTTATTTATGAAGCACTTTAACACAATTAAAATTGAACAAAGTGCTGTGCATTGAAGGCTATAGCATGAAAAAAGAAATTTAATAAATAAGTGAATAAAAACATAAAAGCCAAATAAACAAAAACTTGAAGATGAAAACACAAGAAAAGAAAACATTTCAGGTAAAAACATAAAACACATGAAAAACTTGAATGTAAAATAATAGCAAATCCTACTTTTTAACCAAAAGGTTGGCTATAAAAATTAGTCTTTGTTGAGATTTAAAAATGGTGAGTGAAGACGCTTGTCTAATATTTAGCGGCAAAGCGTTCCAAAGCTTTGGACCACAGATTGATATGGTCCCCTCCCAGTACTTTTAGAACTTGGTTTCTCAAAGAGAAGCTGATCAGGCAGGAATGTGAGACGAGAGAAGCTCAGCAAGGTAAAGCGGAACGAGACCACTCAAAGATTTAAAAACAGAAAATAATAGAAAGTGAACTCTAAGAAGAAAAGGGAGCCAGTGAAGGGAAGCCAGAACTGGTTTGATGTTGTGCCTCTTTTGTGCTACGACCAAGACACAAGCAGCAGTATTTCGAAAAAGCTGCAGACGTGAGAGGGACCACTGGCTGACCCTGAAGTAAAGTGAGTTACAGTAATCCAGTCGGGATGTGATGAAGGTATGGATTGTTGTCTCAAAATTCCTTTGGGATAAACATGGCTTCACTTTAGTTAACCATCTCAGCTGCAAGGAGCTGGACTTTACCAGTGAGGTGATGTGTGAGTCCAGCTTAAAATCACTATTCATTTTAAAACCCAAGTTTGAAACACACTGTTTAACGTGGAGCCAAAGGACCCTGTTTTTTGGTCATTAAAATTAAAAAAGCTGAGGGTCATCCAATTTTTATTGTTATGTAGACAAAACAGGAGTGGTGTTTCTAGAGGAATCCTTCTTGTTAATGGGAAGATATAACAGAGTATCATCAGCATAGCAATGAAAGAAAACTCCATGTTTTCTCATGATGGAACCCATTGAAAGGAGGTATAAGAAAAAGAGAAGAGGTCCTAAAATTGAGCCCTGAGAAACCCCACAAGACAAGCTGTGGCAGATGTAAACCCAGATAAGCTTGCACAGTTCTATCTGCCAAACATGACCTGAATCAGTCAAGAGCAGCACAACAGATCCCTACCATGTCACTAGGCCTGGACAATAAAATGTGATGGTCTATATAGTTTCAAATGCAGCAGATAAATCTAGTAGGACAAGGATCACATGGTCTCCTGCATCAGTTGCTCGCAGAATGTTATTAAAAACCCTCAACAGAGCAGTTTCTGTACTGTGAATGCTTTTAAAGCCAGATTGAAAAACTCCCAGGACATTGTTTTTGATCAGAAAAGATTGCACCTGAGTGTTTAATGACCCTGTTCATGTGTGTCCTCTTCTTGTGTGTTTAATGACCCTTTAAAAGAAAAATAGGCTTGGAGATGGGCCTAAAGTTGGTCAAAACTGCATCCTCCAGACCTGGTTTCTTAAGTAGGGTTTGAACAACGCCATGTTTAAAACTCAAAGGTACTGCACCAGATGGCAAGCTTTTGTTATTGATGAAGAGGACTGACCTCTACTGGGTAAGATCTGTTTAAAGAAATGAGAGGGGACAATGTCTAGGGTAGGAGCCTGAGGGCTTCGAGTGGTTGGCAACTTCTGCTAAGAAAGACAGAGTCAACTCTCTCAAGTACAGCTGCAGAAGAAACAAACTCAGTGGGTTTGAAAGTGGGAGCTTAGATATTTGCTCTTATGTTAATAGCTTTTTCATTTAAAAAAATAAAATAAAATGGAAGAAATTGTTGCATAATTCAGATGATGCTTCCTGAAAAATAAACTGTGGGGTGTTATGAGCAGAGTCAATGGTTTTAAAAAACACACATGGATTAAAGCGATTTGTAACAATGACATTAGTCAGATATTCCTTTTTTGATTCTTCAACAGGGATCTAGTAATGATGTCAACAGTCTTTCAAAATTAAAAAAGAAAAACTTGAAAACTTAAAAAAAAAGAAACTTGCAGCGTGTTTCTCTTCCACCAGCGTTCAGCTTTTCCGCACTCCCTCCTTGCTGCATTGAATTAATATGGAAGTGAAGGACTGACGCACACATATATATATATATATATATATATATATATATATATATATATATATATATATATATATTAAATGGAAAACTTACATCATGTACGTGTCATTCATGTTTAGTATTTCAATGCACACTTTAACTATACAAATTATTTAACCTTTGACTTAGAGGCTCCACTTAAAAAATGGTTTATAATCAATCTGTCTGATTTCAATTTGGTTAAAAGTGCTGCAAATAAAAGTTTACCATGCAAGTGTTGAACAGTTGCTGTGAATGCACCACTTTATTTTCATCATTGCAGCTCATTTGAAAACAAATGTATTATATAAATATGGATTTTTGACTGGAACTTTTTTATAATAATAACTGTCATACAAAAGGGCTGCACGGTGGCGCAGTCACTCCACAGTGGACTCCGGCTTCCTCCCACCGTCCAAAAACATGCTTCATAGGTTAATTGGTTACTCTAAATTGCCCTTAGGTGTGGATGTGAGTATGCATGAGTGTGTGACTGTGGCCCCTGCGACAGACTGGCGACCAGTCCAGGGGTGTCTCCTGCCTTCGCCCATGAGTAGCCGGGTTAGGCTCCGGCAGCCCCGTGACCCCGAAAGGGATAAAGCGGTTCAGAAAATGAATGAACAAAATTGCACTGCAGAACTTATTTAATATCTAAAATTAATTAATAAAGTTTATAAAGGTACTGTACATTTGAACTTTAATAACCAGAGCTTTCATCAAACCACAGAAGATCAGCCTGAAGGGAGTTCGCTCGCGGCTTCGTACCGATTTGCATGTATAAACTGACATAGAAATTGGAATCTTCTGTTTAGTTCGAAGGATTCTTATCAGGAGATGCTTGATGTGTTCATGTTTTCATTCAAGATTAAATTAAGCAATTAAAGACGAAAAATGTATGCATGTTCTATGAGAAAACTCTTTCATCAAGAAGCACGCTTGTGTCAGGGATGTCTGAAGCCAAATGAGCTCAACATCCTCAGCTCAAATGCAGGTTAATTATGCCTGAGCCTGTAAATAAATGTAGGTAGTTGCCTTTCTAACCTGCAGCTGCAGCTGCCATATTCATTGAAAATGACTTTATTTTCGGGGGGGATTAGTTTGACCCAGCAGATGAGAAGATCAGCTCTTTCTGTGTACTTCAGCTGTGTAATCACATGGAAACATAGCGATTCAATTGATTGAATAGCTTAGTGTTGTCATAATTTTGAGCCGTGATTAACTGTTCGACTTCTTCTCTTCCCAATCCAGCGCCGCCAAGTGGAGTTTTGAACTCGCTTTGGAGGTGTCACTGACATTTTCCACCCAATAATCACAGATTCCATCTCATCATTTGTATTTCATGTTAAGCAATAAAAGAATGTGCCAGCAGGGACATGATAAAGTCACAAGCAATTATGTAAAAAATGTGAACTCCTCCTTTTGTTATTATTATTAGTATAATTTTTGGGTGGAAAGTGTCATAAACATGTAATCCATACCTTTTAGGAGTCCGTGTTGCAGTGAGATCATGCTACCTTTGTGTCAATAAGAGAAACAGAACTTGTGTAAATCATCATTCAGCAATGACGATTACAAAAACAAAAAGATTTGTAATCTTGTAGAACATTTAAGGTTCTATCTGCAGCAGTGGTCCTTTTCTGGACGGTTTAATGTCAGCTTGGGGTGAGGTACCCCCTCAATATTTTCACTGACCGGCAGACACCAAATTCTTTCTTAGTTGGGGTATTTTGAATCTGAGATGGTTGTTGTTAACGTTTAATGGTAACTTAGTGGCCATCAGAAGGCAGGCTTGCAAGGTTTGCAGAGTTGGTGCGTTGTTGTTTGGCAAAGAGGAAGCCATACAAGCATGAGTGTCAGCATGTTCCGAGGCATTGTATAATGCTAATAAAAACCTGGAGCACCGTTGGTTTTCTCTCAAACTGATTTCTTTTAATTGGGGATTTGAAATAGGGGTTGGGTTTAGGTCTCCATGCTGGATCTTGATGATCTGCTGGCTGGATGTCGCTCGGTACACAAGACAAGTTAGCTGACTTGCCAGAAACATCAGATGATTCAGCAATTCAGCCCACAGATCCAAGTCAGTGACTCAAAGTCAATTTAATACATTTGAAGTTGGTGTTTTTGATCCCAGCCAATAAATATCAGTGCTTCTGTAAGTTAAGGAGTATCTTTACACACTCGAGTTCAATTTATACCTGACAGGTTTATTCACATGCAGCGATGACATTAGCGTATCTATTAGTCCATAAAGAGTAATTTGATTAATTTTTAATGGATATATAAGAAGGATAAATCTTTTTTTTTTAACCAAAGAAATAGGAGAAAATGACACAGAAAAACCCAAAATTCAAACAATGACAGACTCAGTGGGAGTAGGTTAGCTCCAGTTTTGCTCGACAGAGAAGGCTGCCTTGCACTTGTGAGTAATGTCAGATTCAAATGTGTACAATTCGTGAACGCATTAAAATATTTGGCTCCACTCTGTCTCCTTCGCTTGCCTTGGAGTCAAAATGACTGGGACGGAATGAGTAGGAGTGGAAGGTCAGTGGTACTGAGTATGCAGGTGTGCATGTGTCAGAAGTTAATAGAGGCAACGGTGGCTCTGTAACAGATTACAGCAGCTCTGTCAAAGAAAGAAAGGAGGCAAGGCCTGCAGCCCATTCATCACCGGCCCTGTCTTCTCCTCAGCCTCAGTCTCCTTAAGCCAAGTGATAAAGGTGCATGTCAGCTCCTCTCTGCTGCTCAACTGCATCCACTCCCTGCTGAATCCATACTCAGAGGATCAGGTGCCTTTGGAGCTTGACACTATAGACATAGCAATACCAACACCACTGCCAGCCTGATAATGGGGTGTTTGGTATAAAATAAGACTGCTTCTTCATATCTGCTATTTTACCTCTCAAACCATCTCAACTTAAGGAAATAAATACAGGTTAAAGGAAATTCTGTGGAGATTTATTTCCATACTGCCTTATCTATTACAGAGTATTATTTATTTCTGCTTTAACAGATTAAATATGCCTGAGTTTAGAGTTTAGAAAATCCTCAATCAGCCCCAATGCTTAGGGGACCTTAGTATTAATCTTGACAGAAATAGACGAATACTTCTTAAGTTTGCAGTATTTATAGCATTAAAATTGAAACGATAACTTCATTCAGCTTAAAAATCACTTGGAGGTATTTCATGTTTGACCTAGATTACAACATGAGGGGATATTTTTCCCCCCATTAGTGACACAGGCTTATGTTTGCTCTCAGCTGCATGTGTAGGTGGCAGTTGGTTGAGTCATTTTACGAAGGATAAGTCATTAAATCACACTATGTTCCAGAATAAGATTTGTATTTTCACATACAATAATAAAAATAATAATAATAATAACTGCAAGTTTCATCTTCATGGGGTAAAAAAAAGTGTCAAAATGTTCTAAAACTTTAAATGGTGCCAAGTACGAAAATGCAGGCTCGGTCGTTGTTTGTTCCTGATTTATTTTTAATCTTGCAAATTAAAATGTGATTTCACCATATGTAACATGCTCATAACACCTTATTTTATATTTCCTAAGCAAGATAAAGCACATCCACTCACGTAGAGCTTATCTCTTTATTTTTAATCGTTAAAGACACAATAAAAATCATTTTATATTGTCAAACTAGTTAAGCACTCATGTTCTTTCTTAAGGTAGCTGAGTCTATAGGCTATAATATTTTTTGAGTTTATAATGACATGTATCCAGTCATGTGAAGTGTTTTTTTTTTTTTGTATCAGGACATATTAAAACTGTATCTATAATGAAAGAGAGAATTTATAGAGCTAAACGTCAGCACGTCTGAAAGCAAACTGATATTTATATAACAGAAGCAGGAAAGGAAACAGAAATAACACGTTTGCTGATTTCACATGAATCAAATCCAAGGAACACGCACCTGGTGATTGGTTTTATCACTCTATTTTAAAAAATGAGTGCACAAAAATGAATAGAAAGAATATACACATATTTAAAGAAATATAAATATCAATTATGATATATTATGTGATTTGGTAATTTACACAAAAGTTTAAGATGCTAACATATTCACATGAGTGTGTAAAAAAAATTCCACACATTTTTAACTGGTCAACTGTACTAAAAAAAATGATTCTGAACAAATATTGATTTTTTTTTTTTAATACAGCAGTCTTTTAAAATAAATTAATAATAATCGATGAGTTTTTCTCACCATAATGTCTTTAAAATTAACAAAAATTTTCCTGCCCAACGATTTCATGGAGACAGATATTTTTATAGAGTAGGAAAGTCCCTCTACTGTCCCTAGTGGAATAATCATGCACTACAGGGCAGAAAACAGGAAACACGTTCTATACAAGTGGGTTAAGGCAAGTTTGGACCACGCTAATGAGATAGGAGTCTCAGAAATTAGTGTATCAAATATTATTCAAATAGTTCTACAGGGTTAACGTTGTAAGTCTCTTGTCTTTTTCAGCTCAAACCATCCCATTTTAAATTTTTTAAGCTTGTGGAAACCTCGAAATCCTGTAAAATCAATAATGTAACAATTTCTCAACTCTTTTTTGCCAGCATTTTTATGTCTTCTGCATTAGTGACCCAAAATACTACTTTTATTTTTAAGTTTTGTACTTGTTAAGCTAGGCTTAAATATTTGAGTTAACATAATAACTAGCCTACAAACACCGGGTTCATTTGCATTACATTTGCTTTTATGTATTTTCACCAAACATCTTTTCAAAATGTGCATGGCTTTCTATGGTTAGAATTAAGTCTCATTATATAATAGCCCTCTCAGTTATTTGTCTTACATCAACATTGCGTTTGACAAATACCTTTTTCTTTAGGAAATTCTGACAGTAAATCCATACTGAAACGTGAGACCTGCATGGATTGTTATGAACAGCCTGACTTAATTTTTAGAGCTTCTAAAAATCAATAAAAATAAAAAGGAACATAAAGCTGAATGCTACAGTCATGGGAATATTTAAAATAATTGATTAACACTGACATTTACTGCTTTTTTTCTCAAATACCACCAGTCTGAATCCCTATTATGGACAGACAGTTTAAATTCTTCTGTTATGATTAAGTGCACATCGCTGCAATCAATAATGTCACACTTTGCTGCCTAAAAAATGAAATCACGCTGTATGTCAAGTCATTTCCTCTATTGTTTATAGACCTGTGCAGCAATTTATAGTGAGATGACCAATGTGCTGCAGGGGATTCAAATGCATCTTGTTTTAATTCACTATCTCTCTACTGTGTTTTTCTATTAATCCCTAGAAACACAGACGTTAACCTTACTGTACTACAATAAAAGAAGCTGATGTGTTGCATATCTTCTGCACAAAGGGGTCATGGAGGAAAATCTCTAGATGAATTTGCATATTGTAAAGCTGCTTTCTTTCTAAGAGAAAAAACAAGCTGTGAAGAAAGAATAATAAAATATTCTCAAAGAAAAACCACAACTTTAATATTTTATTTGTGGTCAATGTCTTTACGTTCTTCCAGTGTGTCCAGAATACCAAGTATACACTTCATGATCTGTTGTCCAAAAGTGAATAAATGTTGTGCAGAAAGTTGGCTACACTTCCTGTCATTTTGCAGCCAGTTCCCCTCTGCGCCTCCAATACAAGGGGAGTACTTCTGTTAACAACTCTGCCACCTGAAATCTAATCCTGCCACTTGAAGTCTGCTCTGAAATGATATTCCCTCCTCCCCCTAACAACACATGGTCTTAGGGATGCAGTGCGTATCAAAGCAGAGAGAAGAACAGAGACATTAGACAAGAAGCAAGGTGTAGCGTCCTCCAGAGAGTGCAATTTTGGGCCTGATCAGGATTAAGCTCGGGGAATCCATTTCTATGGTGATGGGGATCAAACAGATCACATGAATTATTAATCATAAGCATTTTGTCCCTGATACCCTGAGGATAAAGCAGCTACTTCTAACACAATCCACATCTAATTTATTTTATGGAAAGTTATTAAAGTGTATACTTGAAACCAAACCGCTGGTGCAAACAGGATATTATGATCGTAATGAATCTCTGATTCCTAGTTTAAGAAAATACAATTTTAAATGAGAAACAGATGTGTTGATAAACTCTGCTTAAGGTATTTCATGTATTACTTATATTTGTAGTTTTTTTTTTAATTCAATTTAATTGATTTAAAAATCACAAAGCTGTGTTGTCTCAAGGCGCCACACAAATCACAGGAAACATCATCAGGAGCAAAATTAATTATTGTTGTTTTATTCCAATTTATTCCAAATAATTAAAATTCGTGCAACACAATCGAGGCCAAATAATTGTAATAATCCAAATTCTCTCAACTTTGTTTAAAAATAAAAAAGAACTACAGATCATATCAAAGGGCTTCAAGGTCTAATCTCCTCCCTAAGGATTCCACGAGTAACAACGGACAGAAAGAACTAAGTAGAAAATTAAGAAAAAGAACATCAAGCAGAATCAGACAGAAAAGAGACAAAAAGGCAGAAAAACACTGGAACATCTGTAAGATGACATAAAGGATTGGTTAATATCAGCAGCAATTAGAGAAAAATAAGTAGACAGAGCAACACTGGAACATCTGGTTACACACAGATGAGAGACACACATTGGTGACTACAATACTGTATGCAACCACACATAAGAAAGAGATCAGACAGAGAAAGGTGAAGAAAACAGCCGGCATTTCCTAAAATGACTCAGACTGAATCTAAAGCAGCATCAGTACAAAGCATGACTCATAGTCACACGTGTCAACCTTGACTACAGGATTTTAACAAAAGAAAATGTCTAAATCTGTCTGCCTTCCAACAAAGAAAAATTACGCTTAAAATTGCATTTCTGTGAATTTCTTTATTTAAAACATTGTCAGTCAGGATCAGATGAAAAAATTTAGTTGAAAAAACCTTGAAGCTGTGATATAGGAGCTATAATCCGATAGTCACAAGGTTCATTCTGATGCATCCACTTGTAGACGATTAGATCCACGTTTGTCTTGGTAATCATCGTCTGAACTGGCATCTGGCTCAAAACTGTACGGCTGCATAGCTCCAATGTTGCTTGATGTTGTTGCACTGGTAATGTTTGGTTGGGTTGTGAGTGGCTCTAAGCTAGCGGGTGAGTATGTAGACAGATGTATGATGGGAAGGGGGTGGGCTTACTTCACATCAACAGTCCCGTCCACAAATCAAAGGCAAATTTCTAATGAAGTACTGCTGCTTTTCAGAAAATATGTCCTATAAAACTATATTGAACAAAAAAAATGTAACATTTAAAAAAAAAAAAAAAACATTTAACTGTTAAAGTCCTTATTTTTCAGACAGTAAAAAAAAACTTGCAAGTTAAGATATGAGGGATATTTTTTTCCAAGTTGCCCTAAGGGTGGAATTTGAAAGTGTGGTTATTTGTCTGCATGTGGTCCCGTAGTGGAGCAGGAACAGCTCTGAAGGATAAAAATGGTGTGGATGCTGATGCCTGAATCTAAAGATTTATTTTTTGCTTTTTCCTCAGTATTAAAGTGAGAATTGAAATTAGTAGTGTAGACTAAACAGACTAGTTTAGTAGTGTAAGTGCAGAATTGTGTCATGATGTCAATGTAGATGCTAAAATACATTTTTCCTCAACATTTTGAGGGTAACTTGTTTCACGCATCATTTAGCATTTTCCATGATATATCAAGCTGTCCTTTAAGCTTGAAATTATTCTAAAGGAGTGTGACTATGTGCTGCTCTTATGTTTGTAACATGATTGAAGTCAGATAGCATTAAAGTTCATGTGGTCATTCAACAAAAATATGAACTGTCAAATGTAATTAAATAACCACAGGGCTGGCTCAAGTCTTAGCCTGTAGTCAAACTGTGTTTGCATTAAGCCATGCCTGAACATCACTGTTCACTGCTCCCTAATCCCTACAGGCCTGTTCTCATATTCTACTTAATTTTCTGAGCTTCAGCACAAATCTTTTTTTTTTTTTTTTACTGATTCAGTGGGTGTTGGTAAGTGTGTTTTTCATTGCCTTACTGTTTGGTGTTAAATTAAAGAAAGATGGGCTTGTTTGGTCATATGTAGCAAAATATAATGCTCTTTCACAGAGAGCTATTGTACTCTACTTTCACCTATGTGCTTTCTTATAGAGTCAATTATGTTTGTTTTGTACTTTTTGCCTACAATCATGCCGATGTATCATATTAATAATAGCTCTGATCATGTGATGATTAACTCTGACACAGCGACGAGCCTGAAGACATCTGCGCTTGTTTTTCAAATGAAGAATCAAGGCCACTCTTCTGACATGATGATAGTCCATATCCGCCATTGCAAGGATGCTAGCAATTAATCAAACTGTTCTGTTTCCTGCCCAAAACTGTGAGATTTGCACCCCTAGGACTTATCGCCCAAAGCCTTTGCCAACTGTTGGTGGCGGACATGCGCAAGTTAACAGTTGAAAAAGAAGGCCCTGCTTGTTCAGTGTGAACACCATGGACTAAACGTGGCTTTGTGAACATACATCAAACACCTGGTGTGCATGGCGCTTGAAAGGGATTAAGCAGATTTGAAAAATGGATGGATAGATTTATGAATGGAAAAAGGAGTCATTAAAATGTGTGAATAGTTTGAAATAAAAACTAAATTGTGGGTACTGTGTTTGTAATAAAACTTAATGAGTCACATGGATGTGTGGCATTACCAGCAAAACAAACATTACCTGTTTTTATGGGGATTTTAGTCTGGCCGTTGTGACAGACTGAGAAAAATTAATGCAACTTTGAAGAAAAAAAAAACATTCATTTCATCCTAATGATGAGTGAGTCTCAGTCCTTGCACCAATACAGGTGTGCAGAAAATTCCACTCAAGACCTAATTTTGTTTTCATTCTTTTATTATTGCTATTATTACTGCACTTTATCCAGACAGGCACTTATTCCAAACATTAATGAAAAACCCCTGAGCTTGTAGGGCATTTGGAAATACTGCAGAACATCTCTGAAAACCATTAAATCAAACGGCTGCTTTGGCGCTGAACTGTCGTCATCAAATGTTTTCTGTGCAGAACTACATATCGCCTGTGATTTGCTTCCATATTCATTAATATAACAGCCTTGAGAAAAATATTAATGTGAAGCAAACATCAAATCATGGTGTCCCAGCTTGCTCCTGTTGATAAAAGCCTGTGCTATATTAGAGTGTGATGTAAACTCGCTGCAATCAAATGTAGTTTTTTTTTCTACATCAGTGCTGTTGGCACTTGTTCTTAAATTTTGCCAAGGAGACATTACTACAATTCAAAGCGTTCCACTCCAGACTACAGGGCTGCCTTCGCGTCTGCCAGAGTTTGCCTTCCAGCGGGGGATGTGGATGATGCCTTCAGCTCTCCTCTGTGATGGGGAAAGCTAATGAAGAAATACAATGCCATGGCCAACGGTCAGCAGTGTTTATGAGGAGTGTCATGATGGCTGACAGCCTTCCTCCTCTATGATTTATACACTTCCAATCACAACAGGCACCTGCAGAAAAGTGACGACTTGCCTGCAGATGAGCATGGAACTGTTTCAAGTGAGTCTTGTCCTTGGTGAAATGACAATGTTTGTTCAATGGCTGTTTTTTTCAACATTTGTAGAAACATTGTTTTTGAAGACGCTTTTGTTAAGTGCAGATGTTCTTTGTAACTTAAGTTCCTACAAAAATATGTGTAAAACTATGTACATTAGAGATAGTATATATCCTACCAAAAATTCTATCCTTTTTTTTATTTACATTTACATTTTTATCTTGAATCTTAAAGTTACAGTGCACTGTAATTTTTTAATCTGTGAACCTTTTACAAATGGATGTATGAAGTCCCTCACACGTGATTCATGTAGAACAATCGTAATACTGAGTCCTCAATGGCTTGATATTACAAAAAAAAAAAAAAAAAGATGTTAGCTGTGCCTCCACAATGCATGTGCCGTTGTGCATCCCCTGTGTTTATAGAAAAAGATTTAATCCTCCAGTGTGTTCCATTTTCAACCTTATTACAGTAGATCCCAATTGAATTATTTGTCTCTTACTGTCCCACTATGCTAGCATGATCATTCACACTATTAATTCATGCAAACGTTTTACTTTCAAGAAGTCATAGAATAATTTTTGATGTTTGCTAGTATTATTACTAGTTACTTTTAATCCAACATTTATTATGAAATATATTCATTTAAAATTGTCCTTTATTGAAACTTCAGTGTCTCATGCAGTCTTTAGCAAGCTGTATCTTGAGTGTTCTGCCCCTTTCAGAGTTAACAAAACATTTGAAGCCTCACTTCTTTCTGAGAAAAACAAACTGCATCCACTGCTGCCTGAAACCAAAATCCTGTTTTAAAATGATGATGTTGTATGTTTCCTTTTTGCTATTATTTGTAGTTTAAAATAACATTTTAAGGATCTTAATCTGTCCAACAAATTTTAGGGCAAAGAGCTGCCTCTTGGTTTTCTGAATTTTTATGTTTTTTGGGAAATTAAAAAAAAAAAAAAAAAAAAAAACATTTGGAAAACATTTGGGTAAAAAACATTTTGAAAAAACAAAAAAAGCACCTTATATAAACCAGTTGTTTAGTTCAGAAACATTAGAAATTATGTCATGTTGCCTTTATAAATGTTTTTTTTTTGTAATCTTTAAATTCCAAAAATGTGACAAATATATATATATATATATATATATATACCTATTTTCATCCATCCATCTCTCCGTCTTCTTCCGTTCATCCGGGACCAGGTCGCGGGCGCAGCAGTCTAAGCAAATATGCCCAGACTATCCCACCGAGGAGCTTGCTCAGGTGATGGACAGCCCCACCCCAAAGTCCTCAGCCTCTGCTTTCTCAAAAGTTGGCGTGTCAGCCGAGGCAGTCCCCCTCGACTGCCACCCAAAACCAAGGTTTGGAAACTTGCACCCATTGGTCATTTGAACAAGAAACATTATTATTAAATTTTAATTTTCCAAGACGATACTTTCAGAGCAGTGACGCATTAGCAATTTGTTTGCTATTATATACTCCGGAATGTTTATGGTTCAATTAAATGAAGTTATGGCCATGTTTTGACCTGCTGATTTCTTGTAAACACCGGCCAACATTTTACATTGCATTTTGTAGTCATTCCTTGTCACAAGACATCATCACTCTTCAAAAAGCATGTGTAACTTGTAAACTATAATAAATTATGAAAACAAACTGGATCTTCAATGAATTTTATTCAACTTAACACACTCAAGTATGCATGGAACAAATTACTGGTTTTTAAGAGTTCTTTTCTACATTATGACAGGATAATATTGGGATGTCAGTAAATACTACAATAATCTGTTTCTTATTCTCATAACTCAGCAGAATTGAGCCATGTAATAACTTGTCAGTCTCTGTATGGTACCTAAAGCAATAACCCTGGATTCTTCTTTCCACAGCGTCCACCTTTAGTGATAAGATTTTTATTGTATTTGAAATGTAATAGAAAAAAAAGAAAACAAACCTCAATCGTTATCTCTTGACACAGTGGATAAAGTTAACCTCTGCTTGGGTGTTATCAAACGCCTGTGAACAGGTCCATGATTCTTGTCCTTGTGAACACTTCCCCTCTAGTCTTCCCTGAAAGGAAAACTACTGCATGTTCCGAAACAGGTGCTTAGACAAATGTTCCCTTTTGCACCCAGAGTGTCCGGCCAATGATAAATCCTTTAAATTACTCTACAAATGCTCAAAGACAGAAACATGAAGTAGGCCCACTCAATCGTCCTAACTCAGGTTTTGGGCAAAGCAGTTGATTTGGCAGCTGTTTTTAAAATGCATCAAAAGTGTGCATTTACTCTGTGTATATTTTTTTACTCAATTATCTCATGATATGTGATGCAATCGCTTGAGGGTAAAAGAGGAATTCAAGTCAATCCATCAAAAAATTAATTGTGAACTTTCTTTTTCTCCCTGAAAAACCTCACCAAGTTGCGAAACTTTAATATTTCCTGACATCTGATGCAACATGTGAAAATAAATCTTAAGCCAGCAGAGCAAAGCAACAGTTGAGAGCTGCTTTGTACGCCAGCCTTTGTTAAATCAGAAGAATACTGATCTGTATTTAGAGAGATATGAGCTTGTTTTTTGACATGATAGGGGGATCTTTTTTATTACCTTTTTGCTCATGCCAGAACATGCTTAGATATTTGTTTTATTGATAAATAATTTCTATTTTCTCAAATTTTAAACTGATAAAATGTCTTAAACAAAAACAGTCATGATTGCTGGTGGATGAGGCAAACAACAAAAAAAAAAAAAAATCTAACACTAAGGCAGAGATGAGGCCAGTTTAAAGAATCATGAAGTGTAGTCATTTCACAAGTATATTTTGTAGTTTCCCATTGTTAGGTGTTTCCATCTCCTTCTTAAAGGCTGTTTTGCTTCACTTTTATATCATTTTCTTTTTCTTTTATTCGTTTTTGTTACTTTTTTAACATTTTTACAAGCAGTACTTTCATATCGCTTTTTATGCTAACACATTTTAAGGTTTTCTACCAAAATTTCACAGGTCTGTGAGAACTGCTATTTCTACTGTAGGTATGTTCTTCTATGTGATGATCAATCCTTGTCCCGTGTTCCATGTGTAACAGCTGACTCGATGGTACATTTGCCAGATTGCGAGGCACAAGCTGCACCTGTGTAGTCTGATAATTCGCACCTTCATCTGAGCTGCTAGTGGGAAACATTCTGCCCATTTATCCTGTTTTTGGTAAATTAAGTTTAGCTGCATCCCAGATGTTACACGATTCGCCGTTTTGATTGGTTATAGGTGTAGCCAGTTGTGACCGAAGGCATTATGTTTTGGTTCTGGTCCTGGAAATTGCATTGTCCTGTAATTGCTCATATCTCTGAGAACGTCTGCACACAATTTCACTTGTTTTGTTGTTGCTTCATGCTAGCTTTTTGTTCATTTTGCTGCTCATGCTTGAAGCCTTACCTTAAAGTTCCAAACATTTAGTGTAGCATATTAGTGTAGCACCTTCCTGTGAGTCATTACTATGTGGAGTAGATAAAAGGATTTACATATGCATGACCAGCAGAATGCAGATGTATTTCTTTGCCAGCACTATTAGGGTGCTCTCCATTCATTGAGCATGGTTTGGGAACAGTATGGCATTCTAATTTTGTTTCCGTCAGGGGTTATGGTGAGAGCTAATCGGCTCAAGCCTTGAAGTCAGAGTCTGGATGTTTCATCTACTACCAGAGTCAAGGGCGTGAGAATAATTTGTTTGCAGAAGATGTCATTAATAATAACATCTCCTTCTGACATATGACTTGTGACTCATTTTACAAGTCTCTTCCAAAAAATGACAAACACCTTAGTCCTTATTTGCCACAAAAAAAGTTGTGGAAGCCCACAAAAACTATCCCTTGATTTATTTTAATCAGGCCATAAATTTTAAGATAAGTCATTAGAGCCAGGAGTGATTTGGGCATCTGTTAAAATGCCAACTGATCCCTCCTTGGGGGGCTGAGGAAATTTTCATTGGAACCCCTTGGTATTCTCCAAGTGAAGCTGGAAAAGGAGCTCAGTGACAGACTTCCTTACTGAGATTGTTGCCCCCACGACCTGAACTCTGGGTAAGCAGTGGATTACGGATGAAAGGATGAAGGGACAAATGCTGGGGCTCAAACTTAAAGGCACAAAATAAAATAATTCAGTCAAACTCAAACTAAACTCAAACAAAAATGTCTGGAATAAATAATATATATTATATATATATAATATAAATATATATAAATATATATATATAAATAAATTATATATATTTTAAAGTGTGAATTTTCTACAAACTTTGAACATCCTCCTTTGGCAATTTGTGGCACTCTAACAGAGTGAATTTTTGTGGCTTTAATTTTGTTGTTTTATTTTTTCAACACTGTTTTCCTCTTCCACCACATGTTGTGTTGCAAAAATTGCAATCAACACAGCTGCTTCCTGCCAGCTGATCACTTCCTCAGTCTTTTCTGCTTTGCTTTGCTTTGCTGTCTGGATGACCAATTCAAGACCATCCTCAGGTTTTTCACGTTTTATTGTTCTTCATCTTGAGTTTGTCATGTCTTTGATTTTTAGTCCTACACAATCCTCCCCATTTAGTTGGGACACATAGCACATTATAACAAATATAAATAATGTAGCCCAACTGACCTATTTACCTTTAAGCAAACTTACGTTTTCTGTCAACTGGCTAGCAGCAGTTAGCATGGAAGTATTTACTTCAGAAATAACTAAATGTTTTCACACCACTCATTTTCAGGAAGAGAATATATTTTTTTCTAGAATTTTGAATCCACCTGTTACTGTTTCATTGCAGTTAAGATATATATATTTTTTATTTTTACTGCTAACATTGACAAAAATTCAGCATATTTAACATACTTTAACAAAACAGACTACATTTTTACAAAATCTCACAATAAATACAATTTTTGATGGATTTTGTTTACAAGGCAGACAAATAACATTTAAATCCTTATTTTCTGTAAATTATAGTAAAGCCTTATGTAAAAGCAGAAACACCAAATGTGGAGATCAGCTTTTAGATTTTGTTTAGTTGTTTGATACTTTTAAAATGCAGACTTAAAGGGCAAACAAAATTAATGTAACATTTGAAACTGCTCACATAAATTTCCAAAACAGCTTTCATGGAAAAACATTGTAGGTAGAATAAATTCTGGCAGTGGAGAACTAGGCTTATTGTGTTTATTTGACCTGCAAAAAAGTATTGGTTTTCTCTTCAGGCTGAACTTTCCAGAGTAAAGTTTCCATTCTGGCGTCAAACATTGATGATTGTACTGCAACATCCATAGGCACTCATATAATTCTCCTCTGGGGTCATCAAGGTCATCAGCTTTTTCAACTATTAACATGCATTTAAAAACCAAATGTTCATCTGAATTGTAGAATTGGAGGATTAAAGCATTATGAAGCCTCATCTAGCACCTCAGATCTGTTGATGTTAAGTCATGGAACTTTGGCTCTGTTTTGTTTTTTTCTTTTTTCTATATATGTTTTTTATACTTTTATACTTTATACATTATCAAAGGCGATAGGCTAATGTGCTTATAGGCTAATGTGTGTTTACTAAACACAATTCAGAACCCCCTACTGTATCTACACACACAACCTATAGCAGAAAGGCCTCTTTTTTAGTATCAAGTCTTTTGAAGAACTTGCTGACAGTCCAGTGCAGGGGTTTGCAATCCTTCAACTCTTGTGGAGAGTTTCAGGCCTGTTTCTCCCTTACCAAAACCAAGCAGGAGTCATTAAGTCCCACAACACCATTTGGAAAAAGCACTGCTTTTCTTTTATACTGTTGTTCCTTTCATGATTACTATAAAGCCACATTAGAGTTCCTTTCACAATGAAACACACCCTCTGCCACATAGGATCATCCTCATGTGACATAATTACTCCAATGAGTATTTGTAAGTCAGAATGGAATTTTTTGTTGTCGTGCCTCAAGTCTACTTTGATGGGCTGTCATCGTTTTCCCCACTAACTTCAGCTGTTAACCTGAGTATAAATAGGAATTCATTCAAATTGAGAAAAACCTAAGTACATGTATTTAGCACTTCCCCTTCAGACAGCAACCAAAAACTGTTTTGCAGCATAAGATAACACCTACATTAAACGTATTCTAATCAGCAGAGCTAACAGAAAATCAGTGTATATCCAAATGTCCTCTGTATTTGAAATCTATGTTCTTGTTGATCTTGATTTAATGTGATATCAACAGCAGTGTTAAACACTTCAAACACTTCATCTGCTATAGGTGCACCTCAATCATAAATTTAAAAATCTAGCTAACCAATACCCCTAATATCTTAATTTGCTTCAATCATTCATTCATTTTATTTAGCTACAAAGTCAAATGAATGAAGTCTTATTGAGGAAAGTGTCACATGCCCATTGTGAATGTAGTATAAGTCTTGCTAGAAATTATGGCAAATTATGCATTTAATGTTGTTTAATGGTTAATAGAACTATTAAACCAAATGTTTAATGATTAAAAAACACAAACATTACAGAAAAAGTTGATCTTTTATTAACTTCAACATGTATTTTGAAAACTTTTATTTACAAAGGGCAGTCAGGACTTTGTCACAAACTGCAAAGGTTTCTTAGATTTCTCAACACTGGTGGAGGCAATTCTGACAAAAAGCAAGACGCAAAAAAAAAAAAAAAAAAAGAACTGGTCTTGCTTATTTTAAAAGTCTCTAGTCATATTTATGGATCATTTGGATATTTTAGAAATACAAGCTGCAAAAAGCCACGTTTTGTAAGTATTCATGCTGTGCCAAGTTTTGGATGTGCTTTGCAATGTATTTGTTTATGTCTTGGAGACAAAATATGTGATTTATAGTTAGACTGGTGGGGGTGGCAGCAAAGGAAGCTGTTATGTTCTTCCTTTGCTGCTTGTCGTGCGCGGCTGCTGTTCTCTCCAACTTGCTGTACGTTCACCCTGATATGCACCCTCAGGCAGTGTGCCTTTCATTATTTCTTTTGAAACTTTCATCTGAAGTCTCTGAGGGATTAGCCCTCTTGATTCCTGACACAGTCAATGAAAAACAAGCCTCATATACAGGAAGGCTTAGAGCCAGAGAAGCCCTGCTCAGCCCTCCCCTCAAATCTCAGTGTGAAACTGTAAAATGATTTAAACAAGGCGAACAGTGTCCTGTTATTTCTGGTCGTTTTGTATGCAGAATGAGTTTGAATTTTAAATGCAAACTATAGATGTCGTTAATTTCACACAATCATTTTTTCTTTTTGTTTTGTCAAATGTTGCTTTTATTTTCGTAAATGCTTAATGGAGCTGGCGACAAAAAAAAAAAAGGTTTGTTTTCAGGCTTTTATAAATCTGCTTCAGCGAGATACTTGACCTGCGTTTGTATAATGTGTCACCCTCTAAAGAGGCAGTGTGTCTGTGTTTGCATATATTTTTTCAGCCAAAAACATATTTTCAATGATGGTTTAATGCAATATTAGATATTAGGACAAAAAAAAAAGATCTGCAAGGGCAAAAAAAAGCAAATAGAACCCATTTCCGTTTGTGTGGAGCTTTGTAATGAGCTTTAGGGTTTTGTCCGTGCTTCGGACTTTCAGCTTAATAACAAAAAAAGTTCTGAACACCCACATTACACCATGCGGTCAACACCAAATGGGAGACAGCCACATTCACAGATGGACAGTCCATAAAGAGAGCATGCAGGAAAAAGTGTGCAGTTCTATTTCCATTAAGTTTGAATGAAGCAGAACTGTGCTCCATTGTTGCAATAGTGTCTTATGTAACAAACAAGCTTTTGAAAATGTTCATTTTTGTACTTTTAAGGACATTTCTGCAGCTATGAGGTCAACAAGTGTTGGATTTACTAAAGGAGATTTATTTTTCAAGTAAACATGTCAGGTTTATTTGATTCTGTTAGACAAAACAGAACAAAATGAAGTGTTCACCTGCTGTCATTTGATATAAAGGAATAATTACTATTAAGATTAGCATCAAGGGGCTATTTTATGATAAAAAGTGTGTTTTTGGTTTTTTTTGCTGGCAGTTTTATCATCAACCTGTCAGCAGGATCTGCAATAACTGCTCGCTTTATAAAAGAGATGAGTTATTATTCAGATTTCCCCCAGGATTTATGTGTTGTGTAATAATGCATTCTCTGTTTTGCGCTTCCTGTTGTCAGCACTTTCATTACTCTGCACTTTGCTACTGTGCAGGTGGAGCTGATCTATCTAGTTTGCCCTTCAGTTATGGTTTACTGTCCAGGAGACTGGACACAAGTGTCTCCAATAATCTCTTAATTAGGTAATGATGGACTGTTCATTTAGTATGCAAAGCTGCAAATCTCCACCTCCACTGAGCGCAGCTCTTCGCAGTTGTACACGGAGGCCGGCGCTAATGATCTCAGCAAGTGGCAGCAATCCATTGCAGCGCTGCAGCAAGCAAGCACATTAATCTAACTGGTGATCCAGTTGATGAATGACCCTGGCCCAGAAGTCCTGGCAGATCCCACCTTAATTATGCTGAGGGATCCACACCTGGGAGGCAGCAGGGACATTGCTAACTCAGGAACAACGATTTGGAAGCGCGACTTTGGTCGACAGGCAGTTTTTTCCCACGCAGAACCAACCCAAACGTCTTCACGAGTCCACTCAGGATATTGCTGCTCAAACTGGGACAAACTGGAGGGAAATGCAAAAAATCACGGGTCACCAGAAAAAAAGCTGTTATATATTAATAACAACAGTTCTGTGCATCGATTTACATCATCTTTGTGCATTTTTTGTTGTTTTTTTAAGATGAAAAGTTAGGAAGTAAAATAAATGCTGGCTTTAACCTTAGCTTGGGCTTGCCAGGTGCTTGTTGCAAACATGAGAGTGTACATAAAGGAATGCTGGAAAATAAGCAAGGCTAACCTTAGCGCCCACAACCCAAAAGTGTATTTTTAATGAGCTCCTGCTGCTCTACAAAAAAATGTCTTAAAAACAACAAATTAATTTTTTTATTTGAGCTAAAAACTGCATAATCATAGAAAAGATCACTTACAATGAATTTAAGATAAAAAAAATAGATGGAGTAGGACATTTAACAAACTACAATCTTATGGGCAATATTGTGAGCTTTTTTCATGATCTAAAATAACAGTATTGTCTTGGGTTTACTCTTCTTTTTTCATTTTATTTCAGACATCATACAGTCACCCATGTGTGAAGAGGAGGTGAGAAAAAGAGGAGCGTCTAAAATGAGTTTTTTCACTCCAGAACAGTGCAGTGGTCATTCTGTCCTGTTGTAGAAAAGAATGATCCTCATTCTTCCAACCTGGACTATGTCTCCAATTTTTAAAGCATTCTAATGGTGAAAAAAAAAGCAGCTGATATAAAACACTTGAGAATTTAAAGGAACACACTTTAATCACCCTGTTGGGAATACCAGTCCATGTGATATACGGCTGCTTCATTTCCTCCTCAGTAATGGGCGAGTGGTCCTTGTGTTCTCATAGGATTCTATTGAGCACATGACCCATTCATAAAGGTTATTGGATTCCCCAGTAAAACACTCCTGTAGGAATAACTTATCCGGTTTCATTAAGGAAAGTCATTGCAAATTTGTGAAATTTCATTATATTGTTTTTAAAGTAACTTTACATTTTTTTTAAGCTGAATGTAAAAATGACACTTTAAAGTCTCTTCTTTCAAGATGTTACAGATCTACACTGCTTGAAAAAATATTATTATTATACACTCTGATGAAAATGGTGTTTTTTGTTATGTTCTTGTGGCATTTTTGTAATGATAGAGGACATGTATTTAAAAAGAAAATAACTGAAACATTGCATTTTATGGTATTTTTTATTTAAATCATTGTGAAGCAGAAGCAGAAAAAAAAATACAGTTTGAAAAAGAGCATATTTGTGTTGTAGAAAATTCTGAGGAGGGGAAGGGGAGCGGGGTTGCTTCATACCAACATTCCTGCCCAGTGGTAAACTTCTAATTAACTCCTGTTGCCCTGCAGAGACAATGTCCTAGAAGACTACACAGTTTATGTATTTTGGAATAGAATTGCATTATCTAAATTAAAAGATGAGTCTAGTATCCAACCTCTTTATATATTACCAAAAAGAGCGATCAGAACACTTCAGCTGCTAAACACCATGAACACAACCATCCTTTTTTTTTGTCAAATTCATAATACTAAAATGATCTGACTTTATAGTGTTCAATACGTTTCAATTTCTGTACAAAATATAGTACAACTTGCTTCCAAATCACTTTCAAAGTTTTTTGAAAGAGAAGGATACAGATTAACCAAAAACAATTAAGCTTAGAAAAACTTTGAAACAATTCTACATTATAATAACTGGAGTGCAACTGTGGAATGAACTATAGAGATAAAACAATATCCAAAAATGTGTCAATTTAAAAACTAATGCAAAGAAAGGATTTTCAGTATTAAATCACTCAGTGGATGATGTCATATGATCTCTTTTTCTGTTGATGTCTGAGCCCCGTAATGAATGAAATGAATACCTATTTATTTATTGATACATTTATTGACTTTGATACATTGATAATTCTTCATATAGATAATGATATTGATATAAAAAATACATTGAGATGTTTTTTTTTTTGCTAGTGCATAAATTACTATATTGTTTTGTTTTTATTATTATTACATTTTTTACAATAAATAAACTGAACTAAAATACAATTGGGAACACTTCTAAAATAGCTCAAAAGATGATCAGATTGAGTCTGTATTTATTAATTCTCACAGCTGAAGGGTGTTGCTAAAATCCTTTTTTGCTAAATGTCTCGTTGACCAAAGATGTCTGTTTAAACACTGCGCACACGCCCTGATGAGGTCACAGCTTTGTGTTCCAGCTGAGATGACCCACGCATACTGCCAAAGGCCAGACTACAGCAGGGTTCACGGGTATAAAGCTCTAGTCTTCGTCTGACAATTTCCAACTGTCGTTGCTCAATTTCCCGTAGATGACCACGGGCAGCATTTTGGGGGTAATGTGGAGTTTAGTGTGCAGCACTTCATGTGGTCCATTTATACAAAAACAAAACAAAACAAGTTCCTGTTAGAGTGGGAAGTATGCTATGTACAGCTGCAGAGCAGGACACATATTTGCACAGTGTGTTTGTGTTTATACATCCCAGGCTCTTGTTTATGTACAAGCCCCCAGGCTACAGGTCTCCGGATGGATTTTTGCTGGGTCCATCTTGTTGCTTAGCTCTAGTTTGCACATGAGTTTACCAGATTTTCTGATTGTTTACTTTGTGATAATAAGAAAAGGAAGCCATGTAATTTTTTTTTTCTCAGAAAAAAAGAGGACTTCCATATATATCTTACAGAATGCGTTTCACTTTCTTCAGAACTCTGATTGTCTGTCTGCATTATTGTTTTCTGTTAAGCTTAGATGATTTAGTGCAGTGAGGAATCAGAAGTAAAAAGTTTAGAATTATTTTACTTTATTTACTATGTTGGTCTTTAAAACATTTCTGTGCAAGAATTGTTGAACTGTAACATGAGAAAATCCTACTTCTGAGAAAAAGATTAAATAAACCTTGTTCATTTTTCATGACTAAATCCATGCATTATTTGATTTCTGGCAAGAAATAATTCGTTCCTTTTAGTTTTATCTAAAAAATGTTTTATTTTACATATGTAAATGAGGCCTTCTAGGTGATACAAGGCCTGTTTTCCACTACAATCATCAGTAAAACCTTTTTGAAAACATAAGCAACCCTGCTCACTTTCAGCAGGGCGGACATGGTACGCTGACTTAAATTGCACTGAACACGGTAACATTCTGCATGCCATACCTGCTGAAGCTTCTCTGCAGTAGCTGTTTGTCTCAGCCACGGCAGGAAAGCTCAGACTGTGGCAGAGCTCACAATCTGATCATTCCATATTAGAAAGTCTGAGTCTCAAAGGTGGTGTGGCAGTTCCTGAGCTGCTACTGTATTAAAAGACTGCCATAGGCCTGATCTATTTTACACTGACTGGAACATCACATTTATTGCACCTTACAAATTTGGACAGGAATTATATTACAGACTTTGGAGTTTTGACTCTTTTGTATTGCACATTGTGATTCTCAGTCACAGGCTGAAGGCGACTCGGCTGCCAGATTAATTCACTGTCAGCATATGAAGAAAAAAGGCTTTATTTAAGATGCTAACAGCCTTCGGGCTTCCCAGGTCTCATCTCCACAACAAAAGTGCTCACCAAAAACTAGTGTGCAGCTAATACACTATGTTTATCTCTTCTTTCTTCTGCTTTTCCTCTGCTTACATCAAATGAGTTTTGTGGAAAAACGTGGCACAACTGCTGAAAACATTTCTCCCTGTTTGATATTTGCAATAAATTAGACAAAAATAATCAGAAAAACCCAAACAAACGATGTCAAGACTGAAAATTATTATTGTGACAGGACTTCATGAGCTGAAGAGATGCTTTCATTTGAGGTGAAACGTTATATGGATAATTCATATCAAAATACAATCCCCACATGAGCTACTTCTTAATGCAAGCTGCAGAAAGAGTCGCTTCTTTTTGACGAGTCTAATTGCTAAAGCTCTGGCTCTTTGCTTGTGAATTGTGATGGGTAGCTGTCTTCTGCCATATTTACTGAGATGACACTAACTAGGAAGCTCTGTGTGTAACTGCTTACTGGAAACAGCTGTCAGGCATGCTGTCATGGGAAAAAGAAAGTCTGCTTTTTGTCAGAGTTGTGTGTGTGTGTGTGTGTGTATATATATATATATTTATATACATATATATATATATATATTTATATATATAAATATATATATATATATATATATATATATATATATATATATATATATATATTATGATGGTCGAAATCAATATTTCAATTAAAACAAGGCAAGTACTGGTACTGTCATTATATTTTTTAAGACAATGTTGAAAATTTGATTGCAATTGGATTCATGAACAACTTACCCAAATGTAGTCTGGACTGACAATCTTGAATTTCATCTGTTTGATTTTAAAGAGCAAAAATTAAGCCTGTTTGGGAGACTAGATGGGCACAGTGACCTCTGTTTTTTTCTGGGGGGTACAAAGAAAAGTGGAAGTTTTGATTACCATGTGCTAATCAGATTAGCATGCTGTGAAAAAAAACAAACAAGCAAAAAAAAAAAAACACCGGTCCTTATGAAATTTGGATCTTGTTTCACTTGCAAGTGAACCCTTGGGAGTTTCATTACAGTGTGAGTGGAAACAGACCAAAGAATGAAAATAAACAATAAAGACAGGGTTTTGAGTTAAAAAAAACAAACAAAAAAAAAAAACATCCCACATCCAGAGATTGAAAATGTCTCATGGAGAGATGAAGTAAAATTTGAATTTTAGCTGGTTTCATCTCCATTTTGAGATTTAGGAAGGTTCATGCACTTATCTAAGATTATGTTGTTTCACGGATCAAAATAATGCATTGAAACAAAACAGTTCACAATCAACTAAATGATATTGAGCAAATGAGGTTCTGTGATTCCAAAACGACTCCAAATGTTCACTCCACCACTATCATTCTGGACAGTTCGAAGGAGAAATGTGTGTTTTATCAATGTGTTGTTGTGCTTTAGTCACAACTGCCCTGACAGGTGGATATGGGCTGTCAGGCGAAACATGCAAAATCCATATGGAGCATGCAGCTGGTCCGCACGAAATTTTAAGATTATAGACCAGTCTGTGAACCCATAGACAGAAAATGTTCATGCACATTTTTTTTTATTACAGGCATGCTGCAGGGGATGGGTCATAGCAACACTTAGACAGCATGTAAAAGTAAGTAAGGCTGTAGTAGGTGAGATGCAGGCATGTAATATAGACTTTTTTTACACCCCCCCCCCAAAAAAAAAAAAAAAAAAAAAAAAAAACCTGCGCTACCTAACTGTGTGCAGCTCATGTACCTCACTCACAACTAGTTTGGTGTTAGGGAACCCAAGCACAGCATCACCCGTACATCATAAGTGTGTAGCGTAGATTATCCTTACAAATAATTCACAATGCATTAACCTTACACACACCAATGATATGTTACATTTACATGACGTCCCTTAAAGGTGGCATTACAAGCTTTAAGGAATTAGAAACAAAAACACCTTAAGATGCAGCGGCACCTCATTACGACTCTCCACGGACCAGGACAACCAAAGCACCGGTCAACCTCCATACTCGACTAAAGCCATTCACAGAAGTCTTATATTTGCCCTAAATACCATTTTGCAAACCTGTATACATTGCATTGTAGAGCAGATTCATTAGATTTTATTTTTAAGGAATGAGTCCAGTAACACTGAACATGCCACACGAGACATCTGGGCAGCAGTGTTGCATTCTGCTGCCCTAAAAACAGCCTAGTTGATTTCCAAGCTAAAATACAGAGTGGCCTCTGTACACTTTGGGTAAACTCTTTATGTCACAGGTCCTGCTGAATGGACAGCTTTTGCAGCCACTGCACTCATAGAGCAAACTCAGAGGGGCTTGCAGAAATGCTACACATGTGCTACATACCAGCACTGTGCGCTGTACAGATCCTGGTCTTACCTTTTTATCTTTGAAAGTGGAGACTCCTGACTTCCCTTCTAAAACACAAACTAGCAAAGCCTTTTCTCCTGAACTTTAACATGTAAAATTCTTGCTAAGGCCTTTACAGTCCAATCCATTGATAAATAACACCATTTTATTTTTGCTTTTCTATGATGCAACGTACACACCGGGCATTTGTTCAGAAATCTGTTGAACGTGGCTTCTTGAACACACTTTTTACAAATGGTGTTCACATTGGACTGTCTCTAACCGATACAAGTGCATGCACCAATTGGAAGAGGCTCGGTGCAAAATGTTGAGGCAATGCAAATCTGGCCCCAGACTTTTTCTTCCACAGCTCCATTCCAATATATGACGGACTTGGGGTCATATAATTCCAGCCGTGCACAAACCACAATTATGAATTTCACATTTGTGATCAATTTTCAAACGGTTTGGACTTGAATTTAAGGATGCTCCCCACACATCACTACCATATCCGAGTCCCTGATTGGTCAAAGTTCTACAAGTTTAATTTCAACTTGCGTTCAAGGGCTTCACATTAGACTAAAAATGCTCTTTAAAACTTCCATAGTGATTTTTGAACGCAAGAGTTTTGAATCCACGAGCCCGAAATGCACGTTTACGTAGCCTTTACATTGGAAGTGGTCGCTTCACCTCGGTAAATGCTTGTTGCCGAGGGCGATGTGAACGTCACAGAAGTCTTGCATTTTCTAAACTGATTGCAATCATGACTATTCCTTAAACCGTTTTTATGGGGACAAAACATAGTTTAACCCTTAGTTTATATTTGAACTCAGACAGGTTCAGCGATTCTGTGGGGCAGCAAAACTCCAAACAATAATTTTGAGACCTTTTGTCCAAAGGGGAGGCATGTCATGTTGACCTTTCTGCACAGGTTATTGGATCTCCCCACAGCAAGGCAGTTGCCTGAGCTTGAACAGAACTTCAATAAAGCCAGTTCTATCTGAATGACTGCTTACTTGTAAATGCAAATAAACACAATCTCAGCTCCGAGCCTCCACAGAGACATACAATGTCTGAGCAATTTAGGAGTGGTGGAGATAACAGACGGAACAAGGGGGAGATAAAATGGCTCAATACAGTCGTGCTTCTCTCAAATATTAATTTACCGTCAGTGTTGAGGAGCAGTTTTAATACAATATCACTTAAATTGGCAGCACTGAGACATTCCCTTCCAAAGATTTCAGCGTGGGGGTGGGGGGTGGGGGTTTGCAGGCAGACAGTCAGCCTGACAACTTTACAAACTGGGCAGTTGGTGTTTAAGAGCTCTCTGCTTCTCCGAGTGGCAATTTACGAATACAGCGATTTGAACAAACCCATTGAGCTCTCCTACGCTCTCTTGACTGCAAAACACGAAGTTACTATAGTGCTTCAAACATTAGTCAATACTTTCTCCATACCCCATCTCACTCTCCCCCACACACTCGTGTGTGCGTGTTTGTGTGTGTGTGTACACAAATCCGAACGACGGCTCGCACTGTTCTCCCTGTAAGTTTATGTGGAATCGTAATCTCACGTCTGATTTATGTGCATTTATTATTCACCATCTTTTACTGTAGTTTAGCTTTTAGTCCCTTCCAACTCCAGAGGGAAATAACCAGATCTTAAGCAACTGGATCTGAGCTGAACACAGCATTTTTCCTGTTTTCCTTCTTTTTTTTGGCCGAGTGCTTATTTGAGCTCAGATGCAAAGAATTTCTCATCAACCACAAATAAAACCATGAAAGAGACCCAAAAAACTCTTAAATTCCTGGAGGTCACTAGGTCAACACATTGTGAAGAACCCAATGTTCTTTATTGTATATATATATATATATATATATATATATATATATATATATATATATATATATATATATATATGTACAGACCCTGATGCCACCTGCAATAGTTTTATTTGAGTCCAAAAATCTGGCTCTCTAAATTCAGCAGCATCGGTAATGTGTTTTCCCTCTGTACAAGAAGCTTGCACGGTGACAGATTTTCTGATTTGCTTGGAGTGCACCGGCTGAATGCTAAAGAGATACTTTGCTATACAGCTATCCTTTACTAACACCCTACAATAAAATGACTTCATATCACTCGCCTGGTTTGTATGCTCAGCCACCTACAGGCACACAGAAATGACAAATCTGGTCAAACAGTGTCTTTCCCACACTTCAACACACAAATCTTTTAAAAATAGCCGGGGCTTTTTTTGTTTTGAGAGCCGGGCATGGCAAATTATTTGTGACCCACGACTTACTGTGACGATGCGTCCCTTGGTATGTTGGAGGTGTGTGATGAATGCGATTCCCTAATCCTGGGAGACGTGTTGGTGGTATTCAATTTTAGATCCTCATCTTGTGGCAGGAAAGTGTGGAAGTTAAGGTCCACTGAATATCCCAACCAGTAATTAGAGTCTGGACCGGTATGATAAATTCAGTGGATAATATGCCCGAGCAGCAGCATGGTGGAGACTTGGGGATTGTTTTTTTTTTTTTTTTTTTTTTTTCGTTTGTGAGCTCTTCTGTTGTTCAAATTCAAAGGGAAATAGAAAATGACAGATATTAGGAGGAAAAAGACTTTCTGCATTTAAGATTCTTTGCGAGTTAATCTCAAAAACCAGCAGGGTGCAGACATGAGCTTTTCTTACAAATAAAATAAAATAAAAAATAAACAGTCTAAATGGTTTTCTTTTTGCAAGTTAAAAGGTACAACTTAATGAGAAAAACTCGTAGCAGTCAGATCCCTGTAAGTAAAGAGGAGCACCCCTGCACCGCCTCGGATCAGGAAATCTCGCCGTGTTTGTACACGGAGACGAAAGGGGAAAGTGGGTGTACGCACACAGTAGTTGTGTTGTGTGTCTCCACGGCGCTTCGGCTCAGATGAGCTCACACAACCAATGCGCACATCGTAGGATCCTACCAACGTGAGAAGGCGCAAGGACATCGAGCGGCAGCCAGGCAGAGTCAGTGGGAAGTGTGGGTGCTTTTGCGTAAAGCCTGTCGACAAAGTAAACAGGGGAAGAGCGGCTCCTCAGACTGGATCAACTCAGTTGTTTTTTTTTTTCCTTGTGTTTTTTTTTTTTTTTTTTTTTTGGAAGAACATGCATTCTGGGACTGGACTGGTTGCTGGAGCGATGAGAAGAACCCCACTTCTTTAGAGAGAATGTTCTTTCTTGGGTAAAATGCAGCCTCTCGCCTGTCATCCACTCTCCACTTCAAGCCAGGCTGCTCATTTGGAAGGACGCCAGACCTCCAGCCTCTCAAATCTGCAAGTTCGGTCCAATAATTTGTGACATTGTCCGTCAGCTCTGGAATAAGACATCGATACTTTCAAGAAGGGACGTGATATTCCTCCGGAATTTTAACGACCCCACGCGCTTTTCCTTATAAATATTCGCTTGGATTAGAATGGTGTGGTCCAGCCAGTCTTTTTTTTTTTTTTTTTGCTGGAGCAGCGCTGATAGTGACTGATTATTGCTGTTGATTCTTTTTTGTCCATGCAAGACCCGCGGTGGAAACATGTCTGGCCACTTCTCTGAGGGGATCATTGCTATCAGAGATGGCATTTTGGTCCAGCACTTCGGTTTTCACCTCTAAAGTGCCCCGGAAGATCTTATTCATGTTCACCCTTTCCCTCTCTGTCACCTACTTGTTTTACAGCTTGATGAGCTGCTACAACTCGCTGCAGTTCCCTCTGCAAGAGAACTACGTGTTTCAGGGCCGCCTGGTGACAGAGGAGACAACTTTTGCCACATTGAGGGGGAAACTTTACTCCGCTTCCCAGGGTTTCACCGAGTTTAGCGAGGCTGACCGGAGCGCGCTGTCCAGCGTCCGGGAGCATGCCGAGGCCGAGCAGAGGACCGTGGAGTGGATTAGGACCCCGGCGTTTCCCACCAAGCCGGCGGCGGCGTTCCACACCACAGTGCTGGAGCGGGAGCACCAGGAGTTCAGCACCACGGACAGCGAACTTCCCGTCAACTGCACTTCGGATTACGGAGAGAAGAAGCTTCCGCAAGCCATCATCATCGGGGTGAAGAAAGGGGGGACCCGGGCCCTCCTGGAGGCTCTCAGGGTGCATCCCGACGTGAGAGCCGTGGGGAACGAGCCACACTTCTTTGACAGGAACTACGAGAAAGGGCTGGATTGGTACCGGTGAGTTTCAAATTCCCACTTTTCGCAGATGCCCCCCCAAACAATGAACTTCTGTTGGATTTTGAAATCCGATTTCCCCGGATATAGCTGACGCACAGAACATCAGCGTCATGTTTGCCGTCATGCAAACTTTTCAGCCGTTCAGGTGCACGTCATACGTCAAAAAACCCCACGTGGAGAACTCCTTTCTCCCCATTTAACACTAACTTTGCCCTGATTGAGAGAAATATTTCCACCGGAAACTCAACATCTTTGCACAAGCGAAAACAATTCAGTCTTTATACAATATTGCCTTCACTTTTTTAAGTGAAGTTAAGTTAAGTCCAACAGACAGAAAAAGAACGGCTACACAAAGTCAAAGTTCGGAAGCTTTTTTGGTTTCTACGTCTACTTTTCAACATGATTCCCTTTGTTTTACTTTTCATTTCAGCTTTGCCCACGTACCCATAAAGAAAAAAAATAGTCTGCACCAGAGGAGAGATTAGTCACAGCATGTTTATATTAAATTATTAATGCCTTCCAATATATTTTCCTTTTTTTTCTACAGACAGCAAGCATTGTTCATTTTCGGCTCACATGGTGTTTACATTCAGATTTCCCTCTTTAGTTTACCTTTATTTGGGTCTACTTTTTGTTTATTCAGAATAGTAAAATAATTGCATTTCAAACTGCATCTGTTCAACACGACACTAATAAAACTCATTGTATTTTAGTTCCCACGTGAAGCAACATTGACAATCAAGTTTGATTACTCAGAAATAAGGCTTCTGTTTTTTTACTGCCTTTCATTTTTTTTAATGAATATATTGTATACTACACATATTCTAGGAGAAATATACAAAATAGGAATAAAAAAAAAACGGAATTTGTCATCAAATTAATTTTACACTTCACCATCATTTGAAATAAACTTTCAAGTAAATAAACCACTAATTTACGGGAACTTTGAGCAGCTTCAAACTACTTTCTTCTTTTGTTGTTCTTCAAACAGGTTCCCTCAAAGTCAAATCTCATCATGTACAGAAAATCCTTAGATTTAATAAATAAAAACATACATGACATTACTGAAATCCTTGTAGGGCTTACATCATCTTTGCTTTCCCCAAACTCCTAATAATCAGAGATTCAGGACATGCTTGTAAACACCCAAAATGCGAATTGAAACTGGGCTTTAAAACATTTACGAACTCCTTAGTGCTTTGGTGTTTACTCAGATTCAAAGCAGATACTTTAATTACTGATGCATCTCCTTGAAATAACCTGTAATCCATGCGTGATCCGATTCCATATGTGCTGGATATTGCACAGCAGTTACTGTGGCTGCAGTGCACCTGGATCTTGAACATGTGGGGATTGTTTACACCACCATTCATGTGTGTCAGGGCTTAAATCCCAGGTTTATACGCCAAAGAAAAACCCGCAACATGTCTATGAAAAAAAAAAATCTATGAATTCATGGTCAGTTGGTCAGAGTTTGATTCTGTGTTGTTCTCAGATTTTAACGTCTGACCCACAGAATTATCTGTGGTAGTCAGTGAGCTGATGAGAATCGCTCTGACTCAAAGCCCCTTTGGTTCCTTGCAGAAATGAGCCTGTTGTTCCTGCGTTTGGGTCGTGCAACATCTGCTTTCATCTTGCTGCATCGACATCGGCTGCTCATTTAGCCCGGGCTAATGCAAGCTGTTTCATTATGCTTACGGTGAAAGGCTCATTAGACAGCGGGGTGACATGCTTGCATAAATAATAATAAATGCGCTTGTGTGTTTCGGGCCCCTTGAGCTAAATAGTTTTAGAAGAGACATTGTCACGCTTTGCTTATCCAGCCCAAAACTCAAGTTCTCCAAACATTTGACAGAGAAACGCAAAGACACGTTGAAGAAATCCAGACTTTTGACATGTTTAAACTGCCAAAGGGATGATTGAAATCTGATGTAAAGAAATAAATCGGGGTAAAGTTTGTCTCCTTGATGCATTACACCACATCCTTCTTCCCATCAGGCTTTGATGCTTCATCTAATGTGCACTTAATGATCACTTACAGATGTTTGAAATCACCAGTGTAGCTTGAGGGAAACCACGGGTTTGATAATGGGATTCATACATTTCAAGCGTTCTGTGAAACACCTGTTTTACATCTTTATGGGCAAAAAAGAAGTCCAGGGAAAACTACTGGCATTACCTGGGTGAATCCTGCAGAAGGTTTTTACCCGCGCATCTCTGCTCAGTAAATCCTGTTAAGTAACCGAAACACATGAGTCCTCAAGCAGAACTGAAAAAAAGCAACTTTTCATCCAAAGAAATGTATGTATATACACAAAGGAATTATAACAATTTGACATAAATGGTTTTGAATTTTTCCTGTAGAGTGGAGGCAGGACATTTTTAAATCAGATTCAAATGATCTGAGTGGAAAAAAGGAAGTCAATGGAAAAAAAGAGAATTCCGCCTTTGTTAGCCTTGAGCTCACTGCTGATAATATCTTGCACTGCCTAATTTCTTACGTCTAATTCTGTAGATACAACTGTAGTAATAATCCGGAATCCTTTGGTAACCAATTTAAGGTTCTCTCGTCTTGCAAAAGTTTTTTTTTTTTTCATGGAAGATTTTATGATTCCAAACGTTTGTTTTTAGTATTCCACTTGTAGAGTTGTGTTGTTGGGATGAGAACATTTTGAAATTACAGGTTTTTTTTCAGAGAACATGAATGAGAACATGCAGCTGTTGTAAAGCTTAACAACAGACAAATTGAAATTACGTCCAGTTTTCCTGCAGATTATTCTGATTTCTTTAAGAAATCCAGATAGAAAACATAGAGAAAATGCCATCAAAATCACCTACTAATGGCACCATCTGCTACATTTAGTATCTTAATTCTAAGTTCCTGCCTCCGTACAGTTTACATGTTAGTGGGAAGATAATGCCCCTCATAAATTGTGCTGAAGGATGTAATCGATTATCAGTCATATGTGAGGATTTGTGTCTGCTGTGGCTGAAAATTCACAGCAGGAAGTTGCACTAAACGGGCCGGCTTAATGAGGATCCATCAGTGAGTCCGATTGTTTATTTCTGACACTTTTACAAAAAATGTCCAAACAATGGCATTCAACGTAAATATGATCTAATGTGGTTTGTAAGCAGCAACTGCCATAGTAATAGTCAAAACAGAACAGCTGGAAATCCGTTTGTAAAGACAGGAAATATACAGCTGTGGTGTTTCCCAATTAAAGAAAACCAAATTTTGAAATGTCAAAGGAGAAAATTGATTCTTTTTGAAGAACATCTCAGTCAACTTGGAAACATATCAGTGGTAGTATCAGCCTTCCACATTGTTAAAATATAACACTTCTTCCTAGACATGTCAGATTGTCCATTTTAAATTAATTCCAGATGAAAAGCACGTGTGGTTTTGATCAAATAATACAGCTGGAGACATGAGCTTTCTCATTTCCCGAGGCTCAATTCTGCTCTGCACTGATGTCTGAGCTGGACAGTCGGCAAAGTGGGAGCACTTTTATTAGTCCTTTCAGAAGGAGCAAGAATGTCTCTCTGTCGAGTGAAAGAAGACGCTGTGAAATAATTGTATTGGAAAATACACTATGTGGTAGCCATGATAAATGTATAAGAATTAACAGATGCAAGAATGAAATTGTGCTGCACAAAAATACTGTTTGGTATAATATAGTGCCTTTTCTGACCTCAAAGTTTCTACACTCAGATTCAACTTAGTTTGAATACAATGTTGTTAGAACTTAATTAAACAATATGTTAAAGGCTATGACAGTTTAGATTGATCTACCGTTCCCACAACTTTAAAAAAGACATACCGGCACACTCCCCTGAAATCCAAAAATCAGTTTTCATAAATCAGCCAAACCCTCTGTGAGCCCTTTTACTTCATCTGCGAGTACGAACTAGGCAGTTCAGAGCTCTGCATTCAAGCCAACTACAACTGGCCAAAAGCTGTAAATTATCCTTCGCTCATAAAGATGGTCACTATAAGACTTAACAGGATATAAAAATCGATTTATGTACTGAACTTGTTCAAATAACTGCCATGATGACTGGTTTAATACTCAAAGGTAAGGCTGCAGTCAGAAGGAAATGACACTACAGTGCACAGATCCTGCATATGAAATGACAAAATAACTTCACAGTTGAAATTCGTCCGCTCGAGTTGAAGGATTACTTCCAGTTGGAAGGATACAAATAAATTAAACAAATCTAATGTGGTTTGACATTTTTAACATGAACAGTTGAGTGTTTTGAATCAGATGACCTTAAAATTGAATGTAAAGCATATCTGGTGATCATCTGACATTTCTGCAAAAGTTCACCCACCTTTTTTTATTTTGCAGTTTGCTTTTGAGCAAAAATATTTGAACAGAAGATTGATCTGCCACCTGTGAAGTGCATCTAAAGTTTTACTGAGGCTTGGAAGCTCTAATATCTTTCTGTTATTAAAATGACACTTTAACCCCTTTGCAATAAAAGCCCAGAGGAGGCGCTCATAAATCTTTTGGAAGACATGTTCTTATGCTCTCGCTAGCACATCCTCGTGCAACAAAAACGAGTCAACAAAAGCTCATAATAAGGGGGTGGAGAGGACACAGGTTTTATTCGAGCATAACTGTCGCATTTTTGTTGTCTCTGTGGATTTTTTTTTTTTTGTTGTTTTGTTTTGTTTTCACCATTTATTTCTTTATGCACAAAATGCCAGGGAAGAATAAGCTGTTTTCAAGGACTTGTGTCATTGTGTTTGCTGATCAATGGAGCCTTCAAAGCTACTTTTGCTCAATGAAGGTTATAAAACCTTGTGCATTTCTATCTGGCCTAACTATATGAGGGAATGATATGAAAAAAGATCATTTTTTGAACATTAAAGTAGATGGGTGTAACTCTTTTGACTGATCTATCGCTCTGAAATAGTCCTGTATGGAGCAGCGAAGGGGTTTAGTGTACCTGTGACCTTCTGTCACAAGATGGGACTTTGTGACAGAAGGTGTTTAATGGAGATGTGAGTCCGTTGCCAAGCTCAGTGGCAGAAAGCCTAAATCCCACATTTATCCCTTGTTTAGCCCTTATTTTCCTCTCTCTCAGCTCCACGGACAGCTAAGCCCCAGAGTTCTGCCATCTCACCCAAAGCCCACGACTCCATGCAGTGGGGAGATGGGAGAGACCAAGGTGGGCCGGATCCCTGAGCAGGCAGGATGCCACCTCTTCCTGCTGGGCCTCTGTGCCACTTCAGCGCCGCCCCGTCCCGTGCCTTCCCCAACGTGGCAGAATCTGCCTGCGCTTGATAAGAAGCCTCCAAGACTCACAAGGACGCACCTCCGAGTGCTCCGATGCCAATGCTGCAGTTGCAGAATTAAACTTTTTAATTGCCGGCAAACCTCTGAGCTGTCAGGAGACCGGACCACATCACTTGGGTCTTTCTTGTTGCCCAGCCTATTTCCACTTCATTTAACTACCAAACATCAGAGAGCCGTGAGATTTCGCTTTCCACAGGAGCAATCATAAGTTTCGTCTTTACCCTTGATAACATCCTCGAATTCAAAATAAGAATGACTGTTTTCTATCAAATTACATTCTCTTATCAAACACTATTACTTCTGGATAAATACTTACTCCCTTTTTACTCATGTCCACCTTTTATTATTAAATATGAAGCAAAATTTTGCTGAGATTTGCTGGAAACTATTTTTTTTTAATGAAAGGATAACTTTTTAGGTTTGCAAAGAGGCATTTTCCAATGCAATAGTGTCGAAATGGACTGTTCAGTCTGAATGGTACTTATATTTGATTCATATAGTATAAGTGTAAATGTTGGTGGCTCTCATTTTCTTATATGTTCATCCTCCTTGTTCTTTGAGACTAAATTTAAAGGTTTTTAACCTCAGAATAAAGAAAAGACCATCACCACTTTGATTCAAGTCATGAGAAGTTTCTTTCTCTTCCAGATCAATAATAGGTTTGATTCTATTACTGAAATGTTTAAAAAAAATAACAACTTTTATTATAACTTTTTCTTGTGTAAAATACAACTTCTATTGTTTTTACGGGGAACATGAACTCGCATCTCCTTGTTTTGGCCTACTATAGCTATAGTGTGGTCTTTCAAGTCACTGTTGTTTAAAGTTAATTTAAGCATTTTTTTTACCTCTTTGTTACTATGAAGTCACCTTTTTTTTACATATTCATCGAAGCATGTCTCATGCAAAAGAAATATATATATATATATATATATATATATATATATATATATATATATCTGTATATATAAATATATATCTGTATATATAAATAAACTTTGAAGTTGAACGTTTTATCTATTAGAAATATTACATTAAAAATCCACTGACGGTTTGGTTTTAAGAAAGCACAATGGCTGTGCTTCTTTATAGTTTGCTGAAATGCTGAAATTCATAATAGTACCACTAGACAAAGTCCGAGAAAAAAAAAAATTGTGAAAAACCGAAGCCTGCTCAACAGTACAGACAACTCACAATCTCTTTCAAGCATGGTGGTGAGCAAGTAGTGTTATGGGTGTGTTAACAAAGCTATAAAATCTGGATTTTAACATTTTGGACCACAAACTTCGCTTGGCCCAATGGAGTGTTTAAATCAGAATTTAAGATGATTTGAGTTTTAGATTTTGAATCTGAAATGTTAAAAAGGCAAAAACTCACCACACAGAGGAACGGTTGTGCTGGGACTAAGTGGAGGACAAACTGTAAAACGTACTACTTTATTCAAGTCTAAGTCATAGAATCAATCTGTTGCTTTTATGTGATTTACCATGAAAAACAAAATCACAAATAGGTAGTAAGTTTACATTTGTCTCATTTATTTATTTACCTACTGACTTATTTGTCCTGTCCAGTAGCAGAGCAAACAAGTTAGAGCTGCCGCTTGTGTTGGACAGATTTTACTATTACAATAGGGGATTGTGAGTCTTCAAACACAGGAGGAGTATATTTGTATAAGTCCCTTTTGTAGTTGAGGCATAACTTTAGAGTATTTTCTTATTAGCTTTTCTTAATCAACCAGGCGGAAAAGAAAATAGTGAGGAAGAGTGGGATATCAGTGCATAAATGAAGTGTACCTTTAACCACTGAAATGAGAATGAGCCAAAATTCCAGAGACAGGGCACGTCTTCCAGAAGTTTACATCATGCTACAGTTGATTGTACAAGCCACTCAAAAAGGTAGAGTTTAGTAATATTTACTCTGGGGTAGTGCAGTAACATGTGTCATGTTGTGTTTGTTTTATTTTGAGGCTGTGTAAGGATCTTCATGCATAAAAGCACTGAATTGAAAGAGGTTTGATTTGCTTTTTCATGCTGCAGATAGAATTCAGGGCAGCCTTTTTCTTCTGTCACTGTTCGGATGCTGGGTAGAACTCGGGCTTTTTGCTTTTCCTCCACAACACGGACAGATTGTCTGAAAATGAAAGCCACAGATTTATCTGTTAAATTATTTATTTTAGACCTAAAAAAAGTATAAGCTGAAGTCGGTTTATGCTCAAAGGGATTCATTTCTCCCAAAAGATTATTTGCATGCAAAAGAATTGGAGTGATGTGCTTCTAGTCTGCAGGAACAATGACTCTGCTTGGCAGAATGCTGGTTTACAGACGTCTTTAAATCTCTGCAAATAAGACTACCTTGGGAAAAATGCGTATGTCAATCATACTTGTCAGGATTCCAATTTCCTTTCCACATCTCCTGGAGCACTTGTGCTGCTCATGCTCCGTATTGGCTTGGAGGGATGTGGTCTCATGACACAAGCTGATGCATTTGTTCAGTCAAAGGGAAAACCCTGACAGGAATGGCCATGGAGCCAAGATACTGGGACCTCTGGGAGTATGTTTCAAATGTGTTTCCAGGAGCTGATAGGTGCTTCTGTGTGTACAGTGCTGTGCTGAAAGATGGAGGAATGTATAACTGGCAACACTATCATTGGAATATGATCGTTATCCAGTGGATGCATGCACCAAAATGCTGCATAGAATGTTTTTTTTTTTTTGTAAGAAAAAGGACTTTTGCAGTTTTTTAATATTACACATAGTTGCCTTTCCAGGTTTTGCTAAGTTTGATTAACACCAATGATAAAGTGATTCTTTGGAAAAGAATGCATCTCACTCACTTTTTAAGATTTACAATTCAGCAAAATGTGACAAACTTTATTACAAGCACTGGTACGGCGGCTGACCTGTGTAGGTGCTGCAAGGTTTTGGATTGTCGGAGCCTGTAGGGGGTTGTAGATGGAAGGGGCTGCATCTTAAGAGGAGCACAGGTGTGTCTTGCAGTTTTCTTAATGCTTCATTCACACTGGACATTTTACCCACTGTCAATCTGTGGGTCAAGTGTCCCAAATGACACTCTGGACTGTCACTACCCGACATTGATGCATGTCTGCCATCTACAGTTGGAAGAGACACAAACCACAATTATTAATTTCTCCTCCATGATCAATTTTCAAACGGTCAGCACTTCGGTAAAAAAAACCCAGTGCATAACAAATTTTTATGCATTTCTTTTGTTTGAAAAAAGTCCAAATCGTTGTTTTTCAGTTAAAGTCATGGATGATATTGCATCTCTGGGCTCTTTGGATCATTAAAATCAATCTCAGACACCTGTCATAATTAGTTTAGCAGGTGAGATCAATTAAAGGAAAACTACTTAAGAAAGACGTTCCACATTATTAAGTAGACTGACATTTTCAAGCAATATGAGAAAGAAAAAGGATCTCTCTGCTGCTGAAGGGCATGAAATACTTGAATGTCTTGGACAAGGTATGAAAAGGTTTGCAAACCTTGGATATGGGAGGTTATTAAGAAATTCAAACTCTCCAAAAACTCACAAGTTCAATGGATGCCAGAATTGTGAAGCTGCTACAAAATAAGGGGTTTTATATTCAAATGTAACTTGACCTTTTATATGTGTTTAATTGGAACAACTTTTGATTTCAGTAAATACGACCTCCTAATGCAGCTAATTCAACAAATGACCAGTTTTAGTTCTTTAGAATCTATCAACTGTTGTGGAACTCTGTTGTGCGCAACAATGTGGAACAGCACATTTGAAGGTTTTTATTTTTGAAAAAATTTCGTTATTTTTAAGAGGTTTGTTCAGTTACAGTCAATTATTTATTCTAATAGTGCCTTAAAAAATGTGTTGACTGTCATTTTCATTGAATATTTTAGAAAAGTCTGAGAAAAAATATAATTTGTGTAATAATTTGGAGTGCGCTGTAAAAGAGACGTCAAGTTCAATCTGGTTTGAATTTCAACTTCAATGGCTACTTGTTTAGTACGTTTAGCTCGATGAAGGTTTAAAAATATACATAGCAATGCGTGAATGCAAGAGTTTTGAACTTCGATGCCTGAAACGCACATTTAACTCAATTTACATAGAATTTTCATTGAATGTGGCCTCCTGAACGAGCATTGCCGAGGTTGGTGTGCACGTAGCTTGAGCTCATGAGGCCACCTTAAAGGGGATAAGGAAAATGGAAGATTAGGTTGTCGTGCATGTGGTGAATGTATCATGCTTCATAAGTGCATGTATGATATATTACAAGTACTTGATGAGTAATGTAGTCGTACAGTGCTCTTACTCTACACTTCAGTCATTATAAGGTGGCATACTGGCTCCTTACTGACAGGCTGCGAACAAATGTTGCACGGACAGGGTGTGCATGTGATATGTAGGTGCCCATAGGACGCCTGTAAGATGTCCATAAAAACTATTACTACTACTCTGTGCAACAGAGCATTAGACGCACAAGGAGCACGCAAGGAGCACACACCTATCAATAAAATACCACTAACGGGATCCCTGTGCAGTGCGCAGGGTTCAGGGAGATTAAAAAATGTGAAAATCCATACGAAATGCTGGCGTTTCACTTACTTTACTCTTACCAACCCTAATGTGTTGCTTAAATGTTTGCTACGACTTGTTGCCCGCACCATGCTCATATTAAAAAAAAACAATGCATTTTTACCCAGCAGGCTCACTTAACGCTATTTGACAAAGCCCCTTTTTACACCCCGAAGACACTGTCTTAAAGATAGACAAAAATTGGCCGCCATGATCTTCTGTGGCTTGATTTTCCCACTTTTATTTGAAGTTCCTCACCTTTGCATTTTCTTTAATTATTCATGTGTTTTCTTCTTAATCACTGTCGGGCGTTCTATGGCATCAACGATCTTCCTGGCTTGAATTCAAAATCTGGTCAGAATAATCCAGATTCCATAACGTGGTGGTGAAACATTACTTAAGTGTGTGCTTGCCACCAACAGGCTTTGTGCTTTTAGTGTGAAGCCATTAACGCAAGCTGTGGCATGTTCCAAACTCTCCGGAGACAAAGTCTAAGCCAATGAAATGCAAAAGGTTGCTTTTAGGGATTATGCTAATTGCTAATTGCTGTATTAGACAGTGATTGTTTTTCCTGAGTAATTTGGATTAGTGGCATTAGAGACTTAGAAGAAAGTTGACATGCTCTGCCTCTGTAATAGGACTGTCACCTGTTCTTGAGCACTAAGCCAACTCTTTGCTACCTTGGTTTCTTGAGCACTTTATATGTGTGACGGGCCGATAATGTACAGCTTTTGGATTGTTAGAAATAAAAAATCTCTCATCAAAGTCAGTATTATGCTTTAGACAAAGAAGAAGATTGGAAACTGAGATTTTGAGATAGTGTTCATGTAATTGCATTAGTGTTGCAGAGTTAGAATCCGTTTTTATTGCATTTTTTGGCTTAATGTTGTACAGTCAGTGAAATTCAACACTTTTCCACAAAACCCCCTGTAAATGTGCACAAATGTTATGACAGTTGAAATACTGAGGATATTTTTTACCTTGTTCCTACAATTTTAAGGAGATTTTGACTGTTGGAACTTTGTTTTTGCCAACATTTGTAGTGTATTTTCTCCCCTAAGTTATTACCCAAGCCATGAATTTTTGCACAGTTCTCATTTTTTAGATGAGAAAATATTTTTGCACTAATCAAGATCTTTTATCACTCGTGTTTATTAGTTTGTGACTTTGTTACAGTGACATACCTAGCTTTTTTTTTTGCATTAATGAAGATTTGTGGAGACTCCTTTATAAAAGATATATTGTTTTTACTCTTTTCAACATACAGCAGGTTTCACAATAGGCCCATTTCACATCCCCTTACAGTAAATATTAGACTTACAGTAAATATTGAAATTAAAAAAAAAAAAAAAAAAAACACCAAATCAACTAACTCTTTATCAGTCAAACTCTGAATTTTGTGTGTTTCAGGTGACACATGACACACTTATTTGATTTGATTTGAAATGTTTTTTTCTAGCAATCAAAGCAAGAAACTGTACATAAACAGTACAATCAATAAAGGTTTAAATCCATACAAATACATATCAAATATTGGATAATTGTAGATTGCTTGAAAGGGAGTGGAAGGAAGCGAACTTACATAATCCCACCCTGTATTTTCATTAGAAAAAGCAACATAAATCAAGAATTAAAATTAAAATAAATGCAGATTTGTATTCATAGGAAATAATATTCATAAGAAATTTAGTATAGATCAAGTATCAAAGATTAAAAATATGTGCAGATTATTTTTCATTTGAAAAATCAGTAGTTATAAGTCACATTTTAGTAAACCAAGTGAAGTGATGATTAGAGATCAATCATTTTAAATATCATCAATTATTCATTCAATGAAGAGGTCCATTTTCTGTTTGTCTGTGGATTGTATTCCTTCTTTTGCTGCCTGATTACCAGCTATCCTTCTGGAATTAAGAGTTTATTAAGTTTTTCTTCGTAGCTATGGAGGATCCTTGTCCCTCTGCAGCTGATATTGCTGCAAGCACGTTGTCTGCAGGTCAGAAATCTGCTGGAAATCAGGGTCACAGTTGAGGATTAGAGATGGAGGAATATCCCAGGCGCCATGATTTTCTTGACATTATTCGTTGTTTAATATCTTCTTACGGTGTTTTAACATCCTGGCGTATTTAGTGATTTTAGCATATCTTTTTGTTAAAAGATCATTAATGAAGATGTTTGATTCTTTTAGATATGTCATTTGCTTCGTCAAAGCCACATTGTGCTTTTGATTCACAAACCTGATAAGAATTGCTGGTTTGCTTGAGTCCTTTCCTCTGGGGAGCAGGTCGCAGATCTCGATGGCATTTAGATCCAGGGAGATCCCTTTAGACCTCTGAAATTATTCGATTTGACATTCCTCGTCGTCTCCTGGATCAGAAGTAGTACAGCCGGCATTTCAGCTAGCGGTAGCTTCAGCAGGCCTTTCCTGGAGTTTGATCGGTAATCATGTGAGAATTACATTATTCTGCCTTTTTTTCTCATTTCACGTCATCCAGTCTTTGATCCAGGATGTAGACCCTTTAATCGCGTTACTCATTCTGAGCATGTTGCCTTTTGAACTCCTCTAGGAGTTCAGTCAGAGGAATTAGCTTAGTTTGAATGTAAAGGAGTTAGCTTAGCATTTATAGCCTGTTTGATGTTAAATTCGCCATTCATCATTGGTTCTTCTTCATGGCTACGGTAGTGAAGCAGTTACTGCTTTTCTTTTGCCGTAATTCTGCGATAAATCATGTTTTTAGTCTCCTTTATCCAAAGATTGCTTGCAGAGCTTGCAAGGCGTCCATTCGCTGACCGGAACAAGAAATCTCTCCATCTAATGAGATGCCAGTGTGAAGAGTTGGAAATTGTCCTAATTTATAATATTCATAATGATAGACAAGCAAAGGTCTGGGTGTGTGTGAATCACAACGCAGTCTTCACCCTTCTCACCCTGCAGAAGCACTTCTCAGAGAATTAACTCCTTTGATTTAGTGCTAACATTTCCCTAAAAAAAAAATCCCTAAAAAAACCATGTGGGATCACAGTAAAAATTTTTTTCAAGTATCCAAAAGCGACTCCTTCAGTGCCTGATTATCCTCTAACATTAGCTGTTAATTGTTGCAACAGCAGACACAAGAGAATGTCAGCTGCTGCAGGCTCATTAGAACATGAAACTAATCAAAGAAGGTGGTGTTGATGTTTGCACCCAAACCACATTCTGCACTGAGGTTGATGTCAGAAACTCATTTGTTTGCTTATTCAACTCAAATTACAGCCTGTAAATATTCAGTCAGCATGTGCTCTGAAAACACAAAGCAACTGAGAAACAGTTGAGCTTATGAAGCTAAGAATGTGTTTCGTTTTTCTAAATCTAATGGAAGAAATGTGTTTCGATGATGTCCTACAAGAAACCGATTACTGAAACTAAGAACATATAGACTTTTTTTAAAGAAAAATAAAACTGTGATGCCACTGTTTTTTACCGCATAAAACCATAATTGCCCTAAAGTTTTGAGGAAAAAAATAGGTTCACCTAAAGCAATCTTTCTGCATTTCTTCAGAGACTAAGAGTGGCATATAGATTAGACCAATTAGTCTCTCAAAGTGGGAGCAACATGGTCCCTTCTGGTTGCTGTGCAGCCCCGACCACAGCAGCATTGCAATGCTGCCCATTTTCACAGGGAACAACTGTGAGACAGTCAAAAATAAATGCCTCTTTCTCTGATTCACTGGTTTATTCTGATTCTTTTTCTCAAGCGTACTTGACCATCACGGCTCGTGCTCTCCCCAGCCGAGTGAAGTGGCCCTGAAAATTTAAAATGTTTGCATTCACAGACATCTGCCAAGCATGCTGTGGTGTACATGCTTTCTGGAATTACTGTTGCAAGGAATCAGATATTGGATAAAAACAGAAAGATAAGACATTAAAATTGATAAAAGTTAAACCCTAAACTTTTTAATGTAAAAATCATTTTAAACACATTTTTTGTTACATTTAAGAACACAATGTACTTCAATCACTTTTATTACTGTTGGAGTCCTGTAACCAGGCAGGCCAGTGAGTATAAGTGCAGAAGCAATGGTTCAAATCTGGCATCAGCATCCATCGAGATGCTTCAGACATTGTTTTGGTTGTTGCTGTAAAAACATCTGTGAAGTCCAGTTTCTAGAACTGCAGAAAATACGACCCAGTGATGCAGCTCTTTAGACAAGGAAAGTGTTTGTTCTGTTTTGTTGCAGAGCCTTCAGCCATCTTTATTGGCCCATTATCATTACAGAAACAGGTATATGGCAAAAAATCATTTGTGTGCATTTGCATTGCACTATATGATAACACTTTCTAATAAGACTCCTGTAAAGCCTGAACCATTAAATAATTGACAAAAAAATTCAAATTATTTAGATTCTGAGCCTTTTTAGGTCCCTCTGGACAAACAAGCAAAAAATAAGTAAATACATTTTTTTTAAATATAAATTTACTTTTGTATCATATCTGATACATCAGGTCACACCACTCAAATATATATTTTTTTCCTGAGCTAACAAAAATATTCTAAGACCAAAACAAAAAAAAAAATGACAAGAGATTTGTATTTCCATTCCATTGCTCTTGTGGAGGGCTGACAGACACATGTATCAAATATGATACGTTCTGCTTTAAAGGGTTAATAATCTCTTTATAAAACATTAATAAACAGCAGCAATGTACCCATAAACTTTAAGTAATTTTGAAGACATTCTACACTTTACAAATGCCTTATAACTGTAAAAACGCTGTTTATAAAGACATTTATCAGCATTTGTCATGCATAAACATTTCTAAGATGTTTATTAAGATTTGCAGATGTTTTACAAATGCCTTGTAGGCTTGACATAATGATGGTCACTTTTTCATTCTACAGAGTTGTTCTCTGTGACAAGAAATATCCCAAACTTTTGGTTAGATTAGGCTAAACTCAAAAAACTGTTAAAGTCATTGTTATATGATTATCACTCACTTACAAGAGATTTGTTTTAAAAAAAAAAAGCTCAGTGGAGATGAACACATTAGCCATACTTAAGAATACCGGTATCCAAAACTCCCTATAGACAATTGAGGAAAAACACAGTTTTTATATTAATAATCACCTATAAACAGTTTATTACATACAAAGCATACAAGACATATAAAGCATTTGTAGAACATTTATAAATGTTAATGAGTGTTTTATAAATGTCTCATTAAGACTTTACAACTGCTAACACACTTCTTTATAAGCAGCAAGAAAGCATTAATAAGATATTTAAAAATCCTAATGAATGTCTTAAAACTGTCCTTTGAAGGCTTATAAACACATTACAGACTTGTTATTTTAAGATAATAAGTCTGTAATTTATAATGGTTTATAAGTAATATAATAATAGTTATTATGATCATTATTATAAAAAAAATGTTATTTTTCTGGGTTTTTTGCTTCTATGAATCAAAATATATCTTTACCCATTTTATGTTAAGAATGGTTAAATAGAGCACACTGCAAGTTAAACTTTAGTGTTTGTCTGTACAAATATGAGGCAACTGTCAGGCACTGAAAAGCTCACATCGGGCTTTCCCCTGAGACTTCTAGCTTCAGCTAAGATATTTTATTCTCAGTTTTAGTCCCATCATAAAAAAAAATGTTACTTGGATGCTATGATCCTTTCATTAGAGGCACCTCATTTTGAAGTGTTATCGGTTGAAATTCAGTTCGTTTGAGTCAGCTTTAATGTTTTGCAAGGAATTTCAGTTTTACATCATGATCTTTTCTTATTTTTTCTAATCTTTTTTTCTTTTATGTTAAAAGTGAACTGCTTCTTCATCCCATGAATCTTAAGCACGCCCCGGGTGAACCTCGCTTTCTGGTCCAATCGACCTTTAGTTTGTTTCATGTCTACAAGACAGAAGGAGGCAGAATCTTAACTATGAATTGATTTTTGAATGAGCATACATTTACTTTTAAACACATGCAGAACACACTGCAGCTTTGCTGTGCAGCCAACACTCCGTCTTAATTGATTTGAGTAATGAACAAGCATTCTGTCTTTTGACTCAAGGTCATTTTGCCATCACAGACTTAAGCATTGTCCTCTGGTCTTTATGAACGACCATGAACGTGTATGTGGGTCGAGGTGAGAAGGTAGCTGCTGTAACTAATGGGTTTATTTAATTTCATTTATCATGGAGGCTGCTGTGTGTAAGTTACGCCGGTCAATGAGAGATTGTGGTTTCACAAAAGAAAGGAAGATTAACCCTCTTTTCAAAAGGGCAGAAGACACTCTCATGTCATGCTGGATATTGGGCAGATAGCTGGGTGTATAAATCTGCAGAACTAAATGCATATAGGTTTGTGGTGAAATTAGGGTTTTGGGCTTATTTTCTACGAGCTTTCTAATCAGCCTCATGCTATTGCCACGCTTGCTGGGCCGGGAATCTAAAATAAATGAGGGCTTTGTCAACATGTCCGCTGTCGGAGCCTGTGAGGCAGAGTCTTTCACTTTTCAGTGTCAGCTGAAAGACAGTCCGTCATATTTTCTGGAGCAAGGGTTTAGCATTCTGTGCAATCTTGTTCATCTCTTATTCATTTCTAAAGATTGACTCTGGCATTTTGTTTTTGTTGTTTTTTTTTTTTTTTTGTCCTCAACACATTGAAATAATGAATTCATGCGCAGTACTAATATGTTGACTACATGTCAGACGATATCTGCCTTTTAACACATCATCTGCAATGAACATTTCCCAAAATTTGTGATGTAATCGTCAGAATGCAAATGAAGTGGCCGAGACAGCTGCTGCAGGAGCGTCTCCTCTACAACAAAGAGATTTCGTTAAAACTTATTCTGCAGAGAACCTTGATTTTACAAAGAATTCAACATCTCTTCACATGGGGTAAACTCAAAAGCTTAAAGGCTTGGAAATGTAATACAGCATGATAATTACCTAAGCAATGGAGCAATGCCAGAGGAAGAAATTTCACACCTTAAGCTTAATTATAATGCCGTGATTTTCCTTGCTTGGAATGTGCATATGTTTTCCATGTTACGTTCCAGCCTAAGTGTTCTATAAACACAGCAAAGTGATAATAAAGTAGATTTCTAGACTTTTTTTTTATAAGGATTTTTGTGACATGTGGAAGACCTGCAGAACAGTAAGGCGAAATATGTCTTTATAGGAGGAAAAAAATGATTTTTTAATTGTCCTGTGGTGCAACAGCCTTTGCAAAAACAATTTCAGTATAATTTTCTAAATCTCAGATGGTAAAAAAAACAAATAGTGAAAATGGAACTCTTTCCCCATCTGCTTTTTAGATGCTGGTAATTCCCTCTCAATGGTATCCCATTCTTCGCCTCAAACCTTTGCTTTTAGAAACAGTTTTCCTTTAGAAAAAGAACATTTTTATAAAAAAGCTAAATGAAAACATATTTCTGCATGACATGGTCAAATCTGTAAAGAGGCTTTTACAAATATTCAGATTTATAATGAGACAGTGGGTAGCACTGAGTTCAGTCATGCCTCCTCCTGTATAAAGTGCTAATCCACAGTCAGAAATGAGATTGCTTTTCGATTCTTAAGACTTATTCTTTTGCTTTTTTTTGCTCAAAATCTAAACTCAAGATGTCTAATCCACTTTCTGTCAACTTCTTAAAGTTTCTACAAAGAACAGTATAACAAAAAATGATAGACATTCCAACTCCTATTGTTTAAAAACAATCAAGACAGAAAAGAACAGCAAGCATCAGGAAGCCGAGCACTGAAGGTGTCTGTAATTAAGAAAGTTGTATGAAAAATGAATGTCATTATACATTTTATGAATAGGGTGGCCACTGTTGTTTTTGACTTACTTGAATTTTTCTTAGCAAGACCTACTTTAATCATCTTTTGAGCAATTTTTAAAGCATTCCTAGTGGTCTTTTAATTATGATAATTCAATTTTTTAGGCAGAACCCCCCCTAAAAAACTGTGTTGTTTTTTTAGCACATAGTTTCTGCAGAGCGGCAGTAGTTTATTAGAAAGTCACCTATAAGCTGTGGGCAAGGCCATTGGTGCAGAGCAACCCTGTCCCAACTTCCCGTCATCCCTCTGATTACCCAGTCTTCCGCTAAAGCTTACAGCCCTTCACACCCCAAGCTGGCATTTCTGGTACAACAAAAATAGAAAACATTCAAAAAAAACTATCCAGCTGTACAGATTGAGCCAAATGCCAATTCGGAAGAGGAAAATGAAGACGTACGTGGAATTAGTTGTCTACAAGCAGATGCATTCGAATGGGAGCTTGTGGCTCAAATTAGTAGCTGCTATGTCACAACTACAAGCTTTTTGTGAATTTATTTTTGTGTCTGCTCCTGATTTACAATAGTTTAAATGAAAAAAGGCAGTTTTAAGCTTCATTTTAGTTGTTTGAATTGAGTGGGTCTTTAATGGAAGTAAAACATTGTGATTGCTGCTTCTTAAAACATATCTTGTTTATTTCAACCTCATCAAATGCTGCCAAATGCTTGTTTTTTGGTGCCAAACTTTTGATCCAGAGTTCCTGATAACTTCTCAATGATGATAATTTTGGTGTGGATGTCATTCACAGCCAAATTTTCAAATGAAATGTTTTATTTACATGCTTAAAAAGCTTCTTTAATCAAATCAGTCGTTGCAATATAAGATGGCATTTGCTGAATTGTCCTCTCTAGTATGCTGAAGCGAGAGCTGCAACCAGCGGACAGCATTTGCATTTTGAGGCAGCTGGGAACTGCATGAAGATTTTATGCAAAAAAAATCCAAAGCCTTTTTTTTTTTTTTTTTTTTTTTTTGGTTCTAAGATCTCCTTTTCCTGTTCAGAGTCCTTCCAGTCCTCTGGGTAGAAGCCAGGGAGTTCCCGGGCCACTTAAAATCTCTTTAGCAAAGTTTGGTTTCTCTTTCTAGTCTTGAAAAACTTCAACAGGATAAAAGACAATTTTCTTTTCATGCTTATTGAATTAATCTGTTGATCTCTACAGCTAAAACCAGCCGTTATCAGGAGGAAGCATTTTTTTGGTGACTATAATGGTGTTTTTTTCCAGCGTATTTTAGGCTTTAAAAGAAAGACTAGAACATTGTGGAACTTGTAAATTCTCAGGGTTGCTAGTAAATCATCTGCATCAACTAAGCTCTGCACTCACTTATGAACCAATCTTCAAGCGTGTAGAGTTCTCTCCTTAAAGCAGGGGCTCATTACCAATCAGGAAAAGGAAAGTGGCTTTTTTCCACTTGAAGACCATGGCCTCAGACTCAGAGATTTAATTCACATCCCGGCTGTTTCTCCTTCAGCTGTGTTTAAGGTCTTTGTTTGATGGGTCCAATCAGATCACATTATACAGAAAAGGAAATGTTGCACCCTTAACTGAGTCGAGTGAAAACTCTGCTACTGACTCAAAAGTTTGCCATGATCCCAACTCTAGTATGCGTCAAGTTTGTGATATTATCAACAACTGAGAGAGGCTCAAGTCTAATGGTTAGAGAAACTTCCCAGCATGCTTTTCTGTCCTGTAATGAGTTGTTCCATAGTTTGAAGAAACAAGACAAAACCACTGCTTCTATGGAGTCTGAATTTGAAGACGGTTTTTGTCAAAACTGTTTCTTCACCTTGATTTTATTTTTCCCTCCCTGACTCCTTCTTTTTTTTGTTTGGAGGAACTAAAAAGAAAAAGAAAACTACACTCACCACAGTATAAAGAAGCAAAACACCAGGGGAGAGTAGTTTGCTGCAGGATGCAGAGTTAACTTAAATGCTTTTTTTTTTTTTTTGTGCCATCTGCCACTCTGCCTTCCCACATACAGACTTAACTAATGTCCCTGCATAAAACCCAAACTTCTTTCTGTGTGCATGTTGCTGCAGTGCCAAACCAATACATTATACATCCAGCAATTGACCATGGGCGACATTAGCCTACAAACTTTGCCAGTGTCATTAATAAAACAGTGTTCCTTGTATGAATTAAGTCTGCAAAGTAGGCTCACTTTTCTCAGACATTTTCACACTTTTCTCTCGTGTGTAAACTCTCGAACTCCAAACCTTCGCTGAAAAATACATTTTATAAAATGAAAACAAAGATCTGCTCGCAATCGAAGACGTGTAAATGTTGCAAACTGAACACATTCGGTGCAGGTAATTGATTGACAGAGTCAACAGCCAGTCAGGACACAGAATATAATGCACTGTAAAGAAGAAAAAAAGAGACCACAAAAGATGAAAGGTGATACAGTGAGCGACCACTGTACATGTTTTAGAACATCTCACTTAGGACAAATTAGAAGCGGATCGCTACATTAAAATGTTCTAGTTTGTCTTAGAGTGGGTTCACTGCTTCACCTGGCCTCTTTATTACTGCTTCCTATCTAATGGCTTGATTTAACGCCCCTCCTCATAGGTCAGATTTTGTTCTGGCAGCCACAGACTGTTTGCTGCAACACTACCCCATTAATAATAGAAGGAAACGGGACACAATGAATCTCATAATAAACCTATTGGATCAACTGACGTTGAAGAAGCACCATTAGATAACTTTCAGTGAAAAATAAAACAAAAAAACATCTGTTTGCATGCCAGGCTGCGGTCCATTTTCAGGCTAATTAGAGACTTTTTCCCAAAGGACAGTTCTGTTTCTTTAGAAACCCCCTTTAGAAGCTAAAATATACAGTAAATCTGGACTGTCATGTTTCTCATCAACAAACAGCGGATTTATTTATTTTCTAAGTACTGTTTTCTTATTTTTTACAAACGTCCAAACGCTTGTACCGTGGTTTGCAACTGACGTGATGGAAAACGATTTTGAAAGTGGCCCAGCATTATTTGTTATAGTTTAAAAGTATGAAATGAGTCATTCTCAGCTCCGTAATGCGAGTAATCACCCTTTCCAGCAGCTCACTTTTTGCACATATCAGATTTTGTTTATCACTCAATGACATGAATGTGGTCAGACAGAAGAATTATTATTGTTGTCAGCATGTGTTTATCTTGATTTGGCTCTCTATAATCAAGTTTCACCAGCAAGGACCTTTCATTAAATTCAGTTGCAAATGCGCCATCAAACTCTTGTGTTTCTTGAAATCAGACTCTGAAAGAACACTTTGCCCCGTTCTCTATGCGGGGAATCGGCTTTTGAATTGGACACAAGAAAAAATCTTTCCAGCTGCTTAAAACAGATTTGACATTTTAGAAGATTATTGGAATATTGAAGCTTATATTTAGCCAAAACGTCTATAATTGAAACGTTTTGGCCAAGATAACAAAGTGTATTAAATGTTCTTTTAAGTACACATGAGGTTTTTAAAGCTTAAATGGGAGTATTGCTTTCCAATAGGTTTAATGTCTTACAAAACAAAACAAAAAAAGGAAAAAAATGACACCAGTTCTGCGCTTATGCAGTAATTTCTTTTGTTTATGTTAGAGAGTAATAAAATACACCTTTCGTCAAACTCATTTTGACAGGTGACCTTTGACCCCAAAGCCATAAATCATAATATTTGACTGACAGATTAAGCATAATAAATATAAATTTGATATGAAATATATTCATAAATGATATGTAAATATAACAATAAATCATAATTTTGATAGATGAATGAAGTATAATTTAATTCATGCAAATGTGATATTAAAATGATAAATGACGTTGTAGGTATAAAGTAAAATAAAAGAATGCAATGTTTATAAAAATGTTTATCCCCCCCCCCCCCCCCCCCCCCCCCCCCCCTCCACACCCCCCCCCCCCACTCACATCCCTCCACCCCCTCCCCCTCCAACACCCCCCCCTCCCTCCACCCCCCCCCCAACCCCCCAACGCTCCCCCCCCCCCAACATCCCCCCCTCACCCACCCCCCACCCCCGCACCCCCTCCTGCTTTTCAAGTGGAGGAAAACTGTTTTGGAAGAAAGAAATAAAATAAATAATTTAAACCCCCAAAAAGATGTTTAGCTAGTCTTTCACAGACTTTCATAAGTGCCCTGATGAGAAAAGCGTTAGTTTAGGAAAACTGTTTTGGAAGAAAGAAATAAAATAAATAATTTAAACCCCAAAAAGATGTTTAGCTAGTCTTTCACAGACTTTCATAAGTGCCCTGACAAGAAAAGCGTACGAGCGCGCGGCCCATTCACCTTACGGCGAGAAAAAATGTTAAAGTAGCGCCGAGGGATTTTGTATTTCAGCCCGTCATACCTCAAGCCTAGCGCGCTAGCCACCAACATCCCGCCTCCTTCTCATCAGCCATTGGACAGACTTTTCGTCAAACTGACGGGTCCCCCAAACACCCCCCTAAACCCACCACAGACCCACCCTATGGGCGGAGTAAAGTTAAGATTGTGTTTAAAAGGATAACACGATCGGACATGATAGTAGTAGGACCGGGCTGTAGTCAAAGAACGACAAATTTTTCCTTTTTTTTTAAAAAAAGACTTACCATGGATAAGTTTCAGGTGAAACCATCTTCTTTTGAACCGCGAGAGGGGTCACCGGTCATTTGCAAAACCCCAATCTCCGTCGTCAAGATTGTCCATGAAGAAACGACGACTCCGTCGGCTCCCAAGAAGCAGATAAAGTATCTCTGCCGCTTTCAGGCCCCGCCCAAAGGAGATCTTCAGAGAGAATGGTTTTTCCAAGAGTCCGGACGAACTGGATTTTTTGGCTACGTATTCATTTACGAGACGGGTGAGCTATGGATGTATCAAAGAGACGGTGAGAATCCCTCCGGTTGCCTGCTGTTAGCCGCCGCGTTAACAGCCAACGACTGGTCAGTGGTCAAACACGTGATGTTGAAACAAGACGATTCCGACGATGAAAGCGAAGATGAGGCGTTCAGCCCTCCGGCTTCGAAGCAGACAAAAATGGATGACGACGACGAGGAGGAGAGGGCGGAAGTGAATGAGGCGACTTTGGAGGAGGGGGTCGAGACAGCCCCCGTCGAGCCTAAAGAAATTCCAGAGTCCGGAACAACTTTTAGCGCAATCTGGCAAACAAAGTCTTCTACGAGCGACAGCTGGTTTTTTAAAATCAGCAAGCAGTGGTCCGAGGAGGACGGCGAGGGTGAGGCCTTTTTCGTTTTGGAAAGCTTCAACTCCAGCTGCGGGGTGTACCGACCCATCATGGAGATCCCGTTCAACTTTTGGGTGGAAAAGATGCGGGAGGCGGAGCCTGAAATCACGGAGCTCTACCATCGTTGTCGTGACTGGGTTGAAACGTTGATTGTGAAGAGGTCTCTGAAATTTTAACCCAACCCATCCCCATCCAACGACCAACCCCAATCCCCACCTCTTAGAATAGACACACCCCTTAGAGTGAGCCCTACCCACTTTGTGTTTAAAAAGCGAGCGACACGGCGGGAGATTGAAACGCACGCCAGCACACCGCCGACCAACAAATTCTACAAAGACGGACATGCCTCGGGGTCAGAGACGCCTTACAACCGTCTGGACACCGCCAACACCTCCGCCCTCACCGATCGACCCCGACATGTTGTCTTCTTCCGGAACACCTCCGGGTCTCGAGGGGTTTGAACCGTCTCAGGACCTCTCTGCCGTGGTGCCGGGGTGGGACCAAGATGCGGCGACGGATGAGTGGGAACCTACCCAGAACTTCTACAAAGAAGAAGAAGTTGAAACTTCTCAGGACGCTGAGAATTCACCCTCGCTGCTGCAGGACCACATTCCACACAACCGACGGGTAGAACCTTTTGACGACGTTATAGAAGCGGACCACCACCCGTCCGAGCATCCTAGCGGGGTTGTAAAGGAAGATGAATCTGTAGAGGCAGCCGGGTCCCCCCAAACGGATGGAGAGAAGGCCGATCCTGAAGCGGATGAAATTGACGGGATGATCGTATCTCGTTTCATCAAAACCGTAAAGTCAGCCATACTCCGTTTCCTCACGAGCTGCTTGAATGATCTACGTAAAGAAGAGTGCTTCGGCTGCCAAGTGGACCATCCGAGCCAGACAAATCATCCCTGCTTGTTCCCGATGGAAGACGGCTTTATTTCAAACAACTATTTAGCTCTGATGAAGAAGCTGCAAACTCCCGGATATATGCCCGCCGTCAAGACCCTCCTGTCTGGGCAAAATCTTAAGACTGATGATATGAGAATCCAAGGAGCGACTGACGCCCTGCTCCTCGAACTGAGAAACGGAGCCCGGGTTGCTGAAGGAAATATATTTGAGACCTTGTACGATCGGATGATTGACAACAACGATGTTGATTGTGTAGAGATGGAGGATGCGGTGAAAATATGGAAAGGTGAAATTCCCCAGAGAGACTCTCTGGTTTTATATACCCGATTGTAGAACCTTTTATCTAGCAAGCTCAAGGTTCGGTTCTGTTTTGTTTTTTAAACTGTGTGACCCGACTAGAATGAAGTTTTCTGCTTTTATCTCCGCTTTTGATTTTTAAAATGTAACCCTCTTTGTTTTTAAGCGTGTGACCTGACTAGAATAAAGTTTACCGCTTTTTGATTTTTAATCGGAAAAAAAGTGTAACCATTTGTTGTATAGTAATCACCTCTGTATGTTAGCGATGCCTGCATGTAATAAATAGCTTCTCATCAGAGTCGAAGGCCTCAGTCTCTATTTTTTCTGAGAGGTTGTAGCAACATCATGGTGGAAAAACAAGTCCTGCAAAAAGCCTATTACGACCCCGCCCATCCCGGAGGTCTCGGAGGTCCAGAGAGATTACGCAGAGCCTTGCAGGAAGAAACGGGGAAAAACGTCTCATCGACGGACGTGAAAGACTTTTTGTCGGAGCAGGACACTTACACTCTGCATAAACCGGTCAGAATACGTTTCCCCAGGAACAGAGTGTTTGTCGCGAGACCCTTAAACCAATTTCAAGCGGATCTGTGCGACATGCAAGCTTTAGCGGGCGACAACGACGGAAATAATTATTTACTGACGGTCATAGATGTTTTTTCAAAAAAGGCCTACGCGCGTGTTTTGAAGAAAAAAACGGCCAACGAGGTAACAAAAGCTTTTGAATCCATTTTCAAAGAAAGTCGGATTCCTGAAAAAATTCAAACGGACTCGGGCAAGGAATTTTTTAACAAGAGTTTTAAAACGTTGATGAAAAAGCACGGAATTGTGCATTTTGCAACAGCCAGCGATTTAAAAGCGTCGGTGATCGAGAGATTTAATCGAACGTTAAAGACTAGAATGTGGAGATTCTTTACAGCCAACAACACCAGGCGTTACGTCGACGTCCTGCAGGATTTGTTGAAGGGTTACAATAAAAGTTTTCACAAAACCATAAAAATGGCCCCGGACGATGTGACGTCCGAAAATGTGCCTCAGGTGTTTAGAAATCTCTACGGTTCTTTTCCGGAACGTCATAAAAAACAGAAAATGAAGTTCAAAAAAGGGGACTTTGTAAGAATCTCAAAACTGAGAGGAAAATTTGACAAAAAGTACGAGCAGAGTTTTACAGACGAGGTGTTTACCGTGGCCGGGGTTCTACACCGTACACCGCCCGTTTATAAACTTCAAGATTTGGACCGCGAGCCCATAGAAGGCTCATTTTACGAGGCCGAGATGCAGAAGGTCAAGCTGAGCAGAGACCGGACGTATCACGTTGAAAAAATTATAGGCAGGCGCACCTTAAATGGGGAAAAGATGATCATGGTTCGTTGGAAAAACTGGCCTGAGAAATTTAACAGCTGGATCAAGGCCTCTGAATTAAAAAAACTTTAAATAACCGCGCCGCCCTCATCCGTTTCTATTTCTCACCATGAGGGTTTTAGGTAAAGACGGTTTTTACATCACACTGCCTTCTAACGCCAGTTTAGACGTTTTTAAGGAAAACAAGAGCTCGAGCTTCCGGGTGGACTTACCCAGCCACCTGGATTTTGATCAAGAATGGGAGGTGGCTCTGACGGAAATAACTTATCCGCACACTTTTTACAACGTACCGCTCGAGGACGCCTATTTCGAATGGCGTCAGAAACCTGAACCTTCGCTGAAGATCACAGAGTTTCTGCATGAAGGGTCACACGCCGTCCCCGTTTACGGCATGAAGTCTGAGGACGCAGAATCACCCGTGCACGTGCAGCGGATCAGAGAGGGTTGCTATCGTACCGTCGGTATGATCAGGAAGGAGCTGAACGGGTTTTTTAGAAAAATTAAATCCGATATCTTTTTGGGTTACAACGACATTCAGATGCGTTTTGATTTTGAAACCTCAGGAAAGACTCAATTACGTTTTCACTCGTCTTTAGCGCGCATTATGGGGATGAAACCGGGGGAGTGGCTTCAATTTGAGCAAAAAACAGCTCCTTTTCCGGCGGATGTGAGAGGGGGATTTTATCATTTATTCTGCTACACCGATATTGTAGCGCCCCAGATGGTCGGAGACGTGTACGCACCCCTGTTAAGAACCGTTGACGTTCAGGGGGAATACGGAGATATCATCACGCAGCGTTTTAACCCCGCGTACTATTTACCTCTGGCTAAAAGACACATTGAAAACGTTAAGGTTGAAATAAAAAATGATCAGAACCAAACGGTGGATTTTACATACGGAAAGTGCGTGTTGACGCTTCACTTCAGACCCAGAGCATAAAACGAGACGTTTTGGATAACCTCACTCAGTAGCGGCGAGCCTACAGACGTGTCTGCAGGGGGTGACAGAGGCTAAGGGAAAAAAAACAATCATGACTCTAATCGGAGACCCCCGCCGCTTTGTGCATTATTATGACAGTCAAGTGGGCGGAGGAGGAGGGGGAATATCGGGTTTTCACGGGGCGCAGGTGATGTACGGTAGAGGGCTAGGATCGATTTTTAGCAGACTTTTCCGTTTTGCTAAACCTCTTCTGAATTACGGCGTTTCAGTCTTTAAACCGCACCTTAAAGCTGCGGCGGGGGATCTAGCCGCGGGCCTGTTTAAGAAAACCGTGTCAAAAATCAATTCGGATAGACAGGAGGGGTCAGGAGGGCTCATGGTGCTGTCACGTAGACCCAAAAACCGACCGCCGGGGAACGCTCTGTCTCAGCCCTAGGCCATAAAAGAGGGGGTCGCAAAAAGAAGAAATCAGTAGCCAATATTAAGAGGAGGAAGAAGCACAGCCGCTCCGCCGACATCTTTTAGAGCGATTGAGATGGCTCTGTTGCACCAAAAGTCCACCGAGTGTACGCTGGGTGAATTGGATCTTTTCTCAGCACCCATGACGCAGCTGTCCCTGGAGGATAAAACCTACTCCGAAGTAGCTCCGGTGACCGCCATCACTGAAACGGGTCCCCTGGAATTTTTCATTCCTGGAGACGGCGACCGCTATCTGGATCTGAACGACACGCTGCTTTATCTGAGGTTAAAAGTGTGTAATGCGGACGGCTCAGATTTACAGAACGACGCGCAGGTCGCGCTCATTAATTACCCTTTAAACACAATCTTCAGTCAGTGCGATGTGATTTTAGGAGATCGTTTGATTTCACAATCCAGCGCTACTCATCCCTACAGAGCCATGATCGAAACGCTGCTAAACTATTCAGAAGACACCCTCAAGAGTCAGTTTAGCGCCGGTCTGTTTTACAAAGACACCCCGGGGGGCATGAACTCCATCGTCACGGTTAACGGGCCTAACAAGGGGCTAAATACCAGGGCAGAGTTCACCAATAATTCTAGAGAAGTTCAACTGATGGGTCCTTTACACGCTGACCTGTTTTTTTGCGAGAGACTTTTGTTAAACTCTGTAGATCTAAGAATAAAGCTGACCAGGGCTTCAGACGCTTTCTGCCTCATGGGGGCAGCAAACTCCACGTTTAAACTGTGTGTGTTAGGAGCCTCTCTGTTTGTGAAGAAAGTAGCCGTATCCCCGGCGGTACGCTTAGGACACGAGGCCGCGTTATTAAAAGGCAACGCTCTTTACCCTCTCACACGCGTCAGCGTAAAAACATACTCCATTCCTGAAAACTCAAGAATCTGCAACCAAGAAAATCTCTTTCTGGGTACATTACCTAAAACCGTCGTGTTAGGGATGGTTCACCACTCTGCCTTCACCGGTGAGCGAGATTTAAACCCCTTCAACTTTACACACAACAATGTGGAATATTTAGCGCTCTCTCAGGACGGTCGTCAGATCCCCGCTAAAGCTTTCCAGCCTCAATTTAACGCCGGTCAGTCCGTCAGAGAGTTTTACAACCTCTTTAGCGCCACAGGAAGACACCTGAAGGATTTACCGCTGTGTATTGACCGTCGAGCCTTTGCCGCCGGTTATACCCTTTTTGCGTTTAATCTGACCCCGGCGGAGGACTGCGACGCCCTGTCGACCGTCTCCTCCGGTTCTCTGAGGCTAGAAATGCGCTTCCGGGAACCGCTCCCACACACATCCACCCTTATAGTGTACGCCTGTTTCGATTCTGTGCTGGAAATCAACTCCAAAAGACAGGTTCTCGTGGACTATTATTAAAAACAAAAAATGGATTCTCATCAGCTGGAAAACATTTTGCACCATCTGCTGGGCGATGACGTTTTCTGCGGAGTGTGGGCCTGCGATCAGCTGGCGCTTTTGACTCGCTCTTTTGACCTCCCTGCTTTTTTTGTCGTCAATACTGACCCCGCTAATCGGCCCGGTCAGCATTGGTTGGGTTTGACCTTGGAGAAGGGAGGGGTCGCCACGTTTTTTGATTCTTACGGATGCTCGCCGGAGTTTTACCCTAAACCCATTCTCGAGTTTTTGGAGAAGCGCTCAAACAAAATTTTGTACCATAGGCGTCAGCTTCAACACGTCCTATCGGCCGTTTGCGGGCATCACTGCGTTTTTTATCTTCATCAGCGCGGGTGCGGGTTGAGTTTTAATCAAGTCTTAAATCAATACGTAGGCGATGATGTGATAAAACATGATTTTATGGTGTTTGACTATGTGAAAAAATATAAACATTGTCGTAGAAATAGAATCTGTGCCGCTCTTAAACAGGGGTGTTGTAGACTGGAATATTAAAAGTTTTTATCCGTCATTAAGACGGACTGTGTGTTAAAGAAGAGACTGTACGCGTAAAATGGTTGAATAAACATTTTATTGACGCAAAAAAGACAGACTCTGAGCATTTTTTCAATCACATATGGAGCCAGCGTGGAGACATAATGATTTTTTTTTTAAGACGCTTGGCTTTTGGCCTCAGTTGTTCCGTACCCCGATCCGATGAGAAGAGCTCGGCTTGGGACGGGAAGAAATCATCTCCCCCTGTTTTCACTCGGTTGTAATGAGCTCGAACGTGAGGGTTGGTCACCATAGAAGCCGGGATGTTCAGTTCAGAGAGCGTGCTTAAAAATTCACGCCAACCCGTAGGCGGGGTTGATGACGATTTTTTGTAAGGTCGGGATAAGTATTTCAATAAATCTATCATATGCGATCCGTTCACGGGTTTACCTCCGTAAACAAATTCGCCTTTTGAATTCCAACCATCACCGTCCGGTGATATTTTACTCAAAATGTACTTTGCGTTCTTCCGATCGCGCGGGGGTAGACTAATTAAAATTTGTTCAACCTCCGAACCGTCCTTTTGCCGTTTATCATCAAAGGATGAAGCCGAGGGAGCGTCACGCCCCGCATCACCCCTCCTTTCCCGCTCCTGCTGCAGATCCTGCTCCTGCGGCTGCAGCTGCTCACGCTGCTCCTGCGGCTGCAGACCCACGTGTGACCTTACATGCACGGGCCTCTCCTTTTCCTCTTGTTTCACCAGAGACAGATAGCGTCGCAGTAATTCCGCGTACTTTTTAATTTTCTCATAAGAGGTCAGGCTACGATCGTTTAGCACGGTTCTCATGTTTCCGTCTAAATCATCCGCGGCCTCTAATCTGATGGAGGGTTCGAAATGAGTACCGCTGCGGAGCTGCTGAGGAGAAACCAAGTACATTTTCTGCGCGTTTCTCATTTTTCCACCGTTTACCTAAAGATTACTTTCGAAAGGACTTTCCCAGCCCTAAAAGTAACTCAATGGCGGAAGGGATCACTCCGAGCAGAAGGGGCAGGAAAGACCCTCCGCTCTGTTTTATTAAGAGGTCGTGTTTGTTTTTTAAACTCTTCTTTTTATCGGCCAACGAGCGGATACATTTCCTCCTCTTTTTGAGCTTTTTAAATTGTTCCGAAGATAACGGTATATTCCCCTTCAGCAGATTAAGAGCAATCTCGCACAGAGCTTGGATGAAATCCTTAGAGCAGTGTTTGAGAATGTCTTTACGCTTCTTCGGCGCAGCATGATACAGAGCCTGGAGTAAAGGCACGTTTCTTTTTATCCGCGCTGACATGAGAGGCCTCGGTCTTTTAGGACTTTTTGGGCAAATAAACGGCGGGTCTTTGATGAGGGAGGATCCCCGTCCGCAGTCTCAAATGTTCTGGGCATGTGGGTGTGAGATCGACCATTAAATAACCGTGAGGCTCCAGAGTAGCGTTTTCAAAGGCTTCTAAAAAGAAGGCCTTCTGCGTCGGAAAAGCCTGATGCGCCAAAATATTAATTTGTAATTTATCTCTGGGGTTTTTGAACAAAACCATATAATTACTGTTTAACCCGATGGTTCGGCTGTATTTTCCCTTGTGAAATATGTTCTGAGTCAGCATAAAAACGCTCATGTTTCTGTGATGTCTGTACTGCGTAAATATTTTCACTACGTCTTGGTGATCGGCCGCTTGAAACATCACGTCGTCCAAAACGACCAGGTGATTTTGATGAGGCGGGAACAGCTCGGGGTCTTCGAAAGAATCGGGTAATCCTTCGACAAATTTAATGTTTTTATTCATTTTCATCAGATCAGAATACAGAGGTTGATGTTGATTATAAATCCACACAAGATTCTCCGGTACAAAATCCAAAACATATTCACACGTTTCCAAAACACTCTTTACAAAATACGTCTTTCCACATCCGCTGGGTCCTACAATCAGACATGAAAATGGACCCTTAATTCTGCAATCATAATTGACCTCCATTTCAAGGGTGTGACTTTTTTCTAGTTGCGGTCAATAACCAAAAGGTAAAGTGGTCCCGTCTTCAAAGAGACGTCTTTTATCAAACACCACCTGAAACCGCTTGGAAAATACAGAGTTTTTCAGAAGAAACCCCTTTTTATCTCTTCTGATGATTCGCTGGGGCGTCTGCAGCGTCTGACCTCTTGAACCCTGCAAGAAACCTTCCACCAGCCCCTTGACGCTGTCAAAATGAACGTGTTCGCTGCATTCTCGCGTCTGAGTGATGCCCTTGACACGGAGGACCGTTTTTTTACGATACCTCGTCTGATAAGCGTAACTCTTTGGGCCGGCGGCCGCAAATTCCTGAATGACGTCACCGTTCAACTCGTCCGTCAGATCACCTAAGTAGGGGCCGAGTTCAAGGAGGGGCTGACCCTCTCTCGCTGAATAAATCAGACTGTCCGTATCCATGTACAAAACCCTATCTTGCAGACGTTCGAGATAACCGTACAGCTTTAGACGGGCGTACGCCGTTGTGAAAGAAGCCACGTACACGTTGTTTGAATTTCCCGGCGGGGTGAGGCATTTTTTGTTGCATTTCCACTGAACGAGGGCTGTGGCGTCGTTCAGAAACGCAAAATATTCCACCTCGCACATCCCTGAAAACATCAAACGAAAAAATTCCTCGGGGTCGTTCACCAAGGCGGTCTGCAGAAGATTTATTCTTTGTCCGAATTTGCCCCACAAACTGTTCAGACATAATTTTGAAACCTGTCGGCGAGCGGGGTTAAAGCGGATATTTTCAGCATCCAGCTTAATACCCTGCTTCAGTTCATAGTCGCGAATGTATTTTTCACGACTCTCCCGGTCTGCGGCGTTCGGAGGATATCCTGACGCTTCCTGCTTACCTTTGAGAAAGGTGTTCATGTACGCTGTAAAGACTGAATCGCTTTTATTTTGAAAATGCCACACTTCAAAAATTCTACAAAGCACGTACCCCTTCTCCAGAGCTTTGTTGAGCTCGACGGTTACCCACACCCCCGTCAATGCTCTGGCCTCGTCGTCGTGACAACACTCGCCCCCTGATTGTTCATTTCAGCGCACGTCCTGCAAAGGGTGAAAATGAGCTTTTTCCCCAAAGTTCTGTACGGCAGAACAGGATGCAGGAGCCCTCTCGGGGGAAAGACCTTGGCTTTAATTAAGCCAAAGTAATTTTGAGGAGCGTCAAAATTTTCGTAAATGATGGTGGGGTGACCCAGAGGGTAAGCCGAGGTGGCGTTCACGTAAGGGTACAGAGAAGTCACGTCCACGTAATGAACGGCTTCGTTTTCAGCGGCTGTGTAACGCAGCTTGATGGGGCACGTTCTGCCACCGTACAAAGAGTCGCGTGGTTTCAGAGGGTCTGGCACTTCAAACGCTTCCAGAAAATGTTTCACCTCCGCGTTATTGTTTTTCATTTCGTCCCATTCGTGCTCCCATATGACCACGGTGCTAACGCCATAAACGCTGCGCAGCTTCTGGAGTTTCTCCTGAGCGTCGGCGTGCAGCTGCTCAAACGTCACGTCTCTTAGCGGGCATTTATCTCGAGGCCTGAAACATGTGGGGCAACCGTGAAAAAAACAACCTAAAAATTCAAAGGCAAATTTTTCTCCACCGCGCTCCAGATAGCCGTCTGCAAAATAAGGCCCAATTTGACGCTCCCCCGGTTTAGCGCGTGCTGAATGAAGACCTTCCGTCTGCTCGCTTCGAACTCTAGCCACTGAATAGAAGCGTGTGAGAAGCTTTTGCTCACGCCTCTGTAGTCGTCTGCGGGTGGTATAGCCAGAGATTTAGGTTTCAAAAAATTGGTTCTGAAAACTTTCATGCAAGCGGATGCTATGGTGACGCAACTGAAGGGGTCAACGTTACAATCTTTCAGGAATTGGCTTCTGAACCTCACGCAGGCCTCAGCCAGAATTTCCACATCATTTCTGCAGTAAAGCAAAGCCTCATTCTTAAAATGGAAGACTTTTTTGCTCGCCTCGTTGTACCATTTGAGAAAATCGTCTCGCTGACCGTCTGTCATGTTGTCATATCCGTAGTCTGATGCGGGTGGGTGGGGTCCGACATAGTTTAACCGCTCCTCCGAGCTAAAACCGTGAGGGAAATAACCCTTGCATCTGTTTTGAAAACCCAGCGCGTTTGGCATGTCGGATAATTTCATGGTCAGAAATGACAGAGAATCGATGAACGTCAAATCACAATCCTCATCTTTCAGACATAAAATTTTACCTCCGGTCATGAGGATTTTGGGTGTTAAACCCAGCTCCGTCATAGCTTTGAGGAGCAGATAGCTGTCGAATCCTTTCGAATTGTGCGCTATCAACACAGAGCCCCGGAATTTGGCTTTTCTGAAATGGAGAACAAATTCTTTGGCACAGTCAACGCCGTAAAACCACCAGGGCTCACCTTGCAAAGCTTTGGTGCAGACGAGAAAGGGCACGTGCTCGTTGTTTTTGTTAGGAAACGTCTCAAAATCGTAAAAGATGAGCTTCTCGTTATGTTTCTGCGCAGGGGCAAAGGCTGGATGTAACACAAGTGCTCTTTAAAACTCCCCTCTATTTTCTCTTTGCATATTTTGCATTTTAAAGGGGCGCATTCGTGACTCCCGGCAGCCCCGCTCAAGGGGATGTAATGTGTTTTTTTACACTTTTTGCACCTCTTGTAGGAGTCGCAGATGCTGGGAGAATTTGGGCCTGCTCTGGGCTGTTTATGCCTCTCAAAGCAGCTCTGCGAGCGACAGGTTTTATGACAGTCTGAACACTCTATCCGAAATAAATCCGTGTTCAAACACAGAGGGTCATTACAGGTTGAGCAATGACCCGCGCAGCGGTGAAAGTGCGGATTCGTGTAAGGTTTATAGCAAAAGTTGCAGACGTAGGACCAACCCATTAAACCTTTCAGATTTTTTACACCGTAGTAATGATTTTTAATCAGAAATAAAAACAACGGAGCTGATCTGTCCGGAAACGCCGTCTCAAAGTGAGAAATTGGCTTCTGCCCTGGGTTTTTGTAGAAGATCACGATTTTGCGTTTTAAAAAGCTCTCAAATTTGTGCACGTCGCTAAAAGTGACGGGCGTCTGCTCATTCAAACCGGCTAAACGTTGCAACTCACGAGCTTTGACCTCGACCTGCGCATCCGTGCATTCAGGATGCAGCAGGTGAGCCAGGCCGATGGCAAAACACAATTTATCGTTTCTAAAGCCCGGGTCATAAAGATGCCTTTTCTTCTTAGCCAATATCTCAACGTCCAAAGATTCTTCAATTTTACGTTTAGCCCCCCCTCTCGGATTGTGAACAATTTGTACAATCAATTCCAATTCTGCGTCTGAGGCTATGCTGGCGTTAGACTGAATGGCTCTCTCCAGCAGCTCCTCAAAGGCCTGCTGTATGGCTCGCGTGTCTACAGTTTCATCTATTCTTACGCTGGTGTGAGAACGAACATCTCGGCCTACGAGTTCCAACTGCACTACGTCACCCCGTTCAGCGTCAGCGCCGACCGTCTCTGCTAACTCGGCTAGAACGCCGACCACGTCCGTGTAAAACTGGGCTAAGTCGGGCGTGCCGTCGAGAGAGGGCACGTTAAAAACCCTTCTTATTTCAACGTTGTTAAAGCGACCGCGTGGCACGCGCCGCACCTGACCTGAGGGTGTGTCCCGCGCTGATGAGGCGCTCTCCGCAGCGTGAGACCTCGCAGGGGGCGTGGCGGGATCCTCTGGAGCGTGTGACGTTGACGCAGCCGACGTCGGGGTGGTGACGTCGTCGCTCTCCTCCTCCTCCCCCTCCCCAGCCGCGTCAGCTGGAGGCTCTGTCGGCATTCCTCGACCGTCTTGTAGTTCTGCGGCCTGTGAAACAGGCTGCTGCAGCCGGTCCAGAGCCCTTCTTAAGGGGCTGAAAACACTTTCTGTCCGAGCGGGTTGGGTTTCACCACGGTCCGCTGACGTTTGCGGTGAGCGCAGCGGCGTCCAGGATCCGTTGTGTGGGGGTTCTTCACCTTCACAACAATTTTGCAACATTTCCAAAAGATCTGACGGGATTGAATGCGCGGAGGAATCTGGAGAATTTGCATCCTCTTCCTGCAGCCGGCGTAATGCATTTTCTATAGGCGTCAGAGCAAATTCAGGTTCCTGCAGCCGGCGTAATGCATTTTCTATAGGCGTCAGAGCAAATTCCGGTTCCTCATTTTCTGTCGGAACCGTCTGAGCAGGGGGAGACATTTCGGGACAAATTTCAAAATTCACAGGGGAAGGCGTCTGTAAAGGCCGCTGCTCACGCCGTTCTGAAATAGCGTCTAAATCGGGGGGGAAATTCAACCCATCGAGAGAATCTTGGTCTGACTCAAACATCACATCTTCTAAAACATAAGCAGGAGCCGATGAATGCTCATCTTCATTCAGATCAGAACTTATTAATTCATTCAGAACCCTCAAGCTTTGCTCGCTCGTTGAATCACACATTTTTCAAAAGTCACACCCTGAACGTTTTAAAGGAATAAAAAACTGGTCTGTGTGTTTTTTGCAACCACATTTATGAAATCACCACAAATTCAAAACAGTCACACTTTTTCCAGAAAGGACTCGGTGAGCTGGATCAGTCGACAGATGAGGTAGAAACGTCTTCCTTCCGGCTCAACGTCCCTCGGGTCCTGAAAATCTAACAGGGAGAAAAACGAGTGTCAAATTCAAAACAGCGGCGCCTCGTAACCGCGTGTTAGCTGGAAGCTAACCTCTGACTCCGGAGCCTCGTTCCCGTCTTTCTCTCGGGGCTGTGATGGGTCTTGGGCGACTTCTTGGCACGCGCCGGTAATGCACGCCGCGACCCGTTCCTCGACGTTGAAAGACGCTCGTCCGCGTCGGTTCGGTGGGCCTGACCGTTTGCGGGTTGATTCGGTTCGGTGGTGAATTTGACGGGCTGAAAACCCACTGACGGCCGGCCGGACTGTGTGAAAATGTATGCTGGGCAGTCTGGGAAGATGCTTCGACGCACGGTCCTGTCGGAACGGGCTCGGGTTGCACCAATCCTGCTGTTTGAAGTTCCGCCGCCGAACGTGAGGCTTCCGTAGAACCCTCAATCACAACCTGATTGTTTTCCGCTCGAGCTTCACTTTCCAGCAATTCTGTATGTGTGAGAAGAGCGTACGAATGGTATATTAAAAAATGTAAAATCAATTTAAAAAGTTTTCTATAGATTACGTGGATTAAAGGGGGGGGGGGGGGGGGGGGGGGAACTCACCCAATTCAGGCTGAATCGGACCGAAAAAATCTGTAATTTTGAAAAAAAACAGCGTTAAAAACGTAAATCACGTTGTTTTCAAGAATATAACAAGAACGTCTCGGCTTACCGCTTATGAATTCCTGCGAAAATCTTGTATGAACATCAACGCGTGTTTGTGATTCTACAAGAATAAATTAAAAAACAGAGAATGTGAAGCTTTTGTTAATTCTTTTTATTAATAAAAGAGTTAGAGTTAAAAGTTAGTTTCTCACCCAATTTCTTTGTTCCGGGGCCCGCTGACATCTTTGGAAATCGGCGACGTCTGAGCGCGTGCGTCCGAATGCTGATCGATTTGACCGCGGGTTTGTTAAAGCAGCTCGATTGCCTCTCATGTTTAGTCTTTTCCGGCGTTCGAAAGATTTTATCAGGTTTTATCATTTTCATTGCACCTAGGATGAGGGTGTCTGTCCGTCTTATTCCGCAGAAGCGTGGGTTATTAAGCATCACGATTGTCTTTTATGTTTTGTCTTTTCCTGAACGTCCGACACTTTATTGGGGTTATCAACGCTATTGCATCTAAGGTAAACTCTGTCTGTCTTAAACTACAAAAGCGATGGGTTTTAGCGCGTCTTGATGGCCTCTTATGTTTTCCTGCACGTCGGAACAGATTTTATGACTGCACTTAGGTGGAACTTTGTTTTTCTTTCCCGGGGTCTGTGCAGCGTGTGTGTGTGTGTGTGTGTGTGTGTGTGTGTGTGTGTGTGTCATCCGGAATGCGCGGGGGTGGGCTGATGAGGAGGGGGATGTTGGTGGCTAGCGCGCTAGGCTTGAGGTATGACGGGCTGAAATACAAAATCCCTCGGCGCTACTTTAACATTTTTTCTCGCCGTAAGGTGAATGGGCCGCGCGCTCGTACGCTTTTCTTGTCAGGGCACTTATGAAAGTCTGTGAAAGACTAGCTAAACATCTTTTTGGGGGTTTAAATTATTTATTTTATTTCTTTCTTCCAAAACAGTTTTCCTAAACTAACGCTTTTCTCATCAGGGCACTTATGAAAGTCTGTGAAAGACTAGCTAAACATCTTTTTGGGGGTTTAAATTATTTATTTTATTTCTTTCTTCCAAAACAGTTTTCCTCCACTTGAAAAGCAGGAGGGGGTGCGGGGGGTGGGGGGTGGGTGAGGGGGGGATGTTGGGGGGGGGGGGGGGGGGGGGGGGGGTTGGGGGGGGGGTGGAGGGAGGGGGGGGGTGTTGGAGGGGGAGGGGGTGGAGGGATGTGAGTGGGGGGGGGGGGTGGAGGGGGGGGGGGAATAAACATTTTTATAAACATTGCATTCTTTTATTTTACTTTATACCTACAACGTCATTTATCATTTTAATATCACATTTGCATGAATTAAATTATACTTCATTCATCTATCAAAATTATGATTTATTGTTATATTTACATATCATTTATGAATATATTTCATATCAAATTTATATTTATTATGCTTAATCTGTCAGTCAAATATTATGATTTATGGCTTTGGGGTCAAAGGTCACCTGTCAAAATGAGTTTGACGAAAGGTGTATTTTATTACTCTCTTATGTTCCATTAATCTCTCCCAGCTTTCTTCCCCTCACTTTTTCACATGAAGGCAGAAATTGCTCCAGGGTATTTTCATGCAACAGCAGCTTGTATTGTCTTAGTCGTAACACAGAAGAGCAGACAGAAACCATATCCACACAGCACACCCTGCAAATAAAATACGGCGAAATAAAATCAAAATGAATTGGTGCAGACGGGGCCATTTAGGATCGCCTTTCTCATCCAGATTCGCTCCAATTTACAACCAAAAAGAATCCTCCTACCCCATCTGGAAAGTTGATTGGCTGGTGCGTGTAGCGGCTGACCGTTTTTCACCAGCTCTGTCAGCAGGACACCCATGCTTTCAGCATTTTTAATTCATAATTACAATGTTGTGGAAACGCATTTCAGCAAGACAGAATATTAATTTCAGGCTCGTCTAAAAATTGAGCGGCAGCAATCAAACACTCTGCATTAATTACATAAATGAACAAAGGATTCTTGTTGCTGCTGATAAACACCATCAAAGTTACAGGCAGAAGTTGATGCAAATGAGGTCCTTGGAAAATAGCTGTGGATACGGGTGTTCGCAGGACGACTCGCATGGATTCTGGGAATGATGTGGGTCCATTCAGTTTTCAAGATAAAACCAGACATTTCTAGGATTTCTTTAGCCTGGTTCTCTGAACCCACTATTAAAAATGCACAAGCCCAGCGTAGCTGCAAAACATGGCAGCAGAGACTTGATCCAGACTTGAGAGAAAGCCAGTAAAACGTCTTGGAGCGTTTGGGCATTCTCTTTGATGTTGGGATGGATGAATTATGTAAAGAGCCGCTATTACAATATTTATTGGATCAGTTCAAATATGATATTTCTGATATTATCAAAATAAGCGTGCACTTACTCCCATAGCTCACTCAATCGATCCTGTCACAACACGAAAAAAACACAACAAAAAGGCAAGATTACATTTTTGCTCGAATAATAATTACATAAATAAACATTTAGCTAGACTCTGTTATAGATCAGTTTACTCGCCAAAATTTAAAAGAAACTGTGAGCGAGCTTGGTATGTTTTCTGTCAAATCTCCTCAGTTGTAATGCTAAAACACTGTTTCTCTGAAGAGTGCTTTTCCTCTCCACCCACATTTCCCTGGGGATCCAGCTGGAAATTCCAGCCCAAAATTAAAGCAGTATAGAGAGCAGCGATTGAGGAGGCAAATGAAGGATTGTGAGTGACGGTCTGATAATTGGGGTCCGCGGCTGCTCTCCATCCTCCCTCTGATGTGGGGGACAGGAAAGCAATGAGAGTCAGGGAGGAGGAAAACAGCAAGGCTTACTCAGCAGAAGGAGCCGTTAGAAGCACACAAACACACACTCCTGGTCCCATAACAGCCATTTAGTACACTCTATAAAGTGACTTGCTTGGATAGATTGTGTGAGGCTTACCTGTTTTGAAAGTTACTCTTTCGCTGTGTTATCAATGACGTTTGCAGAGGGTGCTGTTGGCACATAAGCAGGATGGGGGGGTGCTGTCTGCTAAGTGGTGCACCTTGGCTTGAGCCATGTTTACCACTGAGCCACTCAGCACTGTGACACATGCGCTCACTTTGACTAATAAATCATTGAAGGTCTGATGTGCATCTATGAAAATGCAGTGTCAGTTCTGATGCTTGATGAGCATTTCTGTCACTTCGCCTTACGGTTAACATAACTCCAGCTGTGCAACTCAATTCACGCTGCCCATGGGCATGACAATGAAGAGCCATTCCTCAAACTGACACCCGGCTGTAGCAGCACTTTGACTAATGCGTAATTTCTCTTGACTAAATGAAACAAATAAAATGCACTAAAAGAAGGGTTTTGATGTTAAAGTAAAATGCAAAGCAACATACATCTGCAGGACAGCTGGGAACACAATGGAATTGGATTTATTGGCAAAAACATAGCAAATAAGAAAAACTTCTTCATAACAGAATCCAATTCCTCAACAACTCAGTGAAAACTACATAAACCAAAAAAGTAAATCAAAGCATGAATATAAAGATACCCCATTGATTGTCTGAGTTTGGCACAGAAAGGTTTTAGACTCACTCTGACAAAAAAATGTGTTTTTAATGTGTCTTGTGGCGTGTTTCTCATAGAGGACAACACATATTATGAAAATGAGGCTAAGAATTTCTTTTCTGTCTATTTCTTTATTCGCATCATTGTTAATCAAGAACAGACGGAAAAATGCCAATGGGAAAAGATTGTATTTAGTACGCAGAAAATACACACTTTTCAAAAACTCTTTTCGGAACTCTCAGCGACGCAAGGTGAAGAGGGGCGGAGTTGCTCCTCACCAACAGTTCCACCCACAACTTAGAGGGGAATTTCTAATGAAGTACTGCCGCTCTGCAGAAACTGTGTCCCTGAAAGAACATTTTTTTATTTGGGTTTTAAAAAATGCAAACAACCTCTTTAAAAAATAAAAAAAACGTAAAAGTTGATAGAAGCGGGTTTTATAAACATAATTTTTATGTAGTGCAAACAAAATCTGCAGATGCATCAGAAGGTTAATATTATTTTTTTTTTTTACATTTTGAGGGTGACAATTTTTTTCTATTCATCTACTTTAAATTAAAATATTTCAAAACACTTTGCAGATTCTTTTTGCTCCGCTGATTATGAGATTCTGGCTTCAAGTTCAAGTTTGGCGACACTCTTTTAACCACTTGTAGCCTTCCAGTGAGATGCAGCAGCACCTCTTAACCCTGCCTGAATGTTACACTCATGCTTTATTTATACACTGAATGATTCAGTCTTTAAAGTCTGCTGTTTGCATGCGTGCTAATGGGGAAGCTCTGCAGTGCATATTTAATAACACACAGTGTGTGGTTCACAACTGCCTCCAGAAATGGATGTAAACATTGTGCTTCTGTACAAATATGGGGCTTAGTGTCCTCTGAGTACTTCTGACCATCTGTCAAAAGTGTGAGCAGCTCAAACACGTCTGTAACACATTGTGACAGATATACTAATTCGAAAATACTGCATTCATTTGTTGTCGGCACAGTGTTTAAAATAATTTTTATATGTTCAAAAAGTCTAAATTGTTTGATTTTCCTTTTTTTCAGCTCTTAGGAGTAAAAACAATAAAATCACACACACTTAAATATATATTGTGTTTTTTTTAAGTTATAAATGCATCAAATATCACGAGTTAAACTAACTACGTATATTTTTAAAGGATTAAAGCTAAGCTATATGTGACCTTCAAATATAATTTAATTGAGATAAGTGCTTGGAGCATAATTTTATGCACACTGTTAATGTGGCATTGGGAGATTATGGTAATGCTGGCTTTCATTCTTGTCTTTATTCATTCTGGCTGCAGTGATACCTGTCTATGGAAATGCCTCCTTTATTCTTTCTGATGGAGGCCTGGCCTGCCAGGTCACCGCTAACAGAAACTCTGTCAGCTCAGAGCCGGAGGCGCCAACATGCTCTGACATTGTATGGATGTAACTGACTTCTACTTTCCTGTTCAGTTTTAGAAACATGCAGTTCTGCAAATGAATGTGCCTCATTCCAGTCATCCATCTTTTCCTCAGACCACCAGACAAGTGACTTTTTTAATAAATCAACTTTAAGTTGCATGTTAGAATGTGACTACATAATTGTTTTTTGTTTGTTTGTTTGTTTTTTTTACTTTTTTTTAAAGTAAAACAAATAGTGATATTTTTTTGTGTTTGCTAACATTTTCTTGCAGCATTTTTCAGATTTTTCATTTTTCAGAGATGACTACATCCATTTAAGTTTTTATTTTCCTTGTCTGAGCTGACATCTGGCTCAAAACTGTACGGCTGCATAGCTCAGATATTGCTCATCATGATTACATGCTGTTAGCTAGAAGGAAAGTGCATAAATGGAGGCTATAAAACAACAGGGATGGGAAAAGCGGGTGGGGTTGCTCCATGCCACCAGTCCCTCTCATAACTCTGAGGCGAATTTTTAATGAACTCTTGTCGCTCTGCTGAAACTATGTCCTGGAAAACAACACAGGATGTTTTGCATTTTTGTTATGGCTAAAAATGTCAAAATCATAATTAAAAGACCACTAGAAATGCTCTTAATAAAGTTTAAAAGATGATCAGAGTGGGGCTTTAATGTTAAATCTTTCTAGAAGAGACTTGAGATAATGAATTTCAGACAAAAAGTAGTTAAGAAATTTAGCGAATGTGTGACAATATTCTTTCAAAATCACAATGCATCGAAATTGCACAAATAGCTCTAATTTGGACTAAATTTGCAAATTAAAAAATGCTCATTTCACATGATTCTTACCAACTGATCTCAATTCAATTTTCTAACCTGACAAAGTGATTGTCCTTTCACTTGGGATCATTAATCATTGTTATTTTTACTGTAGAAATTGCTTTTAAACCAGGATGGTTTTATAATCTTTAAGTGTTTTGTCCGACCATTCTCTTACAATTGGGTTGTTGTTTTTGCTTTTTCATCCATTGTTATGCAGAAAAACTGTCTTGAAATCAGTAAACCAACAAATGAAAATCCCATTTCCCAACGTCCGTCACAGTTATCAATTATGGTTTACATCTGCGAATGTTGTTGCAAATGATCACAGCTTGGTAAGTTAGCACTTTTAAACATCTGTTAAGTTGTTTTTATTTTCTATCAACTCTACACATTATTTTGAATGAAGAGCAGGAGAATAACTGCAAAATCTATTTGGAAAGCCCACATTTTTCAAATATCCCCAAAAAATAAAATTTCTTGTCATGAAATTTGGGCAGTAGATCTGGTTTGAGAGAATCCTTATATTAAATAAATGGTTAAATACAGATTGAATTTTGTTGATTTCCAAACTGTGATCGAATGATACCTCACTTTACATCAATTAGATATTGAAAAAAATATCCTTTTTGTTCAATTTTGAGCTGTTGCAAGAGAAGATAGCCATGATTGTAAAGAAAGCAATAACTTGTTTTTACTGATATTGCAAATAACTCTGCTTGACAGTAAGCAGCAACAAGAATAGATCTGTGTCTGTGTTTTAATTCTTAAGTGGACCCAATTGTTTTAAATTCAAAGGCACATCTCAAAAGAAGTTAAAGTGACGCCCGGATCAAAGCACTCTTATTTTTAGGTTGCATAAAAAATTCAAAAGACTCTTAGATAACAACAAAAATAGAGAAAATATAAAGTGACAGTGTTCTTTCAGCGTTGCTACATTAGTTTGACAAAAAAACGCTTTGACAAAACACAGCCCTGAATGGTTTGAGTGTACGGTCTGCGTTCTGATGAAAGCGAGACTGAAAGTGTTCAAAAATTAGAACATCTGCCATAATTGGTTCATCTTAGAAAAGGCCTAAACATGCCGCTTCGCTTTATATGATTTATATTACTTTTTGTTCCATCTGTTGTGATGATTTTGTTCTTAGCTTTAAGCGCAGAATCCATGGTGGCATTGAAAAATGACTAGTTCATCCGTTTGTATCTGTAAATCCACAATTCAGCGTCATGAGGAACCAATATTGTTTGATTTGATATTTCAAAACACACAGTTCTGCATTACTGAACCACTAAATATAGCAAAAGTTTCTGACAAACGCATGCTAATTTGATGCAAATGAACACAGCGACGGCAATCACATCAGTGTAAAAAAGAAGAATCCCAACAAGTAATCCAGTCAGAGTGGAAACCAGACACTTATGCTACTCCATAAATCTGTTTCCACAACCTACTTACTGTAGCAATGATGATTGTCCACAAAAAAAAAAGGTGGTTTCATTGGTTTTAAATTGCACGTTGCACTCTCATGACAATCCAAGGTTAAACACCAAAAAACCTGCAGAAAAATAACTGCGTATTAAGCTCTAAGAAAAACAATTAGATCGGAAACCCTTAAGGAGAAAGAAGCAAAACAAGGATCCATGTCTTACACAAAGCAGTGGGGTAATTATGTGTGTTCACCAATAGATTTGTTTGTTTTCCTCCAGAATCTATTAAAATTGGAGCATAAAAGCCCACCAGACGAGGGTTTAGTGGGTTTCTCTTGTTCCCTTTCAGGCCTGGTCAGAGAATACTCACTCAGACTTGACCTTTTCCTTAAAGCTCATGGCCTACACCGTAATGAGCAAAGCAAATTGTCTTTGTTTTTCCCTCCAAGGATATGTGAATCAGAGAAAAAGTGGGTACTAAGACAAATGTGAAAGTCCCTTCAATGTTACTTGAGTCTGCATTATAATTATTAAACCTATGTGTCCTTGGTGTGAACTTGAGGTGGATCTTTACAATAAGACACTCAGATTCTCGCTGTATTCATGAAGTGTAGCCTGTGAAGTCAGCCCGTCTGAGATTAAAGCTTGGCATTGCCTTCATATCTTCTCATCTTTACAACAAAGACATGTGGCACTTCAACATAGTCCAGGGGTAAAAGTGACAGTCTTTGTATGTGACTCAAGCCTGTGCTGGTGAACGTCCAAAAACATATTTATCACATTTTATTCAGAAATGCTTCAGGTCTCTTTTTTTTTTTTTAAGTCACAGGCCTAAATAATACAACGATCTGTGTCATATATGTTCCATAAAAATGTATATATCTGATCGAAAGAATACAACAAAATTCTGCTCTTGGAATTCTTGCTAAATTTCTGTGAACACAGTGTTTTTTCTTTAACCAACAAGTATTGTTGGAGCTGAAGATGAGCTAAACTGAACTATAAACCCTTCATAAAAAATAGCTCATGCAACTCAGCATTCAGTGGACGGTTTTCAATCATTTGAAGGAAGACAAAAAAAAAAAAAACAATCACTGGCAAGGACACACATAAGAGCCATGTGTTGGCTGTTTGCTACATTCTTTGACAAAAGAAGAGAAACTGCTGCCCAGGTTACACAGTTTCTCATGTAGGCTGCATTTACTTATTTTACCTGAGGAGCACGTACTGCACAGTCTATAATGGGGAGAATGGGAACTGTTTCATTTCTAGTTGACATCCTGCTGTTGGTGGTTGCCATGTTTATATGTTCTGTGACTCCGGCAGTGTTGACTCCAAAAAGAACTCATAGTTTTTTGTTTCAGGATCACTGGGATCACTCCTTCCTCAGCCTACTGTAGAATAATAGGATTCTCTTCAAGGATTTGACCCTGTTTGTGCAATACTCATAGGAGTTAGAATTTTAGAAAGTTTGCTAAATTTCATTATGTGTTTGCATTCAAAAATGATTCATAGATTAAGTTTTTTGCATATTGCTAAGATAATTGTTCTGTGTAAAGTTCTAATATGACAGACAGGAAAGAAAAGTTTTTACCCTTTTTAGGTCAAATTCCTGCCACGAAGGCCAAAATGCACTGCTGCCAGACTGAAACATCGCTTCTGCTGCTCAAAACACCACTGATTGTGTCTTTATGTTGACTTAACATTAAAACTGGACACCCCTGATGAACAAATTGTTGAATGTATATGTATAAAGGGATACAGGTTTGTCTCTTAAGACTTGCCTGGCTACCTCATAGGACATCATAATAATGAAACATACCATTGTTGTGAAGTATCTGTAAGGCAAATGTAAGTTGCACACACTAATGACGTTAGGGTGATGTTGTCATACAGTGTTCTTACGCCGGACACTAGTTGTTAGTGCGACGCAGGTACCGACCTCTTACTGGCTGGGTGCTGATACTGCACGCACATGATGTGCAAGTGACACAAACAACGCTCTGATAGTTTAATTTCAGTCAGGATGCGCGCAAGGAGTACGCACTTATCACGTGAACAGCACTAATGGGCCTTACATAGTCTTCAGGTTTGAAAAAATAAAAAAGTCTTTACGATTAGCGACTTCATTCTTACTCACTCTTACACATTATTTAATAATATTGCTGTGACCTGTCACCTGCGACATGCCAGTAGGAAAATATCTGCATGGACATCTTTCCCTCACCAAGCGGTCTACAACATAGATATTTTGTACGGGTTTTGCTCATTTTCACCTGCAAACAGCCCATATCCACATATGAGGACAGTTGTGACTAAAGCTTTACATTACTCTCTGATGATGAAAAAGTGTGGATGTCAGCATTAATGCCGGTTTACAACATGCTACATTAGCTACAGCTACATAAAAACTATACAAAAGAACATTGAATGTGTCATTTTAGTCTCGTCACAGTAGGCATCTGTAGTTAGATTAAGAACCAAAAGAGTTATTAAACACGTGGCTGTAATAAGGTCAATCTTAAATACACTTGAACCCCTTTGTTAGTAAGCTGATTGCTTTTGTTTAAAAAGTGTTTAATTGGACTTTTAATTAGCTGGCAATCATCCTGTTGCCTTTTTATTTGTTTTTCTAAGAAACCTACTTTTGACCCTCTTGCTTCTGATTAAACTCACTAAACCTTTGAGATGTTCCTACATTTACAGATTGTTAGGTCTATGGGGGGGGGGCTGGACCCAATAGCAGGCTAAAGACAGGAGTAGGTTTGTAGAAGTAATTTATTCTGTGCCAGTCCTGGTGGAAGGTTTGTGACAGTTTGGCTGCTGGGCTTGGGTTGGAGGGTGAGCCGCTGGCCAGAAGGAAGGTGGAGGTGACAGGCGTGAACAGGAGTCCGGGTTGGTTGCAGTGGATGACTGTGGAGGCGTAGAATTCCTTGAAGATGAAAGTACAGGGTTAGTCAGTCTATGAACGTTCATCCAAAAACAAGACATGAACTGACGCTTGAGACGATGCATGGGTCAGAACACTCTACCGCATGAAGCAGACGGACTGACATCGGCTGAACGGCCTGGAGGTCCATAAGAGGGTTCCAGGTTGATGAGGTAATGGAAAGCAGTTGAGGAGATGGACACCAGGTGTGTGGGGGAGGCGACCAGGATCCTGACAGGGATTGTGTCCAAGTTTTCAAGTTGCATCAGAAAAAAACCCCAAGACTTTTAGTTTACTTCTTTTTCTTCTTCTTTCAGAAGTGCAGAGATGCATAAACCACTCCAACAGTTAAAAGTGTTTATGCCCAACTGTACAGTTGCATTGCAGACCTGCAGGGGTCTCAGAAGTAAAAGGAAAATTCTTCGTAGTGCCGGTTTAAGTGGTTACTTTCCAACCACGATGTTATGAATCAGTCTATATTTGTAACCATCTTTGTACAGCTGTTGACACAACCCATCACTAAAAGCATGTATAAGCTACTGGCTGCTCATCTGTCCTGCTCTTACAGGCTCTGACAGGTTTAGTGACAGAACTGCATTAAACCATTACTAAGAAAAAGAGCTGAGTCTGCCAGTCCCGGGTTCCATTTTCACTGAGTGATCTCCAACTGGACAAAGACTCACACTTTGATCTGTGGAGTGAGCTCTGCAAAAAAAAAAAAAAAAAGCGTCTTAACTGCCTCCCGCGTTCCTCCCGAGCCTGTGCTGCGGCTTAGATGTGTGCTGGTTTTATAAAAACCAAAGAAGAGCTAAAAGGAGAACTGCTGGAGGCAAAATGCTTACTCGGAGGCAATCTTCAACACTTTTTCCTCACCTAAGTGTCACTTTCCTGTGGCATTTCTTTCACTGCTTGAAAGTCAGATCTTTTAACAAAGTGACCTATAATGATGACCTTCCATTAAGATACTCTACCAGTTTGTTTCATCTCAAATATACAGTATGACAGCTTAATAGAACAAGTTCAGAAAAAGTCTGACAAATACAGGATTTAAAATAAAAGTAAGCCAAGAAGATGCTGAACATAAGTCCTTTTTTATGTTCTAACCTTTCCATTTTTTTAATAGAGTATAATTTTGTTATTGAATGATTACTTTCTGAGGACCCCATATCAGTGCATTGGCAATTTGACTGCAGTTAACAACACAGAAGGTCATATATTTGGCGTAATTGTTACTCAGTCAGAGTAATTATATCACTGAATAGCCAATTAAAATTCCTGTTAGAGCTGGAGATATTCCGTTATGTACCTTCTCCCTGTGGACTTCCTGGCTTTTGTCATTCTTCACAGCCTCCGCAGACGCACCACCCAACACTACTGCTCCCACCTTTGCTCTTGTCACACTGGCTGAACAGAAGATAGTACTGAATTGGAGAAAACACAATATTGGATGTTTGCACTCCCTCATACTGGTGTTATGGGGTGGGGAAGCTGATTAAATACTATGGAATTTCTGCTTAACCAAACGCGGGAGGGATAGCAGGTAGATTAAATTGACCATTGGCAAATATAGACCACAATGCATTGCGTTTGAACAATCTTTATATTTGGAAAAACTAATGTTTTATGAATTATTTCAGTCTTTATCAGAACGCAGTAGAATCATACAAACAAAAACATTGTGAGCGTGTTCCCAAATTACATTAAAATCCAGAGGTGAGGGAGTAGTGAGGGAATTTGAACATAGCCTAAAACTAAACATGTCATCCAAATCTACAATGGCGGCTGTGGTGCAGCGGCAGGGTGGTCGTCCTCTGATTAGAAGATTGCAGGTTCAATTCCTGACTTGCCCGCCCCTGTGTTGAAGTGTCCTTGGGCAAGACACTGATTCCCACATTGCCTTTGATGGAAGGTTGGTGCCAGTGTTTGGCAGCGGAGCAACCAGCAATGTGTGACTGCAAAGCACCTTGGGCCTTTGATTAAAATAGATACTATATAAGTATTTACCATTTGAAAGCAGCTGTTCTTATAACAACACCAGAGAAAAATTAATTTTGAAGAGGAAAAAAATTTGTCTTTTAAAATGTGTCTTTTTATGTGTACACAATTGAACAAAGTTGGGCAAAAAAAAAGAGTGACTTAGAAATACAAAATTGAAAAAGTACCAATTTAAAAAATAGTTTTCATTTCAAATTTTATTTAATTTTGTAAAAATAAAGTTGCAAAAAATGCTGTTTATCTCTGGTTATAGTCCTGTTGGCTTCAGTTCAAACTTTTTACAGAAAGTTCCAAACATTTAATTGATTTCATTTTTTTTATGTTGTGTATTTGGCGTATTTGTAGCTCTGTTCTTTGTGTTTTTTTTTACTACCATGCTCTCATGATGTTGTTTATAATTAGCATGGCTGCTTTTCATTATCGTTAGCCCCTTCAGCGAACGTGCAGTCCTTTCTCTTTATTTCTTTTCTGATTCATTGTTTCTTTGGAAATAGTGTCCTTGCAATGCCCTCCGTCAGTGGTGTTTACCCCAAAATAATAGGACTGTCTTTATTCATCTTTCTCTGTTTGGTGCTACACCCTGTTTGACAAGTGAGGGATAAAAAAGGAGTGACCCCACATTCTTTTAGATATAAATGATGATTCTTAAGTGCAGGGAAAAGAAAAAAAACACACTTTTCAAAAAATGTGATGCTTTTATGCAATTAGAAATAATTGGAAATTAAAGTGTAGGTGTGCTCCAGCTCTTGACTTGTAATACATTTTTATCTCTGTAATGCATTTTAATCTGAGACATAATAGACTAGCCGTTGGTGGACGCAACAGTAAATGTGATGAATGAAGCCCAAGCCAAACAACCTTTAATCTTAACGTCTTTATTCTTAACTCACGGGCCAATCAGGTAACACTCCCATCATTATTATTAATGAACATCCCTTGGCTCCTTTGCCAACAGGACATTGGAGGCGGGGTAGTGTTTGGTTTTTAAAGCAACACTCTGTCCCATTTTTTGACGCTTCCTCACACAACACCCACTCTGTTCACTCTTTTGGCCGCTGGCATCAGGTGACAGCGAGGCCTGAAAGCCGGATTCTCTGCAGCAGCAGCAGCAGCAGCAGCAAGGTGAGGCTGAGCAGCTCCTCCAGCAGATTGTCAGGTTGTTGAAATGTGTCTGGCAGCATCTTCTGCGTGGAGGACACACAGAAGTGCGTTTCAGAAGACAAACCTCACCGCTGTGCGAATGTTTTCCAAATCAGGCATACTGCAATCACAACTTAAGTGTTCTATGGTCATGTAGGTTTTATAAATGATTTATTCAAAGCTACCACTGTTGCTCTAGTACACACTAAAAGGTGCACTGTGGTGGCCGGGCTTTAGTCCTTAAACTACTGCACTACAAATGGACTGCCACAGGAGCCCTGGGGTTTTTCTTCCAAAGATGGCACACTGTGTATGGCCCAGGATGCTATGGAAAGAGTTAGAAAGCCACAGCTGATCTTCTCTCATTTCAGTGCACTCAGCAGGTTGGACTCATAATGCCTTGAGTGCTTGCCTGAGCCACATGACATCACTCAGCACAGCCACTCTCCAATCCTAGTTTTTCCTTCGATATCCAGGGTAACAAGAAAAGAATAACGGACAGGGAAAAAAAAAAGGTGTAATAGAGGTTTTGGTGGGGAAGGGGAGGGTTGGGAAAAAAGAAAGCTTGCCCTGGGCAGAGAGCGCTCTCTGGTACACACTAATCTGGCCACCCGCTAGTTGTGAAGCGTGTATCCCCTGTGTGAGAGGCGTACTCCACGACAAGCCCACCCTTCCATCACTGTCACATGCTGCACTAATGAGTGCCAGAGGGCATGAGGTCAATGAATAAGCTGATTTTCCTGCTGATAAGTGATCGCCTGAAGGTACTGCAGCATAAACTGAAAAGTAGTTTCCTTCTTTTTTTTTAAACAAAAAAATGTCTTCCCTTTAAAAAAAAAAAAAAAAAAAAAAAAAAAAAAAAAAAACTGCTTGGGCCATCGTCTACATTTTGAGGCCAAAAATGTTTTTAAGCACTAAAAAGAAGTTTTATATTACAGTTTTTTAAAACCAAGATACTATCACAGTGACAATCCCACCCAAAGACATTGTTTCCATCCTTCCAGGAGGTTTGTACCAGTTAGAGCTCGGCTCTTTATCATTCTCTGTACATTAGCTTCTGCTATTTCTAATCACACCATAACTGACTTGAGAGTTAAATTGCCGTGCAGTGTTTTCAGCACGCCGTGCGCATAAGTAACTGATAACAGCCCCCCCAAACTAATTTGCATATGATTATGCAGCTGTTACCTAGAAAAGAAAGTGCAGCTTCTAATTGTCTAACTTTTTCATAGCAATTTGTGTCCTTTGATTTGAGATGCCAGACTGAGAAGTGTGTAAAGAAATTAAAAAGGTGCATTGTCTTCATCGCCTAACCCATATCCTCACTTATGGTTTTTTTTTTTCTTTTTTCCACCTTTATCCAACACCTAGAGATTTTAAATAGACATATAGGTGTTTTTGTTAAATGTAAATTTTGTCTCTTTATTCTTACTGAGGCACTTGAGAGGTAATTATATTGCACTTTAACAAATTGAAAATACTTTCTGGTTGTTTCAAACTGTTTGATTAACTCTGCCTGGAGCAGCATCAAGCTGTCAATGGCTAGCGTCAATGATTTCCACATGAAAAAAACCCTAAATGTTGTAGAAAAGTTAAAAAAAAAAAGTTTGATTCTACATTGAGCAAATCTTAACTTTGCAAATTCAGACACAGTTGAGGCCTTTATTTTGGCAAGACATGAAATATTGGCAGGTCTTTGTGAGACTGGCAGTAGCTGTAATCAATCAGGTCATCTGGTGTCAGGGGAAGACAGCTGAAACCGGAGGCAGCCTGTCCATCAGAGAGCATGGCAGCAATCCCAAACCACGAGGCGATCTACCTGCACCTCTGACAGTGCACTCACATGTGCATAAATGAAAAGGTCAGCTAAATTTGTTAGTACTCTCCTGATGTTTCTTCAATTTTAGGACGCCTTGCATTGTAGAAGGTGGTTAAATAATGAATAGAGGGAGAGGGCGGTTTTGACCTCACAATAAGTCCTTTAAGTCAAGCTGATTTGAACATAAAACTGACCAATAAGGATGGTTTTGTGGACATTTTTGAGAAGTGAAAAATGTTACCAAATCTTTAGTTAGCTTGCACTTCCTGTACATGAACATCAAAGTGTTCAAAAGTAATAAAAAACGGCAGCTTTTTAAAAAAGGCATTTTTTTTTGTTGTTAGTTTTCATTTTGGAAATCAGATTATTGGAGGACAACCACATTTAGATCTAACAACTGAATAAAAAAAAAAAACTGTTTATTTTTGGGGTCTTCTTTTTACTTGTACACAAGAGCCTATATCCTGCTATTCTTAAGCCTTTCAGAATAAAATATTTTACATATTAGATAGTACGGTATATTACCTTTTTCACACTAAAATGTTTTTTTAAATGAAATGAGTTATTCATATTTTTATTTGTTTGTTACTATCGTGAACTCATTTTCCTACCTGGAAGAAAAACGCCTTTAACTCTAAATCGCCGCCTTTTGCTCTTTGTGAGTGCCCAACATTTCCTGACGTCAACCTATAGCCAGCCTTGGCAGCGTGTGTGCTTTTCGCCCATGAAAACAAACATCTTAACTTTTGCAAAGATGGATGTGCATACCACATATCTTCCAATTGTGTCCTGTTTTTTTGACGCAGGTTTCCAGTAGTGTCTGTGGTATTTGATGCCTATTCAACGTAGCGTTTAAATTTTGTGCGGTGGTGTGCGCCAAAGGATGTTCTGGTGAGGAATCTGCATGACATTGTGAAGTGGATCCTAAAGGTTTTTGAGAATGGCACACACAGGCTGGTGATACTGAGAATCCAGCTGCAGAAGAAGGAGCAACAAGTAAATGATTTCCTGGTGGTATTGTGCATATGAAATGAAATTGTTTTCCTGATCACCAGGAGATCAGTGGAGGATGTGGGAATGTGTTAGCCTGGGGGCAGTGCTGGCAGCACAGACTCCTCCTGGAAGTGGCTGTTCCCCACTTTGTGATGTCACAATGTGAGGACCAACTCATTTTTATGGGTTAGGAGGGGCTGGTGCTCAGAGGGGGTTTTAGAGGATTGCTCAGAGATGGTGAATGAAGCAAAATACTGCTTTGGGACTATTTTTTTGTGATGAATTGATATTATGATACACTTGAAAGCTGAAAAAAAGATTTTGCATGATATGCCCTTTAATTTTACACAATATACTTAATAATCCTCAAAAATATTAATACTTTGTTCGTATTGCTGAAATCATGCAATTAAAAGTAGTATTCTAATCTTAAGCAACAATTTCTGTTTGCTGGTTTAGATTCTTTGTTTGTTTTTTTCTTTTGTTCATTTGGGTTGTGCTTCTTGTTCATGTTTCTTTTATCCACCTTTTGAAATGTAATGATAACACTATGATTACGGTTATAATCACCAAAGCTGCTTTTGTTTGTTAATTTTCTCCCAATGTAACTCCATGGTTTCAGTTGTTCGATTCCCTGCCTTCCCACTATTTCCGGGTCCACAGTAATGGAAATTCCAAGCAGTTTGAAACTTTTTAAGTTTCATTCTTTTGTTTTAAGTAATATATTTGTTTGATAAATCCCTTTTTTGGTTCAGATAATAAAGTCTTGTGAGGGGTTATACACTTTATATATATTTTAGTGATATTTTTGGCCATGAGTTGTCCCCTTGTCACTCCTCAAGCTAACTATCTACAGCTGTATCCTCAGCATTTATACTGACACTCCATGTCAGGTCATTTGCTTTGTCACACTTTTGGGTCGACAACACTTGTTTCTGACATTTTGCAAGTTTTGCTGCATTTGGGTTCTCAAAACCCCCTTTTTTATCTATTTTTTGTTTTGTTTTATAAAATATTCCTTTTGCCATACAAACAATATAACAGATAAAAAAAAAAAAAACAAAAACAAAACTATTGATTCCTGATTTGAATTAAAACCTAATTTGTGGGAAGCTTGCTGAACACAACAGTGTAAATAGGTTATAAAGTCCATTGTTTGTGCAGATATGTATAATGCATACAGATATTGTTAAGAAAAGTTGCATGTAGTCTAAGCTTTGACTAGAAATCATAAAATTGAATTGACAAAGTGTTTTCTTGATCTTTCTTTACGACATTCAACGCAACTTTACAGCCAAATTCTTTTTCAAATTCAATTTTTTTTTCTCAAAAAACTTTGATGTTGAGCAGAAGGTGTTTGCAGTAAACCCTCATGACAGCAAGTTTATCAAAACTAATCCAGTGTTTGTTTTTTTTTTTCTTGTTTGTTTGTTTTTTTTTTTACTTTGCAGATGTTGAGCCAAAACAAATTCAAATCTGATGATCCTGAAGCAGGAAAATAAGAGCATTTGTTTCTATGACTGATCTATTCTTTGTGCAGATACAGATTTTAACTTGAGACAGGTACGTGTGCCATGTGACCATAGAGGGTCTTTGCAGCAGCTATTATGAAAACTATCCAAGTTCATCGAATTGTAAAATGTATTATTATTTAGAAGAGAACACACTGAAGCATCATTTGTGGATTGAAAGAGACTTTGCTCAGATGCAGTAGCAATGAACAAAAATACGATTTTCTCTAATTCTGAAAGCAACAACAGAGTTTTCTATGAACTCTGTGAAGCAGCTTTACTCATCAATCCCAAATCAATTTAATGGTTCTAATTTAATTCTAGTTTTTGTCTGAAAATAATACAAGAAGATTAAAAGAAAAGAAACTAAAACACAGCTAATGGCCAAGTGTTTTATTTTGAAATAAAAACGTTCAAACCACAAAATATAATTGTGAGATTTTAAACGTGACTCCTGCTGTGAGCACTGTAGGGTGTGCATGAAATACTTTGAATTTTTTATTATTATTATTATTTATTGCAAGTTTATGACTCACAACTGGCAAATATTTTAGAATATTTTGGGGGGGGGGGTTGTTTTGTTTTAATGCAGAACAACATATGATTAAAAAAAAGAAAATTCCTGCCTGACAATTCCAAACAAGGTAATGGAAAGAAAGATGGGAAAATAAACCTTTATTTTTTTTATACCTTTCTGCATTATAAAAAGGATAGAAATATAGATCTTTGAAAAAACACAAGATTGTTTAATTAAACTTTGAACGTATGCAATGCATCCATTTCCCATAACTGAAGCCCCCTCAAAAACAATGGTTGTTTTTTTTGTGTGGATGCTCGTGTGCATTTCCTGCTAAAATCTGGCACTTCCTTCTCAAAAGTTTTGACAGCTGAAGTCTTATGTTTGTTGAATGAGCCAATAGTCTGCAGGCAGACTGAATAAACCATGGATCTTAAACCAAAAATAAATGAACAAAAATAAAATAAAAAGCTGGAATAAAACTGCTTCAATCGAAGCTCCTGCTTTTGTCTTTGAAACGGTTGTGCTTTTGTTTATGCTTTTTTGATTTTAAGAATCATTTCATCGAGTGTTTGCTGTCACCACTCCATGAATAACACCTACACATATAAATATATATATAAACGACCAATGACCCTAAATAACGAAGGGGTGGCTTCACAACAACTCCATGACTGTTCTTGAATGGCTCAGCCAGAACCCTCACTTAAACCCAATTGAGTATCTCTGGAGAGACCTGAAAATAGCTGTACACCAACGTTTACCATCCAGCCTGACAGAACTGGAGATAATCTGCAAGGAGGAATGGCAAAGGATCCTCAAATCCAGGATTGAAAAACTTGTTGCATCTTTCCCAAAAAGACTCATGGCTGTTTAAGACCAAAAGGGTGCTGCTACTAAATACTGAGCAAAGGGTCTGAATACTTAGGACCATGTGATATTTCAGTTTTTCTTTTTTAATAATCTACAAAAATGTCAAAAATTCTGTGGGTTTTTTCTGTCAATATGGGGTGCTGTGTGTTCATTAATGAGAAAAAAAGAACTTACATGATTTTAGCAAATGGCTGCAATATAACAAAGAGTGAAAAATTTAAGGGGGTCTGAATAGCTTCTATACCCACTGTATATACACACCCAGGCACACCTCTTGCTTGAAAGATTCAAAAATAAAAGTGTCTGTGTGGCAACACATTGACATTTTGAAGCAAGTGATGCACAAAAAATAAAAAACTTTTTTTAAGGCATTAATGGAGTGTTACATTTCATGAAAGTATGCTGTGCAATTCCAGCCCCACATAGGTCATCCTCACTCTGATGCTCCACAAACCTGCACAAATCATTTTTTCCATTTTACTCTGCATGACTGATGTGGTTTAAAATTGGATTTTTGTTCGTAAGTGGCTGCTTTTTTTGATAGAAAAAAGTGTAATACTGCCATCAGCATTTACCAACAAACACATATCCAACTGTCCATCCCACTTTGATAATCATCATATAGAGCTGGAAGAAAGGTCATTAAAGTTAATAGATATAAAACAAGATATTTCTCTTGTCCCACGGTCCTGCGGGGAGATGGCAGTTATAGCAAATATTACCTCCAGTGATCTTATTTAAAGGTAAAGGAAATGTGTTCCATGACACTTTGATGAAAGCACGATATTAGACAACATTCATAACTGATCTAGGAAGGTTTCAGAAGGTATTTCCAACGTTGGCGGTAAAATAAGACACGTGACATTCTCGTAAAGTAGTTGCAAGTTTGCAGCTCTGGTGGAAACACAGGATGCTGCACAAAGATGGAGGGAAAAAAAAAAGTTGCCTGAAGTTCACTTTCCACATGGTAAAGCACAGCTAACTGCTACCCACGAGCTCAACTTGCAATGTGGTGAAAAGTGACATTGAGACACCTTCTTGTGCTCTTGCACTTGCCACCTATAATGAGGAGGATGAGTGGATTACAGTGTTTGTCCTCTGACTCGTGTGCAAAAGGACTTTGAACTTGTCTAACAGTCTTGTTACTTTTTTTCCCCACAGTTCTCACTTGCAATTCGACACCTATCCCTTCATCTCGGTCACATAGTTAAAGGAAGCAGCTTTCTAGGGTTAGAATGAATACTTGTGGTCATGACTTGAGCTTTGAGGTTAATGGACAGCAGTTAATTGAATCTCATGTGGGTTCTTTGCTGCAGGAAAGAGAACCTTTGAAACTCTTTAACATCCCTCTTGTTCTCAATGAGACTTGGATAATGAGCCTCCATAGGTCACAGGGTCAGATCATAACAACTAAACACATAGCTCACTCTACATTTTTGTTGATAATGAAAGTTACTGGATCTGATTACATATTTTTCAGTTGACATTTTCAGAAACAAATTTTTATCTTTGGATTCTGAACATTGTGTTTATTTGAATGTAGCTTAAGTGGGCTGATTTTTTTTAAAACTGCTATAACGAGCTGCATTTACTAAGAAGGTAAAAAGGCGGGCAAACTCAACAGTTTCTGCATGCTGTCAATCAAAAGACCACACTTAATGAGATGCAATTAAGTCAATAATAAAAAGGATGATAAAGACTTTGTTTTTGTTGTTAACCACAAAAGTAATCAAAAAAAATAAAGAAATTAAATTTAATGAATTGTGACAGCAACTCGTTTTTTTTTTTTTTTTTTTTATATGGTCACACTCCAAAAAAAATTTTACAAACATAAAAAACTTAACTATTTAATGACAATTCAATTGGTTATCATGAAGCTTATCTTAATAAGAAATATTTTCTTATATTTTAAACCGACTAATGCCTACTCAGACTAACTTCAAACCACTTCAGCTCTTAATTTGCCTACATTAGGCGTTATTCGTAAAAAAAACAAAAAAACACATAGGTCAAAGTGTTTTTTCTTGCATAGAAATAAATACAATACTGACTGATACATTAAAAACAAATCTATACCTGAAGATCAAAATCTTTTCCAAGTCTATTTTTACTAAATACTATTGAGTTTATCAAATAATCAAATTTATTTAACAATTTAGTGCCATGATACCAGAAAAAAAATTAGACCTATGTTTTATAAATAAAAGTAAGATAAAATATGTCGCCTTTTCTTGTGTTATAGACTTGAATTTGATCTCTCCTAATTAAATAACTTTGTAAAACTGAGTGGACTTTCACTATGAGTTATCATAACAGCAAAAGTATGTGTTTGATAAATGATTTTTTTTTTTAATTCAGAAAAAATATATAGAGTAAGTAGCTAAAAGAACAAAGGCTTTAGTAAGATAACTTTATTTCAAAAAGGTAAATAAATAAGTAAATAATTGTTGTTTTAGACTTTTCTTGAAGAATTGTTTGATTTTTCAATAAATAAAGATTCCCATGACAGCATTATTAAAGTTGGAGGGAAAATATTTAACAGCAAAAGTGTGATGCATGGACTTTCGAAAAGACCATAATTCTTATCAAATAAAGCAACTTTATTAACTTAAACATGTTCACACCTGCATACCAGATAACGTCACATTTTGATTTTTAACTCAACCGAACCATGGAAGCCAACTTCGTACATTTCTTTTTAATTTGTGCTGTTCATCTGTAATGAAAGTAGGACTCACACATTGCATTTCTTGAAACGCTTCAGATAAATCACAGCAATTAGAATAATGTTAACATTTTTTTGGAGTAACTAGTATTTCTTGCCACATCCAGGCACCCCGAGGAACAAAGAAAGAATTCAGTCCCTTACTGAAGTCATTCTAATGGAAGATTTGTTATCTCCTTTTTTTTCCCTCTTTAATTGAAAAAAGTAGTAATGTCTGGTTGTAATTCTAATTGTTAACACATTAAAGAGTGGAGATAAAATGAAGCTTCAGGTAGCAGCTGATTGTAGCTTCTTCCAGTTAGGTTGGTGTGTGAAAAGAATTCTTACATTTTCTCCTTTCATGCATACAAATAGAGGAAACACAGGACATTATCCCGCCAAAGGTCCAGAAATACTAATTACCTGCTGTTTACTGGGCTTGATGCACCCCACCTTCTTGGGGAAATCAATAATTACATACAAAGGCAGAGGGAATGAATTCACCCTGATAACCATTAGCATAAAAGAAGATGAAGTTCATTAGTGATTCTGGGAGCATAGCGAGTAATATCCAATATCGGAGACGGCTAGCTCTGCTTTGCTTTTGTTTTTTGTTCTCATCCTGTGAGGAAAGTACACAAGATGGTTTTATGTGACAATTAATTACAGCCTCATACACAACAAGCAAGATGATCTATTTATGATTCAGCTTAATGCTGTTTACACAAGATCCATCTCACTTTTTCTGACTTAAAATTGCATTTTCCCAGTCACATTCTTACAACTTGAATATAAGTACAAATATGAGAAAAATGATCTGTATATAGTATAATAATACTGCTCATCTTCAGATTTTACAATTAAGTTCGTGGCTTGCATCAAACTCAATTCCCAAATTATTTTGTAGTCAGCACAACGGTAACTATCACCACCTTCTCCACTGCCAGTGTCTTTAAATGCATTTAGCATAATTTACTAACAGGCACTTTTCAAATTTGCACAATGTGGAGGGAAATCAGTGAAGCAGAGCCTCTTAACTAACAGGTATGTAATTATGGTACAGTAATCAGTGCATCTGTTGTGTGCTCATTTATATCAGTTAAACCAGGAGTCATAATGTATAATATGCAGCTTTCACACACGTAGACATTATTGCGTGTCACTTTGATCTTCTATGCCTTAGTCTTTACCTGATTCTTTGAGCTGAAAGCAGGAACAAGTAAAATGATTGCTATCCTTCTTTTCTGTTTTTCTTTTTTTTTTCGGTGTGGGCGGTAAACTGCATTCTGCCATTAATGCAAATTCACATTTACTCAAAGAAATGATATTATGCTACTTTAAGTTCATTTAGTTCTTGTTATTTATACCATACCAAAGATTAACTTTTTTATCAGTTTAAAAAATTTAAAATGGCATCTTTGGTTCGCTCTGTCTAACATGAGCAGACTCTAGTGACTTATGACTATATTGTGAACATATAATGGCTTTATTTTAATTGGCTTGCTGTTCAGAGGTGGGATCTACTGTCTTTTTTGTGCAGAGAACACAGTGAGGATTTGCCAACGGACAAAGGATGATTTGCAGAAATTGTTCTGCAGCTTCAATCATACATCAACGTGAGGGTTTGACTGTCCTTTTGTTCTAAAATACTTACAGGTGTTACACATCTACAGCACACACGTTTTGTAACCGTCATTGCAAATAGAGTGACACCCCTTATCAGTGAAAACTATAATGCAGAAGCATTACACTGAGCATTTTACTACTACTATCGAAAAAAAAATGAAAATGATGTACTCAAAAGCCTCAACGAGTGGTCTTAAGTGTGTCTTATTAATTCTGGTGTTTACTGATGTTGAAGTTATTTTGGAGAGATACAGTTTTTTTACATTTTTCTTTCCGAGCTCAAACAAGGTTGAGTGTTACTGTGAATCCGTTAGCACATCATGTAGAAGAGTAGGACTTTGTGTTTTTTTTTTTTCTTTTTTAATTTCCAACAAGGTTGGCTGCTATTGTGTCAGACTTAGTTTTTTACATGTTGCAAGGTTGGCGTAGCCACAGCAACGCTTGTTTTAATGGAATCAGTGTGTACTTTTTTATATGTTGCAAACATGGAGAGAGTGCACACGTATAGCATGTCACAAACATGTTCTGTGACATGATGTGCGTATTTTATTACTCTGCGCCCAACAGCGTGGAAAATACAGTACATGTTTTTTTCCCGCTTTAAAAATGTTAAGTTCTCATTCTAGACTTTTGGTACTTTTATTGTCTTGTTTGGTCTCCTCGATTACTAATACTAGTATAACCATTTGGGGGGAGAAAAAAAACATTTCAGAGAGTGGTTAAAAATGTATTTTAGCTTTAACATTAAAGCACAGGCAAAGCTAACGTATTGACATAAAAGTGTGACATGTTTTGATCAATATATCTTCGGTTACATGGGTTTTGACGGGAAGAACAGCAAAGAATTCTTTATGATGAGACACGATTGTCAGTCAAACTTTGCTGAGAGCTTTGGGACAACGTTGAGATGGAGAAAAAGGGGTTTGTGCAGCACAGCTTAAAGGACAAAGCAATTGACGGAGAGTTAAATGCTTATGATTGGTTTAAGAAAAGGCTCATGAAATCCTGTTGAAGACCAGATGAAAATAGATGGCTACAGGTAAAGGTGTGATGGTCAGTTTTGGATGGCTGATGTGACAGCAGCCTAAAGGTGGTGAGATTGATATTTCCCCCTGAAATTATGCCACTTTCACATGTTTTTATTTGAAATATTTCAGAATTATTTGCTTTATTGGACAACAAATATGGATACTTTGGGAACTTATGGCTCAGTAACCCTGACAAGTGTTATGTGAGCCAAATGTGGCCCAAAGGTAATGAGCTGAGCATGAGTCGGGTTATGAAATGGGCTGTACGGTTCATATGTGACCCAAATGTCATTAGCTGGCATGGATTAGGGTAAGTCTTGTGGGGAGTGGATGTGGCCCAAAAGCCCAACGATAACAGAGACTCGCACTCTGATTGGCGAACATTTGGCTAAGCTGAGACTCCCATGGTCACCGTGAGTCAGCCATGTCTTTCAAGATTAGAAGTGGGCCAAGGAAAACAGCAGGTTAGGGGCCATCTTTGGGCCAAATGTTAAAGTAGGTGACTAAATTCTCAGCTGCACCAATAAGATCAGCTTGCACTTGCAAAAAGGAGACAGATGGAACACTGAAACGCTTTCCACATAAATGATCATTTTTAGTGAGCATAATCAGGCTCATAACGGGTAAACATTTTCTTCTTAATGTCGAATAAAACACTACTAGCGTTTGTAGTTTCCTATTCTGATGAAAATCTGATTTTTTATTGCAGAAAAAATTTGCAATGTCAAATGCTGTAACAGCAATAATATTACAGCGAGGCCACTCAGGTTTTTCTCCACCACTAATGATAATTTACAACAGGAAATTAGTGAGAAAGTGCATACGTTTTTGAAGGAAAACATATCCTGCTCTCAAAATGTGTCAAAAACAAACAAAGCTCTGACATCAACTCTGCCTTGCTTTTATTAGTGAATGTTGATTAAATATCAAGCAAATACACATTGCAAAGTTGAGTGCACTTTTTTTTCACTTTTCGATTAAAAAAAAAAAAAAAACAACAGAAAAGCTCTCAAAGCATAAATAAAAGCACAAAACGATTTTCATTAAATCCCATTAGATAGAAAACACATTGAAAATTGCTGCCTGTGTCCTCACAGCCTCTCCACATACAAGCACTTCACGTGTAAACATTTCTTTTTTCAGAGATAGATATATCACTCATACACCCCCCCCCCCCCCCAAAAAAAAAATAAAAATAAAAAAGTCTGTCTCTACGAGTTCTAACTGTTCTTCTAAATTTCAAAGTGCAAAAAGAGAATTTACAGTGTGTCGGGGGAAGCCTTGCTTCCCTCTGGTAAACCTGTGTCTTTCATGTTTTCTTCTTCTGCTGTCTCTGCTGCATCAAATGAATTTCTCCTTTCCTCCTCCTGAGACACGGTTTGTTTCAGCTCTCCGAAAATCACACGGTCTGGTCAGAGTTTCAAGCTGTTGTTTGCAGGAGTTTAAACACTGTTTGGAAGGAAAACTGTCAGTCTTTTTTTTAGCTGCATGCAAACTTTATGCTTTATTTTTTGCATTTTTAAAGTCTTTTCCAGAGGCAATGGTGTCTGAATTCTTTTATTCTGAGCCTGCCCATCTCTTTCTCTCAGATAGTTGATGAGACAGAGCAAACAAGTGTGTCTCAAGAACAGAGGTTAAAGCGCCCTGAATACCCTTCCACAGACACTATCTTAAGTGAGACGTATGCTAAGTGGACAAGAACAGAGAGTGGAAAATATCACGGAAAGAAAAGGAGATAACATTGATCAGGAAGAAAAATAGCCGCCTCCTTCAGAGCCATTTATCATCACCTCGCTGTGCTACTTAAAGTCCAGACTGCTCCAGAAGATGGGCAGCACTGATTATTGTTTCATAAAACAGTGTTGAAAAACTGGATTTCCTGTAGGAAATGAAATGACTGAACATGAAAACTGAAGAAAGTTTAAATATCCTATAAATACAAGTCCAAATTCATGTAAACTTATTTATATTAGTTGGATACTTCATCTGCCAAACATGTAAAGGTGTAAATTAAGGGCTTTTTTTTGTTTGTTTTTCATAAAACTGGGTCCTAAAATTTTAGGTTTCGATCATCAAATTTTCATCATTTCTCTATCAGAAGATGCGCAATCAGAAAACACAACGTGTTACAGCACTCTTTTTTGTCCAAACTGCGACAAAATCACTAAAGCTGATTGCAGACACTCAATACGGCGCTTGAAATTCCACCAGTTTCACCACAGTCAGTTTGAGAGACACTCCAGATGCAGCTGCCTGCGACACCATGAGCAAATGGCAAAAAGCGAGACCGGGGACGACTGCCAGCATCCGCCACAGAATGCGGACCGCAATGTCAGAGACCAGATTAGACCAAGTGAGGAATTTGAAAGTAGGAGAACTAGGATGGACAGCTGAGCAAATATAAATGAGCTGCAGGAAAAATTCCAATTTAGTGCAAAATCTTTTTTTTTTAGAATAATCAGTTTTGGAATTGATCATTAACTTTTTTTCAAACCACAGAACGATTTTAAAATACAAATTCTAAAATTTCTAGACAATGAAGTAGAATGTTGTTTATATATGTCCTCCATCTTTAGAACCATAGCACAAGAACATGCTAAAAACCCAACATGTGGAGAGACATGGACTTACAAAAGAACCTGTTTTCAGGCCTCAAAAGCTGCCACAGATTTTCTGAAATATGCTTTGATCCCTTTGCCCTCATTAATTACTCAAGCTCATATAAGCTGACTTACTCTCCCATTATCTGCACACATGTGACCTTAAATGTTTCCGTGCCGTTAAGCATACGGTGGATCAGGCAGGGGGCTTTGAGCCGACTTTAGCTTTTAGCGCCTTTTCACCCCAGGCATATTGCTTACAATAGCAGAACAGACTTTTTCAATTTAACCCATTCCATGCTGCATGCAACACATGTGAGCTGCTGCCTTTTAGGCCTGCAGCAACAAACGAGCCTGGTGTACATTTAGCTATGATAAATATTGATTTTAGTGTGGACTTTACTATAAAAGTCCATACAAAACCTCTCAGATGGTTTTTCTTTATAGATTTTTTTAAAGGTTAGCAGATTTATATAAAAAAAAGAGGATAATCATTTAGAAAGATATCTCAACAATTTTGAGTGAAGTACATTAAAAGGACACAATGGATAAATGGTTTAAAATTCTAAAAACGAATCTTACATACTGTATCTCTGATGCTGTTTGACATCTTGGAGGCAGTTCTCTTGTGTCAACATTGCTGTTTGAGTTTACCATAAGAGCTGATTCAAGCTGCATTTAAAATGGTTTGCTTGCTCACTTCTGCTCAGTGTTTATCCGCTCAGTCTCCATGTCCTGCTTGGATTAGTTTAGTTTTATTTTGAAAAAGGTTTAGCACCATTTGATAGTTTTTTTTTCTCTATCTGTCAGCCTAAAAAGTCCTCAAAGAAATCACGTCTGACTCGCAGTTTTTCAGGTAATTAAAATGGGATGGCAGCTACCTCCCTCGTGTCAGAGGGATTTTGTCATCGTTTTATGAAGTCGGTCTGCGTGAGTCGTAGTCCTAACTGCTCACATCACCTTCTTCTCCCAGGTTGGCATTGTGGACTTGCAGGACCCGCGAGTTGATCATTAAAAGGTCACAGGCAGACAACATGAGACAGGCGGCGCAGCCACCTCTCAACAGGAATCATCTCATCTCGTTTGCAGAACAGTGGGTTGCTTTCGCAGCGAGCCGCTCGGCTATGTGACACAGCTAACAACAACAACTTTTTGAAACGCACAGGAAGAAGCAGCGAGAATTCACCTTCTGTCCTGGAGGGAGATTTGTTTAGAGATGCAAATTTTTTCATTAAGTGCCGTCACACCTAACATTTCTGACAGAGCCTGTCTCACGGCTGAGAATCGCTTCTAAACTGCTCTGCCTAACGATGTCACCATTAATGAGGCAGTGTGAGCTGACACTTTGTATAACATCAGATGGAGTTAAGCACATGTAGATTAAACCAGCAATGAAACGTTTATTTTATTGGTGCTATTTGTGTGCAATTAAATCGCCACTCCAGGTGAAAATTTTGTTTTTGGTGTTTTCAACATATTCTTGTGACATTTTTCTGATGTTGAAGGACATATAAAAAAAAAAAATGTTTAAAATTGCATTTCTGAGTATTTTCTTTATTTATCATTGCAATTATTTTTTGAAAAAACAAATGGTGATGTAGAAAATATGCTGGGTGACCCACAAGCTCCCTGCCCTTCTTCATTTTGATTCTGTTTTTACCCGACTAGATCCATGTACGTCTTCGTTTTCCTCCTCAGAACTGTACGGCTGGATAACTCCAATATTGCTCGCCATTTTTGTTAATATTAGGTCCAGGGTTGTACGTGACTTTAAACTATTCGGAGATCGTTTAAACAGAGAGATCTCAGCAACGGTGAGGAGAAGGGGGGCAGATTTGTTCCAAGCCAACAGTCCCACCCAGTACTCGGAGGCAAATTTCTCATAAACCACTGTCACTGCAGAAACTGTGTCCTAGAAAATGACACCGGTTTTTGATTTTGGCAAAAACAGCCTCATCACACTTAAGAGACGGCTGGAAATGTCTTTATAATAGATCAAAAAATAATGAGTGGGATAAAGTGGGATTTGTAAAAATCACAATAAAAAATGTGCTGAGAAATAAAAAAAAAAATGTCTAAAGTTGGTGAGCTGAGAATTGAAATATTTCTTACTCCTATCGATCTAAAGCAATCTTTTCTATTGAATGACAAAAGTACACGAGGATTCTAATTTATATTCATATGACTTGTTTCTATCCCAGTTTTCCAAATCATATGAAATTGTCTTTTTATTTCTGAGAGCGGCTTTTCTGAATTTCTCACCTCTGGCTTCTATGGTTTTAATGAATTCTGCAGGTGTTTGGATCTTATTAAAGGTGAAAGTGACCTCCTGTAAGCTCATCCACTGTGCTGCCACGTTATCCGCCAGTAACCAGAGCTCAGTGTCATCTCTAAGAGAAATCATCACAAAAGATCAAATCTTTGTCAGTTTAGGACTAATTAAACCCAACTGATTGTATCCAGCATGAACATACTGCACAACCACAGTTGTGAAGAGTTTTGGAGATTTCATTTAACATCCCATGAACGGTCGCTTCATGTTTTTATTTCAGATCCAAGGACCTAAAGATTTAATAGGTATTCATAAAAGAGGTCTAAAAAATAATTGAAATGTATCAATCTTTCAGACTGAGTCTGTGGTAGGGATTTGAATTAGGAAAACTAAAGGGCCTTACTTCAGGTTTTAGAAATAAGAGGTTTTAGAAATGGTGGTTGAAAAGTGGACATAAATGACCACTTCTCCATCGAGCCTTTTCTTCCCCTGATGCTCAATCCAGTAACGTGTTTTTTTTTCCTTCTTTCTTTATACAACAAGCCCCTTGTCTGCCTCTCGGTTTTTTCCAAGATTATAAAGCTTTTAAACATTGATAACGCATGCAGAGGGCACACATGTCCAAGTGGGAGAGCATTTGGCAACCTGAGGTGATTTTGAGCACCTGGCTCTCAGAGAAATGGTGGATCTGCAGCTTCTGCTTTTAGACAGACACATTGCAGAAGACCCACTTTCAGTGACGACCAATGAAGATGCCTCAGCAGATGCAGAGGCACCTTTGATCACCGTCTATTTTTACAGTCTTTCATCTGTGAGATACAAAACTAATAGGAGACTTAAAGAGATTACTGTTTTGGAATATGTAAACCTGAAATAAAAGAGTGTCTTTGTCAGTGGATCCTGCGATATGCTCGTATCTGACAGATGCTTTGTAAAATCACATTTTCATCTGAATTTCCTCTGCGATTTCTGCATAAAGCATAGCAAGACAACACACAGTTTGTGAAAATGGACACGATTTAGAAATCAGATGTTTTTTCCTTGTTTCTAATACGCTCCGAGTTTGCAAAAGAATTTAATGGCAGCTTGCTTTCCAAAACTTAATGCAGCCTAATATTTCCAAGGAAACATTTAGTCATACTTCATTTAACTCTAGGACACTTTCCACTCTCAATTAGCTTGTCTCTTCCATCATTCATGTTAAAAATGATCATTGCCTGCTTTATTCTCACATTTGATAATTGCGGCATAAGCAGCACAGCGCTCACTGAACCAAATGATTGTATGTGATCCCGGCCAAAGGGCATCTTCCAAAAAGCCGCAAATCACAACTGACTTTCCCCCAACATATGTGGCAAACAGTGATTTAGATGTCAAAATCGGCTCTGAACACTTTTACACTAAAGCAGCATAGACATTTGCGAGCGGTCAAGCATGGTATTAGTTTCCCAAATTCCCTGAATTTGTTGGATTTTAAAGGATTACCAGGGAGTACACAGCTCAGTATTGCTCAGAAAGTTCCAGATTAAGCATTTGTAATGATATTTTTCCCTAAAGCCTCTGAATTATGAATTTGTGTGTTCTTTTTTGGCTAATCGACAGTGTGTAGGTGCAGTCACAGGCCCCTCTAATAACTGTGCACCTTAAAAAAGGGATTGTAAAGCTTTTAAAATGGACCACCTACCTGTGAGTTCTCATTGCATTTGCTTCAATCTCCCATGCGGTCATTAGTCCATTTCAATAGAAAGAAATGCTGGAAACAATGGCGGGCTCAAAGGTACAGGGACAGCCGGGCAGACAGCCGGAGGGGAGTTGGTTGAAAAGTGTTCTGAAACACAAAACCCATTCACATTTAGAACTGTAAAAGCATCACATCCAGACTTCTGGCAGTTGTGCAGGATGGGGTGTTTGGCGCTTTTGAGAATGGAAAATGGCTTACATGAGAGGGACCCTGTTCAGACTTTATGCGAGAAGTTCAAGGGTCGAGGTGTGAAAATAAAAACCCGAAGTCTTAACAGAATAAAGGTGCACCGCATATTGAATGATGATAACCCTGCTGTTAGTGATAATGCACACCAGAAAAAAAAATTATAATTTAATACGTGAAAGGAACAATATATAGAGTTTAGTTTTTCAGTTTATTGAATTAAAATTTAATTTGTAACTCCCATCTTAAAATGACCTTTTTCACCTTTTCAAATTGAAAAGTCTTTGCATCATTTTTCATTTCAAAGCTTGAATACAAGTATTATTATCGTGTGAATTAGCATGATGTAGAAGAGATTTTTCAAAGCAAAAATTGACGTTTTTTGCAACAATCACCAGCTAAAACAAAAACCAAAAACTGAAAAGAAGAAATGAGAGCCAAACTGATGAGATAAATCCCCAATTTCAGATTGATCTTAAAATCTTAAAGTAACAACCAACCAAATTTATAATTCAGGTTAGTTTAACAAAAAAAAAAAAAAAAAAAACCCTCTACAGTTCTCGTCAGTCACATGACTAATTCTCAGCTGTGTAACAGGCCAAACAATTCCTTTGTGACTCGGCTCGCTTTTTTTCATTTTCTGGATGTACATTTTTTAATGTAAATTCATAATGAAACACATCATAGCTGGTATGTAACACATCAAGTATGAAATAATTTCAACTCATAATGGTAGATGAAGAAGAAGTTTAAATGATGCAGCTTGGAATGTTGAAAATTTAAATATTGCACTTAGAATGTGGGAAGTTTAAATGATGTACTCGAAATATTCAAAATTTGAAATGATAAGCTTGGAATGTTTGAAGTTTAAGTTATATGCAGGTTGAATACCCAAAGTTTTAAATGATGTAGCTTGGAATGGCGGAAGTTTAAATGATGCAGCATGGAATTTTGAAAATTTAAATGGTGCGCTCAGAATGTTGGAAGTTTAAAAAATATAACTAGGAATTTTGGAAGTTTCAACTGATCCAGCCTGAAATGTTCTAAATTTAAATTATGCAACTCGGAATATCCAAGGTTAAAACGATGCAACTCAGAAGAATGGAATTTTAAATGATTCAGCATGAAATGTTGGAAATTTAAATGATGTCGCTAGGAATGCCACGTTTAAATGATGCAGTTTGAAATGTCAGAGGTTTAAATATTGCAGCTTGGTGTGTCGGAAATTTTATTTTTGCACTTGGAATGTGGGGAGGTTAAATGTGCTTGTACAGTCCAAAATTGAAATAACTCAGCTAGGTATGTATGAAGGACAAATGATACTCTTGGAATAGATGCTTAAATGTTGCAGCTCGGAATGTTGGAAGTTTAAATAATGCAGTTTTGGAATGTCAGAAATTAAATGTTGCACCAGGAATGTAGGAATTTTAAATGATGGCCTAGTAGTAATGCAAATTGGTATGTCAGAAGTTTAAATGATGAAGTTTATCATGTTTAAAGTTTAAGTTATGCAAGTTGGAATGTTCAAAGCTGTAATGATGCGCTCGGAATATCCAAAGTTAAAATTATGTTACTCTGATTGCTCCAAGTTAAAATCATGCTGCTCTAAATGTCCAAAGTTAAAATTATGCAACTCGGATTGTTCCAAGTTAAAATGATGCCGCTTGAAATATTGGAATGTCAAAAGTTCAAATGATGGAACTCATAATTTCTGGAGTTCATGTAATGCAGCTCAGAAAGTCTGAAGTTTAATTCCAAATATAACTATTTTTGACACCCATTAGTCCTCATGTTTCCCCTCAGTTTTACCTCCTAAAAATCTATATAGAAAGTTAAATATTTAAATGAATCTTTCTTAGGCTTGTGTCACTTTGCCACCCATCAGATGCATCCAAGTCTGAATAAAACCAAAAGAATCACATGAAACAAACAAACATGGCTGATCTCTGTTAAGAAGCGAGTGAGATGGTGTATTCCTCTCCTGATGTTCCTTTCCTCAGTTTTAAAACCAAACAACATACCACTTTTATCCCAAATTGCTGTAGCTTAAAGTTAATTGTGCTCTCTGAGTTAACTAAGATTTTCCATCCGATGGTAAACATTTTCACCCGCTGCAATTGGTGCAATTAAAGACACAAAAGCAACTCCACATGATAATCTTCTTAGGAGCTCTCCAGCACTCCCGCTTGTGAGCGACCCCCTGCCTGCCCATTCATCTCACTGATAAAATCTCTCAGAAACTTAAAGTGGACTTGGAGGGAAAATGCAAGAGGCCCTTGAGGGGAAAAAAAGAAAAAAAGATGATCTTAGGCTATGTCTATGGGATGTCAGAATAAGAGTTTGCCACATTTTGAAATGCTAAAACATTCGGAACAGAACTTTCCCAGGGTGTTTCTAAAGCACTTTCAGTTTTTGTTTTCTGTCGCTATCATATTATCTCTCAGGGTTGCATTGTCTTGCTTGAGTAGCCTTTGTCTTTGTGTTTCAACTGCTGTGTGAACATGCCTTGCTTGGTCAAATACACTCTTTTACAAGAAAAAAACAAACATTCATATTTAATGAAACAGTTTGTTTCTGCATCTCTCAATCCCTCAACGGGACCATTTTAGTTTGTGTGTTGCACTTATAGCATCCGGCCTATTTTGGGTTTTTTGCTTTTTTTTTTTTTTTTTTTTTTCTTTACGCTACTTCAAGAAAATCCACGCTTGAATGTGGCAGACTGATTAAATGAGTGCCTAACAAAACTGACATAAAGCATCCATAATTTAGTTTCTGCTCGACTGAATGGCATTGCTGCAGATTAATGTTGCATTCTTTGTTTGAGTGTAACTGCCACAGTACATGAACTCTTATTTTGTGAGAGAAATACCGAGTTTTTATCAGGAATGAGTTTTTGGACAAATGGATTTCAGAGTTTGAAGGTGACAGTGCAAAAAAAAAAAAAAACATGTCACTAATTTTACTTGTGCAACAATATTCGCAAGAGACACAAAGCAAAACAAGTTTGTTTAGCACATTTCATGTACAAAGACAATTCAAAGTTCTTTACATAAAAACATGAAAGAATCAAAAGAGATATCAAAGATCTGATCATAAAAATAAGATTTAAAGAAAGTTAAAAAGAAAAGAATTTAAAATATGCATAGATACAAGCAGCAAAAACGCAAACTTTTCCTGCAAGACCCTGAAGTTATCTTCACGTTATGGATTTGGTTATCTGGTGAATGCAGACACGGCGACGAGCCGGATGACGTCAGCGTTTATTTTCAAATAAAGATAAAGAAAGGCCACTCTGCTGACATGATTGTTATCAATATTTGCCACTGCAAAAATGCTAGGAATAAACCAAACTTTTTCGTCCCCAAATTGCAAGATTTGCACTACTTCAACATTTCACATCAAGTCTATTCCAACTGTTGGTGGCAGATTTCCACTAGGAAACAGTAGAAAAAGAAGAAGATGCCACTTCCTGTTGCTCCAGTTTGAAGCTACCATACACGAGGAGTATGCGTAGATTGAGAGATAAAACATACAATTTTTATTTCTTTAATTGGTAGTTAACTTTCAGTTGTTTGATATTTTTTTTCATGCTTCTTTCTTTTTAAAGGAGCATTTTCTTTTTTTTTTTTTTCTCACCTCTTGTTCTAGTTTTCATTTCCATTTGCAACATTGTCGACATCAAGTGTGAGACCTGTCACAGTTTCAAATTCCTTCATCAATTAAAGGCTTTTAAAATAACCCCTAATTGAAAAGCTAGAAAATGCAAATACATGAACTTCTTGATGATATTCATTAGAAAATTTGCAGAGAAGTAATGTTGGTCATACACTGCTCTGGCCTTGCTACGCTGTACAAATTGTACAATATCCCTTCACTGTTTCCATCTTCCAATTAACAATGTTAGCAATACATTTCAGCAAAGGTTAATTGAGTGCAAATGATGGAACAAAGGTGGAACTGAATGTACCACCTGTTTCAAGTTTTGATCTCTCATGAAAAATCTCATCACAAATCTTATTTGCTGAAGTCAATAAAGCTTCGCCTTTGGTTTAAAAAAAAAGTGCTGGGATTCAGTCGCTTTTATTTCCCACTAGTGTTGTCCTTTAATTTCTTCTTAAACTGGAACCAGTCGTTAAGATAATGTGAAAAATTGCAAAATGAAAATAAAACCATATCCAGAAAAGAAAAACACTTTTTAATGTTTCTCCCAGGTGGTGCACAAAACAAGATAAAAAAATATCTTCAAATCCTGGGCCTCCACTTTGAAATTGCAATTGTATTAAAGTAAGTACAACACTCTTCAAGGCTGCAAAGGTCAAAGGCCTCCATTTGAACTAACTGGTGTCATGTGTCAGGTCCTCTTAGCTCCTCACGTCCTGCTGAGCAGCTCAGCTTTCATGAGAACTTTGATGCTTCAGCAGACTAATTACAAAGAAACACATAAGTGACCTGATTCCCTAACATCTCTGGAATCAGTCTGTGGCGTATTTATCTTTAATTGGCTGCAATGGAGTTTTAGGCTTTGATCCGTACTCTGCCGTCTAGTCACCTTCGCGGACACCAGCTTCGTAATTTCATTCGCAGAATACCGAATGCCATCAAGACAGCTTTACAAACCGCTCTGTGTATGAAAGGGACAGTCTTGTTGTCTTCTTTGTGCATCATCTGAAATGGCTCTATTCTTGGGGAACAGCCTTTTACGCTAGATTTGCTTCTGTGTAAAAGTACAGCAAGTTCACGCAAGTGCAAAAAGAAACAAGCAGCAGTTGCACTTGATTCCACTCTAGCCTTCATTTTCAATGCTGCCGCAGTGACTGTAAAAATGTGTGCATATTGAGAGGTTTTGTTTTTGTTTGTTTTTCATCCTCGACAGATATACAAACTTTTATTTCCGACTGTTCCACAGGACCAAGCATGTTTCAGATAGCTATTCCCTGAAGAAATCCCGTTGATCAGACTTGGCTGGCTGTTGTTGTAATGACAATGAATCTTTGTGATGTGCAGTCAAGTCACTGAAATAACTAGGTATAGGAAGACAAGCGATGTGAAAAAGTGGCTTTGGCACAGCAAGCCTCTCTGGTAGAACAATGTTAACAAGAAAAGATGCAAGCCCTAAACTTGGGTGACAAAAGATGAAGGCTGCAGTCAGAAGCTCTGACTGTAAGAAATGTGTGAACACCAGCGTGCTTGTTGTCACATACATTGTTCAGAGACAGATTTCTGGCTTTGCACTCTGGAACACACGGTTACTATTGTAAGTGCAAGCAGAAATGAAAAACTAGACACAAACAATGACATTATTTGCAATGCAAACTATAATAAAAGGTTTAATTAAACCTAAAACACAGCAAGATCCCATATCAGCAGCATTTACTCTTATTTATTTAATTTGTACTGATTGAACAAGCAAGATATGATTTGTTATTAAGAGCCATTCAAATAAGGAAAAAGACCTGTGATCACCTGGAATTTGTCTTTTGTCTTCACCGGCAAAGGAAACAATTGGCATTCAGACATAGGTCAGTGGTTCCAAAGAGTATTTTTTTACATAGAACGTCTCAGTATCATGACAAAATGCTTTTGCTTTTGACCACAACAAAAGTGAAACTTTTTAATCAGTTATTCATGCTAACAGAACAAACATTAAACCTCTAAATGTGGACAATAAAATTGTAGTTATGCTAAAATGTGTATATCTCCTATTTCTTTAGTTTATGTATATTTTGTCATTTATTTAATTTTCCAATTATGTAATATCACTTTTTAAATTTCTAGTAAAAATAGTTCAGATGAGCGAATCTCAACTTGCTTTTAAAGACTAAGGGACAACCTTAGAAATGTGATCAAATTGACCGAATGTCTGTGTGCTGCACTGTACGTAAACCGATTTTATCTTCTGCTTGTATCTGATCGTACATACAGACATGTAAACAAACAAATACAAATGTGTTGGTGTTCTAGATTTTTTGACTAAATGCATTAAAAACACCAAGTATTTTGTGCACCCCCTCACTTTCATAGTTTTAAAATTCCCATCACTCACCCCGGCAGAGAAAAGTAGTGATTCTACAACACAATTCAGAGAGCGACTAAAAAGACTGCTGTGCTCAACAGGAAAATGGATGTTTTCAGGATCTTCTCCACTTATTTACCTTCTCTTTTGGCATAATGTGCCGGGCAGTTGGAATTGCCTTTCCACATTGAGGTGGACATGCAGCAGCAGAATGACAGGGTCTCACAGGTGAGTGATATGAATGCTGACCTTTTATACAAACTTGTAATTGTTGGACCACCTTAGTTGACAAGGCTGCAGTACATTAAGTGTAGATTATGAGGTATTCCTTGTAACTTGATTATTTTTAGTTTATTTTTTTTTACTTTTTCAATAGGTGGGATTATTAAATGACCTGCAGTGGGACCAATTTTATCTAATTCTATAGGGAAGTGTCCTACTAGCTTTGTTGCCAACCTGGAGTTTTCCTTCTTGTCATGGGACATTGAACCACAGCAAGAAAGTTGACATTTGAATGGCCGGTGCTCTCCTATTTGCATGTATTTCGTCGATTTGGAAAAAAAATTCTGTTTTTTGGATCAGGCAGCTCCCGATGCCCCGTGGAAGCAGCTTTAAAGAAAACTTGACACATCCTGTGCACATTTTACCTGGAATTGTTTTATTTAGAAATTATTTTTAAAGACAACTAGATTTCTCCTGTGTTGGTCATTGTGAGTTCTTCAATAAATGTGTTTTAGGGTTTCATTCCTTCATATTTTTTAAATTATGATTTCTAATTATTATTTCGAAAAAATAAAGATGAATCTTGCAGATATCATTGACTATCTTTAGAATGTAACTCCTGCGATAAATGAGGGACCACTGTGTAGTAAAGCTTCAGACGTCATCATTTTTGGCTTTTCCCTTAGATGAAGCAAGTCTAAACCTGCGCTTCACTGAAACTGCTACTCCAACAACTCGACACATGCTTCGAAGCCTCGATACAGAACGTCACATCACTAGTTTCTGCCGTCAAGCCCAGTCTCATACAATAAGGGTCACAGCATAGGGACATGTGAATAAGAAATTATAAAAATAACAAACAGTAAACAAAGATTTAATAGTAAAATAGAACAAAACAAACAGGAAAGTAAAAAGTTTGAATCTATGGTACGCTTTGGGGGTATGGATATTTTCAAGGGTGTTGTAAATTTAATGAAATTCAGTAATACAGCCAAAAATAGCTATATTATATAATACTACTATATTACTATAATAGAAATCTTTCAAACTCTGTATTTATGTGAATAAAATTTGGTTTGAAAATGCAATAAATTATCAGTATTTTCTATGTTTTTTTTTTCATTATCAAAATTAAAAAGTGAGTTTATGATACCATTCGTTTTTCCTTTACTGTTTATAAATCATTCCATTTGGTTTCAGATCTCAAAAAAGTACAGTCATTGAAAAGGGGAAGTATAGATTTAAGGGAGTTATTACAAAAACTACAGTTATCATCATTTGGCAATGCACATATTTGTTGAGTGAATTATATACACTGATTAACTTTATAATTAAAATATTGTGTTGATGGTGAAGCCTTGGACTCTGTGACCTGCTGTGTTCAGCTGCATCAAAAATCTAATGAACTCTACTGGAAACAAAACAAACAAAAAAAAGTGGATTAACTCAATAAAACAAAAAAAAAACTTACATCTTCTGGATATATAGTATTTTGTTTTCAATTATAATATGAGTAAAACCAAAAGGAATCCATTGTGGTAACTATGGAGAAGATTTAAAAGTTATTTTTACATACTCACCTAGGGCTATTAGCCAATCAGCTGAAAGGCTTTATAAAGTTGTTGTGTGCATCAGCGTGTTCTGTGTTAAATGCAGAAAAGTGTTTTTTTAAGCTTTAGCTGTGATGCTTGTTTCTGCACACAGACTTTCCCTCAGTTAAACACATTGGTTATTCATAGCCAAGCTAAGCTAAGCTAATTGGCCTCTGGTTGTAAACTTTAATTAACTGAGAGGCAGACATTTCAGAATTAGTCCAGATAAATAAAAAAAAAAAAAAAAAAAAAAGGACATGCGATTTACTTTTTTGTTGTGGGATAAATTATTCGGTCAAAATAATGAAAACTAAAATGCCACAGTGTTTGCAAAGCTGTTGATTATCAGGCTCACAGAGACTTTAGCCCTGGGTGGAGCCGACAGAGAGCGCTTCGGAATAAGAAAACTAACTGAAGCAAAACAGCAACGGATGACCTTATGCAATGTGCTCTGGTTGTCCAACCAATGATGCATTTAATTTAAGTCAAGCATGGAGTCACATTCATGCTAACACATTGATTAGTTTGAATACAAAGGAGCAAATCTTCCTGTAGAGCCTAATGAGGTTCATTGTTATAGAAAAATATCAGCATTTTGGATGTGTTAACATAAGTTTGTGCATCTCCCCTGTGTTTTGTATTTTTCTTTTGTCATTCTGCTGTTTAAAAACATCCAACGCTGCTAGTATTAAAAACCACCTCAAGACTAGTTTTGCCACAGCGGGTGACGTCGGGTTTTCATGGTTTTGCACACAGCTCATTCAAGATGAGATAACGTGTCAAGGTTGCACATGAATTCCAAGCAGAAAGATGTGTATGCAGCTCACAACCATGTGGTTCTCTGTCATGGCCTGGGCAAATGACAGCTAGGCGCTTCTCTCTGTCACATCATCTTGCAGGAGAGGTGGAGGATTGTTTGGGGCCAAGAAACACGCACTTGAAAACATGGCAAAGGAGTGTCATATAATCAAAACATCACAAAACACCCTGATAGCTGGGAGAAATGGTGTTTCCAAAGCATTACAACACAGGATTTGCTGTTAAGATTCACGCATTCTTGTATAGAGCACATCAATATAATTATTTTCCAAAACATTTAGCGTTGGAAAAATGTAAACATGTCATTTTAGTATGACACTGCTTTGACACTGCTTTTCATTAATAAATTGTATTTTATGTTAAAAATATTAAATTAAATGTTAAAAAATGTCTAAAGTTCACCTCCAGTCATTTTTATGTAATTTAAAAGAGGTTCCCAGTGATCTTTTAATCATGATTATGTTATTTTTAGCCAAAATAATTGTTAAAAAATGTTTGAAATTTGCATCTGAGTTGTGGGCGGAACTGTTGTTGCGGAGTAAGCAGATGCATCAGAATGGACCAGAGCAGGGAACTTGTGGTCCACCGACTTTTGCTCCTTGGTCATTGCTTCAGGCTTTTTTCAACAGCCTTTTTTTTTGTCTGTCCCTGATTTACAAAGATTTAAATAAATAAATACTCAGAAATGCAATTTTAATCTTTATTTATTCATTTTTGTCTTCAAAAAAAAAAAAGCCACAAGAACGTGTTGAAAATTCCAATTTTCATTGGAATGGGTCTTTAACCGCTTGAGACAAACGGATACTTAAAGTTTATGGTTTCTTTATTATTCCCAAAAGAACAGTAATTACACATCACCCCAGCTAAAGATAAGGTGCAAATTACAAAACATCGCTTACAACGTGGATCAGACCAGGAATAAAAACATTCTTGCTTGTTCTGCACCAGGTGATAAGAGAAACAACTACAAACAGCCAGAATTCAAATATTTGATAATTAACTGTAAGCAGTTTTTTCATGCTTTAGAGAGCCTTCAGGGTACAGAGAATGACACATCCACGTTCACATCAAGTTTGCTTCACAATTCTGCTAACTACATACTGTGTGTGAGGATCTGAAACGGACATGTCAAACTTGACATTAATGGCGTCTTGGATGTGTTAAATAAATTCAAGCATAAGTCACTTTTACTTTAATGCTCCCCACAGCATCATTCCAACATCCTGCAGTGATGAAGTCTGTGCAGAGCATCAAGGGAGGCACAACATTGCTATAGTAACAGTTCTTTTTTTTATGGGGTAATGTTAGGGTAGCATATGAACAATGAAACATATGCAGCCGGAAATGTCACTTTTTACATATTTTAGCCTAATGATCAGGTGGAGTGATGAATGTCAACTTTGTCAGTGGCGTGATTCTCTTTAATGACAGGGTAAACAGCGGAGGTTTGACGGCACATATATGTATTTATCTGTCAGAATATTCATCACAAATCAAAACTATCTTGTGTGTTTATCAATTATCGGGAAAATTTGAGGGCCAACAGGTTTCATCAAAATAATGGAGTAATCATAGTAATTTGGGTTCAATTGTTCTTTTATTCTTGACTGCAAAGGCACATCCTGTTTGTATTTGTATTTGTATTTGTATTAACAGGTTTTCCTTCTCACAGTCGTGTCGGATTGGGCTGAACATCTGGTCTGAGATTAAGCGAGGAATATTTTGGGTACGCTATGTAGCTTTACAGTAATCACATCACCATAATCAGACTCTGATTTGATTACTGGCATGTCAGGAAGATGAGAAGACACTGTCTTGGGTAACAAAATTAACCTTTGAGGTATAGAAACACACCAGCTTGGCTTTTTAATTGCTTGAAAACACCTACGAATCTGGAAACCTTTGATCTGTGGGGGCTCACACTTTACCTCTGGGGTTTTTCCAGTACTTCACTTTTGTCTCAAGCGGTTCTTTTGTTCTTTATAACTCAGAACAACAAGAAAAAATGTTCTTGGAGCCAAACGTTCCCCACTTCATGAAGAAAAACAATATAATATATGGTTTCAATAGAAATGTCTGACAGCATGGTCCTACAATTGTTTCCACTGATCACATGCATTATAAGAAATCCTCATGAATAGATAGCGGTGTAAAGGGCTTTTGTAGTTGTTGATACGTTTCCTTTTCCAAAAATATTTGTTACAGTCTAAAAGAAAACACAGTTTGCTCTAAATCAGTGTGTAAAAAGATGGATCATCCTTTCCCAAAAGGACATTATCGTGATGATGTTGCCTCATAATTTAGTCACTTAATTAAAATTAATTGTGCAAAAATATATGCATATTAGGCTTATCTGAATCCCAGGCCTGAGACTGGTCACTTTAGGGTATTTTGTTTGAGCTCCAACAAATAATGAACATGCGAAGTGAGGATAATGCATCTTTTAATAGCGCTCTGTCTTGCTTAGGTAAAAGTCAATGTGGAGACCATTTATAATGAGGCAATCATCAGGTGGAGCCTGCGATAATATTGTTTCTCATAATAAATCCTGCAACTCTCCTGGCTCACAATCGTCCCCAAGACAAGCAGCTGCTCCTCCTGAGCTTGTTAAAAAAGGAGAAACCAACAACACCTTGCAGCTCCATGAATTGCGCTAACATCCATTGTGCCCGTTGGAGGGGTCTGCTGCACGACATTCAGCCTGCAGAGGATTAACTGAGAAGTTATTCTTGACAGTCACAGATACATAAAGTGTCCACTGAAAGCATAATTTTATGCAATCTGAGATTATGTTTGTTGAAACCTCTTAGTTTCCTAATTTCTTGAAGATTCAGGACTGGCAGTAGCTGATATTTCTGGTTGATGCTATGGGGTAACAATCTTTAGTGGAATGACAACACCTGTAGGCATTACTTATTACATCTGCTCACGTGTGATAAAAGACAGAATTCATATTTTAAATATGACAACTTTGTGAGAATATCTTGGGTGTTTGTGATCCAGGCTGGTTTGGTCTCAAACATTCATGTTTAGACGAGATCCAAAAGAAGAGTAAGTAATTCTTAAAAGACTTTAAACAAGCAAAAGTCCTAACATCAGACTTTGGGGTCTTAAAGACTGACTCACGTTATGCTTTGAGTTATTTTAAAAGTGTTCCCTGTGGTCTTTTAATTATGATTATACAGTTTTTAACCTGAAAAATGTTGTTTTCTCAGACATTGTTTCTGCAAAGCAGCAGTAGTTCGTTGGTAATTTGCCTTGTTGAAGGCTCCGCTAGTGCGGAGAGGAGTATTCTCTACATCCCAAAAACAAACTTTTTCAAACAGCATTTTTTTTTCATTTGCTCCTTATTCACAGCAGTTTGAATAAAGAAATATTCAGAAGGATACTTTTGAGATTATTTTATTAATACATGTCCTCCATTATCAGAAAAGTAATGTTAAAACCACATTTTGAACTGAATGGGTCATAGACAGGTTACTTACTGTCTCTTTAGAACTAAGTGGTGTTTTGTCACCAGATTTAATATTGGAATTTCTGCAGTGGAACTAAAAAAAACAAACAAAAAAAACACATAAATAAGAAAAGTTTAATGATAATAAAAACACACACTTTTAAAATATTTATTTAGAGGTAAATATTGTCCCAAATATTATCGTGTTGCCAATATTTTGGTGGTAATTTGAAAAGCTATCATTAAAATTGCACAATTAAATTTTTTTAATTCATTTAATCAACACAATTCTTTTTCATTCCAACTTGTTTTATGTTTTTATTTATTGCACTTCAAAACTGAAAGAGAGAAAACAATTTGAAATGTCTTTAATGTGTATAAATCTGACAGTTCTTAAATCATGAGTTTTCCACGGAACCTTTTAAGTCTTTGCTAATATGAATTTATCTGGGAATCTCTCATTTGATTAGCTATAATCAACTGAAATGTGGATAATTGATAACAGAGAGGTCAGGCTGTTGATAATTTAAAAGTGTTAAAAGCTAATGTCTACGATTTTGAAACAATAAGTCAGGAAATCACTGCAGAGGAGAAATACGACTCCGGGCTTGATGAGGAGACAGATAGCAGCTGTGGCGAATGATCAATGGGAAAACGAGTTATTGCGCCCACAGAACACACGCTCAAAAGAAATAAAAGACAGAAAAGCAAGAGGTGAAAAAAACCATGGACTTCAAAAAAACTGCCATTACTAGATTACAAGGCGTCTGCTTTCGGGGAGCTATAAAGAGCTCTTGTTCTCTGCCTGTGTAAGCCTGCGGTTGAAGTGTAAGGTTTTCCGAAGTGCTCTGTTCCATCACAGCCTTCGTGGAAAAATATGGCTTGTATGTACAAGCGCCATTAAGAAATTAATTTATTGTAGAACGTTGCACACCCCAATGATCAGTTCGATTTGTGAACGCGCACCGAATGTGAAATGATATGTTGCATAAACAAGTTCTACCCACAAAACAAGGATAAAAATATTTACTGCAGCACCACACGAAACCTTTTCGAATTGGTCTGCACAGTGCAGAGATGGCAGAACATCACCCATTGAATGGAATCTGAGTTCTCACATAAAAAACTCTGTTTCAGGAAAAAAATGTGACTGAAGTGTTTTTTTTTTTTTTTTTTTTTTTTTTTAACAAATTAGGTGTTTAAGACTGAGTATAAACAAAAACATAAAAAAAAAAAAAACATCTTCCATGAGAGTCTTTGCATCTGTGTTGGAGAAGCACCAGAAAACTGCAATGCAGGTTGCACTGCCAAATCATTTGATCACAAGACTTAGTTGAATACTGATGTGAAGTGGAAGTGCAAAAGGCTTGAGAAAGCAGAGCAGATTTCACAAGTAATTAAAATATGCTACTGAGCCCATATGGATCATTTGCTTTCACTCATTTACGCTCCATAGTGGATGTGTACCGGCTCTAGACGGTCCGCTGTGCACTAAAGCAGCGATTGTTCTGTTTATGGGAAAGTCCAACCAATTAAACTTTTGAACAAATTGCCATCACTAAAAAAAATCAGGAGCTTCACATCAGCAGAGTTTCACAAAAATCCAGGAATAGTTAATGCAAGGTGGGAAAAGGTCATATATGCACATCTAATTCATATTTAAAAGTAAATGTTAACACACGAGGTAAAAGAACAACAGTAGGCTCAGTGAAACTCACCATGTAGCTTTCCATTATGCATTCCTCATCTGAAAATGTATGTGCGACAGGAAGCTGTGATTCACAGCATGATTCTTAGTGCATTATCCAGTCAGCAAGTTTTATTTGGCAGAGATATGATCCAAATAAACAGCCAGGCACTGGCACAGGTTTTTCCATGAATAATGGACAAATGTGGTTCATATCTGCTCGGCCAAAGTTGAACCGTGACGCTGTCATGTCATGACCAAAAGTAAACCTGCACTGGCTCAATCTGCAGAATTCAATTTCATCCTCCGGTGTGTGAAAACCACTGCAGCGCGGGACGGTGCTCATGTACAGAGGCATCCACAGGCGGGCGGATGTGCAGCTATAGAAGGGCTTTGTCACTTCCCAAACATCAAACATATGATATCTGAGATGGTTTCCATGGTGATGCTTTATAACCTTTAGCTGTTTGTTCACATAGTGCTGTTTACCTCAGTGTCTCCCACCCCTTTCCAACACCCATAAACAATATCACAGAGGCATCACCTATCTTTAGAAAAACATGCCTTAATTGAAAAAAAAAACCTACACACACACATATATATACACACATACTTTTTGTTTTTGTTTGTTTCTTTTTGGATTGGTCAACTTGCTTCTACATCAAACTCACTTCCAACACTGTATATCATGAGTCAGGCAATAGAAGTCTGCTTAACACCCATGTCCTCCAAATAATTTGAAAATTACCTGATATTGAATGGAAAGCTCAGTCGTGCAATGAATTTTAAATGAGGTGGCATTCAGATAAATTTGGCATTACTTAAATATTTTTAAATGTATTCATATATCACTTGTGTTGACTGGTAATTCATTTTTTGTTTAAAACTTGCTTAGACAAGATTATTCGAAATAGTAGAAAATACCTTTTGGTTGAATTTGAGTCTTGTTTGACTTCTAAGTTTAATATTTCTTTGGCTGAGGCCTAAGGATGTTAGTGTAGACATACTGCACAGATCGTTTTGGACATCACTTATGGGATTCTGAGAATGAAGTCTAAAGTGGTGCAGTCATGTGTGTTGTGGTTTATGTTCATATTATATTTATGAAAACTGGACATTAGGTGGAGCAGGATGAAGTGAGTGTATAGTTTTTAATTTTCTTAATACCTTTTGAGCTCAAGATGTGTAAAAGTACACACAGACAGAAAATATAGTGGCTATATTGAAAAAGAATATATATAAATATACATAACAGGCAAATAAAGAGATGCTGTGTGAAGTCCAGTTGATTGTTTTAGCTTCTGTAGTTCTTCTGCTTCTGTAGGACTAAAAAATCTGACTGAGGAGCAGCAGACAGTTGGATCTAGTCAGACTGAAACAGCAAAATGTTGGTAAAGCAGTGTCTTGATGACAACAGCAGCAGCCGGAGTCAGGAAGCTGTAACACCCACCTGGATATTAAATAAGAAATACAACAATGAGGGTAGGGACTGGAAATTGGTCAATTTGGTTTGAGTCTAGTTTAGTTTATCAGTCTGCAAAGGGACACCACCAGCAAAGCAGCCTAACTTTGAAGTCCATCACAATCCAAAGCAGCATCTATTCGCCTCTTCCCCCAAAAAAGAATGAAAAAAATAGAAACGTTTTTGTTTGTCAGCGCACATTTTATATTAAATGAATGGAAATTGCTTCAGTGTTCATTTAAGAAACTGCAACTTTTGGTATTTATGTGTTAAACTTAGGAACAGAATGTGGGGTTAGGCTCTCAATAAGCCTTCTATTGATCAATGACTCCAATCACATATTCTGATAAACTGTTAAAATCCTAATATGTATGAATGCAAAAAATGCAATTCCTGAGAAATTAATATGTAATAAACTTAGTTTTGTGTTGGTTCAGAAATACCCATTTACTTTCTGCATTATTTCGATTTTTCTCAAATTTTCTGTAGTTCATTTCCAAAAATCTGTGCTTCTTCAGATCTTTTACTGCTTGTTAATCTTTTCCTCATGGTTTGCCTTTTTATCCTGACACAGCTCTGTTTTCTTATAGACATATCATTTCCACTAATCATGTGTTCGCTTTGCTGATTGGTGATTTTCTTCTGCTCTCGCTTAATGTTGTCACTTTGTTGATTCAGTCTGATGATGCATCACAGCTGTAAGACAGTCATTTCGCCTGCGAGAAATTCAATGGCAGACTTCTAGTTCTGAACCTTGATTACCTTACCCCCAAAGAGGAAACAAAGTTTTACAAAAAGTCATTTAAATCTTCATTCACATTTCACAAAAAAAATCAGTTTCTATTCAGTTTAACTGATCCACTCTAAACTCGGAGAATGAAGTAGAACACGCAAGGATAACGGCAGAAAAGAGCCTTTAGAGATTACTTTTTAATATTTGGTTTGACTCCATCCATAAACATTTGACACATTTCTCTTTAAGCTCTCCTTTTGGCAGACCGGATTACATGAGCTAATCTGTATATCTCTAAAACATTATCCTGCTTTGGTGATGTGTGTTTGTGGCAGATTCCCTCGTCGCTGTTGAACTACCTCTGCTGGGAAGATTAAGTGTGTGTGCCGGGGTTTACTGGAAGTGCTCAAACAAGCTGCTGAAAGGTCTGAAGGCTGTTCGGAGATCCATTCAGGGATTACGTTCTCATATCAACTCTCATCTTGAGTTTTGAAAACCACCAAGATGTTCAACGACTTGCATCAGCCATTTCACAGCTGAGGTGTTGTCTGTCCATTTCCCCCAAATGATAAAGAATATCCTTCTTTTGAGCCAAAGAGAATAGAGCAGAGCTGCCATAATAAATGGGTTAGAAATCTTGCAGTTATATGCATGGATATATATATTGCAAATACAGAATTCTGCTTTGTTGTTAACTGATATCATAGTTGCAAATGTCTGGGTGAATAGGATGAGGAAAGAGGTTTCTCCGCTTTGATCTTGAAAATGATTAAATATACATGACAGAAAGCAGAAAGCTCAGAAACCATGATATGAAGCCATTCCACTATAAAGACAGGCATTTAGTAGAGTGGTTGTTGAGCTATTTTCATGTTTTCTCTCTGACAGCACAGCGAACCCTTTCATGCGGCAGTAAGGTGCTGGTTATAGTGGACTGCCTGTTTAATCTGTTACCCATTCAGCCTTTACAGCTGTGAACCTCCACCAGGAAGAACAACCCACTGAGATTATGGTGTTAGATTAAATCTAACAATGATTGAATAACCAACCATTATATGACTGTGGCAAATTAATTTCCCCAGTGCCATGTCAGCTTGGGCAACACATTCTATGTATGGAGCACACTGTGAACTGCTGATTTGTTCATACAGTGCAAATATGTAATAAAACAATAATATCTGGCCTAAAAGAAGCCAAGTCAACAGACAAAAACAAAAAAACAACAACAAACTATATAATACAGGCACACCTCTTAAGAGGCCATCTCACGTCTTTGTTTTGATCTTTATTACACATACATCTTTATATTACAGTTTTATTTTCATTTTATTTTCAGTCTTATTACTCAGCCCTGCTTTTGTTCAAAAAAACTATGACGATAACATAGAAAAAACATGTACAATATTATCTACAAAAAAAATAGCTATAGCCCGTGTTACACGTCCATAGTAGGATATGTCTGTCCTTGTCGTCAGCCTTGAGTAAATGTTAAATACTATGAAGCATTTGTTTTATACATTATATAGTTAATTATACTATATATCATGTATTCCTCTCTTCTATATATACTAACTCTTCCATTTATTCCAACAGAAGAGCTTTGTGCACGTATGTAAGAAACACAGACATGCTACAAGCAGGTGAACTGTTTATTCTATTTTTTATCAGCAGCCTACTGGTCTGTTAAAATACACCTTTTTTGGAGAGGCTTCTTGATGGCAAAACCAGATTCATTCTACATTAGGTTTACAAAGCCTTCTGTGTAAAATAGCAAAAAAAAAAAAAAAAGAATTCACAGCCTAAAAACAAACTGCATCCACTGCTGACTGTCTGAGTGTGTGTGACCCTTCAACAATGTGACAACCTGTTCAAGGTGTACCTTTGCCCGACAGTGGCTGGGTTGGCTTCAGCAACCCTGAAAAGGGATTTCTTTTTTGGATGGACAAACAACTGTATTTTACAACCATCAGCACAGTTATATTGCAGCTTTTAAAAACACCCAAGTTGTGGTGTTTTTCTTCAGTGTCGCTAGATCACAGCAGAGTCACAATTTTTACAGTAAATCCCCAAACTACCGACACTGCAGTGACTTGTGTCAACCCCCTGTGGTTTGCTCATATCATTCCAAATTGAGGTTTCTTGTGACTTCGGAGCATTGAAACATCACCAACAGATGTTACAAGTTAAATAAGGTAGTTTTAACCAGATTACAGGTGAGTCACCTTTTTCCACAATCATACACCAAATGTGGACAATGTGGCATTTGAACCATAGTGAATATAAATATAAAGCATTGCAGGAATACTTTTTTTGCTCTCATATAAACTAGTCATTAAAAAACAAACAAACATTGTTTTCTTTTCTTCTTTGCAACTTTAACCTGAATGCCACTTGCCTCATTTGACTAAGGCCTAATTATGACACCTGCAGCTATTCAATTTCTGACAAATAATAAGCAATCTTAAAGCAGCTTGAGCTGGTAGTTTTAAGCAATATCATGCTGAAAAACTGAGCTTTGCTGAATGAAAAAAAGCTCAGATCTTGTGCATTTTTAATGCCAGGAGATAAATATCTCAAACATGATAGCAGCACACATGGCACACATGGCAGGTGAACTGTTTCATCTTTTCACCCCTCCAAGCCGCCTGTCTGAATTGAGCAATCTCTGCCAGCTAAAGCACAATTTGGATTAGCAAAAGCTCCACTGATAGGTCAGCTTAGCCCGTAATGGAGCGGCTTAGACCTCGTCTGCGTGATTATAACATTCTGAGCAGCATTTTCCCTTCATCCAGATGTTACAGAAAAAAAAAAAAAAATCACTGCTGCCTTTATGGCCATGACTAATTTTAGCTTGCATATCTTAACTTGCACTTGTAACATGAAAGTCTATGCAAACTATGATGATTTTAAGCTTTTAGGATTTTATTAATATTTGCTTTTCCACAATTAAAGACTTTTAGAAGTAACAAACAAAAATTGACATTTTCATCATTTTTGCATATTAAACGATGTAATATTGACTTTGAACAGGGTTTTAGCTATTTCAGGCATGGCAGGCATTTTGGTTTCTTATTGCTGGCTGGAGAAATGCTTTGATATTAGGCAGAGCGGTTAAAGTGCACTTGCTTTGCATTTAAACGGTCATAAATTTAACTTTGTGTTCTATACTTCTCAGACCTTCAGTTGTGCTTGTAAAGAGCTCATTGTGGACTGTTTCAGCAGTTTTGATGAAACCCATTCTTCACAAATTGAGTATGTAAGGTGTGTAAATGTGTCATGAAAGTGTTATTGTAATTACCTTAATATAAAGGTTGAATTGTTTTAATAAAATAAAAATTGACCCTTCATGTTGTGTGCATCTGCAGCAAAATCAATAAACTGGTGGAACAAGTCAAGACAGAGTTAAAGGCTTTTTAAGGTTCATGAATGATGTGGTCAGTGATGGAAATCACTTGAAGGAGCGATTACTTAGGAAGTCAATAGTTCATTCTTGCAGTTGGCAGCTTGAATGTTTATGCAAGCTTCTTTGTGGTTTAGTAGTTTTCTGAGTGCTCCAGTCTCTTTTAGTTTAATCTTGAGGTACGTGTCCCATTAAGCAAGATTTCCAGAAGAAATAAAAACTGAGGTTGACATAATTTGTCTTTGACAACAGCATTTGTGTTTATGGATACATCGCCTGCAAAAAAAAAAAAAAAAAAAAAGCACATTTCCTTCTAATTTCCAACCCCAGCTTTCAACATTAAAGTGAAAACTTATGAGCGGCGCACACAGGAAGCACCACCCTTCCAACACACTGCTGCAGGGAACGCAGCGCTTTTTGAACGCAGGAAGCACTGAGATGAGTGTTGTGCTTTGAGTGCACTACATAATGTCTTAAGATCGGAAAACTGGGATAATCCTGCACTGTTTCATCTCCGTAATCTGCAGGCATTTCTTGCAGTTGGTGACACAATAAACAGAGGTGCACTACAGCTGTGCTGCTCTGCTAGCTTCGTCTTAAAAAGATAAAAGACGACAACGCAATAACACCACCTTTGCCTTTAACCTCAACACTTAAAAGACTGATGTTATCTCTAATATTTTAATCTAATTTTCATGGGTCAGAAAATTAAGACACAAGTGCACGGATGCTAATTGATTAGTTAATGGAGATTTAACCTGCTGTTTAGGAACAATGATCTAAAATTAGGAAGCTGGTGAGGACACTGAATTTAGTAAATTCCCTTTCTTCTCACTGGCAGCTGAAAATATATATTTTTCTCTTTTTTTGCTTGTGTTGCTGCAAACAACGTTAATATTTTACAATGAGTTGTGAAATGGATTTAATGACCAGCAATAGTAGCTGAAAAATTGTGTTTTTGTCTCATATTAAGGGGTTAGAATTGCGCTCATGTTTTGGAAGCAAGCATACAAGTTGATTTTTCAGTCAAATGTAAAGAATACAGTTTAATTGATCCCATAAAACGGTCAAGAATCTGCAATATTTCTGACTGTGATGATCAAAGTATGATATATTCTTAAGCACAGGTGAATTTCCTCCTCATCTGATGCACCAACAGCCAGTAATGGCAGGATTAGCACCTGCGGTGTAAAATGAGCATGTCAGTAGCAGAAATAACAGTCAGACAATAACCACAAGCTCCACTGTAACTCATACACAAACGACGCCGTATCTAAAATGAAATACAGTGTTTACAAAGGACTGCCCACACCGTCTCGTAAATATAATGCACATCTGAAATCACTCAATGGCAGACTGCAAGACTCACCGTGCACTGTGAACTCCCCACCTCCCCAGGGGAGAAAATCATTTTTGTTTGTCACATTTAGCTGCTGACCAGTTGAAGCAGTAAAAAGCAGCAGAAAAATCTCATGCATTGGGCTTTTTAAAAGAAAAAAATAACCAAAAAAAAAAAGGCAATTGCAAATTCAAGCTAAGTAAAGCTTATAAAGAGTCACTATGTAAAGTTTAAAGCTTTATGACTTCACATTATGCTGATAAATACTGAATTGAATTATTGTTGATGAACTCAATTTATCCATATGGTATCATAAAAAACAAAGATAAATGCTGCTGAGGCCGGCTCCAGGTTAAAGTCATGATAAGGGCAGCACCCGCAAATAAGCAAAAGGCGGTGCCTCAGAAAAAAAAATCTCAGGAAAAAAATCATTCTTTGGTGTGCAAAGGGCAATATACTACCATTTTATATGAATATAGTTTACTCTGAAAGGCCTTGTATAGGCCCTTTAAAGTGCTGTTGCAAATCAACCCCAAAAAACCTGAAGCTGAAAGCAAGCTTTTTTTTTTTTTACTTTAAAAAAGCTCAAATTTGTCTTTAATTTAATTATGATGGAATATCTAATTGTTTTAGGAGCTGTCTTTCTATGGGAGATCAACCAAAGCAGCACTTTTCTTCACAAAATGTTGTGTGCCAGTTGCGGGCCATTTCACTGTCTCGACACACTCATTCTGCTACTAGTGCCTCCAATTTGTGGTTTAAAAACTATGTAGTGTGTAAAAGTCACCATCTGCTCTGTAACAGCGAAACTATCCGGCAACCAACCTGCATGAAGCTGGAGAAGACGAGCTCGAGGCCTCCTGCTGTGACAAGACTTCCAGTCCTCAGAGAAGCTGAGGCTTTGAGAGGGTACATGGTAAACTGCCTGCAAGGGGGTTGGAACACTGTCTATGTGCTGTTCTGCTTGGGGATAAAGCACGGTACCTGTCAGGGGCAGGCCCGATCGCAGGCTTTGAAACTGCCAGAAAGGAGAGGCAAAAGCAATGTGCTGCAGCTTTAAAGAGATGAAGGCCATGACTAATACGTAGTCATTCTAAAGGCTAGCCTCCCACGGTGAAAATGATCACTTAGAGTCTTATACAAATCTTAGAAAGCCAAAAGGTATCAATACATAGTTTTTAAATCCATTTGACAAACACCACAAATCCGTAAAAACAAGCAATGGTGGTAATTTTGTCTCTTTTGGATACGATTTTTCCCATTTATTCACACTGATCTGTTGTGAACAGTAAAGTGCTTCTCCAAAGCTAAAAGACGGATCCATTTTGTCTCTTTTCCCCGGGACATTTTCACTAACTGGGAGGTTTCTTTTCGTTTGCGTGTCACACTGACCTGCTGCTTCATAACAAAGGGAGGAAAATGAAGGAACATTGCTGTCTGGGGTCGATGCCACAAAAATACAAAATCTTCTTCTTGAAGACCCACTCTGACAAAAATTGTGTTTTTGGTGTTTTTAAAGTGTTCTCATGGCATTTTTTTTTGGATAATGGCAGACATTTCTTGAGAAAATTAAGCTTAAAATTGCATTTCTGAGTATTTCTTTGTCCAAATCATTGTGAAAAGGGAGCAGACAAAAAAATGCTGTTGGAAAAAGCTCGTAGTTGGGACGTGGAAGTTACAATCGACTCCATTCTGATGCGTCCTCTTGTAGACAATTAAATCCATGTAAGCCATTGTTTTCCTCATCCAAGCTGGCATCTGGTTTAAAAAAAAAAAACTGTACAGATGGTAGACGGGAAGTGGGGCGGGCTTTCTTCACTCCAACGGTCCTGCTCAAAACTCTAATTTCTAATGAACTCCTGCTGCTCTGCAGAAACTATGTCCTTTGGCTAAAAAACACTGGGAACACTTTCAAAATACCTCAAAAGATGATCAGAGTGGGTCTTTAAGTCTTCAAATCAGAGTTACAGCAGGCAAAAAGTTTAGGTTAGCCTTCTCAAAGTTAAGGATGCTTTCCACTTTCCACAAACAGTAAAACCTGAAGCAGATGTGATTTGATTAGGTGACTTTAACGACTCATATTATTTAATTTGTTTCTCCTAATGGATTCAGCCATATGGAATCGGTGAAAAGCAGACGTTTGTATGTTCTGTGCCTACTTGTTTATCTGCACGGTAATTAATGCCCCTCAGTCTCCTTGTCATCCCAGGAGATGCTGTATCCATGCAGTGTTTACTCAGAAATTAAAAATCTCAAATGCCACAAACGCTGTCTCTTTGAAACTTTGGAAAAGGTTACAACAATTACTTTGCAAAGACACGCACTATAAGGTATGCCTTAAAAGAAAAGAAAAAAAATCAATGTTGTGCACCAAATGAATTAACATAAGCTGCTCCCCCATATGCTGCAGCTAAACAGATGCAGAGTTTCTCAGCGGTCAACTTAAAATGATTGGATCCTGAAGTGCCGGACGTTTTTCTTCGGCAAGGAAATCTATCATGTTCAAACTGTCATATTAATTGGTTCTGCTTAAGTGAACTGGATCTGCAACATTTCTAGGATGTAAATTTTAGCCTTTGACTCTGATGTACTCAGGTGTGACTTTCAATTAGAGCGGCCTGTTTTGTGCTTCTTCTTGAGTTAATATGCATTTCGATAAAACGTCTCCCTGTGAGAGAACATCGCTGGAAGATGGAGGGTGTCTGAGAAGTTTTTTATCTTTATTACAAATGTAAAAGGTGAGCCACCGTTTTTCTGGGATTGTCTTTAGCTGCTGCAGTGCTTGTTTCTGCTGCTGCAGCATCAATAGGAGAATGGTGAGGCCAGCGCTGATCATACTGAGAGAGCCTGGATTCTCAACACTTTAATGCAAAAGCAAATACTACGATTTGTTAAAAGCAATAATGGAATACTGTTAGTTTATCTTGAGCTATAACCGTCAGATTTAATTTTACAATGTATTTGTTGTCATTTTAAGATTAATTTGAGCGCTTTGATAACCGTTGATGGTACAACAGAATAAAATAAAACATTCAAACAATTCGGTTCATTCTCTGCTTGGACTTTTCAGGCAAAGTAAAAATAGACACATTATAGTATTGATTTAGTATGGTGCGTCCCTCTAAACATGCTCAGAGCCTTTCCCACTCTGAGGCTTTATTTCTCAATGTTTTATGTCCATGCCTGCATAGCCTCAGATCTCAGCGCTGCAGTCTGGCGACGCAGAGAAAGAAATACCTGGCTCGTCCATTGTTGGAAGTGGGACGGTCTGTGGGGGATCCCGGCAAGTGAGCTGGGAATAAGGTTTTGATCAGGACCAGCTGTCACTTCTGTCCTCAACTACTCTGCTGAAAATCCAAAGTTTTACAAAAAGCAGGCGTATAATGTGTGGATGGGGAGGAGGGCGGTTTTAATTAGTCTCATGGTTTTTTATTTTTCTCGCAGCACAACACGTGTGTGCTCATCACTGGACCAAACTTTTCTCAGAAGACAATTAACAGTGATGCCGAAAGGATTTAAGAAGGCATAATTAGACGCAAATCTCCCCATCCGTCAAAATGTTACTTTTAATTGATGATAAATATGAAGGTGGTGTTGGGCAGATAATGAACTAAATGTGCCCTAATGTTGCAGAGGAGAGGAAAATTACAGCATCATGGCAAAACAGGATGACAAGTATAAAGTTTGAATGAAGAAGCACTTTTTAATTATAACACAAAAACACATTTGTGTCTGTGCTGGTTAGACTAAAAGACCTATTGCAAAGAAATGTGCGTTTTGTTTGTTTTTTTTTAGCATGTTTTTGATGATGGAGGACATGTTTTAAGAAAATTAAACTCAAAATTGCCTTTCTGAGTATTTCTTTATTCATTTTGTTGTGGATTAGGGGAAAATAAAAAAATAAGTTGTTTGAGAGGAGCATATTTGTTACGTAGAAAATACGCTGGGTGGGCCACAAGCTCCCTGCTCTGCTCCATTCTGATGAAGCTCCCTGCTCAGCTCCATTCTGACTGACATTCTGACTTGTAGATGACTAGATGCTTGTATGTCTTTGTTTTCCTAGTCTGAGCTGGTTCTGGCTCAAAACAGTCAAGCTGCATAGCTCCAATATTGCTCTCCATTTTTGTGGCATCGGTAACATTAGGTTGGGGGTGTGAGGGCCTGTAAGCCTGCAGAAGAGCGCGAAAACAAGGAATAAAGTGTGTGTGTGTGGGGGGGGCATTGTTTTGCCCACAATTTAGAGGTACATTTCTAATGAACTCCTGCCATTCTGCCACAATTATGTCCTAGAAAACGACAGGTTTTTTGTTTTTGCTTGTTTTTTTTTTTTTGGTTTTGTTTTTTTTTTTTGCATAAAAACACCATAATCATAATTAAAGGCCGCGGGGAACACTTTTAAAATAGGCCAAAAGATACTTGTAGTAGGTCTTCCCTGCAAAAATTGAATTTGAAAGTTAGAAAAACTCTTGTCTTATTTTCTCTCTTGCAAGAAAAACAATCCTATCAAGAAATGTATCAATTGTAATATAATCTTAGTTTAAGAAAACGTGTCTTGGTGACTTGAAGATTTTCCCTTAACATGAGAATAATTGATAAGATTTTTTTTCCAAATTGGCAGGTTTATTTTGCTCATTTGAGAGTAATTTTTCAAATATTAAGAATTTTTGTTCCATATTTCTAGAGGCTTGTTTTGCATTGTTAAACTGATTAACACAATTGTGTAGCTGTCAGTTTTCCTTGTTTGCATCTACAACTATAACCAGCACAGATATTACTCTTTTGGGGAACATCAAGATTGCATCAAAATGATTTGAAGACTAAACAGAAAACCTGCATTTTAAGTTGTGCTTTTAAAAAAATCATTCACTATTAATCACAATTTTTACTGGGTACATTTTATATGACAATATGTGGCTTTTGAACAACAAAAAAGGAAAGACAGAAAATTTCACATCCCTTCATTTTTATTGTCTGAAATGTCTTTTTTTGTAAAGTGTTAACTTAGATACCCCAGAAATGTCATTTGTGTGCACAAAACACATCAGTAAGATACGCAAAACTGTTAAGACTTTTATTTCTGCAGTATTACTCCAAGAAAACAAAGATGCTGATATACCGCCTTAAGAAACAAACATTGTGTTTCTGCACTTTAAATGGTCCGGGTGAATCCACAAATCTAATTGGATGTGAGGGGTTGACGCAGATGTTAAAAAAGAAGTTTCGATCACATGGCCCAAATCTTCTGTATCACTACGCAAGCTTCTTTAAAATAAACTTTTTGCTTCATCACCTGGACAAAAACAAGCACTAAGAGGTGATCATTCTCTCTGAACTGATCCTTTATTTAACCTAGGGTGACAATCAGCATTGTCTTTCCTTTACTACTGCAGTCGAGGTTTGCAGCCCAGTGACCCATTCTCATGTTACCGTGACAACGGGCCACAGCATGTATCAAATAGTCCACTTTATGTAAGAAAGAGATCTAAACAGATAAAGCAACAATAATAACATACTAAAAATCGATTAGTTTTTATTTATTTTGTAACTGAGTGTGTTATGAATGGGATAATGCCTGCCGAAGTGTGCATTCTCAGAAATTGACGCACTGTGTGGAAGCCTGAACCCTCCGATAAGAAGCGGAAGACAGTCGCTTCTGATGTCTAATTAAGCTGCATGAATAAATATTATCTTGTTAATTTTTTTTTAAATAATTGCGTGCGTTAACATTGACAGCCCTAATTTTAAGATGTTTCAGATGTCACTTGGAGTAATAAATGGCAACTTTTTGTGGAGCCTTTTGCAACAACAGGCATTGATTACTGAAGAAAACCTGGAGAAAAGTTTAAGACGCTGCAATGTCATTCTCATGTATGCTGCGAAGAAACTTTGCAATCACTTGCAAGTGAGAACAAGTACACATTGTCCCAAGGAAAAAGAAAAGATATCTAGTTGTAGCAGCCTGAATATGCCCTGAAAGATGTCACCTGTGACCAGCCTGAAGTCACACAACGTAATTAGGAGAAGCATTCACACCCAGACAAAATTGTTGAAACTCGACAGTCAATGAAAGAAAAAGCCACAATGGGGACTAAAACACCTTAAAACTGACTAAAGCAATACAAAACATATTAAAAATCAATCAATAAAAAGCAAACATGCTTTTTTTTTATTGTACTTTATAGACATTGGATCAAACCGATGACAAACAAATGCAATATTTGTTGCACTTTTTGAAAAAAAATCACTACAATCAAACGTTTTCTATGACTTTCAATGCAAATGTCAGCAGCTATTGTGGCTCACTTCTCATAAGCAAACTGCTCAAGGTTATTCCTCCATTCAAAAGACATTTTACTCAAAACTGTGACGTTTTTTTATTACAGTCTTTCAAATCTTGCGTGATATGACACTGTACTTTTATCTTGAAGTTTACCTTTAATCTCTTTGGAGGTCATTCTGGGCTCTTTAGTTAGCATTTGTATCTGTCTCGGTTTATCATGTTGTCTATGGATCTCTAAACTATGAAATTCGGGAAACCATGTGCAGCTGTAGTCAGAAGAACATCAAGCTGCAATGTTTGTGGTTTTCTAGCTTTTACGTACAGCATGACTTACTTTCTAAACGTCACAAACAGCACTTTAGCTTTTTGTGACAATTTCAACAGGCAGATTTACATATTACAAGTCTGAGGACTCCTTAAGCTTAACATGTTAAATTATCTTCAATAATTCTTCAATTTTTTTGTATTTTTTTATACTTTTGTCAAATTCAAGTAAATTCAGAAAATAATGTGGGGTTTTCTTTCCTTCACAGAAGGGTACTACAATACAACAACTGCTGTTAGAGATTTTAACTGCATTCATTGTGGAAAAAGATAAATATATAAAACTTGTTTTTCTGCAAACAAAAGCAGGATTTAACCAATTTATTACACTATCAAAAATAAGAGGTAGACAGTAGAAAAGATGTGCAAAAGCACATGTCCAGGATCATCTGTTCCTCATTCTGGAGAGACCATAAAAAGAGAAAGAATGGCCTTCTGTGTGAGGAGCACGGTGGATGATATCAGGATAAAAGGACGCTCCAGGGCAAGATGGCTTTTTAAAAGCTGAATTTAAGAATGGAAAGAAAAAATCAGAGAGCATCTGATTGGTTTACAAAAACATCCCCCTGCCTAATTATCCTCCTCCCTATGTTACCAATTGCATAATACTAGCAACGCACATAACTCAGTTTAGCTTTTACCCAATTTATTGCATAACCAGCTTCAGGATGTGAGCGCCAAAGGGTTGCTTTCCAAATCCACCGTCAAGAGGTCAGATTTGAGTCACAAAAACAAAGACAAGGCAATATCTTTGCCATTATTTCAATCCTCTCCCATTTCTCGGAATGGCTGTTTTCCGGATTTGTTTTCCTCCTGAAAGTTGCACCTTCACAGTGACAAAACAATGCCTCCCACTCCAAAACAGACCCGCTAGGACCCCTTTGCTCTGGCCTGTGGGCTTGTTGTTGCGCCTGCCAAATATGTACGCTTCCACTCTTTGAGAGCGGCGCTGGGAATGAGTCATTTGACCATCCTTTGTTTTCTTCACTTTGCAGTAAACCCATGTCTTTCTTCTTTGTGTGGCTGTAATCACAAACATGTCACTCAGGGTGAAATAATTGTGTTATTCATTGCAAGTTGACCAAAGTATCTTTCACTTCTCATGAGCAGACTGACTGTCTGTGATGAATAAGCGCTCCCACCCTTGACTGATATTTGCAATTGTACAGCGAGTAATATAATAAAGGCATTGCCATTCATTATTTTTCCATTGTTTGCCTGCATTCATTCCAACGGCACTGATTTCTTGACAGCAGAACTTTATGAAAAAAGCATTTTGTATTTGCATTCTATGTATTTTTACACTAGAACGTCTCAAACAACCTTCATGACTCTGCCTTATGCTGGGAGAGAGTACAAATGAGAGATTTGTCCTTCTTAAACTTCAAAATTATTACAAAACTTTTAAGGAAATCTTCAAAGAATCAGTGCCAAATTAACCATATCCAAGCCCCAATGAGTCTGGAGCCTATTACTTGTGCTCTCGCTCCGAATAATTGATTGTATTTGACATGACATTGAGGAAGTTTGGCGAATGATGCTCTTCAGCAGAGATGAGATCAATCCAAATAAGAAGCTTTCATTCAGCTGACATACTTTAATAGAAACAACTAAGCTTTTCCAAGAAACGGCTCAGACGTATTAGCATCTTAGAGCATAAAGTCGTGTGATTGCCTCACCGCCTCCAAATATTCGAATCGAGAAACATTGAGTTTTAGATAAGTGTTACTGCCTGGATTTATGCATCAGACCATTGTGTGCTCACATTTGTTTCCTGCAGAAAAAAAACATTAAAGCAAATGCCACACATTCTGAAAATAATTAAATTCTTTATATTTGAACTTAACTCGGAGCAAGTGTGATGAGTTTGTGCTCATATCTGGATCTCTTTTTTTCCTTTTCTGCATGTACCATTGTTAGCTTCATGATGTTTCACAATAAATTACCCAGCAGACACTTTATGTTTAAAATATGCATCACATTGCAGAGATCTTTAACGTTAATCGAAAATTGAAGCACCTTTAGTGCGTCTTCACTCTCCTGTTTACTGTGTAGATAAAGCTTTGGACATGTGTTAAAATGCAAGAAAATGAACGTTATGTGTTATGTTCTCGACGTGAGGCGGTAAACACCAGATGGTCGGAAAGGCCTCTTTAGTGCTACGGATTTTGTCTAACTACCCACCTGAATGACCTGTGCTGAGCTGAGCAGCTGACGCAAAGAAGAAAAAGTGGGAGTTAACTGTTTGTTCTTGTTTACTTCAGTTCCACTTGACTGCAAGGCCAGAGGAGACGTTTGCCATGCATGCAGAAATTAGCTTGTTTATCAGCATTTTGATTTCCGTCCCACATCGCCATCCCACTTGCATTTTAGGTGTAGATGATCCATGACTGATTTCCAATCAAAAGCACAACAACAAAGCACTTGGCTTGCGCTATCTTCATTGCTTTATAATTAAGTGTTGGATCATTGTGACATTGCTATGCTATGTGCTCAAACTTTAAACACCTCAAAGCTTGTAAGCTGCTGCACCTGCTCTTCATAATGTAAGATATCGGTTGCCTGAAGGGGATTTGTGTTTCTCTTCTTTTTACTTTATGTTGGGCCCACAGACCCCCCAACTGTACTTTGAAGTGAAATAGCAGACTGAGGTGAAGTCCTTGAAAGGTTACAAAAATCTTTAGCCATTTATTACTGCAAGGGGGAAGTGAGAAAAGTGAGGGAATTTAATGAAAACGAATACTCTTTCTAGTCACCACGCTATCTGTAGTTATGTTTGATATCCTATTACCAGTTCAGAAGTAACCACAGTTCCATACTGCCAAGAGACAAACATAATCCAGAGGGAAATTACCCATCAGGAAAGCAATACTCTTACTGAGATGCAATTACCAGGGCACTTGTGAGACTTTCAGTCCAGTGTCCATGGATGCATGTGTGCGAAGGCGGTCAATATGTGCATAACGGCTCTTATGTTCAGAGGAGTAAATTGGATTCTTTGTTGGAGAACAGTTAATTTAGAATATGTCCAAGATGCAAATGATTGATGCGATTGCATCGTTACATCTGTAGATTCATGGTGCAGGACGGTCCAATGCAACATCATACTTCAGGGCGGAAAAAAAAGAGGCTTTTATTGCAGCGGTGCAGTGAAGTTCCTGCCCTACCTCTGCAAGACTTTTTAATTAGGAATTTTGCCGGCGTGTTTACACGGGAATTTTTGCGGGAAGGGTTGCCTAATTAGGAGTATGTATGGATCCTGGTTCCTCCTGTGTTATCTTGCTAGGGCTCACGTGTTTGTATTTGTTAGTAGTTAAGTAATCTGCATGTCTCACAGAGGATTTAATGTACCGAATTAGCAATGAATCACATAGCCTAAAACAAAGAAGACACTACGGTTTGGAATGAACATGAGTGTAAACATTTGATAAGGATTTGCTGGAGGCAGTCGCTATGGTTTATTACTGATACAAAAATATAAACCACAGAAAAAAAAAAGAAAAAATCAAAGCCTGCACTGCCTGAGCAGTATCCTATTGTACAACTTATTCTTGGACAAACCTACCAGGCTGAACACATTTGTGACATTGGCGAGCAGCTTCATGTTGTCCCTGAGATGAATATCTCAAGCACTGAGCTTTTCTATACATCAAATTGTCTCCTTGAATCTCATAATTCCTCATAAACATCTTCAGTGGGTAGCCTGTAACCTTAAATGGAGCACAAAGGAGAAAAGGGAGGAGCTCAGCGCACCCATTGCAGATGAACTGCATGTGGATAAGAACTAAAAGTGCCAGGGAAGAGTGTGAGCCCAGCATGCATTATAAATGTATGACAAAACAATACCCCAGGCACCCCGGTATTAATGATATGCAGTGAACTCATTATTAAAGTTCCAAAACAGCTCCTGGAGTAACACAGATGGAGTCAATTAAGCAATGAGCATACTTGCTTGCCTGCCGTTTCATCTTCTTTCTTTTATCTCTTGCATATTACTCCATGGATGTAATTAGCTGTATGTTTCTCCTCACAACATAATGTCCAGTAATAATAACAGTTATTTTCGCTTGTAATTTCAAATAATGCTCTGCTTAATAAATGTACCAAATTTGCTTGCGCCGTGTCCTTGGGTGTTCCATTTACACGCCGAGGTGCTGAGGATTAAACTGCTTTTCCTCTCTTTGCTCTTTCTGCTTCCCAGAGACCTGATGCCTTCAACGCTGGAGGGGCAGATCACCATGGAGAAGACGCCCAGCTACTTTGTAACTAACCATGCCCCTAAGCGCATCCACTCCATGGCCAAGGACATCAAGCTTATTATTGTGGTGCGTAATCCTGTCACCAGAGCCATTTCAGACTATACCCAAACTCTGTCCAAGAAACCTGAAATACCGACCTTTGAGGTTCTGGCTTTTAAGAACCGGACGCTGGGTCTTATAGACGCCTCCTGGAGTGCATTGCGTATAGGAATATATGCCCTTCACCTGGAAAGCTGGATGCAGTATTTCCCTTTGTCCCAAATGCATTTTGTCAGTGGAGAAAGGCTCATCGTCGACCCCGGAGGAGAGATGGCTAAAGTGCAGGACTTTCTGGGACTCAAACGAATCGTCACCGACAAACACTTTTACTTTAATAAAACGAAAGGATTTCCTTGTCTAAAGAAGCCAGAGGACAGCAGCACTCCCCGATGTCTCGGCAAATCCAAAGGGAGAACTCACCCTAAAATCGACACGGATGTGATCCGGCGACTGCACAAGTTCTACAAACCCTTTAACATGATGTTCTACCAGATGACTGGTCAGAACTTCCAGTGGGAGCTGGAGGAGGACAGTGAACCTCGCGTCTCCCAGAACTAGCATGGCACAACTCGGCCACACCACCAGCCTTCTCACTGATACTATCGTCCTGCTTCATCATAAGACCGAGTGCTCGAGCAGGCCGCGGCTGTCCTTGCAGTGTCTATATTCATTAGCAGAGGTTTACTGACATGCTTTTTTGACAATGGCAAATCATTATTGTGTATACATAAAATATATTTATATTTGTGTAAATGAGATGATTTATTCCTTTTGTTTTCTAAAGCATTGAACTGATAAAATCATGTTGACTACGGAGATGCATGCGATGAGTTAAGTGTCCTTACCCCTCATGAGACCTAAGGCTAAACTCTGCCTGTTTCTTCTCCCTTTATTTTCCCTGCAGTTTGTTGCCCTAACACCCACTCAGCACTGTTCAGCACAAAAAAAGATCATCTATTTTAATGGCTGAGGCCATGAAATACATTTTTTTTTCTTTCCTCAACACACGTCTGCTGCTTTAGAAGACAGAGAAAGGAGGACATATATAGTACTATAATCCTTTGACATGTGCTTATCTTTTTATAGTTCATATTCTGAGTTGAAACAATCCTTTTAAGTTTGCCAAAGTGTTCATTTACTGTGTGCCACTGTTCTGGTTGCTCGGCACTCATTAATTGCGTGCACATTCAATAGGGGAGATGATGTACATTGGCCATCATTCAATAATTGGATTGTTTCACTGCACAGTTGAACATTAGCATACTGATGACCATGCACTCTGATGTGGCGCAGTATCAGTGGCTTTGGTTTAATTTCACAAATGAGTCCCTCTACTTCCTGTGCATCAGACGATCCTGCAACTGGACGAAAATATTTTGCTCCTGCCAGAGTGCACCTAAAGTACTAGTTGGCCCAGTTTACCTTGTGAACTTCCTCACTTCTATCCTGGTAATCTACAAGTGACGGGGGAAGGAAACTACAGCAGGACCTAGGAAAAGTTTGTCACCAAACATCTGCAGCAACGCGGTCTTTCTGTCATTAGAGATTAATGGTGTGTTAAATAAACTGCTGCTGCTGGAACAAAGTCAATGTCAGAGAGAATTTGCTGTCAAGGTAAAGCCACATACATGCCCAGGCAAATTACCAAGCCATTACAGTATGTGCTTAACGTGAATGAGTCCATTTCAGTCGGGGAAATGTGGTGGAACCAGAGGTTTATTAGCAAACACGTGACAAACACGGATCTGCTTTTAAGTGTCAAGTACTCATGCACTGACAAAACGTGACATTTCTCCTTATTACTATTATATATATTTTTTTTATTTTTCATTTCCCGTTGTGTGTGTCTGTTGTCTCTGAACTTTTCATTAATTGAGACAATCAATACAGTCAATGAGTCAATAAATACAATCTGCAACAAATCGATGGTTGCTACAGCTATGATGCATTGCTCTGTTAATCCTTCCTGTGCTCTTGCCATGGATGGCCGGATTGGTTCACTCTCTGCAGACCTCTCTGTCACCCCAGGGACACCGACACCAGCAGCTACTTACACAGAGCAATTGATTCAATCAAAGTAAGAGCCATTCTGCCCTTTGTAGCACTGAACCTGATCACTTACCTCCGAGTTGTAACATCCCACAGTCACAACTTCCACTTTGAGGGTTTCCTGCACGACCATCCCTTGGTGTTTTTCTTTTCAACCGTCGCTCTGTATTTCCCTCCGGTGTTTCCCCATGTCTGCTCACACGTGTAATCCTCTGAGCCAATGCAAAGCCACCATCCAGGGGAGCTGTACCCTGGAGATAACCACAGTGCAAGCAAGACATGTTAATCAAGAATTTAAAACAAAGGTTTATTATTTATTTCTGTTTATTTTTCACTACAAGCTGCACAACGCGTATAACCCACCTTCCAAACCAGGCAGTCCCACCTACTAAGGTGCTAAAAGAAACCCATAAAAGGTCCCCTGCAGTGTTTTTCAGAGAGATGAAGACTTAATTTTTCAAGCATGAATATGCAGTTTGGTGTCATTTGCATTTTTAGAATCACATGCTTTGGGGAATTCTGCAAAAGGAAAACTGAGATCCGACCTTATTAATTGCAACACACTCACACCTTTTTTTTTTTTTTTGATACTTCTAGTTAGTTTTAGTTACAGGCATAGCGCTGTTACACGTCCTGAGAGGCTGATGGTGCATGAAAGACATGCCAAACTGCCCTTCATTTGTTCCTCCCATCGGGATGTTATGTGGCTCAACAGTGTTTCTCTTATCACTTAAGGAAATTTGTGATGGCGATCATCTGCTCACCATACTGCCATTGCTTTTCTGAAACTAATGACAATTTCACTTTGATGGTGTAATAATTTAGGTCACTATTTAGTGCTGTCTTCACATTAAACCATTTTTGGTAGAAAATAAGCATTTATAAAATATAAGTTTTTATAGTTTTTAAATGTTAAGAAAAGTTAATAAACCAAAAGGTAGTTTCACTTTTACATCTAATGAAACCATGTTTCCACACAAAAACATAATTTGTAGCCTCTGCAAGGAAATTTTAAGGGGTGGCCTTTGTGCCTTAATCGATTCAAATGTGACTCATGCACTGGCATGTTATTGATCCTCAAATTAGAGATCAATCCCATCCTGATCTTCTGTTTCACTTTCTTAATCTTCATGTGAACGTGTGGAGGTGTGTGAGTGTGTGTGTGTGTGTGTGAGAGTGTTGCCAAGGACAACCCGTGTGCTGTAACTGAGAACATAAGACTTATTCTCTCCTTTATCTTCAGCAAGACTCCAAATTACCATTTTAAATTTATTCAAGTGGTGCCCTGCTTTGTGGAGTAGAAATGATTTTCTATGCATTTTAGAGTTGGAGCTGCTGTTGTCACACAGACTCTAATAGTCATTACAAAACACAAGACGGGGAGTCTGAAATAATTCTTAATACAATTTTCTTTCACACATGGTTCCAACAATATCAAACAATCTTGTATCACAAATGGTTCCAATAATATCAGATGAGCAGTTCCTGTTCCTTTCACAGAGCAAAGTCAGCACCAGAAGTAATCATTTTCATCTATCGCTGCTCCCCAAAACAGGAACTTCTCCTTTATCCACCTTTGAAGAGGAAAAGCATCCGCTCATAAATCTTAACTCTGGTCTGTTGTCTGTGCCGCGATGTGTGATTTCCTATCCCTGCTGCCCCAACACACAGCTGTAAAACCACCTGTATCACACAACAATGCAAAAGCATGGCAAAGATCCACATATTCTTCTGCAGCCACTTCAACTATTCTGTTTCGAAATGAACATATTGTCATTTTGGAAAGTTTTGCAAAAATAAAGATCAAGTTACACTTAAATCTAACCCAAAGTTATGTTTAGCTTTGTTTTGCTGATTCTTAATTTATCTTTTTGTGTGGTTGTAATTAATCAAGCTCTTTGTGTTTGTGGGAGGTACTGGTAGACCTTCAAAGGTCTTCCTAGGCACACACAACGTCATTGAACGTCAGTGCTCACAGTTGTCACCTAATAACCAATTAAACAGTAATTAGTGAAAGGTAAACATGTTGATAATGCAGACCAATAAAATAGACATACATAATTAATGGAGGTTTTACGAAATTGGCAGAAAATTGTGTCGGCCTCTCACACTGTTTTATGATAATGTGCACTAATCCAGTTGCAACTGAATGATATTAACCCAGTATCATACCCCATAGTTTTGTTTTTTCAATAATCCCACCACAGCTTCTCTTCTCATACTGATCTCTGTGTGGCTTTTGCCTAATTATCTTGTTTTAAAATATTCTAATCATCAATTTTATTCATTTTAAAGATGATTTATACAATTTACTTGGTATTAAACAAGCTACCCAACTTGGTTAAAGTTTAATTCTTAAAAAGCACAATGTCTATTAGGAGTAAAATGGTTCATTTTAATAACAATCTAACTCCTATTATAATTTGTGGTTGAATATGATTCATAGTTGATATTTTGCTATTTGCAATGATCCGATTCACTGACCTAAAATTGATCAAGTACATCTTTAGCCAAAAATTCAATCAAAGTGATTCAGAGCTAAATACCTGGGTACTGAGCAGATCTGGTGAAGTTTTTCCAGATTCCTTGTTTTTCTTGCAAGATTATCAAGTGTAAATAATATGTGTACAAACAAACAAGTAAAGAAGAATTAATAGCAAATCCAGTCATGCTTTAAAGTTCATAAAGTTCAGCACACTGTTGTTTTTCCACAATAAAATAATACAAATGGAACATAATTAGAACATTCTACAACACATGTCTGGTCTCATGTCTGTAAAATAAATGTGTTTCCACACATTGGAAATAAATACCGGTGTGAAACCCATAGAGACAGCTGTGGTTGTGATATTGGGCGATTTAAATAAAATTGAATTGAATTGGATTGTAATGATGGTTGATCTTTTTTTGCGACCATCACATGTGTATTGTGCGCTGTCATGGCACTTTTTACGTTATAAAAAAACACACCTATCTTGTTTCATTCTAAAAAGACATTTTCTAATATCGATTCTATCAATTTTTTTTTCCTTTTGAAATGATTTTATAATGGTATAGGTCAATTTTATCAACAGACAGATCGATCTTGTTGGATGCCAGGACTACAAATTGCTTAAGTCGATTAATTGTGATGCTCCTAATGTCTTTTCAAGTTCTATTTTACCCTGTTGGGTGAGAGATACACAAATGCCAACAATGCACATGGATAGAGACATGAGCATTTTTCATGACTTAAAGAAAGTGAATTTATAGTGTATACAATGTATTCTTTAAAAAAAAAAAAAAGAAAAAAGTAATAAAATCAAATCTTGAAAAAAAGAAAAAGTTGAATTAAAACATGAAAAAAAATCCCTGCAGCTGCAAAGTTCTTACATGAATGTTTGTAAAGTGTTTTTTTTTTTTTTTTTTTTTTTTTGTGAATATGAAGTGAAACTCTTTGTATGAAGGACATTTCATTTAATCCAGTCGCTGCTTTCATTGATTTTGACCTCCAACGTCAAGGATCGCTCAGCAGAGGCCATCTGGTCAAGGGCTTTACCAACAGATGCATTATTTTTCAAATCAATACATCCACATAGCAGACAGTCCCACTTTGAAACTAGACTAATTTCATTATCAATCCATGCAGGTAATGATCTCATTAATTTACTGTTGATTCATTTTCAGCTGAGTGGATATTAACCTTTTGCCAGTAATCATTAATTCTCTGTGGGAGAGGTGTGGTATGTTGTGATTGGAGCTGCATAAACAAAACAATTAATAGGCTCCCACAGCAGAGGTCCTCCTTGATGTCCAGCTGACTTCTAACACTCGGATGATCGATTTATTGATCCCATTACACTTCAACTACCAGAGCTACTAATCGTTCATCTTCACACCGGGTAAGTTCTGGCCTGGAATTTTTCTGCTGCTTTATCCATCCATGCATATATTTCCAGGACAATTATCATGCTCTGAAAACTCCTAACTTTGCAGCACCTGGTCACCACATTCTGATTGGCCTGAAATTGCACCAGTATTTATCAGTCTGCCATCTTTTTCTATAAAAATACACAGGCACTTTAATGCTGTAAGTCATTCATAAATTCTGCTTTTACGTTAAAATTCATACATTTTTTATTAAGCTTCTGACGTTTTCAGAAAGGAAATACCAACATTTTTACATACAATACAATCTATTTGCATTTTCTTCTTTATTTTCCTTTTTGAATATGTGTTCTTTATTAAATATTAGTTGAAAAATCACCAGATACAGCATTCAGCATGATTTTCTTTTCCATTCAACATGGTTAGAAGAAAAAAAGAAAAAGTGTAAAGAAATGTCTTATGACTGTGCATTCATTGATCATAAAAACGCAGGTGTGAATGATAGCTTTCTAGAAAAACTAAATGTTCTATAACTTGATAGTATTTCTTTGTGAGAAAAAAATGATTAAAATGTCCCATAAATGTCAATTTAGAGGATTTGACTTCAATATTTATTTAATTTAAATTCCATTGTGATGTTCTGCAGTAAAGGACCCCACAATTTCATTTTTACAGACATCTATTCAAGCGGCTCTTTCTTTTTGTGATTTTCTCGAGAGCTCGAAAAAGGTTTCACATTAAAAATAACACCAATAGTAAACAAAACCTAGCAAGCAGAGGATTAGAGAGCATTCTCTGGGTTGGTATTTAATGATGACAGCTTCCGTTTCACATTTATGTCTTCAATAAGTAACGGCAAATGAGGCAGGAAGAGCCAAGGAAAAGAAAAGCAGAAAAAATTATGTGCAAGAAAAGAATTTGCTTTTTTAAATAAGAAAATTAAACACAATTGAGATCCATTATTTAACTGTTAATCATAAGTGTTTGGGATGATAGATTTAGAGAAAAGTGTAACTGACATGAAGTTCTACAGTTAGAAACACTGAAGCAGTCTTTTTGTTTTATGTAATACTCACTGTTAAATCTGTTCAGACCAGGAGTATCCATTAAAAATGTATCAGGTAATTATTTAGCACAAATAATTGTACAGAAACCATATTTCTGCACAAAATGATCTTCTTTCAGCCAGGAGATAAAATTTGAATAAGGCTGTTTGACCCCACAAGTGGCAGGTATATATCTTTGGTCAGAAGGAAGCAACGCAGTTCTGAATACAAACGACTGAACGACTTGAGTCATTCCTTGAGGTGAATAAAATATTTCAAATGTACCATGTCTGTTTCTTTTTACACACACAAAAAAAAAAGAGTCCTAATCAAAACTTCAATTTTTACATCCCCTCTTCTGCTTCAGTCTTGCACAGTAAACGTTTTGGGTTCTGCAGAATTCTCTACATTTTTTTTTTTAGATCTTTTATCCCATGAATTAAACATCAGGACTGTGGAAAAAAGACCCTCGTTGTTTTTACAGGAACAATATAGTTTGAACAGTGGCTCTGATTTGCTCTTATATTGAGTGGCAACTTGTCAATATGTTTGTTCACTGGACTGAGTCTGCTGCAACCACAGCATGCAGATGCTGACAATGTATAAATGATGCAGGACTCAAAGTAATGTCAGGTTTTAGCCTCGAGCAGTCCAACTCCAGAGCAAAACACTGCAGTCCAATGCTAAGGGACTGGAAAATACGAAATGGAAACGTGCATTATTAACAGTCACTCGGAGAGAATCATCAATCTTCAACTTCGAAGTGCAAAGTATAATTTTTGAGTGATTTGTAGTTTCTTGATGTAAAGACAACACACCCCGTGTGTTTGTGTGTGTACTCTAAATTCTATTCTTGTTAGGACCACACTTACACAACCATGAACTGTTTTGGGACCATCAATGTTTTAAAGACCAAATATCTAGATTTTAGATGTGGACTAAACATGTGAAATAAAAAGAAAATTAAGGTTCAATGTTTATGGTTTAGGAAGTGGAAACAGATGATTAAGAAATAATTGTGTTAGGTTTTTGTGTTTTTATACACTTGTGGTGACACACCTTTGAAGATGGACTTGCACCTTTGGGATGTTTGTGTTTATGAAGACAGGTAACCTTCATGTTTGCTCGTGACCAGGACCTTGTCTTTAAGTGACTTTAATCTTGAGTTATCACAGAATTGGTGATAGAAGTTGTAATTATGTGTTTTATCGAGAGCTAAACATGGGACCGAAGAAAAACCAAGATGCATCTGAACATGCAGACCTACGGTGGCCCTGAAGTGCAAATCACATTCACAAATCACTTGCTTTCGGTCTTCATTTTTCCAAATGTCATTTTGTTCCCCGACTTTAGTTTCGAAATTGTGGTTGTGAGTTCTCAAATGTTATCTTATTTTCTCACTATTTGTTTTACTTTTGAAAATTGTTGTTGAGATCTTTGAAATGTTTCATTTATTTATTTTTTTATTGCAAAAAAAATATTTTGGTTTCTGGAATTTTGTTTTGATTTCTAAAATGTAATTTTATTTTTATTTTTTTTGTTTTACTTTTGTAATTGTCGTTGTTATATTTAAATTGTTTTGTGTCAAGTGATTTGTGAATGTGATTCGCACTTCAAGGCCACCGTACAGACCTCAGAATTGCTCTTGCCAACAGCCAAGCTAAGCAAACTCAACTGATGCAACTCTAGGCTAAGCTAACCCCTCTGATGCAACTTGTGGAAGATATCCGACAGTACAGAGTATGCAATGAACAACAAGATAATCGGCTTTCACCTGGAGAGAAAAGTGACTGATGGGGATCAACAAGTAAGAATGAATAAAATCATTCTAACATGATTTCAACTCAAACCCAGAGTTAGGCCTGGTGCAGCTAACATTAGCACAGAAGCTAACTGAGCTGTTAGCTGTTAGGTGATGTAGGCGAGAGTGTAGGCTTGGATCATTTCTCACATCTAAAGGGGTTTCCCTGGATTTAACTACTATCCAGTTCTGCCACCAGCTTCTCCGTAGAAAGGAGTCAGATAAACCATCGATCCTTCTCAGGTTTGTGAATCAAAAGCACAAGATAGCACTGATGAAGCAAAGAAAAAAGCTGAAAGGAGTTTCTGTTTATTTGAACGATCATCAAAAACAAATGCTGAACTGGCCTAAGCATGCCAGTCTCCTAAAGTTGCGTATGCGAATCCAAAGAACCTGGGAGCTGAAATCCAGGATCCAAGGTACTGGTTATCAGCAAAATGAAAGACTTTGAGAAGTGTGTGATCACGCCCTTTAATTGAAATATAAGAGTTAAATATGATTTCAAGAAAATATGGGGCCTAGGATCTACTACTTTCTCTTAGGTCAACTTTGACCCTAATTTTCAGCAGAGATTTCTAACTTGCAGACAACTTGTGCTCAGCTTAGTTGCTGTGATATCAGATGATTGTCAATGGACCTGACAAACAAAGTCTGCAGTCATAACAATGATGAGAACTTTATTAACTTTGTTTAAACCAGAAGGAAAACTGTTAATCAGGCAGCTGAAGAAGGAATAACATCTTGGACAAAGGTCTTAGTCATTAAAATAATCTGCACATATATATTTTTTATACTTTATTTAAGAAATGACTTTTCTGATGAAAATGATAGCCCAAATTTTAGATTTTTGATACTAATTTATGCAAATGACTTCTTTTATTTATGAAACTTGCTCTATGTTAAGATATTTTCTATTGAAAGAAATTAATAATTATAATCTGCATTTTTTCTTATGTTGTATACTTGCTCTATATTGCTGACTTTGTTAATGAAAAATATTATACATTTGTGGATTTTTTGAAACGTATTTACATCCCTGATTTTTTTTATGATGAAAAATAATCTGCACGTTTTTTTTTTTTTATTTTGACAATTGATCTGGATATGATGTGATCTAGTCTAAGTAGTGATACATCTACTTGCATAGCCATGTGATATATTGTTACTTAAGGATTCTTAATGACCTGGATCTATGTTGGTATGGTATAAACATCTGATTATAAGCTACGAACTGGATATTGATAACTCACATAAAGAAATGGTAAGCTCTAGCAGCGTCTCTACTCTGAGCTCTCTCTGTGTGACTGAGCTTCCCACCCCATCTCTAGGGGAGCGCCCAGCCACCCTACGGAGGAAGCTCATTTTGGCCACTTGGATTCTGGACCTCGTCCTTTTCTGTCATGACCCAGAGCTCATGACCATAGGTGAGTACTGGAACGAAGATCGATCTGTAAATTGAGAGTAAATTCTTCACCACAAGTACAGTACCAGTACAGTAACCGCATCACGGAGGACACCGCTCCAATCTGGTACTCTGATTTGGTAATGATGTGTGAATGCCATCCTTTTCAATTTCCAGGAGTGTCAACTGTTTGTAAATAGATCATGGAAAAGGTTTTAATAATTGCAGTCTGTGGCTGGGTATTTTATACATTTGAAAAAGACCTGTGTAAGAAAAAGCAAGGTGGGGCAAGATTTGTGCCGCTTCCACATTTCACACCAAGTCTCTTCCAAATGAAGGGCGCTAGTAAACAGTAGAAAAAGAAGAAGAAGCCCCTCCTTGATTTTCCAGTGTGAACACCATAAAAAATATGTCTTTAAAAATGAACTTTTAATGCATTCTTGAATTCCCATCACATGCCCAGTGTGAACGTAGCATCAGGATTGTTTTACTAGCTTTGTTCAACACCTCCAGAATGATCGTGTTATAATAAGGTAAGTCAGCTTACATATATTAAATGTTCCTGTAAGACATGGAAACAAAGCATAAAGGTTCAGTAAGATTTGTTTAATCTATGAAAAAGGTCAAATGTATACAGAAGCAGTTGTATACTAGTGCAGACAGAAGTTAATAGACTTTGGTTAGGTCCAAACTTGGAATGGTTTTCTTCATTAGTTGAGTTTACTTTGCTGAATTAGGTTTTACAAATATAAGGATTGGAGTATTTGTAATTATTTCTTTTTTTATCTGGTTTGTTTGGCCATACTTTATTTTCTGTTCAGTCTTGTTTTTTTCACATTTTCTGCGTCACCCATGATCAAACCAACTTCTCTTATTTATTTAAAATTTAAATGTTTTTTTGTGGTTGATCGCATTTGTTTTTACAATATGTTTTTTTTTTTTTTTTTTTGCTTTGTTTGAGTTTTATTAACCTGTCATTGTTGCACCCTGAGAATTTTTAGGCCAAAGGCATTATAGTGTGAGCCCAATAGCCTCATCAGTTCTTATTCATGCATTATTAATTTTATCAGGTTTTTTTTATATTATTTCTCTAATTAGTAAAAATAGGTTTGTGAAAAGTTTTTTTTTCCTGATAAAAGTGGGGTCTTTTAATTTCTGTCAATCTCTTGCTTTGAGGACTTTGCCTCTTGCTGAAACTTTCTTTATTAAAAATAGCTTCTCTTTTTGTCCATAAGTGCTCTTTTTCTTACTGAATTTTGCACTTTTTAAAACTGCACATTGTGTACATCAGGTTCGTTCTGTATTAAACTCAACATGTAGTTGATGATCAGTGGAGAAATGAAAATCAGGCTTTTTTCTCTTTGTTTGAACGCTAGCACATTTTCCTAAACCATAGGATTGATTCATACTTTTTCCTTAATATTTTGCTAAATAATTATTTTTTTCCCCTGTAGGATTTAGCCAAGGACAGTTTCTAGCAGACACAGCAATGTGAGTCTGTTTAAGTTTGAGTGATTAGGTAATGGCAGTCAATACAATGTCCTAATACGAATTTCTGCACAAATGTGTGTGTGTCAGCAAGTGAAAGTGTTTCTTGGACAAATCCAGTTGGCAGTGAGGTTTAAGGAGATTTAGTATAATTAACTTTCCTGGGATTACACAACAGTAAACAAGTATTTCTGGCCTACTGTCAAATGAATATATATGTTAATGTATTCAACAAAATGGACAACTACTGTCTGCCAGAATGGCCAATTTGTGTTTTTTATATGAGAAAGTGAAGTAATAGTCATGAAAAAGAAATACATTCCCTTAGAGGCACTGACAGTCTACAACTTTTATTGATTTGACTCTTTTTGCAGAGAAACACCTTGCATAGGTTTATAGTAACGAGGAAAGTTGGGAAGCTTGAAGGTTTTTTTCTTTCTCCGTATTTTTTTGGGAGCAAAAGATGTTAAATTGAAGTAGAATAACCTCTATTCCTTAACCACTTTTGGGAATGTACCATCATTTGAAAGGTGAAAGAAGTCTTATCATTTAATTGAATTTAACTGGCAGCAAAAGAAATCAAGTAGATAGTAACACATGAAACACTGAGCTGAAGAGACAAAATAGGCGCATCTCATATGGGATTAATGGAGTAGTAGAGAAGTGCAGTCAAAGGAAGCTCACATACAGCAAATATATATGTTGCTAACATTTTTAGATAGAGGAAGCAACACTCTAAAGAATACGTTTATGTTATCCTACATTCACAGCGGACTTGGTGTCCAAGCAACCACTTCTGATGAAAAGTCTATGTAAACGCATGCGTGTTTCTGGCTTTCACATTCAAAACTCTTGCGTTCACGCACCCCTACACATGTTTTAAGTCTGTTGTACAAAACGTCTGTTCTGACTATGAGTATAGACGCTAGTATCAGGTAGTGACAGTCCAGTGTGAAAACCATATGCTAAAGTGCATTCAAGAATGCCCATTTAGTACATTCTTGAACAGGTATCACATGCCCAGTGTGAAAAAAGATTTATAGTTTAGCTTTTAGATACAGCTAAAAAAAAAAGAAAATTAAAGATTCTTCATTCCAAGATTACCTTTGCTTGAAATATTAGCTCTAAAGTCAAACCACATATATTTAGGGCATCATTTGCTGTGAACTGCGCATAGCTGTTGTCTATTAGTAAATGTTCAAAGGCATTTACAGTGTTGTTACTTGACTCTAATTGATGATGGAGACCATGCAAACACTAAAAAATTTAAAAACCAATTCAACCTCTACAGTATAAAAAAATCTTATAAATATATATTACTTGTAAACCAAGATTTTATACCTTAAAAATTGTACTAATTGCCTTTTGACACCTATTCCACTTACATAAACTAAATAAATAGGTGGCACCATATGGAAGAGAAAGCACGCTTCCCAAAACATAACTTGAAGCCAATAAGCACCTTTTACCTTTCTATTTTAACTCACAGTGTGAAGCTTCTAATTTTAAACAGTGTGTTGGATTTGGCTTGTGTCTCCATTCCACTGTTTGGTCCTGTGTATTTCTGTCATCACATCGTCATTACATTGAAAATGAATAACTGTTCGTGTACTGTCGACAGCTTCCAGGTTCATTTAGTTTGTGGCAAAGAAAACCCAACACAACATTTCAGTGACTACATTTTGTTTTTTGGAATATTAAATGTTCATTTGTTAGGGGCTATCAGATATATTTTGCTGTTTTACATCTGCAAATGTGTCAAATAAATGCAGGACGCATGAGACCCCAGTGTACCACTGTTTCCAAGGCAGCTAATGTTTACCCCTCCTGGAGCCCAAAACCAGGAACCACGGCAACACATTTTCTAGTTTGCAGACTTATTAGTTCCCACATTAAAAAAATTATATCACTCTGTCTATGTTGGTGCTGCAATGTTGAGAAAAAACAGACGGTTGGGGATTTTGAAAGCAACGTAAACTGCAATTATTGCATCATTATTGGCATTTACAATTTTCAAAAATGAATCCATCCATTAGTCTTTAGACCAATTGATCTACTTTAGGGTCATCAAGCTGCTGGAGCCTATCCCAGCTACTGTTGGGTGAAGGCAGGGTACACCCCGGGCCGGTCGCCTGTCCGTCACAGGGCCACATAATCACACACAAACACGCCTAGGAACAATTTTAGAGTGACCAATTAAAGGAAGGAAGAGGAAGGGAGGAAGCCGAAGTGTCTGGAGAAAACCCCAAGAACAAGGAAAATGTGAAATCAATGCATAAGGTCCCAGCTGGGATTCGAACGAGGGCCCTCTCTCCAGGAGATGAGAGTGCTCGCCATGACATCACTATGCAGGTTTAAACAGTTACACAAGTTCAGTCACAATTGGGGTTATATTTTCTATTCCATAGGCAACTTTTTATACCGCAGAAATGGAAGAAGGAGAAAATAATTAGGGAGAGAGATTAAGAAAACATTTGCAGGAAAAAAGAGGCTAACCTTTGAAGGGATGAAAGTTTTAGAGAACATGAAACAAAAATTGTAGAAACAAAGAGGAGAGAAAAAGTTTAAAAAGACGAAATGTGGGCAAGTTAGTAGCTTCAGTAGACAGGGCCCCTAGATATCCCCATTGACAAAAAGCCTGAGGATATCCACCCCTGGGCAACCAATGTCATCCACCGGGAGACAGGGCAGGATTGACTACAGCAGGGATGTCAGTTACTGGAAAGCAATAGAGCGCAGGTGTACAGTTTGGGTGGAGATTGGACACTTGGATGCCTTGGTTCCAAAATAAGACCCCAAATCCCTGAAAACCCCACCAGTCCTAGATAAGAGGACAATAAAGAGATTTAATGTAATCTAGTTTATCTAAAAATAAATGATATAAACAGTGGATGTTTATAAAGTAGCACTATATGTGTTTTACTCAACAAATGTTGACATTCTAAGCTTATGATTCTGTAGACAAAACTAATGGTTTTTGTTTACTATTAATCAAAAGTACATTCTATTCCTCTGAAAACTCAAAAGTATGCTCCAATATCAATGAAAAAGCCCCAACAGTCTTTGAAATGTTAATTAAGCTTAGAAATCCAAGCTAGTATTTTTTTTCAAAATTCTTAAAAAAGCCTTTGTGTTTGTAGTGCAGCATGCCCATTTCTTTGATTTTAAAGAAAAAAAAATCTTATCTATAACAAATCAAGGTCACCCTGTGCCAGAAAACATCATTTTATTTCTTTGGAAGTGCTTTCTCTTTTACGAACAAAAAAAAGAAAACTCTCCCAGGATGTGGTGCGCTATAGATGACAAGGTCAAAAGGAGATGGCAGAGGAGTCTTAATTAAAAGTCACTGGCGATACGACCCAAATTCAGCCTGTCCAGTCATTTCTTTACTGACAAAGAATCATTACATTAGATGTCAGAGTGGATCAATATTCTGACAGGGTGAGGTACCCTCATCCCTAATCTTGTGCTCTAAACCTGTGCATTGACTACAAACCTAAAGCAACAAGAAGGATGAGGTCAAAGATTTGTTCAAATCAGCACCTTCATCCCTTCAGCCAAGACAGGGGGAATCACTCTTCGTTTGTTGAGGCAGACTGTACCAGCGAGGCATCATTAAATTTCTTCTCACTGCTTATTGTGCATAATTCATATTCAGCCGTTGAAATATAAATGTTGCTGTGTTGCAGAAACTCTGCTAGACCAAGGCACAAGATGAGGGCCAGAATCAAACCCCAAGTGGGAATTCAGGTTCAAGGAAAGACGTACGGGTGAGCACTCCTTTGGACAGTTCTGGATTGCCTGCAGCAGAATCAATTTTGAATGTTATTTTGAGACATGCAGAGAACTGATAAACCATGAAGGCCATTTAATTGGATGTTATGCGAATAATTTTTTTTTCAACTGTCTGATCGTACTTTGCAAAAGATTTCCGCCATGCAATGCTAAGATATTAAATTCACAGCAGTCCATCATAAAAATGCATTGAAAAGATAAATGTGTTGTAGTCATTTTCTCTTTGATTAGACGAGCAGCTGAACAGTCTGAACAGATGCTACCAGGAGGCATTAGATCTGCTTCCGTTATATGCTTCAAGACATTCATTTGTTCAAGGATTAAAAATTTCAAATAGCAAAAAAAAAAAAAAAAAGTCATCATTGGTATTAAGAAATCTTAGGACTAAACAGGAAAAAGATACTTTAAATTTAATACTGGTAGGCAATCTATATTTTGAAAGAAGAAAGTAAGAAAATTATCTGAAAGAACATCTGTCAGCTTTACAAAAATGGAGGATAATCATTGAACGATTAAGCGGCTGGATGGCTCAGTTGGCTGGGTGGAAGACTGGCACGTGGGAACTAGGGTTCGCTTCCCACAGGCACAATGAGCTTAATCCAGTGTGGGTCCTCAGACAAGTCCCTTCATGCTACTGCCTAACCATGTAGCCACAAGAGTCCCAAGTCTGGATCTCCCTGTGCCACTCCCCAGCCCATATAAATTACAGGGTTTTGTCAGCAAGGGAATTACAGGGTTGTGTCAGCAAGGACCTTTGGCGCAAAACTCACTGCCAAAACCAAAAGTGTGAATCAATGAAAATGGATTTGCTGTGATGACCCCTGTTGAGATGTGCCAAAAGGTGAACGACTCATTGACCATTTGAAAGAACAACTTCATTTCCAGATGGTAACATAGAGAGCAGCTGATTGGAGAAAGGTTTTTGAAAATATGTTTTATAGTGAAGTGCTGAGCCAATGAACCACCACATTACCAAACAAAACAGGTAAAATCTGCTTCTGTTGTTTGTATTTGCTTTTTCTTTACGCTGCCTCAAGTGAGAGGAACAGCAGAAGAATATGCACAGTTTAGTGTCAAGGCAGGTGTGCTGTTAAAAGCAATGACTGTATACATAAATGGATAGAGAGTACATAATGTAACCCATTAGTCTAAGTTTGGATGCTTTGAGGCAACATTTTTCAGGGTTATTTCCACCTTGGCTTGAAATAACATCACAAAATCTCAATATGCAACATGTCTGGATGTCTAATTAACTATACTGTTTGGAAAACGTTTTGGAATCAGACTAAAGAAATTTCTGAATGGTTGAACAATTTTATTTTACGTTGACAGCTCAACCTTTTGGCTGCGCCTTTTGTTGGTGCTGAGATTGGCTGCTGTGCTGCTGCTGTCCACAGGTGTACAGGATTATGCCAGTTTTAAAGTTAAAGTCCCTTTAGTTCTTGACATTTGACCCATCCACTGAGGGAGTGGTGAGCTGCAGACACAGCCGAGCTTTGAAACCATTTGGTAGTTTAATCCCCCAATCTAACCTCTTACCTGAGTGTCAAGCAGGGAGGCATTGTGTCCTGTTTTTAGAGTCTTTGGTATAAGGCAACTTAGCTGGTTCGTCAGTGGTGTGTCTCCTTTGTGTCGCTTGGGGAGTCCATCTGATGACCATCAGATAGTTCACTTTGTCACCACTGTGTCTTTGATCCGTCCCCCCACTCCCCTGCTTCTGGAGGACTGGTTTTTCCAACACTTTGGCAATCAGGCCCTATTCCCTCTCCTTCCTTACTGAATCCTTGTAAAATGCATGTTTTGGGTCATAAATGTTATGCTTTGTACTTACAATAATAATTTTTTCATTGTATTACATGCCAGTCTGTCAATCCAGTAGTATTGGGCTGATTTTAGGGACTGCCATGGTACAGAGGTATGGTAGTCGACTTCTGATTGGTTTCAGCTCTCACTCTGCGCTCATGTGTCAAAGTGTCCTTGAGCAAGACACTGAACTCCACATTGCTCCTGATCATAGGTTTGGACCATTGTTTGGCAGCAGAGCTGACATCAGTGTATGAATGTGTGTGACTGGGTGAATGAGGCTTTAACTGTAAAGCACTTTGGGCCTTCAAAGAAGGTAGTAAAGTGCTACTGTATTAGAAGTATACGGCATTTACCATTTTTCTGTAGTTTGGTCTATGTCTTAGTTTGTTCGTATATTGATCCTGTCTTCTTCTCAAATCCACTCTGCTCCCCAAACCATTCTGACAAAGGATCATATCATCCTTACCAATGAGTAGGCTCTCCTCCTCTGATCAATACACGCTTGAAACCATCAAGGAGCATCTTGGTGAACTGACCTGCCTCCAGTTTTTTTTCTTTTAATACTGTGCCTCAAAACAGAAGTAAGGGTGGTCCTCCTGTGGTTAAAACACATCAAACTATCATTTTCTTGTACTCATTAAGTAAGAAAAACAGACAAGGTCATAAAGGTAGTAACATGACATAATATGTAGATGTTTTACATGAAAATGATACATAATCAGATTTTTTTTTTTAGCTTCTTTCCATAAGACAGCGACACATGCTTGTTTCTCACATTTCCTAGGGAGGAATTGCAGTCAGATGTTCCCTTCTTTTCCACATGGCATATTACAAAGAGGCCGGCCATTATGAAGGGTAATTTGCTCACCACAGGAATCACTAGCAGATGAGCCCATGTTGAAGTCCTGGCTTTACTTGCCTTTAGGTAAGCCGCTCCTTTTGTGCGCTACTCTCTCAGAGCTCTTCAATGTCCCTACACCCAACCAAAACCCTCTGAGCTGGACTTGTTTCAAGCCTCTCAAACATTATCAGTCGCTCACTTTCAAGTGAGGGGCATAATTTATGTAAACATAGCATTTTCCAGCTGTTGGTAACTTCATCCACCAAAATGAAAAAGTTCCAAGAATGAAGTGCCACCTGTTCTAGCAGTGATAGACTGTTGAATTATTTTTTTTTTCCTCCAGCTTTTTCAGCACATTGTGAACAAAAGATTTTAGCATCGGCCTAACATTGGATGGGCCCTTGTTTGCTCTCAGCGTTACACAGGTAGGATTTGGTTTGCATTTGTGAAAGGGGTCACTTAGCGGCGGCCTTGAAAGCAGGTTGCTTTTTGGCAACAGCTTAGTATTAATGATGGAAGAGCAGGTTTGTGTAGTTTCTATCTATAACACTCATTCATTATGCCTTTCCTGTCACGGCACCGTGTGGAGAAAGCACATAATGACTAATATACCAGAAGACTAACAGCAAGGTAATTACAGGATAATGAATACACCTGCATGTTGCCCTCAATGTAAAAAAATAAATAAATAAATAAAGAAACAAGCATTACTTGAAATATGTTGAAAAATCAATGCCACTCACCTCTGTCGAGGAAGAAAAATCTCTTTTGTTAGGTTAAAGCTCAGACATCCATGTGTTCTCCTTGGTCTGTTGATGATACAGTTACAGCAGAGGACAAGAAAAATTCCAAAGTTCTCCTAGGAGAAGTGACCCATTTCTAAGTGTCCAAATGTGGGTCACTATCTTCATTTGTCTCCACAATCAACACAAACTCAAGTTTTTGATCAATTGGCAACGGAGCTGTCTGACTTCTGGCATTGTGTTCATGACTAGATCTTTTCCTAATTGTCTTGAAACAAATCTGTTGCTACAAAAGGAAGACTCTGGTCTACAAAATTGTTCGTTATTGAGAATTTTGAAAAAATCGTTTGGGAAATTAATCAATTTGCAGCATCAATCGACATCCAAGCTTGTCTTTGGATACAATGTCAGCATTAGAAAAAAGGTCAAACCAAAGAAAAAAGTGAACATATCAATGATTTATGATTTATACAACATTTAGTGCTGGACATATAATTTCACTTGTACTAATTACATTAATAACTATTAATAATAAGTAACCAACAGGTTTGATCAAAGATTTGTCAAGACAAGTGTATTCTCTCAAGCTGAGCATAGATTCTGGCATTTGCAAAACATTGCTTTAATAGAACCAGAATAGGTTTGGGTAACCATCTGCCATGTGCGGTTGGATTCTGAGAGTGCAGAAAGGAAACTCGCAGTAACTACAACATTGACAATTACATTTGTGGACAGAGATGGAGGTAAACAGAGAAAAGATCTTTATCATATTAAGAATGAATGTATTTCACTAAAACAGGTTTCCTCAACCAGTGTGCCATGAGAGATGGTCAGATGTACTGTGGGAAATTTACATGATGGATGTTACGTTATCAAACAGAAAAAAATGGTTCAACTCCCTAACTGTTATTTCATAATACCGCTAAACATGATGCTCTGTTTCTGTGTCAGGCCCATTTACATGTATATAGATTATTGATGGTCTAGCTACGCTGCACGTGCGCCCCAGAAGTCGTGACGTCACACAAATACTCCCTTTTTGTGAATTAACTTAAAACAATACTTGTTCTCATCCGTGGTTTTGAATGACTTATCGCGCAGATTGGTTTGTGTTTATTTTCATGATTATGATTAAATGGAAACAGTGTAATTGTGAAATTGTGTTTTTTCAATATTTGTAGAATGTCGATAAAGTTTTGCACATCTGTGTAATGGAAACACGCTATTGTTATTGAAATTTAACTCAAGCATGTTAATAGTAAGTTGCATGCAGCATGGCACATATAGCAGATGGTAATAAGAATAACAATAATAAATAATAATATCAATATTAATATAATATAATTTTAATCTGAGAAGAGGTGATTGGATCTAATGTCCTTAGTTTGAAAGTGTCCTCAAAAAGGCACCTGGCATTTTGATTAAACAAAAGCTCATCAGAACGGCTAAATGGCTTTAATGTACCTTTCAACATCTTATTTGCAACTCTGTTGGGGGATGTAAAAAAGAGGGAATAGAGCTGGTACTGTGACAGGACAGTGGAATACAATATCCCTATGAAAATAATTGAGTTCATTCTTGTAATGTCGACTGAATTTGAAGGACTGCCTAAAATGTACAGCAATTCTGCAATAGCAAAATCCTCTACACCTAGATTGAATAGTTCCACTTAGGTTTCATGCCTTTTTGAATTATTTGTAGTCTGATCTAACAAAACACTGAAATCAGGAAAGATTTTTCATGATACATTTTAAAACAAATGCAAAACCTGTGATTTTTGTTGATGGTATGAATATTTTTAACTATAGGTTAAAGACAACATTATAAATCCAGCATTAAAAATAGCATCTTCCTAGATGCCTTTATATTCTGTGGTCAGGCACAGTTCCAAGTGTTCTCCAACAATAAATCAAACAACTGTGTCTTATATCACAAGCCTGTCATTCTTATCACAAATGGAGCTCAGCGCCAGTTTACAGAGAGCCGTAGAAGCTGTCTGTGGGTGTATGAGTCCCAGCGTGATTCTTTTGTCTCTTTCTGGTTCATTTTATTTCAAGGAGAACATTTCTTTATGTGACTTCTGATATTATGCTTCACCAAGAATTTGTTAGAAATACTATCAGCTCTCTGTTGTTATTTTTGCACCCTGAAAGTTGACAATAATTCAACCAACAACACATAGAAAGAATCTTTTATTCTTTCAGATCAATGTATATATTTTTAAAGCTGTTGCAGCTGGGGTGGCCGCCATTGTGAGACGGTGAGAAATGAACATATTAAAGCCAGCTGAAGATGTTTTACAGTGTATTTTACTGAGACTCCATTGATTGTGTGAAAGAGTCACCGCATGAATCATTGTTTTATGGATTTGTCTAACAGAGTAAACGGCATCATCACTACTGCCCGAGAATGTAGCTACTGCTGCACACCAGCCACATGAAGCCACTGCTGAGAGCTTGAGCATGTTGCTTTGTGCTGCACACAGTGTGCTGTACTCGCTCAAAGTCCTTCTCCTTTCATTTTTTGTCACTGAAAATGGTTCTTTTCAAACCAAACAGTTCCTGCTTTCCTCTTATTTATATAAAAACGAATAGCAGGTAGACCAGGTTTGTTAAAATGAGACAGGACTGGCAGGTCTGTTTTGTATTTCACTATGGGAGATTTCAAAAAATACACCCGATAATGGACTGATAATTGCTCATATTCTTGCCATTCTTTCAGTTTGTAAGTCTACTTCACCCTGTCACAGTGATTTTTTTAAAAAACAAGGCAATTACTGGATATGATTTTGAAAAAAGGAAAATAAAGATTTGGAAAAGGACCGATTCTTACCAGGTTTGCTCAAAAGGTTTAGTGTTCAGAAAGTGTGCTGGCACAGCCAAAGCATTCAATTGTATGAGCAAGTTACAAACATTAGGATAAACCAGAGGCAGTCAGCCCCTGCATGACGTTTCAGGCTTTGTAGCCAAAGAGCATGATAGTTGACTTCCTGATCGAATCACATTTGAAGGGTATTGAAGATGGAGCTCAAAACAGTAGTCTTTTTTTCTCAGCTGTAGGGTTGGTGATTTGATTCCTGGCTACCACAGTTAGGCCTCAAAGTCCCACTCCAATCATTTTTGGATAGTAAAAGAAATCAAAGTGGTTTTTAAATTATAATTAGGCAGTTTTGAGGCAAAATCAAAAAAACGTTTCATTTTCTAGGACATAGTTTTTGCAGAGTTGGCATGGAGTAAACCTTCACTCATTTCCCATCTTCCCTGTGTTTACACTCTCTCCTTCCAGCTTACAGTGCCTCACCACACTAAGATAGCATTAGCGATGCAACAAATATGGTTTCAATATCAGAGAATTCCAGCCTAACAGTTTTGACCCTGATGCTAGCTCAGACGAGGACGACAAAGATGTACATGGATCTGCAAGTTAATGCATCAGAATGGGGCGGAGCAGGGAGCTTGTGGCCACCAATTGTAGTTTGTTTGCAACAACTACAGGCTTTTTCAAACATCGTATTTTTGTCTGCTGCTGATTCACAATAAGTTAAATACAGAAATATTCAGAAGAGCATTAATAATCTTAACTTTCTTTATAAATTTCCTCCATCATGAAAAAACTAATAAAGGACCATGTTAAAAACATAAAAAGCATACATTTCACTAGAGTGAGTCTTCAAACTGATTTTATTTCTATAGAAAATGTGCTTGCATTTGTGAACATAGCTGCACAAAACAGCCGAGGCTAAAGTTTGCTGAATTACCAAGCTGAAGTTGGCAAACACTCACTCTTAAACTTTCTTAGATTTTTTACCTTTGAAAGCAGTTTTTTTTCGATTAATAGCAAATGGAGACAAAGCTGAAAGCTTATGAAAACAGACTATAGTGTGAGACAAAAAGCACATGACTAAGCCTCAAGTCTGCATCTCAAACATTTCCTGGGTGTATCTGCACATGAATCACTCTTTGCATCTTAAATTTGCCTTAACATTTATTCTAGACCGCACCAAATTTTAGGAGCTGTGGTAACATTTTCTGTCAAAATACAAAGCTTTGCATGGTTGTCTTTGTTTTAGGAAGAAAAAAGGGAAACATTCTTTGAGCATCCCCTACTTTCTGTCAGCATTACATCAAATTATTTCACGGGATCTATTAGCTAATCCCAATTAGCGAGTTTATATTGTTCACCATTGAAATCAGAACATGGAATTTAATATTTCGCTGCCCCCAACACACAAACACACACGCATGCACATGTAATAAATGTCTAAAATAAAAACAGTTAAGTTGATCTAAGTTGGTGTCAACTGCATGTCAAGCATGTGGTGCACAGGGTCTGCTCATTTAGGCTCTTTTAGCTCCTTGTGACTTAACACATTACGCTGTGAACCACTGGAAAGCAGTGGCTCCGGATTGACCTTGTCCAGGACAATCATTCAAAGATATTGAGCTGGGATGGCAATGACAACTGAGAAATGCTTGGTTACACCAGTGAGAATTCATCATTGGCTAAAATTGTCTTGATATTGACCTTCTTGAAATGAATGGACTCATCTTAGTAGTGGCCAGAGCGAAAAACCGAAATAAGGATAAGGAGTGCACAGAAACAATTGATGTGTGGAGGTTACACGGAGGTGCAAACCATTTTGGATGACTGTTTTAAACATGAAATACTACTATGAAAAAGGACAAAAAAAAATCGAATATCATATAACTTACTTCATGACATTTAGAATTGTATTTGCACAAACAGAAGTCTTGGTTCTATCCAGATGAGTACTTTTAGTAATAAAACTTGTGAAGTGTAAGGCTTTATAGAGTTTAATGTATCAAACTTTACATAAATGAGTCTGAGGTAAAGTTCTTTATGTTCATGACTTGTTTTTCTCAGGTAGGCCATTAGCTGACAGTTTGTTGGCCTTTGAAGATTTCTGTTTTTAACGATAATACATCTTGAAGCCTGTTGAGCCAACAGCATGGAAGGCACAAGTAAGTGCAGATAATGGAAATGCTAATAGTGTTTCTCAAGGAAAAAGCAAGCTTTAAATACTTTACAAGTTGAATTCTATTGCAATATTTTTATTGTTTTTCATCTCTTCCTTTTCCCTTTCCTTGCAGTGCTGAAAGGAAATCAATATGAGTCACTTAATGGCTTAATTGCTCAGTATTTGTCTGTACATTTGTGTCATCAGACTAGACTTTTCAAACTATAAAACCATCAGTAAAAGCCCTGCCAGCACACCTGTGTATATCAGTTTCAATGAAAAAGGCAATGGTTGTATTTGTTGGGAAGAGAAAACCAAAAAAGTGACTGGTTTTACTTTCCAGTCACGTCTTTATTACGTTGCTTTTAATGCATGTATGCATTTGCCATGCATAACCATTGAATTATTAGTAAGTTTGACAGAGAGGTTTTTTGTGACAGGCAATGTTGATGAAAACTTGATAGCATGTAGTGTAGAACTGGACTGAGTGATTGTAATATCATCCTTACAAAATAGATTACTTCCGGCTCCAACTAAATGAAGTCAACTCGGTCGCCATTTTTTTGTAAAATGGACGTCGCCAAATTAGTCCAAAATTTGTCAAACGTTTTGAACATTGGACATGGGGGTCAGCAGACACCTCATATTGTTACTGAGTGATCTGATTGGCCAGTCTACAGCTTGAACATAAAAATATGAATAATGAAAAAAATAAGATTAGCAAAAACGTAAAAATGGAAAAACATTTGGCAGAACAGGAATGGTTGATCTGACAAACACGAGTGCAAGAAGGGAGGGGTCACTCAGTCCACTTCTCATTTAAAGTCAATGGTTAATTAATTTTGCATTTACAGTGCTTTGCTTTTGTTAAATATTGTTAAACGTGTATTATTTGCATACAAATAACTATTTAATGTAACATATAACTCACTTTTCATCAACATGCTGTTGAATACAAGGTGCTTAGCAAAAAGACATATATAGACTTTATTTTAAAAAATGAAAACTTACAAGATACATTAGATAAAAACCAACAACAAGAAAACACACTTTAAAAAAGTAAAATGCTGTGGCTAAAATTTGAGGACGCACTGTATCAATTTCAAGATAGACATGATGGGTAAAAACCTAAAAATGATAAACTGATAAAGCTTTAAAATTCTTGAAAGCCCAGCATATAAATAGATAAGTTAATTAAATATGTTATGTAAAAGCTAAGCTAAAAAGATGTATCTTTAATTTAAATAAAAAAAAAAAAAAAAAAAGAAACTCCCCACAGGGTAAGAAACTCTCAGGAAAACAATTCCACAAATGAGGACCACGATACTGAAAGGAGGCCTCGCCGTGAGTCCGAGTTCTTACAGTAGAAAGAGATAAGAGAGCAGAACCTGAGGATCTGAGAGTTCTGGCAGGTTTGAAAGGTCTGAGGAGATCCGAGAGACAGGATGGTCCTGAGCCATTAAGACATTTTAAAAGTAGAAGAAGGATCTTAAAATCAATTCTGAAACTGACAGGCAGCCAGTGCAGAGACTTTAAGACAGGAGTGATGTGGGCTCTCTTCTTTGTATTGGTTAAAACACGAACGGCAGAATTCTGAACAAGCTGTAATCGATTGATAGATTCCTTTGGAAGACCGCATAAAAGAGCATTCCAAAAGTCAAGTCTACACATGATAAAGGTTGGATTAAAGTCTCTGCACTGATTCTAGCAAGAAAAGGTCCAACTCTGACAATATTTTTTAAATGAAAAAAAGCTCTTAGTTGTGTTTGAGATGTGGTTTTTGAAGATAAAATTTGCAGCAAAGAAAAGTCTCAGGTTTTTGACAGGTTATTTAAATTAAAACAGAGTTTTGAAGTTTGTCTGTCAGCTTCTGGCCTAATAATCAGAGTTTCTGTTTTGTCCTTGTTGAGTTTAAGGAAATTAGCTGCCATCCAATCTTTCACATCAATAATAAATTCAAGAAGTTTGTCAATGGGATCTGGGTCATCTAGAGACATAGTCACAAAGAGCTGAGTATCATCTGCATAGTTCTGGAAGTTAATGCTGTGTCTCCTAATGAGTGGCAGCATATGCAACTTAAAAAGAGTGGGCCCTAAAATGGATCCCTGGGGTATGCCACAGGTCAATATATGAATTGGACTCATTAAAATTAATAAATGGGTTTCTGTCAGTGAGCTAGGATTTGAACCAGCTAAAAATCTTGTCCGTAGTTCCGACAATGTTGTGCAGTCTCCTTTAAAGAAGTGAGCGGTTGATTGTGTCAAAGGCAGCTTTGAGGTCAACACAACCACAACCAGGTCTTAAGAGTTAAAAGATGCAGAATGGTGTTAGCTTATGTCAGATTTTATCTGATCAATTTTAAGTCTGATGTGGTCTGCAAATTCTTGACTTTTCTCATCTGTGAAGATGTTTTTAGGTGTGCTTGAGGGCTCAATGTGCTTATGAATGATGGAAACTAACACCTTGAGAGTTATTATGGTGTTTTGCAATCATGTTCAATGTCCTTGTTTGATTTTTTTTAATTTATTTGTTATTAAAATCTGTTTTTTTCACTGAAGAACTCAAAATGTACAAGTAGTTTGGATTTCCTCCAAAGACGTTCCGATGCTCGACACTCATTTCTCAAGAGTTCTGACTGCTTCAGTAATACTGATATTAGTAATTACAAGAACCAATAAATACTTTCTATTTTTTCCAAGTATTAGTATGTGTTGAAGTTTCTCAGAGACACTCTCCTGTTTACATAGGCTTCAAATATTGAAAATTTTAAGTAGAAGAAGCTCTGTCTCTACAAGTGGAGGACAACATTCAATTATGTGCATTCCTATTGTTGTCTAAATCGTCTTTATCCGTGCATTGAAATCTTCAAAAAATGAAATAGTGTATATAGCAAAAATACTTTTTTTTTTCCAAGTGCAGTGGTCTCCCGAGGTAATACCGTTCACCTTTCATAGCCTCACTGTTTAGAAGACATTTTTTGTGCAATTTTGCAAGCTTTTATTTTCAGTGCATTGTGTTCTGCATGATGATTGCATGCAGACCATTTTCAATAAATGTCCTCCGTGCCTTTTCTCCTGTACGGAATGTGTTCTGCTTGCCAAATTTACACAAATCTTCAATTATAACTAGATTTTTGGTTTCATTCTAAAATTATGGACTTATTTTTCTACCAAGATTTGAACTTTAATAGTTTAAACAAGAAAGAAAAGTTTGAAAATGTTAATATCTGAGAAAATTGCATAAAGTGTGTTGTGAGGGGTCTTACAGTCTTAAAACATATATTATTATCAATATTTTTTTCTAGAACGTGACTCCCCGTGATTGATGAGGGAACACTAATTATTTATTTCACAGTTAACTAAAGCAAACAGACACACGGGTTGTGTATGGTGTGAAAGGTCTTTATGTGTGTAGGTTCCTCATGTTTTTGTTTCAGGTAACGGATCAGCAAACTAAGTTCTTGTGGCGGCTCAGGATTGGAGACCAAGACTTTAAATACCTGGCATCATCTCCGCTTCCGGGTGGGTGGGTTGTTGGATTGTAGTTTGGTTGTTTTCTCCTCCCCACCTTTGACAACACTTGTCTGTTTTTGTGAGGCCTTTGGTTGTGAAAACCTTTGGTGAACTTTGTGGACAACTTTGTAACTTTAATTTTGTGTTAGGTTCAGTTAGGTTAGTTAATTTTCCTTTTTGTTTGATTGCAGTCTCAATTGAGAGAATCAGAAACTAATCTTCACATTTTTGTAGACTTAGATTTCCAGTTTTCCTTTAGTTAATCAATTATCTTTACACACTATATTTGAACAAGTGTTTTGCTTGGTTTGATATTGTTTTAGCAAGCATTTGCAAAAATAGTAATTTGTTTTTTATCAGATTTTGAACTTTAGTTTGCACAGGTCAATGAAACCAAACAACCTTAAAAAAAACAACATGGAGAAAAAAAATGCTTAGTGAAAAGCATTTGCCCTTTTAATAAACCATTCAAAGTCATCAGTTAGTAATAAATAAAATATATTCATGAATTGAGATATTTTTTCTTGAATTTTATTTACTTAATAAATATGGATGATCAAAACTGTTTGGAATTTTAATAGAAAAGCCTGGTCAAAACTGAAATTTAACCAGGATGTGCCAAAAAAATCACAGATTTATCAAAACTTTTGACAGTGCACCATCAAGTTTACGATGCATTCTTATTTATTTTCCTGATGAACGTAAACTCAAAGTTAAACCAGAAGCAATATTTACTGTCAAGGTTTTAAGTACATTTTTTTTCACCACAGCATGTGGTAAATTCACGGTTTAAAGCATGCTTTCATTTTGTTTCACTCTTTTCTTGTGGCTAATTTGTTATTCAGAGAGTAAATAACACTTGACATGCGAAAGATCATGCCTTTTTGCAGTAACCCATCAGTTTCTGCTTTGTGACCTTCTCTGACGCTTTATGTTGAAAAGCCCACTAATTTGATCTTTAATTTACTGTTACAGAGACCTGTTTTTAATGTTGTAGCGCCCTACGGATCTGCTCCACCACCCTGCTGACAGGAGTTGGGGGCAACCTTTTTCCTCTAACTCTTTTCAGCACAGTTGGGAGTTTTTTTTTTTACATTTCTTTCTGCACTACTGTTCTTAATTAAATACAACTTTGGAAGAGGCACAGTAGACAGAAATAAAAAAAAAAGAAAAGTTCCTTTCAGAGAGGATAAAGAAAACTTAAACTCTACTTATTTCAACTGGAATGTGCAATTAACCAAAGTTCTGGGGAACTGCAAATGTTATGAGTATGAATACAGCAAAAGTGTTTTTCATGTTCTGTCCCTTTTATACAGTCAGAGTTCACAAATGCAAATAGGGGCTGTTTCAGTGCATCTATTGTTCAAAAGCTACACCACCATTCATCCATTTTTCTGTGGTCTGTACATTGTCACAAGGGTTTTGTTGTAAAAAAAACAAAACAAAAAAAAAAAAAAACGAGTGTAATAAAAATATTCACAATATCATTGAGGAAAGATTTGTATTTAAATTACTTTATGTGACTTACATAGAACATTCACACACAAAAAAAACCACATCTAGCAATTTTTTGAAAGGAGTTACTTTTCAGAGAATTGATTTTGATTGTGGTCTGAATAAGTGAACATGAATTAATTCAGTTTCATCCTTTATAACAAAACCCCTGTACATAACAGCTCGAGAAAGGCTTGTAAAAACAATGTAGTGTCAAACATGTTGTTCTCTGTCTAAATCCTGTTACAGATAAAAAGAAATGTTCTTGATATTTACATTCCTCCAAAGATTCAACAGCAGTAGGTTTAGTTAGCCTAGAGTTTAAGCTGAGAAAGTATCACATTTTGCTGTGTTATATCAAAACAAATAAAATGTTCATTTCAGAGTAGCACAAAGAACAATGTACGTTAAAAAACATGCAAAAAACACAAAGGGAGAGCTCACACTATGTTATTTGCTTTAGAGCAGAATTTGCTGGCTTATTAGTCAGGTATTACAGATTGAATAAGTCCCATAGTGGACCAAACACATGAACTCAAGTAAGGATCTTGGTTGCAAGTGAACCCTGGGAGAGTTCAGTTACAGTGTAAATACAGATGGACCACCGAGCAGAACAAATAATTGAAGTAAATAAAAAAGAAACAGTAACATCTCTTTCCTACTGCTTCATTCACAACAAACACATTTTTTGCATCAAATTTGTATCTGCTGCCTGTTTTAAGCACTTTTTTTTCCACCACCACCTGCACAGAAAGTGCAGCTGCCAGAGAATCGGGCTGCACCTGATGCTCAGAAAGCACAGCAGGACTTCTTAACGGTTCTGTAGATTGACTAAACACTGAGACTTAATGCCACTGATGCACGAAGTGTGAGCGTAGCATTACAAGTATAAATGTAAACTGGGACATGGTGGCATATTCCCCGTTTGGTGGCCTCATGCAGGCTTATTTTTAATTAATAATATATGTATTTTGACATTCTAAAATGTCAGATTCTCTATTATCGTTATTATTATTATCGTCCACTATCTGTGCCATATTCATGCTCTTACCATTAACATGTTTGAATTAAATTGCAATACCAATTATTTGCTTGCAGGCCACAAGAAGTTAGAAGCTGGAGAAAGTATGACACACTGATGTTCTGTCCTCTATTACTTGTCTCCTATATTCTTTATCCTTAACCCAGTACTATATTTTAATTAGTTCATCGTGCCTCTGTTTTGTACACTGCGATTTATATGTTGACCCTCTTTCCCACTCCTCTATGGGAAAGTGGGAGAGATTTCAGTGGATCGTCTGTGTTTCGGTTCCTAGCCTGGAAATTGCCACTGGTTTGTCTCCCACAGTCAGCCCCACAGTTAGATCTGGACGAAACCCATCTGCTAAACTATTCATACATGTAGTTGTTATTCAAACATGTTGTTGTTATTTAAACATGTAGTTGTTATTTAAACATGTTGTTGTCATTCAAACTGATTGTTTTTAAACACGTAATTGTTATTCAAACATGTAGTTTTTTAAACATGTGGTTGTTATTCAAACATGTTGTCATTAGAACATGTTTTTATTTAAACATGCAGTTGTTATTCAAACATGTTGTTTTTGAAACAATGTAGTTGTTATTCTAACATGTTTTTGTTTAAACATGCAGTTGTTATTCAAACATGTTTTTATTTAAACATGTAGATGTTATTCAAACATGTTTTTTATTTAAACATGTAGTTGTTATTCAAACATGTTGTTATTTAAACATGTTTTTCTTTAAACATGTAGTTGTTATTCCAACATGTTGTTATTTAAACATGTTTTCATTTAAACGTGTTGTTATTCAAACGTGTTTTTTATTTAAACATGCAGTTGTTGTTCAAACATGTAGATGTTATTCAAACATGTTTTTATTTAAACGTGTTGTTATTCTAACATGTTGTTATTCAAACATGTTTTTGTTTAAACATGTTTTTATTTAAACATGTAGTTGTTATTCAAACATGTTTTTGTTTAAACATGTTTTTATTTAAACATGTAGTTGTTATTCAAACATGTTGTTGTTAAAACACGTTGTTATTCAAACTTATTGATATTCAAACTTTTTTTTATTTAAACATATAGATGTTACTCAAACATGTAGTTGTAAAATTAGATAAGCTAATTCTTCTTTAACAGTTCTGTCACATCGCCTGTCCGGAACGATCTCTTCTTCACGTGGACATCCTTTATTTGACATATTTACATTTATGATATGTCATCATGTCACTTTTCAGTTCTGCGCTTGTCAAATTCAAGTCTATCCTAGTGTGTCAAAGTAAGACTGGCTCTTTTGCAATCCCTCATGTTGACTCATATAATGAGTAAAGGACATCAGCCAACTCAACTGTTAAAGACAAAAACACCAATCTGTACAAAAACATAAACTACTAAGGCACTGATCATTTTCACATTATTTTACTTTATTTGTTATTGCCTTAATAGGTAGTTTAAATACAGTGAAGTTGTGAAACTAATGGTGCTACATTGAAATAAATGTCAAGGTTTTGTCATAGTGTGCCTTCTAGAGACAGAGAAGTCCTTACATTAGAATAAAATGAAACTACAGTTGTTTTTTTCCCAGCTGGTCAGCAAAAATCACTTTCACTTTTGGATCCCATTCACAAATACAAGTTAAATTGAATATCCTTGGGAACACCTATATGCCACGTTTACTGTTATTCAGTCAATAGAGGAGGAAACTATTTTCATCTGATTTCCAGCTGAGCAAACTTGCTATTACTCGACACAGAGCTGAATGACTCTATGAGCTGCATAGAGATGAAAAATGAGAAATGAAAAATTTGAATCAAGACAAAAATAATATTTACCATAAATTGTGTTTGCTTTTTAAACTTTAAATCAAAATTCAAAATCCAAAGGGTATACTTTCCCCAAAACAAATAAAAGAGGAAGTGGTGTTCTTACTGTTCTCCAATTGTATGATCTTTATTTATAAATTTCCTTACAGATTTAATTGGGACAAATCGTTACTGCATCAGCCTACTGCAAATCAGCACTAATTCTTATATATATATTCTTATATATAATATTCTGCCTTTATGACAATTATTATACAGAGAAAAACCTTCAAGAGCTGTTTTTCTTTGAGTGGGTGCCACAGTAAAATTCGCTCAAAGGCCAAATCCTACATTGTACAGAAAAAAAAGCAATGATTCAGTCCTCGCTTTTTGTAAGAAACTTCAAAAAAGCACAGATGGAGACCTCTGCAACTGTTTGAATAATTGACCACCTGACAAACCACAGTGGGTGAGGCTGAAAGGCTGTTTGTCTGAGTGGGCAGCCAGCAGTACAGGAGCTCCACAGGGGACCCTACTCTCACCACTTAAATTTCACCCTTATATCTCAGACTTATGGTAGAGCTCAGCTTCCTCTCTGCAGTGAGTGAGATTTTACTCATTATTGAAGCAGTGGCAGCTAAAAAAATAGAAATTGGCTCTATGCTAGCACAACATGTGAAAATACTGAAAGAGAAGTAAGATAAAACGTTGCCTGAGTCCTTATGGTTTTTGACCAACACTAAATTAACACTAAATTAAAAACGAAACAAGTATGATGACTATTTTGTAATTTGATCACAGCAGCAGGACGTACAGTAGATTAAACAATTTAAATGTAAGCAACTTTGTGATCTGTCTTTGTATCTGCATTGACCAATAATGGTCAACAACAAGCAAGAATGGTGATGTGAACAGCAAATACACAAAAAGTAAAGCAAAAAGAAAGCACCAATGTGATCTGCTTAATATGTTTCAAAGTGTGTAATGTGACCTTAAAGGCGTGGTGGGGGCGTCAAGTTTCAATGTTAAGTCAATGTAAAGACGCGATTTGAGGTGACTCAGCGTGGTGCGTTAACCAATCAGGGACTCAGCTTTGTACACGTGACCTTTTCAGTGACTAGATCAAAGAGTAGAAAAATTAATTCAATATGGCCACGCGATGCATGGATTTTCGTCCTTAACTTCCTTCCATTTTCTTAACCCGCTGGGGCCACGGGTTTGTAGGAGACTGTACGGTTACTGCTGGGCAAAGGTGGAATACACCCTTGAAAGATCGCCATGATGTCACAGAGCCCATGGAGCTGAAGCAAAAGAGCCCACTATGCTGACCAGCCGCCCAGTGGACAAGGATAGCAAGGATAGCAAGATCCGCCATACAGGGTCCAGCAGACCAAGGGACAGGAGAGCGGCGCCTGCCATCGTACTGGGGTGTTCCAGCTATGGGCTTATTATTGTTTTTCTTATTTTCATCGAGACAACAATGAAAAGATCCCACAGTTTTATTTTTATTTCCCCCTATCAGGTTAATGTTCAAACTGGGCCACAGACAAGAGAATTAAATTTTTTTGGGATTCCCGATTCCCATGGAATAGGACTCATCTCTGCCATGAGATCGGAATGGGACCAAGTTCTTACAGGAGCAGGATGGAAGGGGGACCCAACCAATTTAGTCATTAATGAAACAGCTCGCAGTGCAAGAGCGGCTCCTCCCCATAAGCATTTTTTTTTAATCACCCTCTTGCTTTTTTCTCTTAAAGCTACACCTGATTGATCAATACACAGGTTTGCACAGAGCGAGGGCGGGGTATTGTTTGGGGTGAGCAGAGGCGTGCGCGGGGGTTAGGGGGGTGGGAGTTACACGGACAGCAGCACAATGTGCGGGACAGGAGCTAGATCATTTTAAACTGGCGTGGGAATCAGATTACCAGGAGCAAGATGGGACAGGATTACTCTCTGTGCGAGCGGGACAGGACAGGAATGAAAATCCACTCCCAAGTCTTTCTCTACCACAGAAAGACAGAATAATTTAAAACGGCTGTCAGGAGTGCAGCACTCTGAAGGTTCTGGTGAACCCAGACACAGTGAACACGCTTGCTGGCACCTGTTTTGGAGTTCTCCATGTTCTCCATGATGTGGTCAACGTATGAAGTTCTTTGACGGTTGCTTTGCTGCCGAGGCGTTAAAGCGTTTTTTTTTGACAGACGACAAAAGAGAGGCGGAAGGTGCGAATTTGATGCCTCGGCCACATTTGGTGTGAATGCACCTTAAGAACATTTCAAACACGAATATCTGCAAAATTTCTAGTAACTCAATTATTAATAGATGTCAATCATCAGGGCTTTAGTCTGGTATTAACTTAACATGACTGTTTTGATTTGATTGCTTACTTGCTTGCTTGCTTGCTTGATTGATTGATTGATTGATTGATTGCAGCTGTTTTCTGATGCTTTATCCTTTAGTCATTGTCAAAAATATAGTATATATTTGCAGCTATTTCCATCTAAATCCCAAATTTACAAACTGTTTCAACAAATTCTTCATTTTTATAGTTCATTTTCATTTAAAAAATAGTTGCCAAGAACATTAAAAATAGAAGACAAATGCAGCAAATGAGGGACTAACAGGGAAAACATAAATAAACAATCCTTTAACTTAAAAAATGTAAATGAAATTTAAGAGGACTGAATGAAAATGTTACTGCCCATTTAGTTTGAACTTTATCAAGGGAGCAGCTTATCTACAGCTTTAGGGCACAGATGGCAAACACACTCTCCCCTTTGAATTAAAACCTTGTCCTTGGGACAGCCAGACCCTGGAGAAAAGATGAAAGAGGTTTAACATTTCAATAAAAGGGCAGAAATGCAGATGTACTCTGAGAGGCTTTGCTCTGTTGATCCAAGCATTTAAACAATGAATGCACATTGCTCACAAAGTAAGCCCTATCTTAGTAAAATACCACTGCACTTTTTTTCTAATTTTGCTTAAGATGATGGAACAACTTACAACAAGTAACAAATAAATAAATAAGATCTTCTCATTTGGCATGTGCCACATTTTCACAAGCTGGCCACAAGTTGGTCAACGTTCACACCGGCCTCTGAAACGAGCGTTCAGGCAGCCAATTCCGAAAAAAGTCGGAGTAAGCGCGCACGAATATACATTAACTTGAATGTCGGGTTTCCGCGTTCAAAGCTCTTGCCTTTACTCATAGCCACACAAGTTTTTTTTGCACTCTACGTATAAAAGGCATGACTTTTGAACTTGCGTTGCAAGTTAAGTAAAACCAGGTCAAACTTAAAAATTAGGGATTAAGATTTGGCACTAGATGGCATCCCTTTTAATTCACAGAAGTGTCAACTGTTTGAATATTTAATATAAAGGACAAACTAATGTTTGGAGTTTGTGCCAAGCAAGGATTATGCAACACCAAGTTTTTTACAGCTTTATTACGATAAGTAAAAGACAAAGCCTGGAGCAACATTTGAGAAATTTTCATGGCTTCAACAGAAGAAGAAGCCCCTCCCTTCATGTCCTATGTGTGCGTTAAGCGTATAAGTTCTTCTTGGTTGTTTGCTTTTATATTTTGTTTTCTATAGAATATGTGGAAAATGTTATCATTTTAAATAATGTTTCCAAGCCACTAAAAATTTGTTAAACAAACTCAAAAAGACCCTAATGCCTGTTTTCTTAAGAAAAAAAAAACTGTTATTGTGCAGATGTCTTTTTTTTTCTTGTGGGATAAAATAATAAATCCTTCCTTTCCTGCACTCTCTTTAAGTTCTTGTTTTTTTTTCTTTTTGTCTTTGGACAAAACTGCATTATGTAAATAGTTTTTTTTTTTTTATTTCTCTTAACCAGAATTTTTGAAAATAACTAAAAGTACCAGTTTAAAAACACCAAAAACATACTAAAATCCATTCAAATGGCGTCATATGGCCAAGTAAAAAAAAAGAAAAGTAGCCAGTCATGGAAAATTACCACATTTTATATAGTTTCATCATTTACATTTGTCAAGA